>CM046352.1:10305267-11544173 GCA_025403435.1 Artocarpus heterophyllus
ATACAAAATTTTAGAAGAACGAAATATAATTTTAAAAAGAAAACATAAGTTTTATAAAATATTATATACACAACTAAAGAAAAAAAAAGTTCATTACACCTGTTATCGTCCGTGAATGACTTCTCTTTTGATTATCGACGATAATTTCATTTCAATTATAAAGAACTAAATTTTTTGGTAAACACCTCAGAGTTCTGAACTCAAAATAACCACGGATGTAACAAGACTTTTGATCATTATTTTTTTCACATTTTTAAATCATATAAGAGGTTCAAACTTTAGATTTGAAGAGCTTTGAATTTGCCTTGGATTATACATGCAACTATTGGGTGGCTTTCAGTTGACATATGAGAGGAAGACATACTATGAATGCATATATCAAGTCTACTGTATAATTCCCTTTGATTAAGGTTTATGTCTCTTAGGTGACAGGTCAATTTCACCATACACAAGAAGTCAAATCCTGTCTTCTTTATGTATTTTAAATGTTTCTTAGGATTCTTGTGATCTTATAATAACACATCAATAAAGAAAATCCAAAACAAAACAAGTGCAACTAAATATGTTTACATTGAAAAAAAAAATTAGAACATAATCTCACGTAATTATTAATTTTTTTCATAAGGAATTCTCCCAATAAGTTAAAATTCCTGGAAAATGAAAAATTGCTGATAAAGGGTTGAATCTTCTGCATCTCTTCTTTTACAGATTATAAAATTACTTTTATTTTTCCGTTTTGAATTGCATAAAGCTGAAATCTTCGGAACACTTTCTCTCACCCACAGTCGATTTAAGAACAAAACAACAAAAGAACCTTTGATTATTTTAAATATTTTTCAAGTCTTGGACTTTGTGTCAGCGTGCCAAAAATACTTAAAAAAATTTTACTACCAACCTCCGAATCTTTTACGGTAAAAAAATTTCATCCTCGGGGCAAGAAACCTTTTTAATTTACATAAACTGTTCATGTCAAATTTAGAATTTCGTGCATTAAAGTTGTGTATTTTTTTGACAAAGTTTGATCATTCCACTCAAAAAGTTGTGATTGACTTTTGTTGCAGCTTTGCTTACATACCCTCCAATGCATCACTTTCCCGGTAATCCATTTATGTCCTTCTCTCTCTCTCTCTCTCTCTTACTTCACAGGTACATATAATGGTATACAAAAACATGTGCAGGAGAGCTAAACCAAACCCCTCTCCCTCCTCCCTCCTCTCTCCACCAATGGCTAAATCCTGCAAAGGCCATTTACTTCTTTCTCTAACAATCTTCACAGTCTTGTTCATCCACAGCTCATCTTCATCATCTGAGCTGGAAATTCTCCTCACATTCAAGAGCTCCATTGAGGACTCAAAGAACTCTCTCTCCACTTGGTCCAACACCTCACAAACTCATTACTGCAACTGGACTGGAATCACTTGCACGCCAACTTCACCACTTTTTGTAACTTCCATAAACCTCCAAAGCCTAAACCTTTCCGGTGAAATCTCTTCCTCAGTATGCAAACTTGCGAACCTTTCATACTTAAACCTCGCTGACAACCTTTTTAACCAGCCCATTCCTCTGCATCTCTCTGAGTGTAGCTCTATTGGAGAGTTTGAATCTCAGCAACAATCTCATCTGGGGCACAATCCCAGATCAGATTTCTCAGTTGGTTCACTAAAATTGCTTGATTTGGGCAAGAATCATTTGGAGGGGAAAATCCCAGAAAGCATTGGGCTTTTGAAGAAGCTCAAAGTTGTAAACTTGGGCAACAATTTGCTCTCAGGTATTGTGCCTTCTTCTGCTTTTGGGAACTTGACTCAGCTTGTTGTTCTTGACTTGTCTCAAAATCCTTACTTGGTGAGTGAGATTCCCAGTGATGTGGGGAAGCTTGAGCGGCTTGAGCGGCTTTGTTGCAACTTGTGGTTTTCATGGTCAGATTCCTGATTCTCTGGTGGGTTTAAAAAGCTTGACCATTTTGGACCTTTCCCAGAATAATCTAACTGGAAAGGTTCCCAAGACACTAGGTTCTCTCAAGAATTTGGTGTCTTTTGATGTCTCAGAGAACAAGCTTTTGGGTTCTTTCCCTGATGAGATATGTAGTAGTAAAAAGGGTGTTATAAACCTTAGTCTTCATACAAATCTCTTTAGTGGTTCAATTCCTAGCTCAATAAATGAGTGCTCGAATCTTGAGAGGTTTCAAGTTCAGAACAACTTGTTCTCTGGTGATTTCCCGTATGGGTTATGGTCATTGCCTAAAATTAAGCTTATTAGAGCTGAAAACAATCTTTTTCTGGTCCAATACCTGAGTCCATAGCAATGTCTGCTCACTTGAGCAAGTTCAGATAGATAACAACAGCTTTACAGGCATGATTCCCCAGGGTCTTGACATGTCAGAGCTTGTATAGATTCTCTGCCTCTCTTAATGGTTTCTATGGTGAAATCCCTCCGAATTTCTGTGATTCTCCTGTTATGAGCATAATAAATCTTTCCCACAATTCCCTTTCTGGCGAAATCCCTGAGCTGAAAAAATGCAGGAAGCTTGTGTCATTGTCTTTGGCAGACAATAGCCTTACCGGCCACATTCCGCCTTCTCTAGCCGACTTACCGGTGTTGACTTATCTCGATCTTTCGGATAATAATCTCACTGGTCCAATCCTCAAGGGCTTCAGAACTTGAAGCTGGCCTTGTTCAATGTGTCCTTTAATCGGCTATCTGGAAAGGTTCCCTACTCGTTGATTTCGGGTCTTCCAGCTTCGTTTCTTCAAGGGAATCCCGAACTCTGTGGCCCAGGCTTGCCCAATTCATGTTCCAATGAGGAAGAGCCGAGACACCGTGATGATGGTCTTACAACATTGACATGTGCTCTGATCTCTTTGGCTTTTGCTGTTGGAACTATGATTGCTGTTGCCGGGTTGATTGTGTACCAACGTTCACACAAACGTAGATCCCAAGTCGGTGTATGGCGTTCGGTTTTCTTCTATCCTCTTAGGGTCACCGAGCATGATTTGGTTATGGGAATGGATGATAAGAGTGCGGTGGGAAATGGTGGAGTTTTCGGTAGAGTTTATGTTCTAAGTTTGCCTAGTGGTGAACATGTTGCTGTGAAGAAGCTTGTTAACGTTGAAACTCAGTCCTCGAAAGCTTTGAAGGTCGAAATCAAGACCTTGGCCAAGATCAGGCATAAGAACATTGTTAAAGTTCTGGGGTTTTGCCATTCCGAGGATTCAATCTTTTTGATTTACGAGTACCTACAGAATGGGAGTTTGGGAGACTTGATTAGCGGAGAGGATTTTCGGATGGAGTGGGGTTTCAGAGTGAAAATTGCAATTGGGGTTGCTCAAGGACTAGCTTATCTTCACAAGGATTATGTCCCTCATTTACTCCACAGAAATGTCAAATCCAGAAATATCCTTCTGGATGAGGATTTTGAACCAAAGCTGACAGATTTTGCTGTTGATCGGATCGTGGGAGAAGCTGCATTCCAGTCAACAATAACATCTGAATCTCCTTTCTCCTGTTACAATGCACCAGGTAAGAAACTTGTGAAATTCTATATAAATAGTCTCTTGCTTCCATATTTATTCATAATACCGTCTCTATCGTAGTTTTTCTCGTATGTTTGAAACCCTTTTTGAGTTATGGTTCTGTAATTTGCATTCCTTATGCTTGTGCTTTTAGCAAGTAGAAGAATCGGAGTAAAAGCTTTAACTTAACCCAAATATTTGGAAGATTTTAATTTGAAAACAATGACATTTAAAATTTCTAATCAACAACAAAATTGTTGGAATGATGCTTATAAAGTCCTATTGAAGCCCTGTTACAAGTTTCAAAATCTACTTAGAGAAAGCCTTTTTGTGATCACATTTTATGCCTTTGATTGGAAGCTCTTGTAGAGAGCCAAACTGAAAAAATTATCCAAACACTATTAAGAGTAGGTTTTGGAAGCAAGTCAAAAGTAGCTTTCAAGAAACAATATCAAACCAACTAATAGTGCACAAACATAATATTTGACTGTGAAAAGTTCAATAACTAGTTCTCACTTTGTTGTTTGATTGCAGAATACGGATACAGTAAAAAACCAACTGAACAAATGGATGTGTACAGCTTTGGTGTTGTGTTGCTAGAGCTAGTCACAGGCAGGCCAGCCGAGCAATCCGAATCAGCCGACTCCCTTGACATTGTGAAGTGGGTGAGGAGGAAAGTCAACATCACAAATGGAGTTTTTCAGGTTCTTGATCCCAAAGTATCAAGTTCTTCACAGCAAGAGATGCTAGGAGCTCTTGAGCTCGCTCTTCGTTGCACTTCGGTGATGCCGGAGAAGAGACCGTCGATGTTTGAAGTCGTGAAGTCGCTGCAGTCTCTTGGTTCAAAGACCAACTTTCCCAGTACAGAGTTCTCTGCTTCTGAGGATCATTCAGTTCCAGTTTGAAAACTGAACAAGAAAACCACACCATTTCCCCTTTACTATTGCCTTTCTTGTAAATCCAACTTGATTGACTTCTGATAGAGAAGGGATAAGTCTGGGCTTGGGTTTTGTCTATCTTCCAACAGGAATCTGTTTTGGGTTTTTGACAAATCTTGCTAAATTTTAGTTTAATATTAGTTCACAACCTATGAATGCCATCACATATTTGTTATCAAGAGATGTTGCTGATATATAATCTCTTGCATGTTTCCTATGACTTTTTAGATAGGTTATTATCAGCTTAGTATCCTGTTTTAGAGAATGGTTATATTGGTATATTATTGTTTAAAAAATATCACAATAGTACCTTATAGTTTTCTAAAATATTGTTTTAATACTCAAAGCCGGTAATTTTTATGGTGAATTTTTTACTTACTTTTTTATTATGAATCTTGAAATTAAATTTCGTAAGACTAATAAAAAATCAAATCAAATAATTAAACAAAACTCATCCTAGAAAATTATATATATAGATATATTCATCTCTGCAGAAATTTCACATCACAATACACAAAATCAAACTAACAAAATGATACTTTTAAAAACTATAAATATCATTTCAATATTTTTGAAATAAAGTATCAATATGATGTTTCTTAAAATACAGAAGTATCAAAATATAATTTAAACTGACAAAGTGGAAAAGGGACGGGCAAGAAATCAAAGTATAAATCTTGGAGAAAAAAAGATGACGTTGTTGTTGTGTGTATTTTTTTTTAGGATAATCGATGCCTTATTTATCTATAAATACATAAAAGGAGTTAAACTCTCTTTTGACAAACTCTCCTACATTTGTCAAGTATCAACCTCTCCTTTTTTTTATTTCTTTTTTTTGCACTTTTCCGAATGCATTTTTTTTTACTATTTCTTTTTTTTTTTTGGTTGCTCTATTTTGCTAAAAGCCCCTCAAAGTAATTATAAATTTGCAATGTGTTTTTAAATAACTTTTTTTTTCCTCGTTTTGTTCTTCTATGTCAAACAACTTTTTTTCCTTCGTTATTTCCTGTTAGCAAATATAATGTCAGTGTTAAGTGCGTATTAAAAATCAAATAAGATCTGTATTACTAAATAAATGAAAAAAGTAACAAAATAATAATCAAAACTTAAACGCCAGATAGAAATTATAGACTACTCTCATCACCGGCACCCAACTAGTACATTAAAAAAAGGGAGTACAAAGTACGGACAAAACAACCCAAAGAAAGACTAGCCTCCAAGGTTGCCAGAACCCCTTACAAATCATTACAAACTCTAGCTGGAATAACAAGATCTACGAGTTAGACCAGATGACCTAACTGGCAAAATTGGGCCGTCTGTTTGGTTGTCTGAAGAGGAGAAAGTGAGGAAAAACAAGTTGTAAATTTATGAGGACCATTATTTTATATTGTAGAGAGAAGAAGCCGAATAGCGTGTGTGTGTATATATAGAGAGAGAGAAGGATTTTTAAAAACTTGGATGCTTCATACCCAAATGATTGAAATTTTAAGAGAAACAAACACGTATCCGAAGGATTCTTAATACTCAAATCTACATTTGAGTATATTAAGTTTAAAAAATTTATAAAACAAACATACCCTTAATAAATTATATAATAACAACCTTTAAATACCTTCACGTTTTTTCTCTTTTCCACCTTTTTCTTTCCTCCCTAAACGGTACATAGAAATATAATATTTCTCGGTAAGTACAAAAATTTACCGATGATTTGCCATACATCATCGGCATTGATGAGTCATGGACAATAAAAAAATACAATATTTTTTAATAAATATAAAAATTTATTAAAAACGTCATCAGATATCATCAACAGTGTCGTTAACGGTTAAAAAATATTATATTTCTTTAGAAATAAAAAAATTATCATCAATACTGTCCATGGTTGAAAAATATTATATTTTTCGTTTAATACTTTATTTACCATAAATACACATATTTACGGATAATTTTGCTGGAAATCACCGGCACAAAAAATACTATATTTTTTGGTAATATTTTTAAAAAATATAATATTTTTATATAAATACAAAACTTTCCATCCACAACGTAGCCGATATCCAAAAAAAAAATACATTTATTTACTGAAACATAACAGTTCAAACATCAAAACATTAAAAAAATCAAATCAGTCATATCAACTACTGAAACCTTTAGATCAAGCACAAACCAAATAAACCAAATCACATACCAAAACAAAATGGACACTTTTTTGTCATTTTCTTTGCTTGCAAATTTTCTTTTTTTCTTTGTTTTTTTCTGCAGATTTTTTTCTTTTTTGTCCTTTTCTGTCTCCCGTTACCACTCCTCATTGCCCCTCCACGCGCTGCCGCCTCTGCTGCTCTTTGACGACAACTCTCTCGAAGAAAGACTCATCGGCGTTTGATCTACAGAACCCAGCCCTCATCGCGATGAAGCTTGGTCATTTCTGCCACCAAACAGCGCCCCAAATCTCAGTCGAAGTTTAATCTCCGTCGAATCTCGTCGATGTCGCGAATCTCCATTGAATCTCTGTCTCTCTCTTCCCCTCTCTCTCCTCCTTCTGGACAGATGAGATCGTAAAGGCCCCGCGATGCCGAAATCGTCGCGCCTCCTCCTTTGTGATGGTGACGATTCTCCCTTTGCGACGTCCTCGTCTCGAGCTTTGACCTTGCAAATGGCGGCACGGATAAGGACGACGACGATGGGGTAAGCCGGAGGAGAGAGAGACACACACGAATAAAATGAAATAAAAAAACACAAATTCGAAGTTTCGACAGCGGGAATTTGAAAAAAAAGCCAAAAGAAAAATTGAATTAAGAAATTGGCTTTTTTTTTTTTGGTATCTAAAAGTTAGCTTTTTAGACACAAAAATTGCTTCAATTTTTTTTAGAAAGATAAAAAAAGAAACTGTAGCAAGAAAAGAGATTTCAACAAAAGGAAAAAAAAAACCTGGAGCAGTTTTTTTGTTCAAAATGCCTCTCTTTTTTTTGCATCAAAAACAAGTTTTTTAGACACGAAAATAGTTACAGATTTTTTTTAGAAAAATAAGGAAAAAAACTATAGCAAGGATAAAAACTTCGACAGAATAAACAAAAGAAAATTGAAGTAATTTTCCTATTCAAAAAAGTTTTTTTTTTTTACTGCAAAAAAAAAAAAAAGACCATTTATCCAAAAAGTCTTTTTCTTAAGGCCTTTTATCAAATCCCTCCGACAGCGTGGGTTCTTTAGAAATAGGGTTGTTTTGGGAGCTTAAAAATCAGATTTATTTCAAACATGCTATTTATTTCACTTTTTATAAAGTTTTTAATTTACTAACCAACTAATAGATTATGTTATTTACGACATTTTCTTTATTTTTAATGCTTTTAATTTTGAAAAGAAAAGATAAGAGAAAATTGACAAAATAAATAGTAAAAGAACTAATTTTTTTTTTTATAATTTGTATAAATGTGTAATTGTAATTAAACTAGATTGGACATTTTAATTGCCATTTTCTTTCTGAAAGATAAGTGTCCCTTCCATCAAACATTGTGTAAAGTGTTTGATTCATAATTTGGAAGACTGGTTCTGTGAGGGATGAGAAAAGTTGGAGGCAAATATCACCGGGTTAATTTACCGTAGGTCCAATCTAGCGGTAATTTTGTTCAACGTCGAAGTTGTAGTCTTGTGTTTAAATTAATGCAAAAAAGAAAAGGTTTGGAGGACTCCCACATTAATGAATTTTTTTCCCCTTCACATAGCTATATATGAGCTTAAGGGGTGAAATACTTAACGCTAACCTTAGAGAAAACTCCGTTTTTATAAAGTCTGATACAAGAATCTTTAAAATTCCCCAAATAATTGCCATGTCGTGTAACCTGTTATAACTGAGTAATCTCATAAAGGAGGGAGGTAATGCTTGCGGTGACAATCACATCTTGTGCACCAAAATATTGAATAAAGAAAAAATATTCAAAAGACCTTTGCATTTGCCTAAATGTTATTTTTGTCCCTTTTATTATTAAAATACTTATAATATTCTTTGTGTTTTTTTCAAAATACCACTTTTGTATACCACTTTTGTCACTCTTATTATTAATAGGTCATTTGAAAGAAGAGTTAAAACCAACAATTTGATTTGAGAACTGTAGCATGTGAGAGCTTTACATTATAGCATTATACTGTACAGTTGTACTTGATAGTTATAACCGCTCTTCTAAACGGCCTATAAAATGCATAAAACACCCATATGTTTTCAAAATTATACTCAAAATACAAGTAATTAATTTTTTAAAATTTTGAAGAAAAAAAAAATATAAAATGTGGCATTAAGTGGCATAATGGCAAGCGGTTTGTATTACCGGTCGTTACGACGAATGGCGGACAATCGTTTAGTCCATAAGAGGAAGACAATGTCCTCATGGTGCTGATGGTATAAACTGTCATGGTTTCATATATTGCACCTTTTTGGCTTGCACTAGGTTTGACTATCCTTCACATTATTGCAACGCTGGTCGTTTTTCTTTTTCCTTTCCTTTTATTTTCATAATCTTCGGACCGCCAACAACGTCGGGTCTTACTATAACTGACTCATTGACATCTGACTTTGACTTATGGGTATGCGACGCTCAATATAAATAATCTTAAGCTTATCAGTCAAGCGGTTAATAGAATAATAATCTTCTTAATTTTTTTGTTTGTGATTTATAAACAATTGTGCTATTACTTATCTAAGTATGAATTTATATTCTATTATGTTTGGATTTATCCCTTAATAACACACTCAAACACTAGTTTAGATAGTAATTTAAATCAAACAACTCAAAATTTTAAGTTAAAATAAAAAAAAAATTCAAATCAACACGATATGAAAATTTGGAAAAGAGAAGAAGTTGGGGAATTTTTGTGGGGTTAGTGGATTACTTGTATAATTTTAATTGATATATTGTTGGTAAAGTGAAAAGGTGGAAAAAGGATTGCAATTGTATTGAGGTCAAACATGTAACTTGAAGTAGTGAAAATATTGTTATCACTTTTATTGGTGTTGGCTGATTGATACATTAAAGGCGAAGGGTAATGAGAAGGAGGAGATAGTAATACGCATGTGTCTATATGTATATATTGAAAGAAGCAAAGTGTCTGTTTGGTTTGTAGCCTTGAATAGAAGTTTAAATTTTTGGCAGAAAAAATATTGTTGCAAAATAATTCGATCCAATGAAACAAACATCTTATAAGTGTTTCCAAACATCTTATAAGTGTTTCCGATGGAGGCATTTAGATACAAGGCTTAAAGAAAAAGTATTTTTTGATAAACAGACCAAAAAATCTTAAAATTGGGTAAATGACCTAAATGCCATTTCATCCAAAGAAACTCAAAAAAAAAAAAAAAAGCCAGGTAAGAACGCCACCTCAGGAACAAAGTTGAAAAAAAAAAAAAAAAAAGAAGCCCAATCCCTAGCAGCTCTCCCCCAAATTTCCCTCGTCTCCAGGCTTAGGTCTTCTTCTTCTTCTCTTCTTCAACACGCCCCCGAGCAGTCCATCTTCTTCAGCCTTTCGTAGTAGCCAGTCTTCTTCTTCTTCCCTAGTAGCTCCTCTCCATTGATATACACCAGATATTTTGGATTCATTTTTTTTTTTAATTTCATTGATATACACAAAACATCAATTAATTAGGCATGGGGTTTTATGTACACACACATATCGTTTTCTGCATTTTTTTTTATTTCTTTCTGGCCCTTGTTTGGATGTTCCTATATTTGATCTGCAATTTTAAATTGATTGGTTAGCAAATTTATGTGATTGTCTATATATATACGTGTGTGTATGTGTATGTGATTGCCTTTACATTTGGTTCTAAACACCCTTCTGAATTGAATGATTTACTTCTTTAGAAGCTAATATAGGCAAGCTATAAGCTTCTTATCCTTGGTTTTTGGTAATAAAAAAAAAAAAAATTGAGTGGAAAATACAAGATCAAACTCCTTTCTAAAACATCCATGATCTAATACATTGTAACCTTTTCTCGAGCATAAGCACAAAGTGATCAGCCATAGTAAAAGCCGATCTTTCCCCTTTATTGCTTTATTTTCCCCACATTAGAGAAGTAAGAACCACTTTTGGATAAGCCTTACTTGTTTGATTATGTGAATTTTGGAGTAAATCTATATATCTATGTCTACTAATATAGAATGTTTAAATTCCTTTTTTTTTATTTTTTTTGAAAATAGAATGTTTAAATTCCAAATGATGTAGTAATATACTCCAAACTTAGTGTTTTATTTTAATTGACTCCACTAAAGGAGAAGCAATCTTACGTCTCATTTCTTCTTCTTATCCATCCATCCAAGTGGTTTATTTGCTAGAAAAGTTCAGGTTGATGTACTGGATAGGTTCCCTTTATCACATAGTCACCGAGCCCTTATTTGGACTCCATAATTGAGCTGAGTCCCCTTTGCCTTTGGTTTTTAAAGGATTTTTTTTTCATTTCTTTCTAGCCCTTATTTGGATGTTCTTGTGTTTGAGTTACAATTTTTGAAGCGAGTTGTTCGCGAATTTATGTGATTGTCTATGTATATATGTCCGTATTTGATTCTGTTGTTATTCTTGCAATGGCGCTTTGTTTTGTTTGGGTTAGAATTGTTAATAGCATCGTTTAATTAAACTAGAATTGAAACTTTGCTTAAAAATTATTATTTATTTTTTTCACTATTTGATAACTAATGGCTTCATTACCAATGTATTTTGATGTTAGAGGACATTGGAATGAGTTAGAAACTTGTTAGGTGTAGTGTGAGGAGCAAAGTGAAATGAAAGGAATTATGTTAGAAGAAGAGAATCCTAAGTTCAGCATATTAATTAACAAGATTTGTACAAAAGTTGTAATTGATCGTGAAAATAAGTCATTGAAAATAACCTACATGACATCAAAACACTCTGATAAGATGAAGCCAATTAGAATTTCTAATGATAATGACCTGTTAGCTTTTAAGGGGTTACTTAAGTATAGTGGTAACATGATACTACTACATGTTCAGGTGGAAGAAGAAGTTATGAATTGTGTTGAATGGAAGATTGTAGTTCCAAAGGAGATTGCTTCGGCTCCTACTAATGAAGAAGAAATTTAGAGAAATCCGCTAGACAATGGATTTTTTATTTATTGTGATTTTGTTAATGCAGCTTTAGACAAGAATGCCTCAGCTCTTAACGACATGAGTCTACTGCCTCTGCCACAACCGTTCGTGATTTTAAATGAAAGAGAAGTCAGACCATCCTTAAATTTCCATAGTTTTACTTTCAATGATGGATATAATTTACAAGTTATTGACCCCTTCAAAAGCAAGAGAGAGTTAAGGACGAAGCTCCATGTTATAGCTTTAAAAGGAAGGTTTAAGTTTTTAACAAAAAAATGAACAAAAATTTACTTGTGGTGGAGTGTGTGGATCTAAATTATAAGTGGCGTGTTTGGGCATGTAAGTTCTCATTGTCGAACATGTTTATTATTCATAAGTATTGCGGGATTCACTCTTGTTCGCTAGAAAAATATTCATCAAAGCACAGGCAAACAACATACTCTATTATTGGGGATTGTGTCAAAAGTCAATTTATAGGTATACCATAGGGTCCATGGCCTAAATAAATACAGGATTATGTTTGTAGCGAATTTGATATGGATTTCAAATATTACAAAGATTGGATGGCTCATAAGCATGTAATTAACCTCATAAAGGGTACAGTTGAAGAAAGTTTTGCCATCCTTCTATCGTTCTATCATATGCTTAAGTCTGTGAATCATGATACTATTACCCACATTAAGGTAGATGACAATAACAGGTTTAAATACCTTTTTGTGGCACATGACCTTGGATACGAGGATTTGTTTACATGAGGAAAGTAATAGTTATCGATGGAACGTTTCTAAAGGGAAAATTTGGAGGCGTGCTATTTATGGCCACTGCTCAAGATGGTAAATGTTGTTGTTATCCCATCGCTTGGGGGATATCGATGAAGAAGATGATGCATCTTGGACATGGTTCTTCTAAAAGTTGCAAGAAGTTGTCAAAGATTTCGAAGATTTAGTTTTCATATCTGATAGGCATCAAAGTATTAAAAAGGCTGTTGAGACAATTTATGAGTTAGTACGCCATGGCTGTTGCACATGTCATGTGGCACATAACATCAAGGGTAACTTCTATTCTAGCGGTGTTCTACTATTGTTCTTTAAAGCTGTTAACACTTATCAAATTGATGAGTTTGATATCTTTTTCAATGATCTTTGTTCTGATTATCCAAGCATTGGAAAATACCTGCAAGAGTAGGTTGGCTTTGAGAACTGGTTTCTTGCTCATTTTAAAGGAAATAGATACGATATTATGACCTCAGACCTTGCTGAATCTTTGAATGGAATGCTTGAAGATGTCGGAGATTACCCTGTTGTTGCCTTGTTAGATTTTGTGTTGGGAAAGATCTCAATGTGGTTTAACGATAGGCAGACCAATGGCGCTGTTGCTACCTTAGTTTTGACACCGAAGCATGAGAAAAATACTCCATAACAGGTACGACAATGCTAGATTTTATCAGCACACAAGCTCAATATTGATGAGTACCATGTTGTAGATGGAGAGGTTTCTGCAACTGTGAATATTAAATCGAGAACTTGTACTTGTCGCGTGTTCAACATAGATTAGATGCCATGTGAACATGCAATTGCAGCTTGCAGAAAGGCAGAAACATCCGTTTATGAATTATGATCACATTATTACAAGATAGATACATTAGTTAATGCACTTGCAGAGACAGTTTATCCTGTACCAGATTCATCCCAATAGGATATTCCCGATGATGTTAAAAAAATACTCATTTTACTACGTAATGTTAACTGAAGACATGGTAGGTCAAAACAAAAAAGAACTTCAAGTACAGGCGAAGCACCACGCAAAGAAGAAATAGATGTGCTAGGTGTAGACAATACGGTCATTATCAAAAGTCTTGTAGGAATGCGTCAATTTCTTGAATTAGTTTATTGTTAAGTGATAATGACTTTTTTATGTTATCAATGAGTTAATTGTTAATTGTTCCATTTAATTTTTAGTATGTCATATATTTTCTAATATTTAATATCATTCTTGTCTTGGTTGATATTGTTCTATACAAAGTTGTTTTTTTAGATTTTGATGAAATTGAGTTACTATGCTACCGAAATTTAAAAATCATAAAAAATGAATGAGGTTGATATGCAACGCCCTCTTACGGACGTCACAGATGTTGTTACATTCATACATTACATACTTATTAGGAACTTTAATTGTAAACATAGTTAAGCAAAACCTAACCAGAATCCATATATATATATATTTTACAACTTTCAATAATATAATCCATACTATTAATAATTCAATTGAATATTAAATTGATCATAAACATCCTTTAATAAAGTAAATATACCAAATAGTAAAATCATAACTTAAGAAACATCACGTCATTTTAAATTATTTGCTCCCAAAGTTCGGCAGGCCGAACTGGAGACTTCCGCAGGCCGAACGTGGTCGGCAGGCCGAAAATCATTAACCGATAGGTCGGTAGAGGCTCTGCAAAATAGGGTTTAAAAACTTTTAAAGTTTCGCAGGCCGGAATTGAGATCGGCAGGCCGAACATTCTTACATCGGCATACCGACCAATGATGATTGGTAGGCCGACAGAGCCAAAAACTTTTAGGAAACTAAATTTTAAGACAAATTCAACTTTTCCAAAATGCGGAAGATCAAATTCTTAAAATGATAAAATAAAATAATAAAACATAGTTCTTGTATTCTTTAAAACACATCATAAAGATAAGTTCAAATTATTAAACCATAGCTTAAATCGTAAAAACTTGTTTTATTGGCGTTCTTCCGGTTACAATTCATTTTCCTTATGCTCACACGCCTTCCCATGTCCTTTGCCTAATCCATGACTTTCTTACCCTTATCTGCAACATGATATAAACTTGAATAAGCTAAAGCTTAATAAGTACATATAATTCTCACAATTTAAAAACATTTCATAAACATCTTCATCATCATCAATGTCATCATCATAACGTAATAGTGCTATAAGCACATTTTCATTGAAACATATCTTTCTTTACATTGACCATATTAAAATTTTATTCCGTTTTATCTTAAGGGCCCAAGTGTTGCACCATATTCATCATCGTAGGCTCACCGTTATGAGAGGAGAAGGATAGCTAATCCTAAACCAAACATGACATCATAACATATCATATCATAACATTAGTGTGCAACACTTATTAAGTGATACATATATTTACATAATTTTTCATGCCTTGAAAATTCGTCATCATCATACTTGCATAACTTTATGAATAACAAAATATTTCATAAGGAAACTTTAAATGAAACCATCATAAAATCCATCATAGATATCATCAAGAACATATTTTCAAACCTTTATAACATATTATGTTGCAAGTGAGAATATACTTACTTTAAAAGCTAGCTTACTTAACCTTATATATATTGGTGATGACGCTGCGGTCTCGATGTGCTTGTTCCTTTGAGTGTTCATACCATTCATTCATTTAAAGATACAAGTAAAATTAATACTTATTTTCATAGAATAAAACATCCATTCCATATAACATCACACATATATTCATCTCTTGTAAACATAATTCATAACATACATCCATAACCATAATCATCAAAAACATAAAATCATTATCACACACACTTCACTGACCTACATGGATTCAAGACTTAAAAAAACTTAATATTCACACATACTTTAGGCACCATACTTAACAGGGGTAAAGTTAATACATAAAGATATTACCATAATTTTTCTTTAGTCATAGAAATTACATTAAGTATTTAAAAACAAACCATACATTTAAAACATGAAATTTGTCAGTAATAGTAAGGCAGTGAATAATCTTTTGAAAACATTTTCTAACAATTAAAACTCATATATTTTAATTTTAAAAATTCATACTAACATCTTACGAACATATATTTCAATATCATAAAATTATTTCATCATCAATAAAATCATTTAAACATATAAAACATCACATAAAACAAAAGTCTAATATTAACCTTGTTAAAACAGTTTCTTGACCTAGTCTCGATAGAAATTTCATAACACATAATTCATTCATTAAAACATTACCAAACTTTGCAGTCCATAACATAACATATACATGAACATTCTTACCAAATTTCGTAGCAAACAAAACACATTTACCTCTTAAACAAAAATCACATTTTCATGCATCTTAACCAAACAGCAACATTTTACTGTGAGTGGTAGAGGGTAGAAAATTCATAACTTAATTTAGAAAAATCGAAATGACTTGAAACTTAAAATAACATTAACATAACACATATATGAACATCATATTAAAAATTCTGTACAAAATAAAATACCTAGACAAAGTTACGGTAGATAAATTGAGGAAGAGAAATGCTTTTCAGAATTATCGAAAAATGAGTTTTTACCTTAAAAATTTCTTCTCAAAATCCTTGAACTTAACCCCAATGGAAACTCAATATATTTTTTTCATATAATAATAGAGGAATTGAGAGGAAAAGGAGGAGAAAAATGTGAAGAAGAAGAGAAAAGAGAAAAGAAACGTCTTAGAAGATTAAAGAGAGAGAGAGAGCGAGCGTTTACGTGAATGATGATAACGTAAAAGAAAATTTCAATGCCCTCAATTATGTCAGAAATTTTCTGACTAATCTTGGATTAATTCACGTAGAGAATGGAGAGAAAAAAAGGGAAAGTTAAACAAATCATCTCATCTTACCATAATTTGCCCTCTAAAAATAGGAAACCATTAACAATTATATTTAATCAATAAAAGTCAATGATTTCATTTCCTTAAATGAGAAAATTAATCCATAAATATGTCAATTAACCACATTAAACCATCCAATCATCGTAATCATCTCAATTACAAATTTGGAGAGATTTCTACTGACTGCTCGTCAGCTGTCATCGGCCTGTCGATTCCACAAAGTTCGGCCTGTCGATGGTTTCCATCGGTCTACCGATTCTTGGAAGACTTTTGGGCCTGCCGATCTTGAAAGTCTGGCCTGCCAAACTGTTCTTAAAATACCATACATTAAAGCATTCAAGTCATCATTGCATCATAAGTAAACATACATTGTAACTAACATGAACACTTGAGCACATCGATTCCTTGCGATCGTCACCTATCATAACACTTAAAAATAAATAGTTAGTAACATTAAAATCATAAATCATAACATATATCATAAATTATTAAGAAAATTACTTAACGTCGTTACTAACTTAATATAATCCGTTACATAAAAATAGGTGAGTGTTACATGATATGGGGTCTACTTAGGGTCTACATGGGGCCTATACATGTAGACCCGAAGAAGACCCTTTATCTGCCCTCTATTGACTTCCTTATAATGATTTTGAAAAAAATGCACTAGTAAAAAAGAACGACATGAGGTCTACATAGGGTCTGCATGAGGTCTAAATATGGAGACCCTATGTAAACCTTGTATCGACCTATATCGACCCTTTATAACTTCACATGTAGACCCTTTACAGCTTCAAAAATCATCAAAAAGAATGGGGTGGACAAGAGGTCTACATATGCATACCCCATGTAGATACCATATTGACCCATGTGGGGCATCGATGTAGACCCCATATCGATCCCATGTAGAACAATGTGGACTTTAGTGTGATTTCAAGCAAAAATTCATCCAATCGCAAATTACTATGCAATTATCCTATTTTAAGAAAAATTATGCATGTGAGATTTTTCTACTTGTTCCATTTTTAAGATTCATGGGATAACAAGGAATAGTTTCAAATAATAATAATAATAATAATCTTCATCTTTTTTAATATTCAACTCATTATAAGAATTAGGGTGAACATATGAGATTCAAAAATGAAGAATTATAACATTTTACATAAACATGTCAAGTCGGACACACTTTGGAGCTTAGGTCAACAAGGGTTGATAAAAGGTCTACATAGGATCTATATATTTAAACCTTACATCGACCCCATTCTTTTATATGATTTTTGAAGTTGTAATTGGTCTATATTTAAAGTTTTAAGGGGGCAACACAGGATCTACATATTTTGATCCCAAACCCCAAACCGACCCCATATCGACCCCATTCTTTTTTATGATGCTGATGTTGTTGTAGGGTCTACATGTGAAGTTTTAAGGGGTTGATATGAGTCGGTATAAGGTCTACATAGGGTCTACATATTTAGATCCCATGCAGACCCCAGATCGAGCCCCTTTTTTTTATGATGCTAATGTTGTTGTAAGGGTCTACATGTGAAGTTTTAAAGGGGTCAATATAGGACGACATAGGGTGTACATATCTCGTGAAGTGAGCGAGATAAGTGAGGTGATCCATCTTGAGGCAGGGGCGTCGTGTGAGGTGAGCGAGAAAAGTGCGGCGATCCATCTTGAGAAAGGGGCGTAGTGCGAGGCTGGGGCATAGTGCGAAGTGAGCGAGATAAGTATGGTGATCCATCTTGAGGCAGAGGCGTTGTACGAGGCTAGGGAGTAGTACAAGGTGAGCAAGATAAATGTGGCGATCCGTCTTGAGGCAGGGTTCTAGTGCGAGGCTGACGTGTACTACGAGGTGAGCATGATAAGTGTGGCGATCCGTCTTGAGGCAGGGGTGTAGTGCGAGGTTGAGACATAGTGAACCCATCATAACCCTCACTGTAATGACACCCTTGATGTCCCATTGACGACTTATTTTTTGACTAATGTTTGAATTGGTCAACAATATGCCGTTTCAACTGCTTAAACCCCAAAGCCATTTCTTTTCTCATGGCTTCTTGATCTTTCCTGATGGCTTTTACCTCATTCTCAAGCCACACTAGTCTGGGAGGAAAATCCTCACGTTTAGAAGTTGATGGAGTATCTTGATCAACGAAGGAGGGGGAAACATGCTCTAGATGCTCATAGCAAAAAACTACGCGTTTTCCCTGACCAAGTATCTCGATCAACTGGTTTATAATTGGATCAACTGCTCTTCCTATAAAAGGCCTCATATTGACCATCCACAGGGTTGTCATCTCCTCATTCGTAGCAAACAATATGCTACTAATATCCTGCAAAATAAATTAAAAAAATTCTTGTTACAACCATGTTAGTTTCAGTTAGTACAAATAATTACATGAGAAGTAGGCAGTCACCAACTTGTAACCCTTCTATTAAATTGCTTATTTAATCTCTTGAAGGATTTGTTGCACTGTAACGCCCCCTATTTTCATGTAACATATTATGTTAAAAGAATAACAACGTTAAGTATTTTCTTTAGTAATATATGATATTATGTTATTGACTATTTTATTTTGAGTATTATGATAGGTGACAGTCACGTGGAATTGATGTCCTTGTCGTTAAATAATTTAACGACACTAAACTAAGAGGTGTCGTGGAATCTCCAAGACTTTGACGATATCTCCTCCTTGTCGTTAAATAATTTAACGACACTAAACTATTGTCGTCAAAAGTAGACATTTAATACGGCAACTATATAAATGTCCTTAATTATTATTTCAAATATTATTAACGACATGTTTGTTGAGGATGTCATTGTATGTACTTTTCAACGACATTCAAAAACTACATGTCGTAAATAATATGTTGTTAAATGTAGTTTTTCTTATAGTGACGGGATGTTTTGTCACTGGTGGTTTGTTTGGGCAAAGCCATTTTGCCCTTTGGTACGATCCCATATCAACCAAGTATGATTGGTGGCTTGTAAACCTATGGGCTCTCTCCCTATAAGGCAGGTTTTAGGGGTGAGTTTTACCTATAAGTTTGTAAGCAATTGGTATGGACTCAATATGGGATGGATTCCTATCACTTGGTTGTATATTATGATTCCACATCGACCAAATATGAGTTTGGTTTGTGGCTCCTACTCCCTCCCCTTACAAGCTGATTTTTAAGGTTGAGTTCTAATTTCTAGTAACGCCTGGCCGAAGCTAAAGCCTAAATGACCAATACCAATTAATTCTGCACTGAGCTACGACGTAACTCCTTTTTGTTAAAAGATGCTGACAGCAAGTGAAGGGTATTTGCAAAGGATAGTCTGAATAAAGACTTGAAATTCAGATGGAAAGTTGAGCATTTCCATATATTTTTAGGCATTGGAATAATAGATAAGGGCATGAGTCACGAATTCTCTAGCATTCATACATAGAGGACAAGTTGTTGAAGTTGAGATTTTTCTTTGAAGTAAACCTACTACAATTGGCTGTGCATTTTGATAAGCTCTCCATGCGAAAGTCTTGATTTTGTTGGGAATGTGTAGCGATCAAAATTTTTTCCGTCATTTTTGTTGAATATCATCATTGGATGAGGAAGCAAAGTCGTGAGATTTTAATGCCAGTAGATAACCTGATTTCACTTGATAAACTGCATCTTTAGTGTAGTGCCAAATAATCTTTATCTTCACTTTATTGGAAACAAAGAGGAATGACCGTTATTCGTTCAACATCTATTGGATACAAAACTTGAGAAAGCTTCTGCAAATCCCATAAACTAGGTTGAAGAATAAAATCATCTTTACTATCCAGATATTCTTGATTTTGTATAAGTGGCTTAATATTGGAAGATGGTATCCATGATTCTTAAAAATAGGAAATGCTAGAGCCATTTCCTACACACCATCTTGAGCCTTGTCGCAGCAAATGACTTCCCCATTTTATACCACGCCAAACAAGTGATGGATGATATCCAGCAGTGACCTCAAAAAAATATCTTTGCTCTGAATACTTTGGCTTTTAGTGAGTTCGGAAAAGCCAAAATACGCCATGTTTTTTAGAGGAGTCCATAATGTAATCAAAAGATTTGATCTTATTGAGTAACTGATGTCTTACTCTATGCTTTTTGGGAACAAAAGAAGAGAGCAATAGCCTCATAAATGATTCAAATGGTTTGGTCTGATTCGGGTGCCTAAATGGGCGCCAATATTGAACCCATCATTGATTTGAGATATTGATAAGGTGAATACCCTATTTATTCAATGCTAAGCCCTTGTTTTGCTAAAAGAGCTTGGTTAAAATCAACGAAGGATCTATAACCAAGATCTCCATCATTTTTTGGTCTACACGTAAACTTCGAATCTTTTTTTCAACGGTTCTTGTTACCTTGATCAAAGAATTCCCAGTAAATATTGGACATCAAAGATTCAATTATTGGTTTTTTAAAACAATTTTAGATAAATTATATGTAAATGTGGTAAAGGTGCAGAACTATATAACAAAAATTTTCATAAACTTTTATAAAACAACACTATAGAGTATATTAATTTAATGCTTAATAAATATAAATATAATTCATGTTTATTCGGTTAAAACGATAAGATTAGAAATCGTCTATGGGAGTTCTTGTCTATATGAAACTACCATCTTCCTTACTTAGCCCTTAGCACCGAACGGATGAACATGTGGACATAGAAGGAAATTAGGGTTTCTAAGATCACTCTACTAACTTTTATAGTATGTTTGGTATTAGTTGGTTCTAACCAACTTGTCAGTTAAGAACAGTGTAAAGCTCTCACATGCTACAGTAAAAGCAAAAAAGTTGCTACAGTATAAAAGCTCTCACATGCTACAATGTTTACAGTTCTAACTAATGGTTCTAACTATCATGCCAAACACCCTATTAGTTTCCCACTAATCTCAACACATGTGCAAAGTAGGACTAGGGATATAAGAAAACTTATTCTCTTTCTCTCTCTCTTTACATGTCTATTACTAGGAAACCTGGTAGAGTTTTTGCAATCTCACAAGGCTCTCAATTGTATGCATAATGAATATAGGAACTCTTTATTTATAGACAATAAGAGATACAATTGATTCTAGAAGTTTCTTTTAATTTAAATTAAATATCACATATTTAATTAAAATAAAAGGTAACTTTCTCTTTCCTTTATTCGCTTGTGATACCACACAGAGAATCTCTCTGTGCTTCTGGTGCCAATTAGCTTCTAGACGGGGAAGGAATACTACTTGTTTCCTAATCTAGTTTGTTTCTATAATTCAAATTTTTAATTTTGAATAAATCATATTTATAAAAAATAGAAACGTTTAGAAACTGGAAACTTGGTGAACAAATCTTAGACTGCACATGAAACCTTTCCTTGTGCCTGTTATACACCACACACCCACTGTGTCTTCCAAAATAAATTATTATTATCAAATAATATAAATAATAAAATTAATTCATAATTAATTTATTTTGATTGATTTTTAATTTAGGATTCTATAATCCTAAATTAACTAATTCCATTTATCCAAACAATATTTGTAAGGATAGCAGGAGGACTAATGGATTGATAATTTCAAGCTACAATAAAACTAACATGTTAATTAAACTTTTTAATTAACATATTGTTCTTTTCTTGATTTCAATGATACTCCACTTAAACTTTAAATTGCACTCTTGAAATTATAGATTTAATTGCTCATATTTTAGAGTTGTTTATGTGATATAGTTATTACATATAAATTGATCCTCCATAAATACTTAAGCTAAGAATAATCCGTTAACCTCTCTAATTACATCTTTATTTTTTAAGTGTTATTGAATCACTAATGAATAATAAATTAATAAACTTAATCATGGATTTTAGCACTCATATCATTCAAGGCCCGAATCAATGCTCTAGATAATTATTTATGCACTTTTCGTTAAAAAAGAAATCAATTCTATCTTATAATATTAACACTCTGGCTATGTACTTTATTATGCCTCCAAAATACAAGGGGTAAGATTAGATTATTGAATCCATACCAAGTAAAACAAAAGATATAATTCCATAAATAAAGGTTTGCTAATAACTTAAGATCAAGATTATCTTGTATACGACCATCGATCAATGTGATTAGAACTTACTATATTCTAGGAAATTATCTAGCCCTTCATATCACATCATGTTACGATCCTACATAATCTCATTATGTATAGTGCACTTATTTAATAACTTATTATATTAACGGTTCAAATAAGACTGTTTCATTCTCAGTGAAAATTACTTGTAGTGGTAATGCTTATTTAAAGATTTCATACTTTAATTGAATAATTAATTATTTATATATTACTGAATATTTTAATTATTATTCATAAATGTTATCCTCATGTATATAACATATATGTAATATTTATGGTCACATAGATAATTATAAAATTTTAATGATATTTAAAAAGTATTCAAACTACATACACATAAATATTATAAAAAATTCACTTTATTTATTTATAAATATGTCATTTACAAAAACATCAAATGCTTTAAGGCATCAATTCTAATAATCTCTCACTTGCCCTAAAGCAGATGGGACGTGTTTTTTAACCTTTAGCCCTCCATAAGTTTCTCAAAAATTTTGGCAGGCAAGGTCTCATGAATGGGTCTGTGAGGTAATTTTCCGACAGATCTTCTTCACGTGATCTTCATTAGATGATACCTTCCCTCTATATGCTTCATACTCTAATACTTTCTTGGTTCTTTTATGTTAGTGAATGCACCACTGTTGTTACAATACAATTTAATTGGTTTATCCATATTTGAATGACTTCTTGATCTGTCAAGAACTTATAAAGCCAAACTAGCATCATTGAAAATAGATATTAGTTAATTTAACAGAGAATTTAAATAGAATTAATCTTGGTGAAATCTGAAACCCTAGAGTTTTAATTTATTGATTTCTTTCACATTTATTTTGCGTTTGTTTTTAAATTTAGTTTTAGTTTTTTTTTATATCAACACATTCTTATTTTTGGTCATTTAGATAATCTTAGAGTTAACCTAATTTCAGTAATTAATCAATCAAACATAATCCTCGTATTATATTACTTGTTAACGATATGTGCATTTGCGTATGGAAATCCTCAATAAATGTTTATGACATCATATTATGTGTTTGGAGAAAAAGAAAGATGAGATTTTTGAAAGTTTATATCTTGACCTAAAACACGGAATTAAAGAGAGAATATTTGTTTCAAAACATGGCAAGAAGAGGCATCGTCATGACAAAACCACAAGCTATCATCCGCAAAAGTAAGCGTTAGATTGTAGAAGTAGTAAAAACGACTCTATACATTTCACGGCTAAACGAGCTTCAGCATTGCTAAGCAAAGATGACAATCCTTCTAAGCAAATAAGAAAAAGGTAAGAAGATAATGGATCTTCTTGCCTAATTCCTTTTGATGGTGAAATTGCTCCATAGAAAACACTGTTGACGAGATAAAAAAAAATAGTTGTACAAACACATTTCATAATAATGTTCACCTATCTTGAAGCAAATCCCGTTTGAATCATCATTTTTTCTTTAAAAAAAAATTATTGCACAAGATCAAAAGCCTTGCTCATATCCAATTTCAATGAAGCAAATCCTTCTTTCCTTTTTTTTTTTTTTGTTTTTAATTGCATGAACCATTTTGAAAGCATGTAACACATTGTCAATGATGATATGATCTAATTAGAAAGCACTTTGAAATTCAAAATTCACTGTTTGGGTCTTAAAGTGTAAGTTTGATATAACCTCAAGTATAAAGTTACACAAGTAGTAAAACTCGGTAAATCCAAGGTCAATCCCATAGGAAAAAAGCATTGCAAATGTCTAATATATCAGTTATATATTTTTAGCTGAAAATTTTGAAGGTTAAAGTTAATTATTTACAATTTATTAACAATATTTTCATATCTATATATATTTTACTTTTTCTACTTTTAGATTTTTTTTAATGATTTTTGAAACTTTAACAACAAGAATTGTGACTTAAATTATAATGGTAAATGAAACTTCAATAAGTCCAATTACATAGAAGATAGAACTTTAATAATAAGTACAAATTAACTTTAAAAAAACAACAGTTTTAATAATACTGAGGATTAAACGTTCTATTCTTGCAATTAACTTAAATATGTTTTAATTTTTCTAAAATTATTTACGAAAATGGTTTACATATATAATATGTCATCTTTTGTCTATAATAAATCAAGAGTTACTAAGCATTTAATGTGCCAACTCATGTCTATAATGCATCAAAGACTCACTTTTAACAAATATGTATAATTTCAAAATTAACTAACTAAAATTACCAACAGAATTATAATTAAGCATTTACCCTGCCATTCCAATCTATGAATAATCAACGTATTCCAAAGCATTACCCATGCTAGCCTATGTCTACAATAAATCAAAACTTAATTTTGTAAGAATTTTAGCTAAGTTACTATAAAAATTATAAGTTTTCTAAAAATGATTTTGACATTATAACAACTTAGAAAACCTTGAAAAAGTAAAAATATTTACCTTAATTTTGCCAGGATTCCCTTCTCTCCTCAACAACAGGAAATTTAGAAAACATATTGAAAGTAAAAATACACATAATTTTACTAAGCATAATTATTTTACAACATAAACTTAAAACTATTTGACAAAAACTTAAACTAGAAACTAAGAAAACTAAAACTAAACTTAGAAGTACAATTTTATAAGAGGAAACAAATTTATCACAGGGAGAAAGAGTGCATTTTATAAGGTATGGAGGGGACTATTTATACTACAAGAAAGTTACTATTTACATAATTAATTAATTATTAATTATTTTTATTATTTTATTTAGATATTTTTGATGCAAAATGACTAGGATGCAATTTGAGTGATTTAGGATTTTTTTGAATACAATTTGTAACAGCCCACATTTTGATTAAATCAGATTCAAATAATTTAGATTTGATTTTGTTTGATTTTTTTTTCTTTTTTTCCTTCTTTCTTTCACGCTTGAATAAGCTCTTTAGAATGGTGATTTTACTATGTGATCCGGTGTAGTCCGACACACAGGAATGGCATGGAACACAACCCAAGATCATCAGATGCATGAAATTTAACTCGCAGAATGGCTAGAATTAAGGCGTTGGAAGGGCATATGCGGACCGTTGGATGGTGGTCTTTGGTACATGGATCTAACGGTTGACAGGGACGTGCTTATGTGGACTCGAGTACAACGAATTCAAAGGGGGGGCTGGGATGCGTGGACGGCTCAAATGACTTGGGCGGTCTGATCTGACCGAGGAGAAGACGCCATGTGTCCTACTTTGAATTTTATTTTATATTTTTATTTTTCATGCATTTGAGGTCCGTTTTGCCCTTTTTGCATCGTTTTCTTTGCTATTCTTGCAAATTTCAAATCTAAAATAAAATAAACAAACTAAAATTAATTATTTTACAATCATAATTTTTACAATAATTAAAAATATTTATTTACAATAAAACACACAAAACACACTAAAAATAAATAAAAATTTTTAAAATTAACAAACCTTAACAGATATATTATTTAAGATTCAGAATATTTTTAGGAATTATTAGAAATATAATAAAACATATTTACAGACTCAAAACTTATTTACAAACATTTTAAGACTTAAAATAAAATTACACAACATTATTTTTATGTTTTTGATTATGCACAAACTAATTAATTATAAAACACACCGAAATGATTTTAAAAATTACTAAAAATATTGTTAAACATAAAAACACACTAAAAACATATTTTTAAACATATTTTCATACAAACACACTAAAATACTAATTATCACACAAATGCTATAGTTAAGAAATTTAATGAGAAATGTTAATATAAAATGATGATATTTAGCCTTAAGAAATATGTATTTTCACAGTCTCATCATTCACATATGGCAGAACATTCTTTTTGCAAGAACCTTGGCAAGGATTTTGTAGAGAACATTATAGAGACTAATTCGATGAAAGTCATTCACAGAAATAGATTACTTGATTTTGGAATTAGAGTCATTAAGACAGAAGTGATAGAACTAATGTCATTATTATCTTCAAAAAGACTTAGAATAGCCTCATTGACAAGGGGGGCAACAATACTCCAGTGGTTTTGGTAAAACATAGTGGGCATACTATTAATACTTTGGCTTTTATTAGATGCCGTGTGTTTGACAACATCAATAATCTCCTCATGAGAAAAAGAGAGGATAAGACATTGATTCATATTCTTGCCACAAAAGGAGAAATACCAAAGAGAATCTCATCGATATCATTGTAATTTGGATTGCTCATTGAGAAACACTCTAAAAATAATCAATAACAACATCAATTATTTCACAATCAGTTGAAACTTTTTGACTTGACAAGAATTTGCTATATTATGGAGGAATTTTGTGCTTTGATCTCTAGCTTTTAGCCAAGAAACTCTTGAAAGTTGTTTCCAATACAACTCTTGTTGGTACACAAATCATACAAAATTTTTTCAGTCTCTAAAAGAGAATGATAATGATCACTTGAATAATTTAGTGAGTCATATAAGATCTTGAGATGCATTTGAACTTTCTTCAATTTTTTGTTGCAAACCTCCAAATTGTTGATAATGCCAACGAGATAAACTCCTCTAACAGCTTTTAATATTTGCAAGGACAGATTCTAGAGCATTAATTGAAAAATATACTCTCTATAAATTTTCAATGATCTTGTTGCAGTCTTGATTTTCCAACTAAAAAGACTCAAAGTGGAATCTTGAATGATTATGGCATGATTGGGAGATCAGAATGATCATATAATGACGACCAGTCATTAAAATCCTACATACGCCTTATATGAGGATGGAAAATCCCATGTCAAATCAAAACCCTAATGTGAATCTTATAAATTGAAATACTCGATTTTAAGGGTCTTTAACAAAGTGGGGCACATTTTAACAATTTAAAAAGTTTAAAAGGTAAATTGTCATAGTTAGAACTTTAGGTGGCAAGTTGCTAAAAGTCGTAAAGTCTAGGGTGAGGCTTATAATACAGATTACGACACAAAGGCACAACATGATTTTGAATAGGTCAATGTAGAAAATATAAAATGTGGGTCATTTTAGTATCAGCTTGAAATAACCTACCCAAAAAAAGGTTTTATCTTTGACAACATTCTCAACACTAAGTTGTGTTGGCCCCAAGGTTTGAAGTGAAATATTTTTTTTTATGACAACAAACAATTAATTGCTTAAGTGATAATAGTTTATCTTGAGTATGTAGAGCCATTTATTATTATTATTATTATTATTATTATTATTATTATTATTATTATAGCATCTCAAATTACTGAAACAAATTCATCGTCTCGGAAGAAATTAAAGAGAAGACATATCAATTTACTGAGAGTTTGAAGATTAAAGAAATTACATCAACAATCAAGAAGAATAGGTTTAATTTTTATTTCTAAGCTTGTCGGATGTTAGGATGGAGACGGTCTCTTTGATGAGAATTCCTTGACTGTAAGCTCACCTTAAGTTAGGGTATGAGGGACAAAAAGAGAAGCGTAGGGTATGCAGGTAGGAGAAGCATTCCGACCCATTGCCATCTTTATGACAATCTTACTTTTAATGTGGTTACTTTCAAGCCGTTTCTTGGTGATTAATAATTATTCTAGATCTCCGCATTACTAGCGTCTTTTAAGATGCAGAGGGTCACCATAAATATATGTATATTCTATACACAGTTAACTAACTCACAAAAGTAAATATATGTACTCTTTTTCTCTCTACTATTTTTAGATTAAGTTTTGCCTAGAGGAGACATAACAAGGCGTATTTTTAGTTTAGTTTCTAGTTGTAGGTCTGTTTTTATCGTTTTAGATGAGCTTCTCACTTTGGATTTTTTTTTTTTTTTTGTCGTTGCCTTTTTTAGGGTGACTTTAGTTTTCCTTAGTATTCCACACTATCTTTTGTTGAACTTTTGTCTTTTTTCTTTTCTTATTAATGATATTACAGGGCGATGCTTGGAATAGGATAGGCTTCAAAAAGGGTGTCAAACTTAATTGAGAAAATATATATATTTTTTTTTTACCTTGATACCAGTTGTCTTCTCTACAAATTTTATTACGAAAAGAATAATTCAAAGCCCCAGTTCATAAAATATCTTTCCACATGTAAAAATTACTTTTTTGCATTTCATTCCAAATTTTAATATAAACTTCCCTGTTGCATGCCAACTATATGCATAATATGGTATTGCAGGGTATTCTTCCTGGACCAAAATAATATCAACCATGAATTTGGACAATGAATTTTACTTTGCTCTCTACTCGAGTACTAGCAATACTCCCTCTATTTTCT
Organism: Artocarpus heterophyllus; assembly: GCA_025403435.1. Taxonomy (NCBI): domain Eukaryota; kingdom Viridiplantae; phylum Streptophyta; class Magnoliopsida; order Rosales; family Moraceae; genus Artocarpus; species Artocarpus heterophyllus. Next base: position 10,333,842 of record CM046352.1, read on the forward strand.
CGGCTCCATCAACAACTTCTCAGAATGAGAATATCAACTCTGTCTCCGGGTTATTGAATGGCTTTAATACCGATTCAAATCAAGTCCAAAGTCCAATGTTATCCATTAATGATCCCATGCAATTGTCACATACCTCTCTTCACAATGGACCTCAAATGGAGGGCTTTGGTTTTGACCATTTTCCGAGTAACTTTTCACCAAACCATCGTCCACTTCAAATCCAAAATGCACCACTCCTTCAGTACTCTTTGCAACCTGATCATCATACTCCAGCCGGCCTAATTGGGTTCAAAAATTCCTTACTCAATGTCCCTATTTGCCATGATCTTGATGCTCAATCTGCCGCGGTACTTTTACCTTCTTCTTTGCCTGTGGGAAACGACAAGGTTTGGATTGGCGGCAACGACAACAACAAAGTACAAGGTGATGGTAGTAACATCAAGAAGAAATCTAAGAAAAGGTGAGAGTTATATTATCTATTTTTAACAGGATCTTATGTATTTAAGCGCATATATGTATACTAACCGCATTTCTTCATCTTTTAACGCACAGTACCAAGAAAAGCACTCGTAAGAGTGCTGAAAATGGAGGAAGTGACATTCGAGTACCAGCTGGTCGGAGGAAAGCATACAAAAGGAAATCCAAGAGCACATTTGGCGAGAGAAGTTCCATGTATCGTGGACTTAGTAGGTATATATTTTTCTACCGTTGTGATATTATACGATATTAGTCCACTCTTTTCTAAAAATAAAAAATAAAAAAAGAAGCCAAAGAACAACTAGCATGAAAGAGTTCGAGCACAGTTTAACTGATCAAGCACAAATCCTGCACCAAGTCTCCACTCTCAAATATTATTAGTAGAAAACAAATATGAGTTCTTTAAGAGGAAAGGAAAAGGGCAAATAAATCCAACAAACGCCCAATATATATATATATATATGTATATATATACATATATATATATATATATGCATATACATGATGTTGATCCATTCACTTCTTAATTTAATTAGGCCTTGTAATTAAAATTCTTTAAATATATATATATATATATATATATATATATATATAATGATGACCATGATCAGGAAATCCACTCTTTTGATCACTCTTCATTTTAATAGTTTTGCATTTCTTTCAAAAAAACAAGAAAAACAAAGACAATGTTAAAAAACCTTACTTAATTGAGGATTATAATTAATGGTCTCATTTAATTACATATAATACAGGTACGCTTGAAGTTTTTAAGCATTTCTGTGGGATAACACTAACCCATCAGTGAAAGGAAGGACAGGTTCAATACTTAATCTCACTACAAACATTAAATTTGCCTATTTTGTGGAATTTCACCATTTATATATTTATGTATATATATTTGTTAGCAGTTAACTATATGTAAGAACAAAATACTACCTGTTTAGTTTCTCTTGTTCTGAATATATTCTCGATCTATCTAATTCGATACAGTTTATGTTGGTAAGTTGATCTTTCATATTTTATTTCTATTAAATTTCCCATAAATAAATGATATGAGTATGAATATAATTTTTATCTCTTTTTTTCTTTTTTTTTTTATTGCCCATACAACTCTAAATCAATATTCTTATCCAAACAGTAGGATTCGAAAGAGAAGAGGATGCTGCAAGAGCTTATGATCTAGCTGCTCTTAAGTTCTGGGGCCGAACTGCTCCACTTAATTTTGCTGTATGCTCATTCATAATTACGACTTAGATTAATTACATAATTGTACATTTAGTTTTAACCATTTCTCTATTTATTTTTATGTTCTTAAAAACTACAAAGGCATTTTTTAAATAGAAAAGTTGAGCAAAATAACATGACTACCCTTAAATAGTTATGAAAATTTTTTTATATTAAAAAATGTAAAAAATCCTAAAACAAATATCAAATTTCAAAAATGATCTTTAAGTTTTATGACTTTTTATATACACAAAACACATTCATTGTGTACGCAGGAATGGCTTGGTCTACTGCCTTAATCAACACCTCATTACCCCCACCCAAAATAATTTTCTCCGCCACACTTTCTCCTTGAGACAGCAAAATGTTAAAATGTTTCCCTCTTGTTTTTCCCAACTACCGAGGATTGGCTGAGGTACTTGTCATGAACTTGGCTCGAATCTAAATCGAGCACCATTGGAATCTCATTCCTAGTCATTTTTTATAATAGTAACTCATATAAATGCCACTTTTTAAACAATTTTTATTTATGCTACAAAATGTTAAAAGTTTTTGTGCCATAAACTTATAGCATGTCCCTTTAGGATAAGTTTGCATGTCCCTTTGAGATATTGTTTGTATCCCTCGGAGACATGTTGCCTGTCCCACCAGAACATATCCGCGTGTCCCTCTGAGACATTTATCATGTCTCTCGAGGACATGTTGCATGTATCACCAAGACACGTCGCATGTCCCACAGGGACATGTCCGTGTTTTTGGTTTGAGACATTTTCGGTTATCCTTCGAGTCATGTTTCGATGTCTCTCCAAGACATATTGCATGTCTCTTCAAGACATTTTTCATGTCCTTCTGGAACATGTTTTTTATGTCCCTCTGAGACATTTTTCGGTGTCTTTCAGGGACTTTTTTAGGTGAACTTGGGGATATCTAGCATGTCCCTTCAAGACATTTTCTGGAGTCCTTTCAGGACATGTCACATGTTCGTCTAGGACATTTTTAGGTGTTCCCTTTGGGACATTTTTGGGTGTCCCTTCAAGCTATGCCACATGTCCCTTTGGGACATTTTCATATGTCCTTCTTGAACATTTTTCGGTATTCCTCTGGGTTATGTTGTGTGTTCCTCTAGGAGTGTCCCTTTAGGACACTTTCCATGTTCCTCTAGAACTCTTCTAACTGTCTCTCTGAGACTTGCAGAAAATGATAATTCGATGCTTAAAACATTGTGATTTCAATAAACTTTGACATACCTAAAAAATTTCATATTTTAATGTTATATGTGTAACACCTACCTATTTTTATGGAACGAATCATGTTAAGTTAGTAACGACGTTAAGTAATTTTATTAATAATTTATGATATATGTTATGATTTATGATTTTAATGTTACTAACTATTTATTCTAAGTGTTATGATAGGTGACGATTGCAAGGAATCGATGTGCTCAAGTGTTCATGTTAGTTACAATGTATGTTTAATTATGATATAATGACGTCTTGAATGCTATGAGATAATTACGTTGATTGGGTGGTTTAATGTGATTAATTGGAATAATTATGGAATAATTTTATCATTTAAGGAAAGAAAACCATTGACTTTGCATTGATTGGTATTGTTTTGAATGGTTTCCTATATTTAGGGGGCAAAATATGGTAAGAAATGAATGATTAATTGACTTTTCCAATTTCTTCTCCTTTCTCCACAAAAATTTAGTCCAGATTACTCAGAAAAAGTTCTGACATAAGTGAGGGTATTGAATTTTTTCGGTTATCCTCATCCACGGAAATTCTCTCTCTCTCTTCCTCTCACATCTTCTCCCTCTCTCTCATTCTGAGACGTTTCTTTTATTCTTCTCTTCTTCTTCTCTTGTCCACGTTTTTTATTCCTCCTCTCCCTCAAAATTCTCTGCAAATAATTGAAAGAAAAATTGAAATTTTATTGGTTGAATTTGAAGGAATTTGAGAAGAATCATTTTGAGGTAAGAGTTCATTTTTGTTTTAATGTAATCCTTCTTGATATCCGACTGCTATATCTTCCTCTACAAAATTTTGTTTACTTTGAATTTTTAATATGTTATTCATGTATGAGTTTTGTGATGTTTCTCTAGGTTTCACCTTAATTGGATTTTTCTATGATAAGTTATGAATTTTCCATCCTCTACCACTCACAGCAAAATATTGTTGTTTGGTTATGATGCATGAATGTAATTTTTGTTCAAGGGGTAAACGTGCTTTGTTTGCTACGAAATTTGGCAAGAATGTTCATGTATATGTTATGTTATGGACTACAAAGTTTGGTAATGTTTTGATGAGTGAATTATGTGTTATAAAATTTTTATTGAGATTAGGTCAAGAAACTGTTTTAACAATGTTAATATTGGACTTTTGTTTTATGTAATGTTTTATATGTTTAAATGATTTTATTAATGATGAAATAATTTTATGATATTGAAATATATGTTATAAGATGTTAGTATGAATTTTAAAATTAGAATATATGTGTTTTTAATTGTTAGAAAATATTTTCAAAAGATTACTCACTGCCTGTCAAACCTAAGTTAGTTTTACTACTGATTTCAAATGCGTGTTTTGACTTACTCCAATTTTTTTTGAAGTCAATTTTTGGATATGTTAGGGTTCTATATGTCTACTATATATGTTAATTTTTGTAGATTTTTCTATAATGTTAGAATGTGTTAAACGGACCTGAGAATAAAGTTGTTCACTACCTTACTATTGCTGGCAGATTTCATGTTTGAAATGTATGGTTTGTTTTTAGATACTTAGTGTAATTTTTATGACCAAAGAAAAATCATGGTAATATGTTTATGTATTAACTTTACCCTTGTCAAGTATGGTGCCTAAAGTATGTGTGAATGTTAAGTTTTTAAGTCTTGAATCCATGTAGGTCAGTGAAGTGTTATGTGATGATGATTTTATAGTTTTGATGATTATGGTTATGGATGTATGTTATGAATTATGTTTACAAGAGATGAATTTATGTGTGATGTTATATCGAATGGATGTTTTATTCTATGAAAATAAGTATTAATTTTATTTGTATCTTTAAATGAATTTATGGTATGAACACTCAAAGGAACGAGCACATCAAGACCACGACGTTGTCACCAATACGTATAAGGTTAAGTAAGCTAGCTTATAAGGTGAGTACATTCTCACCTGCAACATGATATGTTTTATAAGGTTTGATGTTATGTTCATGATGATATTTATGATGATTTTATGATGATTTCCTTAAAGGGTTTCTTATGAAAGATTTTCATGATTTAAAGTTATGCATGTTTGATTATGGAAAATTTCAAAGCATGAAAGTTATGTATATATGTATCATCTAATAAGTGTTGCACATCAATGTTATGATATGTTATGATATGATGTCATGTTTGGTTTATGATTAGCTACACTTCTCCTCTCATGACGGCGCACCTACAATGATGATTATGGTGCAACACTTGGGCCCTTAAGATAAAATGGAATAAGTTTTAATATGGTCAATGTAATGAAATATATGTATTTATGAAAATGTGCTTAATGCACTATTATGATATGATGATGATGTTTATGAAATGTTTTTAAATTGTGAGAAATATATGTACTTACTAAGCTTTGGCTTATTCAAGTTTATATCATGTTGTAGATAAGGGTAAGAAAGTCATGGATTAGGCGGAAGACATGGGAAGGCGTGTGAGCATAAGGAAGATGAATTGTAACCGGAAGAATGACAATGCTACACGTTTTATTATTTAAGCTATGGTTTATTAATTGTACATATTTTTATGATAAGTTTTAAAGAATACAAGAACTATGTTTTAATATTTTATTTTATCATTTTAAGAATTTGATCTTCCGCATTTTTGAAAGAAAAATGAATTTATCTTAAAATTAAGTTTTCTAAAGGTTTCTGTTTTGTCTCGGACAGCCTGCCGACCATTACTAGTCGGTATGCCAATGTGATGTTCGGCTTGCCGATCCCATCTTTCTGGCCTGCCGATCATATTAATGTTTAAACTTTATTTTTTTGCAGAGTCTCTGTCGGCTTGCTGGTTGACGATTTTCGACCTACCGACCATGTTCGGCCTACCGAAGTCTCTAGTTCGGCCTGCCGAATTGTGGGAGTAAATAGTTTTAAATAATGTGATGTGATATAAGTTATGATTTTACTATTTGGTATATTTACTTTATTAAAAGAAGTTTATGATCAATCTAATGTATAATTGAATTATTAATAGTGAGGATTAAGTGAATGAATGTTGTAAAAAAAAAATGTGTATGTGTAGATCCTGGTTACGTTTTCCTTAACTACATTTACAATTAAAGTTTCAAATAAGCTTTGTACTTAAAGTTTATCTTAAAAAAATAAAAAAAAAAAAACAAGTATATAATGTATGAATGTAACGACATCTGTGATGTCCGTAAGAGGGTGTCTCAATATGTGCATCAAAACTTCTCTTCTTTTAAACCAGATTTTATGTTCGTAATAACAAAGAATAGGCTTCCGTGTGTGTCTATATATATATATATATATTCATGCACCCACAAACACACAAGCACATGGACATATAAAATTCAGAAGAAACAGTGCTACAAGACTCTTAAATGACCAAACTTCGGTACAAATTTAGCTACACTGATAAAGACACGACGAATTTCAACATTCTTTATCTAGAAAATATTGTATAGCTCGAACCAATTGAACATCTACAATCTTTACACAAATAATTTAGCACTTTGAAAGAAACGCTTTTCCCATATGATGCTTTGAGTTAAAGACTACGAGAAAACAAAGCTAAAGTGCTTTCTTGACATCTTTGAGATAAATTTCATATGTGGTCAAATGAATACTAATTCCCACATATGAAACTAATAACCACGTTTCTATAAGATGCAACAGAAGAACTGCCATTTGAACAAATAATTGGATAGAGATTGCGAGAAATTAGACCTACACAGGAAATAAACAATTTTGGCAAGTACCAGCTGTTGTGCAACAATATTCAATTGTTGAAGTTAATGGATCCAAATCATGTTCAAGTGAGCAATGTATCATAATTAAATAAAAAAATCATAAGACAATGAGAAATTCACTCATCAATTCATGAGTTTTGTTGTCAGATCACCGAGTTGGGCTTGGAAGGGTATTGGGACCATAAAGGCCCGAGGTTGATCTCAGCCCATATTGCCTCGGTGTATTCTAGAATTTTTTTTTTCAGATGATACCCGAGTATGGTAAAATAGACTATTTGCATCCGTATTTAAATTAAAAGATCTCCAAGATGGCGATGCACTCAAGCTGATCATGATCTACTGAATCAAGATACTTATAAAAAAAGATAAGACCTATAAGAGATCATGGAGATGAGGTCTAGCCAATAAGAGATGAGATTATCTTGTATTTGAATTTAAATTAGGCTTAAAAGGTAAGGCATTGACTATCCCCATGTACTATAAATAGAAGCCAGTTCCAAAGAAGAGGCGAAGTCCAATTCTTGGCAACAAACCCTTTGTAGTTATATTTTCTCATAGTGAAGCCCTACCACCCGAGAAAACTCATAGTGGATGTAGCCTTCAATTGAGACGAGTTTGCCCATCAACAATTGGTGCTAGAAGAAGAGCTGAATAATTTTCCAGGCTTTCTTCTAGAAAAAATTCTCTCAATTGTTCCAATGGCGAGAACGTGTATTGAAGCCAATGACCAAAACCAAAACAATCGTCGTGGTCAAAATGACAGCAACAACAGTGCTGCCTAAGATGGAAGACAAGAACCATCTCCACCACCACCTATGGCTAATGACCAAAATCAGATGCACCCTCTTGAAGATACATCTTCCAACCCAAATGCAGCGTTACAGGCTCAAATTGGGATGTTGACACAGAATTATGAGCAATTGATGCAATCCTTCCAGTGGATGGAGAACATCCTGAACAATCTCGATCGACTTGTACACAATAACAATAGTCCCCTACCAACTCCAAGGGATGAAGCAAACCTATAGAAAGGAATCAGAGATTCTGATGATGTGCAGTCACACCGAGCATGGGCATCGGGATCACAGGGAAGTAGACAGAGAAGGGCATAGAGGATGTGCGGCCCGAGAAGGTGCAGGGGCATAGGACAACCAGAATCATGAAGGGTTACCACCTTGAGCACCAAGAAATGGAGCACTTTTAGGTTCAATGAATAATGAGAGGAACAAAGGCCGAGGACAAGAAGACCTTATAAATCAGATCCAGGCTCGATAGGCAGGAAGCCAAGATGCCAGTTGGTTAGTAATAAGTCTCCAAGAGCATCTCAGGCTCATAGAAAGAGTCAACAGGTGGAAGGCGAGGCAGGGTTATCAAGCCCTTAATCTCAATAACCCAGATAGACATACTTTCACCAAAGTAGTGATGGCTAAACCCTTGCCCCGAAGCTCAAATTGCTTGTTTAATGGAAAGGGAAATCCTACTGATCATGGTTAGCTCTTCAATTCCATGAGCCTACACAGGGCCCCAAATGCGATAGAGTGTCGAGCTTTTGATGCAACACTTAATGGGCCAGAAATACTGTGGTTTAGGATCCTGAGGCCACGGACAATCACATGTTGGCAAGAATTATACGTGGCTTTTGTTACCCAATTTATGGGAAGAAGATTATAGCAAACACCTCGCGAAAGACTTCAAGTAGTTAAATAAAGCCCCACAGAGTCTTTTAAATCCTTTATCGACCATTACACAAGAGAGATGGTTTTAGTTGAGAATTGTTTAGAAGATGTTGCGTTGACATCAGTCCTTGGCTATTTATAACAGGGAGCTTTCAAGTTTTCATTGCATAAAAAACCACCTGTGACGTGGCCCGGGTTCTTATCACAAGCTCATAAGTATATTAATGTTGAGGACACAGCTCGCTTATTAGCAGATGCCGAGGTGCCGTATTATCCTCCAATGTTAGGAGCATCAATACGTCAAAACCAGCTCAACAGGCGTAGAATCAGAATGGAGGAAAGAACAGTAGAAAGAAGAAGAATCAAAATAGTAGAAACAATAATTAGAATTATTCTTCCCTGGCACCTACACTAGCCTTACCTCTAGCTCTGATCATACCACAACTAGCACATGTCCTGGATCAGGGAAACAAAAGATTGAGGCACCCATATTAAAGGTATGAGATGTATACAGAGCTCAATACGAATATTGAGGAAATTTATAACCAGTTACAAAATCAAAACATATTGAGAATGCCAATTCTGATAAGGAAAAACCTTGCCAAAAGAAATTAGAATAAGCACTGTCGGTTCCATGTAGAGGTCAGTCATAATACTATAGACTACACCAACTTGAAGGATGAGGTAGAGGATCTCATCAGAAGAGGTTACTTGTGGGAATATGTCAAAGATAACCGCTTAGGTAGTGCACGAGCTGATTAGAATAACCAAGCACCCTAAGGGGAAACAATCAACTAAAAGTAAAGGTAATTCACACCATTTACGAAGGTACACAATTTGGTGTGAATTCCAGGCAGTATCATAAAAGTTATGCTTGGGAGACCAAAGGCAGGCCTTTCTATAATTACATAAAGGTAGATGAAAGACCAACAAAGATAGAGAGAAGAGCTAGCATGGAAATTACCTTCTCTAAGGAAGACACTCGGGATATTTAGTTTCCTTATAGTGATGCACTAGTGGTGTCTGCTGTGATTGACAATCACGAAGTCTGCAGGATCTTCATCGACAATGAAAGCTCAACAAACATTCTCTACATATATCCATTAGATGAAATATAAATCCCCAAGATCTTAGTTGATGCCCTATTTACATCCACTTTACAGCTTTGTAGGAGATAGAGTTATTCCATAAGGTATGATCACTCTTCTTGTTACTGTCGATACCCGACTAAACACCGCGACCGTATTGTTGAATTTCATAGTTGTTAAGGGAGGGACATAGTTTAATGCTGTGATAGGTAGACCAACCTTGCGAGCCTTTAAGGCAGTCTCCTCTATATAGAATTAAGTGGTAAAGTTCCTAACTGAGAACAGGGTAAGAGAGATAAGGGGTGACCAGTATGAACAAGGACAATGTATTTAGATTCAATTCGAGACTATGAATTCCTGTAGTATAGAATGATGATGGTTAACCATGGACTAAATAAGATAGACCTGGATCCAAGTGACGCAGTGCTACTTTCTAGCACCATGGTACTGGATTGTAGCGTTGCGGCGCTGCTTTCAAGCGCCGCGGCCCTACCTTTCTGCCTTTGCCTTTGAGTGAATTTTAGGTCACAAAATAACAATCTCTACCTTGACACAAAATTCACCATAAAGAACTCCAACATGTGATTAACCAAATTCTACACCTCTTCCACAAAGCCCCAACGGGCAACTAACCGACACGAGCATGAACTCTAACCAAGTTCAAGCAATGCTCAAACTTAGCTGTAGATAACGACTTAGTCATCATATCGGCAGGATTATCAAGTGTACTTAGCTGTAGATAACGACTTAGTCATCATATCGATAGGATTATCAAGTGTACTGATTTTGCTCACAACAATATCACCACGAGCAACAATATCATGAACAAAGTGATAACGAACGTCAATGAGCTTCGTCCTCTCATGAAACATTTGATCTTTAGTGAGAAAAATGGCACTCTGACTGTTACACATCACCACAGAAGTCTTCAAATCTTCACTGAGTTCTCCAAATAGGCCTTTCAACCAAATAGCTTCTTTGAAAGCCTCTGTAATAGCCATATATTCCGCCTCAGTAATAGACAAAGCAACAGTAGCCTGCCAGGTAGCCTTCCAACTGATAGCACAACCACCAACTATAAACATATACCCAGTAAGCGACATCCTCTTATCCAAGTCTCCAGCATAATCAAAATCAACATATCCCACAACACCATCTCTAGTCCTCCCAAAGTTTAAACAAACATCAGTAGTACCACGTAAGTATCTTTGAATCCATTGCACCGCTTTCCAGTGCTCTTTACCTGGATTAGCCATGTACCTACTAATTGCACTAACTGCATATGATAAATCTGGGCAAAAACATACCATAGCATGCATGAGGGAACCAACTGCACTAGAGTATAGAACATATGACATGTACTTAATCTCATCATCTGACTGTGGAGCTAACGCAGCTAAAAGTTTGAAATGTGCTGCTAACGGAGTGCTCACTGGTTTTGCTTTATGCATATTGAACCTGTGCAAAACTTTTTCGATATAGCCTTTCTGACTCAGATAAAGCTTACCTGCCTTTCTATTTCTGAAAATCTCCACGCTGAGAATCTTCTTGGCAGCTCCCAAATCCTTCATCTCAAACTCTTTACTGAGTTGAGCCTTTAACTTCTTAATCTCTCCTTTATCCTTAGCAGCAATCAACATATCATCAACATATAAGAGCAAATAAACAAAGGACCCATCATCACCCTTTTTGAAGTAGACACAACTGTCATAGCTACTCCTCTTAAACTCATGAGCAATCATAAATGAGTCAAATCTCTTATACCATTGCCTAGGAGACTATTTCAAACCGTAAAGAGACTTTTTCAACAAGCAAACATAGTCTTCTTTACCTGTAACAATGAAACCCTTGGGTTGCTACATGTAAATGTCTTCCTCGAGCTCTCCATGCAAAAGTGCAGTCTTCACATCTAATTGCTCAAGCTTAAGATCATAAGTGGCCACAATACTAAGCAAAGCTTGAGTTGAGCTGTGCTTAACCACAAGAGAAAAAACATCTGTAAAGTCAACACTTGGAACCTGACTGTATCCTTTTGCTACTAGTCTAGCCTTGTACCTAGCATCTTCAACTCCCGGTGTGCTTTCTTTTCTTTTAAATACCCATTTGCAGCGAACAGCTTTCTTTCCTTTGGTAATTTCACCAAATCCCATGTGCCATTCTTATGTAGGGATTCCATCTCCTCCTACATAGCAATCATCCACTTGCCAGAGTCAACTGAATTAACCGTCTCTGAGTAGGTAGAAGGTTCTTCACCAAACTCAATACTTTCTGCTACTGATAAAGCATAAGCCACCAAGTCAGCCTCAGCATATCTCTGTAGAGGCCTAACATCTCTCCTCGGCCTGTCCTTAGCAATAGAGTACTGTGGTGGCGGCAGTGACGACGATGGGGAAGCACTATCGCCTTGACTCTCTGAACTTGACTAGGAAGTCGAATCGGAGGATGTACCTATCTCAATCTAAAACTCCACCTATCTGGGAGATCTCTCCCGATCAACGTCACTAGACCCTTTAGTAGATGTCCCACGAACATGGAAGTCTCATCAAACACAACATCTCTACTAATAATAACTTTCTTGGTTTCTGGGCACCATAACTTATAGCCTTTAACTCTAGGCTTATAACCAAGAAATATACACTTCAAGGATCTAGGCTCCAATTTTTCATTGTCAACATGAGCATAAGCAGGACAGCCAAAAATTCTTAAATTTGAGTAATCTGTAGGTTCTCCTGACCATATCTCTTGTGGTGTCTTCTTGTTAATAGCGATCGAAGGAGAGCGATTGACCAAATAGCAAGCTGTAGAAGTGGCTTCAGCCCAAAATGACTTAGGTAGCCCAGCATTGGAGAGTATGCAGCACACTTTCTCTATCAACGTTTTGTTCATCTTCTTGGCCACACCATTTTGCTGCAGAGTATGAGGGACTGTTAAGTCCCTTAGAATTTCCTTTGATTTACAAAAGGTATTAAATTTATTTGAACAAAACTCTAAGCCATTATCAATGCAGAGACGTTTAACTGCCTTACCGGTCTGCTTTTCTATCATGGTCTTCCAATCTTTGAATGTAGCAAAGACATCATTCTTCTGCTTCAAAAAGAATGTTCATACCTTTCTGGAATAGTCGTCAATGATGGTAAGTATATAATTAGCACCACCATAAGAAGGAACAGTAGACGGTCCCCAAAGGTCAGAATGAACATACTTCAAAATATCTTTTGTGTTGTGAATGCTTTTGCCAAATCAAAATCTCTTCTGTTTTTCAAAAACATAATGCTCACAGAACTCTATCTTTGCCTATGTACTGTCCATTAAGAAGCCCTCGCTTACTCAACTCTACCATCCGAAGCTCACTCATATGCCCCAGTTGCATATGCCATAACTTAGTGAGATTACTATCAGACATAATGGATGTAGTAACTTTTGCATCACCAACAACTATAGTACCCTACAAAATATACAAACCAACAGTCTTCTTTTGCTCTTTCATTATCACAAGAATGCCTTTACTGACTTTTAGAACTCCACCTTTACCGATGTACTTGTACCCTTCAGCATCAAGAGTACCTAAGGAAATTAAATTCCTCTTAAGATTGGAGACATGCCTTACATCACATAGTGTCCTCACTACGCCATCATGCATCTTAATTCTGACAGTACCAATACCAGTAACCTTGCATGGGGCAGTGTTTCCCATCAAAACAGAGCCCTTAAGAACCGTTTCATATGTTGAAAACCAGTCCTGGTTGGGACACATATGAAACTTACATGCAGAGTTAAGAACCCAATCCTTACAGGGTTTAGAATCACCATCAAAAATTACCAAAAGCTCACCACCAGAGCCTTCTTCAACGACACTAGCCTCACAACGTCTAGTTTATTCCCCTTCGATTTTTAGCCCTCTTGTTTTTATTCTGCAGCTTATAACACTCAGTTTTAATGTGCCCTTTCTTCTTGCAATAGTTACAGAACTTCTCCTTATTTTTGGATTTAGACCTACCTTTAATCTCAGTCCTAGAACTTCTCTCTTGGGTTCTACCTCTAACAACTAGACCCTCTCCTTGTGTTTCAGATCCAGTCACTAACTGCTTCATCTTTTCTTTAGAAAACAAAGCCTCATAAACCTCAACCAGGGTAAGAGTGTCCTGACTATACAAGATAGTATCCATAAATGTGGCATACGATGAAGATAGTGAACATAACAAAATTAACCCAAGGTCTTCCTTGTCATACTTAACTTCCATAGCCTCCAAATCAGACACAATCTCCTTAAACACAATTAAGTGATCCTCAAGAGACGTACCTTCAGACATTCGGTGAGAGTATAGACGCTGCTTTAAATAAATTTTACTAGTCAGACTCTTGGTCATGCATAATTGCTCTAGTTTGAGCGATAAAGCAGCAGCAATCTTCTCCTTTAGTACATCCTGCAAAATTTGATTTGACAGATGAAGGTGTATTTGGGACAGAGCCTTTCAGTCCTTATGCTCATTTTTCTCCTTCGACCATGATGAGGGCATCTTATCGAAACCCAATAGCACATCATCAAGGTCCATCTGCGCCAGAATAGCTTCCATCTTCACTTGCCAAAGAGAAAACCTCGTTAAGCGATCCAGCAGCGGAATATCGAATTTCATGGTTGCCATTGCAAATTAAAGCCAAAGCTCTGATACCATTTTTTAGAAATCAAAGCAATAAGCAACAAGAAATAGAAAGAAAATTACACACAAGATTTACGTGAAAAAACCCTAATGAAGGGTGAAAAAACTACGGGCAGAGGAGAAGTAATCTACTAATCATAAAACAGAAATTACAACGGTATTTAGAGCTCTCAAATACAAAAATTCACTCACTCAATCACTCACAAACTCACAAGACTGAATTCTCTATATCACTTTCAACACTATGATTTCTATGAAATTTTATGACTTTTTGTAACTCTCTAATATGACTCTCTATAAACTATAGAGAATATGATATATTTATATGTATGGGGACTTAAACCCTAGCCCAAAATAACCCAAAAATGCATAAAAATGTGAAATCCATGATCAGACCGCATTGGAGCTTCGCGGCGCTGCTTTCTAGCACTACGACCCTGGTTTCTTTGAATTGGAGCGCCGCGACGCTGCTTTCAAGCACCACGGCACTAGATTGTAGCACCGCGGCGCTGCTATCAAGCGCCGCGACCCTACCTTTCTGCCTTTATCTTTATATGGGTTTTGGGTCACAAAATAACAGAAACAATACTAGTTTCTTATGAACATTTGAACATTGACATTTAGAAATTGAAGTGAAAGCGGCGAGGACTAATGATGTTACGGTCTTGAGGAAGAAAGGGTTGCATGCGATCACCAAATTCGATTTGAACCACTATGACATAGGATACTATGACATAAGATACATTCTAGAGAGCTCAAGGCTTCCAATAGGCAAAGGGGCTTCCAAGATGCAACGGATGACTCCAGTTGAAGATGTTCTTCAGTTGAACTGACAGACTTGTAACAAGAGATTCCTAGTTCTAGAACTCCAAGTACCAGATAATCATGATCATTATCATATTGATGATCATCAGATCATGATCTTTGAGCCAAACCCACATTATCATCAGGACCAATGCACTTTGGGAGGACAATTCCAAAGAAATTCCCCAATTTCAATGCCAACGGGTAACCGTAGCTGCTATTTTGAATATGGTTCTCCTTGTGGTGGGGCTTCCATTAATCAGTTTTACTCAGGAATGTCACAAACTCATGATGGTGTTGATCAGCAATATCATCAATGGAATAGCAAATCTAAAGTTGGAGGAGTTTAACTCTTCAATGTGGACTAGTTTTTATTTGAACAAAAACTCTAGCCTTGACAATCATGATCAGCCTCAGAACTACCAAATGCAAAATCCTGAGAAAGGCGATCATGATGAGTTGCAGAAAAACCCTAGCCTTCTTAACCTGTTCACTGCTACATGGTCGATCGGAAATCGTTCCAATGATGATCACGAGCGGGCCCTTAGAAATCTGACAATGACAGCAGAAGCTGGTCATGACAACGATGATGTTAATGAGGAAGGGGCTTCAATTGATATATTTTGGAGTGAGTTTCAGCAGATTGAGACACCAAAATTTCACAATAATGATTTTCATGATGTTTTTTTAGTCATGGTGATCATGACAACATCGATGCCGATCTCAAGAACCTGCTCCAAAACCCTAGCAACTTTCTTGATGGGGTCAATGGAAGTACTACTCTTGATGGTTCAGATTAGAGCAATGAATGATATTTATTTGATCTTTTGGAGTCGCTCAAAGAACTTGTTTTGATCAATATGGACATGTTTATTCGGATTTGATTTGGATATCGGATTTAATTGGGATATTATATGTTTCTTTTAATTTGGATTGAGATTTTAAAATCTTTTTTATTTTCTCAGGCCATTTTTTATATTTTATACATACATATACATGCATGTTTAAATTCCAATGCAACGCAGGAAATATCTAATGAAAGCAGCTTATAACTAATATTAGCTGCAAAAGCTGAGTACATTAATCATATATATATATATATATATATATATATATATATATATATATATATTGTGGGATTTACATATTACACAAATGAATCTGAACGTTAAAGCTTTATTCTATCTTTTTAATTAGCTTGAGGAACAAATTAAGCTAATAGTTTGATTTAGAAGAACTTTTTTTTAAATAAAAACAGTGAATTTTAAAACACTAATAATGATAATCATGTTTCTTTGAGAAACTTTTCTGGTAAAATATTTGCAAATTCTTCATGATTTCTTAAAAAAACTAGTATATGATTCCAAAGATGGTGTGCCCTTTAATTATCATGTTAATATATTTGTTGAAGAGAGTTGACTAGAGATTTCAGATAATTACACCCACTTGGCAAAAATTAATCTTATAAAATTTAATGTAGATAGATATATATTGAATCATATATGAAAAGCATAATCCCCATGGAATTAATAACATGTCTGAATATAGGACAGTACCTGTTGAGATTATGGGGTAACTAGGATAAAATGCGTTAAACGTGCGTGTTCCTTCTGGACAGAGATGAAATAAAGATGCTCTCTTTGATAGACCAATATCACAAGAGAGTTACAGATTTGTCTAGCTTTTTCCTCCTAAATTTTCTTCTTAAAAGGAAGCCAAAAACCAGAAGAGCAAAAACTTGCAAAGAGATAGATAGAGAGAGAGAGAGAGAGAGAGAAAGTTCCATTTTCTGAGAGTTAATTGGGATCTTCATAAGTCAACTAAAGCGTACTTTATTATATGCTGAAACATTTTCTTGATATCCACAGGTTTGTCTTTAGAACCGTATAGTTTTCTGTTTTTAATTTAAAAAAAAGCAATTAGGAAAAATTCTTGGTCTGCATGTTTAGAAGCTGAGTTCTGAATTGATTAATTTGTATGGGAAATAGTATATGCTGCTTGGCTACGAAATGGTGGCAATTAAGTGATTTGAGTTTTTTTCTTTTTTTCTTTTGATATGTATGTACTGTTGTATCGATATGAATATATCATTATTTTGTCATGCGAGTAGTGTAAAAGTAATTAAGGGGAAAATCTAATTTGTTCAAGTAGACAAAAAAAAAAATTAATATTTATATATATTTATTTTCTCATTATTTTTTATGGGTATCACAATCATAAATAATTAATCATATATATCTTTATTGACAAAGCAGTATTGACCAGTTAGGTCCTTAAAATTAAGACTAGGTGACTTTTAAAATGTTTGAGAGAGTAGTTTAAGCTATTAGTTTGGGTTTGAAAGCGGAAGCATGTGAGAACTTTACACTATTTGTAATGCAAGTCATTGCTTTAAACTACTATTTCAAACATCCTATTTACTAATTCAACTAGTCGCCACTTTGTCACTTTTAATTTAATTTCTGTTTTGAGAATATCATAAAGAAATGCTAAAGCTTTATAATGCCTTCCCTTGAATTTTTTTTTTTTTCCTAATGTATCTAAATTGCAGGAAATCTAGTAACAATAGAGTCCTAAATGGAAATGGATTATACCAGTTCAAGTAGCACAAGCGGCAGGCAGCTTACAAGGCCAATTCACTCAGCATTTCCTGATTTTGGTGGAAAAAAAGATTTTGGAATTCTTGAAGAATCAATTTTTAGGTTTAAATCGTCAAGATTTCGCGGTGTGCAAAAGTTGGTATCATAAATGATTTCTATGCACATTTAAAGTTTAAGTTGTAAGTAACAATGAAACTATCAGTTTTAGCTAAAAAATTTCTGGTGCAAATAATGTAGGATCAAGGATAAAGAGACCTATGTGGCTCATGTTTATGACAATGGTCATTTCACAAAGGCTGGAAGAGCAAGTAAATTTAATTTCTATTTATATTTTTGATTAAACAATATTTGCAAGCACATGAAATCCATCTTCCTTTTGACCTTTTTTTGTTGTGTTTTTTGCAGTTTATCTTGGTAAGTGAAGCTATTGTTGTGGCAGCTGGCCCCACTCAAGCCCCCATGAGGTCGTAGTTCACCCCGGCATAATTGGCTCTTATTGTGGTCCCACAGCGGCATTACATGTCGCCGTCCCACTGTGTTGCCCCACTCATCCGTAATATCCCCTCTATGACCCACTGGTACTCATGAAGGAAATAAGAACCTCTTAAGGGAGGTTAGAGGTTCGAACCATAAGGGACGCGAAATAAAACCTTCTCAATTGGTACTCATGAAGGAAATAAGAACCTTTTAAGGGAGGTTTGAGGTTTGAACCATGAAAGAAGCGAAATAAAACCCTGAGGGACCAGTGGGTCCTAGAGGGGACAGTACGGATGAGTGGGGCAACACGGTGGGACGGCGACACGTAACGCCACTGTGGGACCACAATAAGAGCCATCCCTCAGGGTTTTATTTCGCGTCCTTCATGGTTCGAACCTCAAACCTCCCTTAAGAGGTTCTTATTTCCTTCATGAGTACCAACTGAGAATTGAGTTCTTACCTTGAAATTTCTTCTCAAAATTCTTGAATAGAATTGTATTTTTGCCTTGAGTTTTTAATATGATGTTCATGTATGTATTGCGTGATGTTTTTCCAAGTTTCATGTTATTTCAGTGTTTTTATTCAAAAAATGAATTTTCTTTCTTCTAACCCCGTGCAGTAAAATATTACTGTTTAACTTTGATGCATGAAAATGTAATATTTATTCAAGAGGTTAATGAATGATGTTTTTCATGAAGGTTGTCAAGAATGTACATGTATAATGTATGATGAATGTATTTTATGTTATGAATTTTTTATGAGATTACATTAAGAAAACTGTTTTAACAATGTTATTTTTGGATTTTTGTTTATGAATTGTTATATATGTTTAAATGATTTTATGATAATGAAATAATTTTATGCATAATAATAAGATGTTTGTATGAATTTTTAAATTAAAATATATGTATTTTAATTGTTCGAAAACGTTTTTTTAAGATATTCATGTTTAAAAATGTATGGTTTGTTTTTACATGCTTAAGGTAATTTTTATGATTTAAGAAAAAAATCATGATAACATGTTTATGTGATGACAACTTTTATTATGGCTATGAATTATGTTTGTAATATGTGATGAATGTATACATAAATGTTATTGAATGGATGATATATGAATGAATGATTTACGCTATGATGATAAGTATTGATTTTATTGTATTTTAAATGGAATAATGGCATGAACACACAAAGGAACGAGTGCTTCGAGACCGCGGCGTCGTCACCAAATCACGTTAAGGTTAAGTAAGCTAGCTTTAAGGTAAGTACATTCTCACCTGCAACATGACACATTTTACAAGGTTTGATGATATATTCACAATGTTATTCATGATGATTTTATGGTTATTTTCCTTAAAGGATTTCTTATGAAAGATTTTCATGATTTAAAGTTATGTATGTATGATGATGACATGTTTCAAAGTATGAAAATTATGTATATATGAATCACCTAATAAGTGTTGCACACCAATGTTATGAAATGATATGTTATGATGTCATGTTTGGTTTAGGATTAGCTACCATTCTCCTCTCATGACGGCGCGCCTACGATGATGTTCATGGTGCAACACTTGGACCCTAAAGATAAAATGAAAGATGTTTTAAAATGGTCAATGAAATGAAAGATATGTTTCCGTGAAATTGTGCTTAAGGCACTTTTATGATATGATGACAATGATGATGATGAAGTATATGAAATGTTTTAATTGTGAGAATTATATGTACTTACTAAGCATTAGCTTAATCATGTTTTATGTCATGTTGCAGATAAGGGTAAGAAAATCATAGATTAGGCGGAGGACATGAGAAGGCGTGTGAGCACTAAGCACGATGAATTGTAACCGGAAGCACGCCAAGAAAAACGTTCTTATATTTTAAATCAAGTTTCATATTTTGAACACAATTTTTTTATGATAAATATTTAAAGGATTCTTGAACTATGTTTTATATTTTATTTCATTATTTTAAGTATTATGAACTTTCGTATTTTTTATGAAAGGATGGTTTTGTTTTAAAAATTAAGTTTTCCTAAGGATTTTTGGCTCGGTCGGCCAGCTGAACATCTTGGTTGACCTGTCGAACATCTTGGTCGGCCTACCGATGTCCAGAAGTTCGATCTGCCGATCACGTTTTCGGCCTACAGGACAATGATGAGTTTTTAAGCCAGATTTGCAGAGCCTCTGCCAGTTGAGAAGTTCCGGCCTGCCGATCATGTTCGGCCTGCCGAAGTCCCCAGTTCGGCCTGCCGAACTGTGGGAGTAAGTAAACTTTAAATAATGTGATGATTAATGAGATTTAATATGATGTTTTTATAAGTCCTGATTTACAACTTGGTATACCTATATTATTAAATAAGTTCATGATTAATTTTTAATATAATTGAATAGATTATGACATGGAATGAGTTTAACAATGTGATTTAACAATGTTAAGTTGAAAAAAAGACGTATGAATGGATCCTGGTTAAATATGTTTAATTACTTTTACAATTAAAAGTATCGTTTAAGTTTTGTATTCATATATATGTTTTGAGTTAAATAAGTATGAATGTAAGAATGTAACGAAATCTGTGACGTCCGTAAAGGGGGCGTTACAATTGTAATACATGAATCATACATAATCCCAAGCAAGAAGTTGATTTCTTTCTCTTTAGTTACGCTAAAGACCCCTAAGCTGTTGATCAGTATGAATCTGGTATCCAATCATCGACGAGTATGGGCCCTACCTCGGACCTTCAAGGAGCCACGCACACTATATAGGGTGTGTTTGGTATGAGTATTTGAGTAGAGTATTTAAATAAAGATTTAAATTATTATGAGAGAAAATACTGTAGCAAAATGATTCGAACCGTAATTTAAAAATCGAAACAAACACACTCATAATCATCGACTGATTAGGATTAAGACTTGAGTCATTCGCGATTGTTATGTTTGGCATTGATGTTTGCCTTGTAGGTAAGTGATAATGATCAGGCACTGGTGGCTATGAAAAATCTGACAGACCAAGATGTTGTTGTTGCAATTCGAAGGTAAAGATCTATAGGATATGTTTGATGTAACTCATTGCTTATATTCTTGTACATATCTTATATAGGCTCGATTTGAGAATGATTTTGCTTTCAACTTTTATTGGTTTCGGTGTCAATCATAATCCAAAAGTTATTCATTACCCTCTTCTCAAATTTGCTTAAAAAATACATTGGCCTTTGTACCAATCATTTTTTAAGTTATTTTACCAAACCTAGAATTTTGTGCATAAGCCAAAAGATCTTTTGATTGTCTTTTGATTGTCTCTCTATCTCCTTTTCTCTCTCATATGAAACAGGCATGCTAACAGTGGGAAATGGCAAGCCAAGAAAGGCCCGGGCAAAGACAGCTTCTTGGGAACTTTTGGTTGAGTTAATTTTTACAATCTTATTAAAGATTAATCAAGTTTACAATACAGAAAACTAAATAAAATTTGAGTTGTTTTATCTATAACATGCAAAATTAAAAAACAAGTAATAATATCACATTAAAAAAATAAAATTCAAAAATTTTCTAATTGCTAACATTATTCTTTTTAGTACTATATCATCAGACTAATGCAAGTGTTGCATTTTCTTTGCAACCAAACAGAGAGTGAAGAGGAAGCAGCGATAGCTTTCGACATTGCGAGCATTAAGTTGAAGGTTTCCAAGGCCATCGTAAACTTTGACATAAATACATACAACGTCAAGGCCATTCTACAAGGCAAAGCAGATCAAAAGGACAAAGAAGCTGGAAAGATGGTGAATCTGACAGAAAAATTTAGGACCTCAAACATCCAAGAGAAGTCAGAAAGTTCTGGAATTGGAAACAAGATGAAGAAGAGAAGCCTGAACTTCCATAACTTTATTAATAAAAAGGAACAAATAGGTTTCTCAGGAAGCACAAACAAATTTAGCGAAATACCGGTTACTGCATCACCAGACTCAGAATCACAACACGGGGCTCGTATCCCCTTTGTCTCTGAGATAGCATCTATGGAATTTGAATTTCCAAGAGAACTTGATGCATGTCCGGCCATGGGTTTCAATCATACATGCCAATGGAGTCCCACGAGACGTCGATATTGCAAAAAGCAAATACTCCATCTCCTTATTTTGAGCCTTTAGGCTTCAATCTTTATCCACCATACATGCTTGAACTCTTTAAAGGACCAGAGCTGAAAGTTCTTGGGTCAAGGTTTCAGCATGCAAGCTCCTGTTGCTTCAAACTATTTAGGCAAACATCATGAGATCAGAGATGACAAATAGCTCTGTTGTCCAGCCATATTGAAACTTTGGGATGGGATTTCTTCAACTTTAAAAATTTAGTTTTAAGATTCTCCTAAAAAAATATATAGTTTAAGCCCTATTAAAAGGTAACATAGAAACCCAAGCAAATCATGGGTTTGTTTCAGAAATGTAGATCTCTATCCATTCGACGAAAACTAGGTACTCATTCTGTTGTCGTCCATTTCTTTTTCTTTCTTTTTTTTTTTTTTTTTCCTTTTTTTGGTTTTTTCTCTGCTGCACTTTGAATGCTATCACGTTTGGTTTCACAATCCGCTCCACTTATATAGCGATGAAGCTGGCTTTGATATATGCTAGTATAATGACGAAGGAAATTTTCTATTTAATCAAGGATTGTAAATCTTGGGAGTACTCTCTGGAAACTTGTTCAATTTTTAGTGTCTAAAATAAGGCCTAATAAATAATGTTGTCATATCGTTTATCAAACTTATTAAAGAGCGTAAAAATTTGTTTAAAATCTACGTCATCTAATACACCAACAATAATGGAACCCGAATGAAATCTCATTGAACGCTATGTGGTCAAATTAATAATTTTAACTTTTTATATATTACTCAATTCAAACAACTCACTTAATCAATCCAAACTTTAATTGGATTGATTGGCTTTAAACTTTAGGTGATTAGGTGGGGTCTATTTTTAAAATCAACCCAACCAAACTTTGATTGAGTCGGTTGACATTTTTAAAAACCTCACCCAACTCACCCGATGATCAAGCATTAGGATGCTACCATATCTTATTAAACTATTGAATTAATATTTTAAACAAAAACCAACCTAGATCCAAAAATGCCATCCCTCTCTCTGCTTTCAACATATTAAACCTATTCCCCAAACCAGATTTTTTGAACTACACGTTTCAAAAAATAAATAAATAAATAAAAGTTTCAACTATTCTGTTCAAACCAGTCAACCAAGCGAACCCGAATGAATCCAAAGGCTGTCCTTGATTCCTTTCCATGAAAGGAAAAGGCTGTTGCGCTCAAGTCAATGCCAGGCGATGCTTTCAAGAATTACTGATCCTATTTCTCATTACAAATGTACGCAAGTGCGTCTAGCAAATTAAAAATTTGGTTGCTACCATGCATTATTAAATAAAAATAATAATTAGACAAGGAATAGAAAAAAAATATAATAATTGTCTAATTACTTAATTGCCCTTGCTTCGCCATCAAAACTACTAAACAAGCTCAGTTTTTCTTCCCGTTGACAATGTAATTAGAACTAACATCACAGAAACTAATGTTTCAAATCAAAAGTAGTGGTTTAAGTATTGCTATAAAAAAAAGGTATATGGCTCCTATTTTATATTAATAAAAAAGAAATCATCAAGACTCGAACTTTGATATTAGACGCCCGCACAAACTTACGCACCCAATATAACCACAAGTGGCAAAGGTGATGGATTAAATAAATAGTAAGCCTTATTAGTCATTAGTAAGCCTTACTAACATTTGAAAAAGGTTTATTAATTAGCAGTAAATCCTATGGATCTAACTTTCCAATATTGACAAAATTACATGATATTATACCATTTAATTTTGAGGGCTAAATATGGTTAGGAAAATCTCCCTCTATTCAACATAACTGAAAAATACAATGCCACATTTCTCAAAGTGATCAAAGATTTGCACAAAGCAAATAGTACGAATATGGTGTTTAAGAGAGTAGTTTAGATCATCAATTTGGGTTTAAGAACAGTAACATGTGAGAGCTTTTGGGTTTCAAAACAGTAGCATGTGAGAGCTGTATACTGTAACTGTTTACTTTAACATATGAAAATTTTATATTGTTCACAGTTTAAATTTTTTATTTAAACTATTTTTTTAAATACTCTATAAATGAAAATATGTAACAAGCCTCCACATGGGTACATTTCAATGTCAAAAACGGTTGTTTGGAAAAGCTGACAAGCTTTATGTGCAAGACATATCGAAATTGTAAGAGAAGATATATATACGCTGAAGCTCATCTACCATGCCGGTTAAATCGGTAAAAAGACAGATATATCCTTCACTTTTTTCACCTTTTTCCTCTCTTTTTTTCAATTTTGTCCCCTATTTTATTTTGAGCTAAATTGTCGTCACATATATGCATATTGTGATGAATTAGAAGATCTAGAGGTTTATTTACCAGGTTTAATGTTTCCTTATTTTTAATGTTTAGAGTGGTTTCTTCCATTGATTCTCTATTTCTTTTAGGGCTTGGAAGAGTTGGTTTAATTTGAAGAGAGATCTGTAATTTGCGTGTCTACCTCAAAAGTTCACTACTTTTCATCCCTAGAAGCAACGGGCAGGTATAATTTCACCAACAATATATATATATATATATATATATATATATATGTATGTATGTATGTATGTATGCATGTATGAATATATTATATGTGGTACAGAATTTTACAAATATGTTATAGTTGGTTATGATGTTCTTTTTCATTTCAATATTTTTTTTTCTTTTTGAGAATTGGTTATGGTTGTCTTTAGATAACTGCAATTAATTGACTAGGTTTCTTGTGAGAGGAAAAAAAGGGAGAGATAATAAAAATTGTTGTAGTTTCTATCTAGGTTTATAAAAATTGCTGCACTTTTATAGGTTTCCTTTATTTCTTTTATTTATTTATTTTTTGTTCTCATTCCACTTTTATTTATTTAATTTTTTTTTTTGTTCTCATTCCACTTTTAAAAGGGTCAAGTTATTATTTTCGTCAGTAGATCTAACCTTCATGTTTTGGTATTTATCGTTTCATAAGGGTGTCTTTCAAAAGTCAATATATGCAACAGTCAACTATAGGATGAGAGACAAAGAAATTAGTGAACAAATATAAATTGATAAGGAATTTTTTGGTTGATTTGCATTTCCTCCCTTTTCTTGAGAATTTTTTTCCCTTTTTAAATACTTCATCAAAAATTTTATTGCAGATAACTACATAGAAAATTACATTCCTAGATCGTTTAAGAATAGAAGTGGCTCTACGTACAACTATGCTTAAAAACAAAAATGAAGAATTGGATGCATATTTCTTTTAATAAGTGAAAATTTTAACAAAAAAGAACAAGAAAAATTCCTCACAATATGAAAAATGGAAAAGAGAAGAAAAGAAAAGTAACCTCACAAACAAAATAAAAATAATAAAAAAAAGAAATATAACAGAGCGGTCTCGCACATATACCAATTCAACCTAATCCAATTGAATCAATTACTTCAGATTGAGTTGGGGTTTTAGTCCAAAATTTGAACTTTTGATATTTTTTAATCTATTTTTCCTCATTTGAGAAATAAATGTTTAAAAAATGCAACACTAGTTACTCACTAAATTAATATTATCAATGCCAAGATAAAAGAAAATTTAGATATTAATATTATTAAACTATTGCCCCCTGATATATGATATGACAATAAAACTAGAACTCTTTTTTTCTCATAAAGAAAAACAACAAAAACTTGTCTCTTACCTAGCGGAGTAATATAGTCAACCAATAACTAATTTTTTATCTAGAGAAAAATTTAGAACAATATATTTTTTACATAAATAATGTAAGAAGATATCTAGCATCAAAAAAAAAAAAGAGGAAGATATTTTTAACGTTTCCATTCAATTCATCCCTTTTCCAACACTAAACCTTTTGCTTTAATTCTATTAAAATAAGAAATAAATAAAAAGAAATTCTGAGTTTTTGCAAAAGACCATAGGCAAAAAGCTAAAAAGAAAAACTATAGTAAATAACTGAAACACAGAGAAACTAACAAAAAAAAGTCATCTAGATATTCTACTTGCCTTATATAATCAGTACAGTTTAAGGGTATGTTTGGTTCATTCATTCTTTGAACTCAATAGACTCAAATTTAAATTTGAGTATCAAGAATCCTTCAGATACATGTTTGTTTCCTCCAAAATCTGAATCATTTGAGTATCAAGAATCCAAGTTTTCAGATTTCTCATCCCCTTAAACTTTTGATACTCGGATATTTTTGCTACAGCAAAAACTAAAATTCTCTCTCTTATATTTGAGGAAAAAAAATCATAACTTCTTCATTTGATATCCAATTGAGATAATTCTTTTTTCGCTGTATTTCTAATGAAGAAATGAATAAATCAAGATCCATATTAAAAGATCATTAACATTAAGATTTTATTAGATTTATTAATAAATCAAAAACTATCTTCACTACCTCTCCAAACATAAATTTCAATTTTATTCTATACTCAGATTAAAACTTAAATACACATCCAAACGTCAATTCGAATAACAATTCAAATCACTAACTCAAATCCTAATTCAAATCACACTAACTCAAATTAAATCACTAGTTCGAATCTATTTACCAAACGGACCCTAAGTAGGTTTAGTTCTTTTACACGAACAATAACCAATGTTCACGTGTATTATTCTTATAAAATTTTGAATGAATCTATCCGTACTTTTTCGGATTGAATTGGCTTAGTTTAAGTTGGTTATTTTTGGAACATGTGTCAACTACAATAAGATATATGTCTACGCATATATGTTGATTTATCTTTATTACATTTGTAGTTAGTTCTTAATTCATGCATAAATGAGTTTAGTGCATCTATAAAACAACAACCGAAAATAACCAATCTACACGTGTATTATTGTTACATAATTTTGAATTAATCTATCCGTACTTTCGGATTGAATTGGCTTAGTTTAAGTTGGTTATTTTTTGAATACGTGTTAACTATAATAACATATATGTCTATGCCTATGAAAATTTTCCTACTATTAAAGATAATAGCCGCAATGTCATTCTTAACTACGTTGATTTGTCTTCAATCACATTTGTAGTTAGTTCTTAATTGATGTATACATGAATTTAGCGCATCTATTAAACAATAACCAATTTGCATCAGTATTATTCTTACATAATTCTGACTGAACCAATCCACACTTTACGGAATATTAAAGGCTTGATAAGACAAATGACTCATTTATGCTTATTGATTTAAAATATGATTTCAGTTTGTAAATATTCTACATATGTTCTAAAATAATATTATTAAAATAATTACTATGTAATTGTGTAGTACAAAATATGATATCACGAAAATAATTAATATATAATTAAGGACATTTTAAAGATATTTTAAATAGTATGTTGAATTTTATTTTTAGAGCAATAATTTGGTCAAGTCTTATAATTTTTTGTAGACAATTGTTATTTTTGGAACACATGTCAATTACAATAATAAATATATCTATGTATATGAAATTTTTTTCTATTATTTAAGTTATAATAGATGTAACGTAATTCTTAACAATTTTGATTTATCTTTATCCCATTTATAGTTCTTAATTGACCCATAAATGATTTTAACGTATCTATTAGTATAAACACCAACAGTCAAGCGTACGAGATTACTTAATAAATTTTGATGTGTGTATAATGTTCCATATCCGTACACCCTTATCATGTAACAAAACCTCTGGTTAATCTGGTAATCAAGTAACTTTATTAATAATTGCCTTTTTAACTTGATCAAGTTCTTTGAAATTTATCTAGCTATGCCAGAAAAGGACTAATATCCAAAGGGTTTTCATTGAAACTGTATGAAATGACATGCTTGGCATAAACTTGTCTGAAGGGATATATGATAAGAATTCAACTTATGTTGTTAACTTAATGCTCCCTCTGAGTACTTCGGTCCCTTGGTAGTTCAAGTCTTGTTGGATTCATGCACTTTAATTTCTATGTGAATAATACAACTTCTCGTGCTTTCCATATTATCTTATAAGGGAATTATTTTGTAGTAGGGATGGTATTTTTTTACCAGCGAATATGCGTACCTGTCTCTAATAGGACAGATATCGGGATATTACATAAGTGTAAGGTGGGTATGCAAGCAAAACTTAACGACTGATTCGGAGTTGGGGTAGGGACAGGGACCCACCCGATTAAAATTACTATGATATATAGGAGATGTATAATAAAGTTGGCATGAAGGAAATAAAGAAAAAGAATAATGATATTGTTAGTGCTTTAATTCTTTGGCTTATTTTTTGTTCTTGGATTGAATTTTAGGAATTTAATTTTGTATTGATTTAGTTCGGATTTAGTGACGAGACTTTTGCTTGTTATTGTTAAAATTTGGATTTGGTTTTGAGATTTCAATTTATTCATGAGATGTTAGTAGTTATATGGCTGAATTTTTTTAATTAATTCAATGTAAATTACTTTGACTTTTGATAATGTTACAAGAATTTTTCAAACTATGCGTAAATAATAGGTAAGGTATGGAGATAGCTTCTTTAAAGGAATTCCTCGACCGCGATCTCACCTTAAGTTAGAAGTATGAGGGACAAAAAAAAGAAGGGTAGCAGCTTCCCATTATGACAAGCTTACTTTTAATGGGGTTATTTTACAAGCGGTTTCATGGTGATTTACAATTATTCTAGATCTTCACATTACCAGCGTCTTCTAGGATGCAGAGGATCACTGTTAATATATGTAGAATCTATACATGGTT
This sequence comes from Artocarpus heterophyllus, assembly GCA_025403435.1. Taxonomy (NCBI): domain Eukaryota; kingdom Viridiplantae; phylum Streptophyta; class Magnoliopsida; order Rosales; family Moraceae; genus Artocarpus; species Artocarpus heterophyllus. The sequence goes on from CM046352.1 coordinate 10,362,627, forward strand.
AACTAACTCAAAAGGTAAATATATGTGCTCTTTTTCTGTCTAGTATTTTTTAGATTGAGTTTTGCCTAGAGGAGACTTAACGAGGCCTATTTGTAGTTTACCTTTTAGTTGTAAGTCTGTTTTATTGCTTTAGATGAGCTTTTCGTTTTGGATTTTTTTTTTTTTTTTTTTGTTGCCTTATTTAGGTTGATTTTAGTTTTCCTTGGTGTTCTACACTATTTTTTGTTGAACTTTTGTATTTGTTTCTTTTCTTATTAATGATATTCAAGGGTGATGCTTCTTGAATTTTTGCATTTTTTCTTTCTTATTAATGATATTAAAGGGTGATGCTTGGAATATGATGGGCATAAAAAGGGTGTCAAACTTAATTGGGGTGTTTTTTTTACCTTGATACTAGTTGTCTTCTCTCCAAAATTTATTGCAAAAAGAATAATTCAAACCACTAGTTCATAAATATATCTTTCCACATGCAAAAATTACTTATTTGCATTTCATTCCACAATCTAATATAAACTTCTCTGTTGCATGCAAACTATATACATAATATGGTATTGCAGAGTGGACCAACATAATACCAACAATGAATTTGGACAAGGAATTTTACTTTCCTCTCTATTCGAGTACTAGCAATACTCCCTCTATTTTCTCGGCTTCATCAACAACTTCTCAGTATGGGAATATCAACTCTTTCTCCGGGTTATTGAATGGCTTTAATACTGATTCAAATCAAGTCCAAAGTCCAAAGTCATCCATTAATGATCCCATGCAATTGTTACATACTTCTCTTCACAATCAACCTCAAATGGAGGGCTTTCGTTTTGACCCTTTTCCAAGTGACTTTTCACCAAACCATCGTCCACTTCAAATCCAAAATGCACCACTCCTTCAGTACTATTTGCAACCTGATCATCATACTCCGGCCGGCCTTATTGGACTCAACAATTCCTTACTCAATATCCCTAATTACCATGATCTTAATGCTCAATCTCCCGCGGTACTTTTACCTTCTTCTTTGCCAGTGGCAAACGACAAGGTTTTGATTGGCGGCGACGACAACAACAAAGTACAAGGTGATGGTAGTAACATCAAGAAGAAACCTAAGAAAAGGTGAGAGTTCTATTATCTATTTTCAACAGGATCTTATGTATGTAAGCGCATATATGTATACTAACCGCATTTCTTCATCTTTTAACGTACAGCACTAAGAAAAGCACTCGTAAGAGTGCTGGAAATGGAGGAAGTGACATTCAAGTACAAGCTGATCGGAGGAAAGCACACAGAAGGAAATCTAAGAGCATATTTGGCGAGAGAAGTTCCATGTATCGCGGAGTTAGTAGGTATATATTTTTCTATCGTTGTGATATTATACGATATTAGTACACTCTTTTCTAAAAATAATAATATAAAAAAAAAAGAAGCCGAAGAACAACTAGTATCAAAGAACTCGAGCACAGTTTAACTGATTAAGCACAAATCCTGCACCAAGTCTCCACTCTCAAATATTATTAGTAGAAAACAAATATAAGTTTTAAAAGGAAAGGAAAAGGGCAAAGAAATCCAACCAATCCCCAAAATATATACATATATATATATATAATGTTGATCCATTCACCTCTTAATTTAATTAGGCCTTGTTAATTAAAATTCTTTATATGTATATATATATATATATGTATATATAAAAACGTTGATCAGGAAATCCACTCTTTTGATTACTCTTCATTCAATACTTTTCTATTTCTTTCATAAAAACAAGAAAAGCAGAGACATTGTTAAAAAAAAACTTACTTAATTGAGGTTTATAATTAATGATCTCATTTAATTACATATAATACAGGTACGCTCGAAGTTTTGAGGCATTTCTGTGGGATAACACTGACCCATCAGTGAAAGGAAGGACAGGTTCCATACTTAATATTACCGCAAACATTAAATTTATCTATTTTGTGTAATTTCATTACATATATATATATATGTATTTGTTGGCAGTTAAATATATGTAAGAACAAAATACTAACTGTTTAGTTTTTCTTTTTCTGAATATATTCTTGATGTATCTGATTCGACACAGTTTATGTTGGTAAGTTGATCTTTCATATTTTACTTTTATTAAATTTTCCATAAATAAATGATACGAGTATGAATATAACTTTTATCTCTTTTTTATTGCGTATACAATCCTAAATCAATATTTTTGTCCAAACAGGTGGATTCGAAAGAGAAGAGGATGCTGCAAGAGCTTATGATCTAGCTGCTCTTAAGTACTGGGGCCGAACTGCTCCACTTAATTTTCCTGTATGTTCATTCATAATTAAGACTTAGATTAATTACATAATTGTATCATTTAGTTTTAACTATTTCTCAATTTATCTATATGTTCTTAGAAACTATAAAGATATCTTTTAAATAGAAAAAGTTGAGCAAAACAACATGACTATTCTAAAATAGTTATGAAAAATATTTTATATTAAAAAACATTAAAAAAATCCTGAAACAAATATCAAATTTCAAAAATGATCTTTAAGTTTTATGACTTTTTAAATTTTAAAATATTCCTTAAAAATTTTACTCAAAAAGAAACATATATTTCATAAACAAATCAGGTTTAATTAAGTTTTCTTATCTCCATGTTTTTTAGTCAAAAAAGTCAGTAAGAGATAAAATTGAAACACATTTTTTAAGGTACTGTAATGTAATTAATCCTTAGGACTTACTATATATATATATATATATATAATGTGTGTGTGCGTCAACATATTCACCCATGCATAGGTACATATATATCATATATGGTCCATATTTAGATATATAGACTTGAACTTAATGCCATCAATATACTAACCATGAAGTTATTCATAACCTACCCATGAATCTTGGTGTAGATAAATGACTACAAGAAGGAACTGGCAGCGATGCATTATGTAAGCAAAGAGGAATTTTTGCTCAACATAAGGAGGTGAGAATTCGACTTGATCTATCAAAAGATGACTCAGTTTTTAAATTAGGTGCTAACTGATGAAATTGGTATGAAATAATAATTAGCTTTAGGAAAAATGAGGCCATTAATTCAAAGTTCAATTCGTATGCAAAGACAATGAGATCATGATAAATAAACCCAAAACTGAAGGTGAAATGCTTAAAATAGGTCTCAAAACATGCTAATTATAAGTTCAATAATTCTTATAGTGTGTTCAGAAACGTATAGGGTGTTTGGATTTGGTTTGAATTGTGAACAATATAAAGCTCTTACATGTTATAGTAAAAAGCTACAGTATAAAACTCTCGCATGCTACTGTTTTCAAACCCAAACTGATGATTTAAACTACTCTCTCAAACACCCTAGTAGTTGGAACTATATAGTTAAAACAAAAACACTGCAGTATATGAGAGTTTTATACTGTAGCTTACTTTTACTTTACACTATAATATATGATAACTTTACATTGTAACGGTTGAAACTAGTAAGTTCCAACAACTTTGCCAAACAAAGTTATAGTTGTTTGTAGCTGGTAATAAATTTGTGTAGGTTTCCATCTATATTTAATGTTGATACAAGTTTCTTTTGAGGAAATTATGTAATCGACATATAAGAGATTCTTGGTTGATTTATTTACTGTTGTTATATATAAATTGAAGATACCGTGTTAGCATATCTAAATGGAATATCTCTAAATAATTTTTGACAAATTAATTTCAGAAAGAGTAAAGGCTTTGCCAAGGGCGTATCCAACTATCGTGGTGTTTCAAGGTATAGCTCTCTCTCTCTTGCTCTTATCAGAGTGTGTTCAGGAACATATTTGGAACTATATAGTTAAAACAAAAACACTGTAGTATGTAAGTGTTTTATACCGTAGCATATTTTTGTTTTACATTGTAACATGAAAGAACTTTATATTATAGCAGTTGGAACTATAAGTTCTAATAACTCTTATTTCAACTGTCATTTTGCCTATATATATATATTTATATATGGACAGAAATTCTGATGGCAAGAAATGGCAAGCAAGGTTAGGAAAAGGAAAAGGACTTAAAGGCCTTTATCTAGGGACATTTCGTAAGTTAACAATTTATTTATTTATTTATATGGCCCTTAGATTATTTATTTTGATTTTTTCTTTCTTTTTTTTTTTTTTGCTAGCAATGTTTCAGTAATATTGTCTAATATGTTAGTTGAGAAGCAAAAAAGAACTTAATTGATACATATATAGACAATGAAATAAAAGGCAGAGTGTTAATTAAGGGGACTTGTATTGATTGTATATATAGGAATTTTTTTTTTCCGTTTGATTGTGAAATAATAGGCTTATATCTGATTTTTCACAAAAATGTAGAGTCCAATTACCATAAAAATTAGAATGCGGACTCCACTTTTAATTTGAAAGATAAAAGCTTTTCATGATCTACTACATGAATTCTAATATTTTACAAAACCAACTTACAATCCCCTACTATATGCTTGCCATGGAATCTAATATCTAGATATATTCTAGTCCTAAAAATTATAAGAGCGTTTATTTTTCTAATAAGAAATTAAAAAAAATGGGGTTTAGTAATTTGTAGGTTAGAGGATGCAAAATGTGCCATTGCAAATTAACCCAAAAAAAAAAAAGATGTGGTAAATTGCTAGAAATTCTCACTTGCATGACCATCACAACATTATGGACAAATTTTTTTTATTTGTTTTCCGGTCAAAGGTATAGGGCATTAATTTTTCATTTCTCTAGGCAATTTTGTGCTAGAAACAATAGTTTCTTCGTAAAATTAAACAAGGTGAAATATTGCTTCAAATTCTTGTTTGACAATCACGGTTCTAACCTTTTTGCTATAATGTTTTCTCTTACAAAATTTAAACCAAACGGTTCTAACCATAAATATTGGTTCCAACCACTCTAGTTCTCTTGTTCACTTTTTCTTGTCTCTTTTACTTTGTGTCTATAAATATTATCATTTCGTATCATTTAAAATTCACATAAAGTTAAAAAAAAATACTTAAATTGCATTTTAATTGATTAGATGATAGATTTTTATCTTATGTAGCATTTTAAGTGACATGACACATACCAATTTTCGTATTAACATTTGAACATTGACATTTAGAAACTGAAGTGGAAGCAGCGAGGGCTTATGATGTTGCAGTCTTGAGGATGAAAGGGTTGCATGCGATCACCAACTTCGATTTGAACAACTATGACATCAGATACATTCTGGAGAGCTCAAGGCTTCCAATAGGCAAAGGAGCTTCCAAGATGCTAAAGTTGACTCCAGTTGAAGATGTTCTTCAGTTGAGTAAAGAGACTTGTAACAAGAGATTTCCAGACCTTCAAGTACCAGATTATGATGATCATTGTTCTGATGATCATCAGATCATGATCTATGAACCAAACCCACATGATCACCAAGATCAATCCACTTTGGGGCGAGAATTCCAAAGTAATGCTCTAATTCCAGCACCAACAAGTACTGAAAATATTAATAATATCGCCACAAATGCGCTTGATCACCAAAACCCTAGCTCTTATTTTGAATATGGTTCTCCTTATGGTGGGACTTCCATTGATCAGTCTTACTCAAGAAACTCACAAGATCATGATAGTTTTGATCAGAGTAATATCATCAATGGAGTAGCAAATCTAGAGTTGGAGGATTTTCAGCTTTTTGATGTAAATCAGTTTTATCTGAACCAAAACCGTAGCTTTGACAATGATAATCAGCCTCAGAACTACCAAATGCAAAACCCTGACAAAAGTGATCATGATGAGTTGCAGAAAAACCCTAGCTTTCTTAACTTGTTCACTGTTGCAGGGTCGATCGGAAATCATTCCATTGATGATCAGGAGCGGGCCTTCAAAAAGCTGACAATGACAGTAGAAGCTGGTCATGACAATGATGATGTTCATGATGAGGGGGCCTCAACCGATATCTTTTGGAGTGAATTTCAACAGATTGAGACACCAGAATTTCATAATATAGATTTTCATGATCTCTTTTGTTATGATGATCATAACAACATCGGTGCCGATTTCCAAAACCCTAGCAACTTTCTGGATGGGTTCAACGGAAGTACTACTCAAGGTGGGTTAGATTAGAGCATGAATGATATATATTTGGTCTTTCGGAGGAGCTTTAAGAAGAACTTGTTTTGAATAATATGAACATGTTTATTCGGTTTTGATTTGGATTTCGGATATAATTTGGATATTAAATGTTTCTTTTAAGTTGGATTGAGATTTTAAACTCCTTTTTATTTTCTCAGGCTCTTCTCTTTTATATTATGTATATATGCATTCATCAATTCCAATGCAATGCAGGAAATATCTAATTAAAGCAGCTTATAACTAATATTACCTGCAAAAGCTGAGTATATTGATCATATATATTGTGTGATTTATATATTACACAAATGAATCTGAATGTGAAAATTATTCTATCATAACCATTAGCTTGGGGAACAAATTAAGCTAATAGTTTGATTTAGAAGAACTGTTTTTAAAAATAAAAACTGTGCATTTTAGAACACTGATAATGATAATCATGTTTCTTTCAGAAACTTTTATTTCCCAAAACTTTTATGGTAAAATATTTGCAAATTCTTCAAGACTTCTTTTTTTTAAAAAAAAAAGAAAAGAAAAACTAGTATATGATTCAAAACATGGTGTGCCCTTTAATTATCATGTTAATGTATTTTTGGAAGAGAGTTGACTAGAGATTTCAGATAATTACACCCACTTGGAAAAAATTAATCTAAACAAATTAAATGCAGATAGACATATATATTGAATCATATATGAAAAGCATAATCCCCATGGAATTAATGACATATCTGAATATAGAACAGTACCTTTCGAGATTTTGGGGCAACTATGATAAAATACATTAAACGTGTGTGTTCGTTCTGGACAGAGATGAAATAAAGATGCTCTTTTTGATTGACCAATATCACAAGAGAGTTACAGAATTGTCTAGCTTTTTGCTTTTAACTTTTCCTCTTAAAACGAAGGCAAAAACCAGAAGAACAAAAACTTGCGGAGAGAGAGAGTTTCATTTTCTGGGATTTAATTGGGGTCTTCATAAGTCAGCTAAAGAGTTTTTTATTGTATGCTGAAACATTTTCTTGACATCAGCTGGTTTGTCTTTAGAACCTTATAGTTTTCTTCGTTTTTTTTAAAAATAAAAAAGAAGAAGCAATCAGGAAAAATTCTTGGTCTGCATGTTTCGAAGCTGAGTTCTAAATTGATTAATTTGTATTGGTAATAATATATGCTTCTTGGCTGCAAAAATGGTGGTAGTTAAGTGATTTGAGTGTTTTCTTTTTTTTCTTTAAAATTAACTTCTATATATTTACAAGATGATACGTGTGTACTGTTTGTAATTGTGTAAATATTTTATTATTTTATTATGTGTTCATAAAAGTACGTAAAGGAAAAATCTTCGACTATACAATTTTACGCAATTGCATTTATTATCTATCTATCCATCTATATATATAATTATTTCCTTATTATTTTTCATGGTATTATAATAGTAGATAATTAATCATATATATCTTTATTTATCACTGGTTTGGTTCATAAAATTAAAACCAAGAGACTTTACTAACTCAACTAGTCGTCACTTTATCACTTTTTAACTTAATTTTTGTTTTGAGAATATCGTCCAAAAATGCTAAAGCTTTATAATGCTTTCCCTTGAAGATTTTTGTTCCTAGTGTATCTAAATTGCAGGAAATCTAGCTAACAATAGAATCCTAACCAGAAATGGAATATATCAGTTCAAGTAGCAGAAGTAGCAAGCAGCTTACAAGACCAATTCACTCGGCATTTCCTTATTTTGGCGGAAAAAAAGATTTTGGAATTCTTGAAGAATCAATTTGTAGGTTTAAATCCTCAAGATTTTGCGGCCTGCAAAAGTCGGTATCATAATCGATTTCTAAGCACATTTAAAGTTTAAGTAGTAAGTACCAATGGAAATATCAGTTTTAGCTAAAAGATTTCTGGGGCAAATGTAGGATCAAGGATAAAGAGACTTATGTAGCTCATGTTTATGACAATGGTTGTTTACCAAAACCTGGAAGAACAAGTAAATTTAATTTCTATTTATATCTTCTGATCAAACAATATTTGCAAGCGCATGAAATCTATCTTCTTTTTCACGTTTTTTTGTTGTGTTTTTTTGCAGTTTATCTTGGTATATGAATTATACATAATCCTAGGCAGAAAGTTGATTTCTTTCTCACAAGTTATGCCAAGGACGCCTAAGCTGTTGATCAGTATGACTCGAGCATTCAATCTGCGATGAATGCCGGCCCTACCATCGAACCCTCGTGGAGTCACACACACTAATCATCGACTGATCAGCATTGAGACTCGTGTCATTCGTGGGTGTCCAAATGATCAGGTGCCTTTAAAAAAATATATTTGAACAGTTCTATGTTGTGGGAGCTGCAGGTAGATTTGGCAAGGAAGAAAATGCAGCGAGGGCTCATGATTTGGTTGCTTTGAAGTTTTGGGGAACTTCTGCACAAATTAATCTCCCGGTATTTATACATGATAATTTCTTAGTAGTATGGTGTATATATACATATTGGAGTTAGTCATGTTATGTTTGGCCTGGGATGAAAGCTTGATGTTTGCCTTGTAGGTAAGTGATTATGATCAAGCATTGGAGGCTGAAAAATCTGACAGACCAAGATGTTGTTGTTGCAGTTCGAAGGTAAAGATAAATAGGATATGCTTGATGTAACTCATTGCTTATATTCTTGTACGTGTCACGATTTGAGATTTATTCTGCTTTTAACTTTTACTTTTATTAGTTTCGGTATCGAATATAATCCAAAAGTTATCCATTAACTACTTCTCAATTTTGCTTAAAAAGTGCATTGGCCTATGCACTAACCACTTTTTAAGTTATTTTACCAAACCTAGACTTTTGTGCATAAGCCCAAAGCATAAAAGTTTCCTCAACCAAAAGCATCTTCCTAAAAGCAATTCCAAATCCTATAATAGATTGGGTAATTGAAACATATTATTAAGTCCGATGGGGTACCTGTCCCGTTACTCACAATGGTGGGGCCCACCCCCGGTGAGTAACGGGGCAGCTGCCTTGTTGGTTTGTATAGTACTGCTCTATGTAATATAACTTGTAAATGTGTATATTTGGTAGCAGCTTTTCAAGAGGGAAATCTAAGTACCGTGGTGTTTGTAAGGTACTTGATATATCTTGATTGTCTTTTGACTCTCTCTGGCTCCTTTTCTCTCTCGTTTTTAAAACAATGATATGAAACAGGCACGCTAACAGTGGGAAATGGCAAAGCCAGGAAAGGTCATGGCAAAGAGAGCTTCTTGGGAACTTTTGGTTAAGTTAATTTTTACACTTTCATTGAATATTAATCTATGTAATATAGCAAGTTATATAAGAGGACTATGCAAGTTTAATTTATTTTAGCTATAATATGGAAGACAGACAAAACCAGTAATAATATCACACTAGAAAAAAAAAATTCAAAAAGTTTCTAATTGCAGAACATTATTCTTTCCAGTACTATATCATGAGACTCTAATGCAAGTGCTGCATTTTCTTTGTAAGCAAACAGAGAGCGAAGAGGAAACAGCGATAGCTTTCGACATTGCGAGCATTAAGTTGAAGGGTTCCAAGGCCATCACAAGCTTTGACATAACTAGCTACAATGTCAAGGCCATTCTACAAGGCAAAACAGATCAAAAGGGCAAAGAAGCTTAGAAGATGGTGAATCTGACAGAAAAATTTAGGGCCTCTGACATCAAGGAGAGACCAGAAAGTTCTGGTATTGGAAACAGGAGGAAGAAGAGAAGCCTGAACTTCCATAACTTTATTAATAAAAAAGAAGAAGCAGGTTTCTCAGGAAGCACAATCATATTTAGCAAAATACCGGTTACTGCATCAAGAGACTCGGAATCACAACACGGGTTTCCAACACTCAAATGTAGTTTAAGCCTATATGTTTATGTGCTGCTAAAACTTGAATGTAAATCTTTTTATCCAAAGGTAATATAGAAACTCTAGCAAATCATAGGTTTGTTTCAAAAATGTAGATATCTCTTCTATTCAACGTTCGAAAATGTAGATCTCTCATCTATTCAACGGGAACTTGTACTCATTCTGTTGTCGTCTTTTTCTCTCTCTCTGCTGCACTTTGAATGCTATCACATTTGAGGCTGGTTTTGACATATGCCAGTATAATGACAAAGGGAATTTTCTCTTTCATCAGGGATTGTAAATCTTGGTTTTACTTTCTAGAATCTTGTTTTAGTGTCCTAAATAGGGTCTAACAAATAATATTTAAAGAGCAAAAATAAATGAGCTAAGAAGCCTTTTACATATTCTTTGGTATCATGTGATGAGTTAGGTATCATTTGAGACACCAAAATCATCGTCATCCAATACACCAACAACAATGGAACCGGAATGAAATCTCATTGAATGCTATACGGTAAAACATAACCTCATTTTATGTACAAGAAAGTTGTTGGCTTTGGCCAAATGGCCTCATTTAAAATATCCCCTACAAGAGTCAAAATCCTTTGTGACTTTCATCTGTAAACAACTTATTTGCGTATTCTCAATCTCAATATTTGGTTTCTGATACAAACACATGTATGCGAGTGTGAAAATACACTCATTGCTCATAACTTTCTCACACAGACCAGACCTCACTAAGGAGCTCATACCTTTCATTTACACAGGTGTAGCCTGTATTATCCTTATGTTTTCCGTTTCCGTTCACGGTTGTACTTGGTGAAGATGGAAACTTGTCAATGATAGCCATAAGAGGAGATTCCAGCTCCTCCAGTTCCTCATCACTGGTGTAACCCTTTCTCTGTATAACAGAAACATTCCTTGCCAATTCGGATCTCCCTCCTGTGTCTGAAACCACACACTTTTCTGCAACCTCAGCAGGGGATGGCGGAGTATACACAACTGGGGCCACCGTGTAAGGGAAGCTTTTCATGGAGTCTCCTGACAGTCTTTTCTCCACAATGCTCTACACGAAAATAAAGTGAATATATTATACACCCACTTACGAAATTTTGTCCTTCTTGCAGTGAAAACATGATTTTTGGGCTTAAACAAGTACATTTCATCCACTAAAAAATTTCCAAACAAGAATTTCCATAAATGATACAGCTCTACAGTATAAAGTTTGGAGAGTTATCGAACTCTAGACACGAGAGCGTAACTTAAAATTCACTATCATACCTCTGCATTTAAGGCCTCCAAGACAGCTCCAGGGACAGGATCTGGACAGAACTCATCAGGAGTAAAGTTGCAGAGTATTCGTTTAATCAATGAAAGACTAATTGATGGGCACACCTAGAGGACATCACATTACAATAGAAGGTCCAGTCAAGTCGAAGAGCTGTGCAAAGCTTAAAGAAAACATGAACATCATGTAGTCTAAATATAAACGTTAGAAGTTCTAAGACTAACCTCCTTTCGGATTGATCGGTCCATAAGCATGTCTTTTGGAAGCATCAAAAGATCACTCAAAGAATTGAGAAGAAGGAAGGATTTTGGTTCACCATCCCCTCGCTGCCTCTCACTGTCATCATTGCAATCCAGATCTTCTCGCAGCACATCATCAGCATCTAGGCCGAACATATCCGTTAGCCATCTTGACCAATTGCCCACCTGCAAGAAAAACACTAATTATACCACCAGAATTGCAAATATAATCCTCTCACACACATGACCCCAAGGATAAATATTTTTTTTTATTAAATCAATGCCAAGGATCTATTGATATTAACAGAAATGTCGAGACACTCCAGGGAGGCTGCACATGCTAACCAGACAGATGACCAGCTTCAAATGGATTGCATCACTACATTTTGCTAGAAAAATACTTTGATGTACAATAAAAACTAGATAAAGCTGTAGATTTCTTGCAAGAAATAAGACATACAGCATTTTTAAGCTGTGCACCAGATCCAAAGCTCAAATCCCCAGCTGGAATAGGAAGAACCTTCGAGTCAACTATGGGATCTGACACTGGATCGGTCGGTATCTCGTGGGCTGACTCACGCAAGATGGCATTGAACATTGCCACATCAAGTCTGGCAACACATTGCTTCATAACCTAATCAAGCAAATTAGATACAAATTAACTCAGGGAAAACTGTGGAAACCAATACACTTTGTCTGCTAAAGAACAAATGAAGATGATAATTCAAGAGCTTAAGGTTATGTTCCGATGATCAAGACAAAAGGAATTGAAACAAAGTACAAATGTTAGCTACCATTCTTGCCAACGCAGGCAAGCAACCACACTCTTGTCCCCCTGCTCTGACAGGACAGAGTCGTTGAGCTGCATCCTGGAAAGCATTTTTCCACAGATTGATGGAAAAGCTGCCTTGCTTTTGATTACCCAATGCTGGTCCCAACAATCTTCCAACGTTCCAATCATTGGGTGAATTCTCCACAGGAGATTGCATGTAAGGAGTCATAGCCTGAAAATAAGATCTATTTCAGCAAAGAGAACAAAGCTGATGGATCGATATAATATAATGGATCAATAAGCTCACTAAAATGCTGATTCAGTTGCAGAATAAACATCAACAAAATGAATTGTCCAGCCGCCAAGGACAAAAAATATGAAATAGAGGCAATAAAAGGTATATAATTGTTTCAACTACATGAAAGTTATGATATGTCATTGGCAGTTTCTTTCATTCACCTGCCACCAAACTGATTCAACCACCCGAGAGAAAATCCAGAATTCAACCTTCTCTAGTGCAGATGTGAAGGTTCCCGTCTCTTGCCAATCTTCCAGAATTGGCATAAAACCATTTATTTGTTTGCTACCAGAACTCCCCTTCCATTTCATTGCTGAGTGCGTTTCACTTCTCTTTCCGTTGCCATTTAACTCAGTCACCCACGTCGCTGGACTCGAGTGACGTGAACCACCAAAGGCTTGAGATATAATCTCCCTCAGCACAACAGTGTTTGAAAGCCAGAAGGTTAACCTTAACAAAGTAGAAAAACAGAAAGATATTATCATTTCTGAAAGTTAAAACATTTTTTCAGGAAAATCTCTTGGATATTAAATGTTAATCCTTGTACCTTGGAACGTCATTACCACATGACTTGGCAATCAAGAGAAGCCCTGACACAGTGTTTCTAGCAATGGTCGCTCGCTTGTCTTGAGTCCAATATTTGCAGGCATGAATATAAATCCTTGAGAGTCGACGCGCAGGTGTATGAACCTTATGTGCTGAACTCCCATGCTCTGGCACAACAGAATAGAGAGAAATTTCGAGAGCGGCAACTTCTCGCAATTCTTCTTCAAGTTTCTCAATTCTCACTTCCATTTCCTCTATCTTTTTCTCCAAAGCTGCTTCCTTCTCATTTTCACCATTTTCTTTGGTATCAACCGTGTGATTGCTGCTTCCAATACTTTGGGCACCATTTGAAGTCTCATTTAAGGTATCAGTTCCCTCTACCTCTGCAACAATCTTATCATCAACTTCTTCAGAAGACTCCGACGAAGGTTTAGAAGGAACTTTCACATTTTTAGAATTGCCCTGGGAGGAACTTTTGGTGGCATTTCTAGAAGGCCTTCTATTTGTGTTAGTAGGCTTTAGGGGAGTTTGATGTGTTGTGTTGGGTTGATCAGATCTCTCTTTGGATCCATCAGAATTCCTTTCTGTGGAACTCTTCTTCGACATGCTTTCGGTAACTCTAGAAACACTTTCTTCTACTTTCTCATCCTTGGCCCCAACGGAATCCTCTTGAGATGACACCGAACCCTCAATTGTCTCAGAATCGGAAACATCTTCCTTCCCCTGCTTCGATTCTTTATCTAACTCACTAGAATTATCACCTACCACTTCATCCATGATCTCCTTAGATACCTTTTGGTTGGGTCTTGGATATTGAGCTGCTTCTTCAAACCTGTTGACATCACCCACATAATGTATGACCACGTTTTCATACACTTCAGGGGGCTCTGTGCCCGTGTTCGAATCACTTACTAAAGTTCTAGACTCTGGTTTAGCATGAGATGCTTTAGATTGGTTGTCTTTTCCGTTCAAAGTTTTACCAGTATTGCCTTGGTTAGGCCTTTGGTCTCTCTTTTCGGGTTTTCCAGAGCGCTTTGTTCGGTTATTACTGGGAGTTTTCCTCTTGTCAACCTCCTTCATAGTTTTAACAAGATCCACTTCTCCAATCACAGTCAAATGGAGAAGCTTCACAAAAAAATAAATAAATAAAAATAAAAATAAAAAGAGTGATTTAAATCGACAACAACAAATACAAAGCATAACTTACAGCATTAACACATCACAGCAACCTACCTCTCATGAAATAATTCTTCTGCCTCGTTTTGTTCACTCACTCGGAAACAACTACAGAGAACCTGCAACAAACAAGGTAGCAATGAGTCCTGATTTGAGCACAAATACTAATTATATCATTACAGTGGGTACATGTACTCTTACTGATTTTTGTTTTCACAACAAGGAAAAAGAAAAACACTTTTTTCCATGATAATTAGGAAATCATAAATAGACTGCCCCCTTTGTTTTATTATTAGTTCAACGACAGTTCAAATCTTCTTGTCACAGTGTTTTCTCTATAAAAAAAAAATGAATATTTTTTAAAATTATTTGTTCAAAAATGTGTGCCAAAAGGGAAAAATTACAATGCATCAAATTACCACCACAAAAAAAGAAGAAAGAAAAATCTAACAAATAAAGCAAAAAAAAGTATCAGAAAAAGCACTTTCACACAACCATTATTTATAGCAACTGATGAAGAAAAACTGGAATGGAAAGGTCAACATTTATATTATATTATTATTAAAAGGAAAAAAAAAAAAAAAGGCAGACAATATAGACGTGGTTTTAAAATTTTATTGGACTTAATTCAGGAATCTTTATCACACAAATAAAAAAAATAAATAAAAGGAAAAAACCAAATCAATGACTCCCATAAAACTATCCCATTTTAAGTCACAAACTCATTCCGAACAATGCTGTAAGAAATACCTCAGGCTTCAATCCAGCCAATAGCTATTCAATGTAATTAACTATTTTTAGATCTTTATTATTCCACACTGTTTCAACAATCATAATTATATTAAAATTTCACAGGGAAAAAAAAAGGGGAAAAAGGAAGAAGAATTGAAATCTTGATCTTTATCAATAAAATGAGAGGAGAAAAAAATATCTCAATTTCTAACTGCCACCAAAAGACTGAAAGGTCAACCGTAACTCTCCGGCGCTGCCACGTCACTCGAAAGCCACCGTCGATTTGACGTGGCAATATCTAGACCGTAAATTGAACGTCGACTCATCGGAAAAGAAACGAAAAAAACTCTGAAGCAGAGCTTTTAACTTGAAGAAGAAGAAGAAGCTAAATTTAGCTTTCTTTTTAGAAGAAAAATAAATACGAAGATACAAAAATGTAAAACTCGTTGACATTTAATATTTTTAAGTAATCAGGAGAGAAAAAAGAAATGCCAAATTTGGCGAACTTCAAACCTGGAAATTCATCTGAAACAAAGAGAAACAAAAGGAAGGAAAACAGCGTTTCGAAACGCAACAGAAAAGCCAGAGAGAAACGCCAAAACAACAAAAAGAAACACACCCAAAAATTTCTTAAAAAAAAAAGTGTTTGAGATCTAGTGAGAGAGCCAACGAAAAAGAAGCTTCACAATCAGAAAATCTCTCTCTAGAAAAACATTATGGCCGCCTTCCGAGTTGTCAATTTTCTCACCTCTTGACCGCTCAACACAGTACAAGAAAAGGCAAAGAAGAAGAAGAAGACGAAGACAATAACAAAAGAGCAGTAAAAGCTGCTATACATATACATATATGTAGATGTTATAAATATATACATATAACTGACCAAGGAAAAGGAAAAAAACCGAAACAGGATAAGAGTTTGAAGCTTTTTACCCGAAACCGAAGCTTTATTTTTGGCTCGACTTCCAACAACGGCAAAATGTAGAGAGAGAAAGAGACAAACTTCGGGATTAGAACTTGCGATGTTTCCTCTTCTCTGTTCTGTTCTATCACTTTCTCTTACTATAAATATAGGTGCACACATATCATATAATATATATATATGTGTGTGTGTGTGTGTTTATGCGGAGCAGGTGTGAGTTTCTCTTTCTAACGAAGAGAGAGAGAGTAGTGAAAAGGAAGTTGTCGCATGTGGAATTCGTGGTGAGGGACGTACGGACGGAAGGGGTTTTGGCGATAACGTGGAGGTGACCTGCTGAGGCTGTCGGTTGGAAGGGAGGTGACCGGATGTCGCCGGTTTATGGTATACGTTAAGGGCAAGATTTACCGGTGTACCTAAACCATTATCGTTTTCGCAAAATTAACGGGTTTGTCTGATTGGGACCCGGTTCAGGTCTGAGTTATTGTTGGACCGTTCGATGGCCGATTGCGTGGTGGGGACGCTTTAATTTGATTGGATTTGATGGAGCTTCTGGTGGGGCCCGTGGAAGCTGTGGATGTACACAGTGATGTTCTTTGCTTGCACCGACTTATTGGAAAAACCATTTTTATCCCCCTCATATTATAACCCCACCACTACTAAAATAACGTGTCTTATTTAATATATAGTATAGTATTATTATTTTATTAATAATTAAATTATAACCAAATAAAATTACTTATTTTATTGTATGTATGTACATCGTATACATTTTGATACATAAATCTAACTATTGAAAAACAAAACTCCATCAATAGTGTATCTTTTAAATTTTAGGTGCCATTTGACTTAATAAAATAGAATAGACATAGAAATAAATGAGGAAAATAGAAAGAGAATAGAAATAAATTAAATGGCATATTCAAATTTTTTGCTTGATGTTAAATAAATATTAGAATTAGTATTATTATGTTTGGTTAGTTATCATAATATAGAAATGTTTCCTTTCTTTCTACTATAAAAGTGCCTGAAGATGGTAAATGTTTATCGACATTTTTTTTAGGTTTTTGTGGTATGACCTGAAGAAATGCACTTTATTTTTCAATACTTAGATTCGTATCATCTCAATTCTTCTGATTTTTTTATTTATTTAAGAATATCAAGTCAAGCATTTCTTCTACTCGTATCGAATAGAAACCTCTTGAGCCAAGTTTTCTTAATATGAAACCTATGTTTTTAGATTGGAAAAAATCGTTCGGCTTTATAGAACCATGTTATATGGCTCAAAATTGTTGTCAATTCCATTTTTGATAGAAATATTTGACAATTGAATCCAATTTTTTTACCATTTTCCTTTTGCAATAGTACAAAAAGAAGACGTCCGACTTTAAGTTGTTCAAGAATGGTAACGTTGACCTTCTTGAAATTTGTCTTACAATTAATCACATCTATTTTTTGATGGGAATAGAGGGAGAGATATAAATTAAGGATAGAGAGTTATCTTGACAAGATGGAAGTCATAATCACCTCACATCCTACGTACTGCAGTTTAATATCTCCAGTGCATGAATTCACTAATTCACATGCATAATGTCTACTTAAATTTATGCTGCATAACTACATTTAATTTTGTTTTCATTTATTTGGGAAACCAATATTTAAAGAGAGAATGTTTACAAAATTTGCTCTTTGTATGTACTGCCACGCATGCCAGTAGGCTGCCAGCCATGAGTTATCGTCTGTTTTTAGTTTTACATGTTGGAATAAATTCAATAAATGGACTAATATATTAAATAAATATAAATTAAAGACTATCAGATAATGTTGTCCAATTAAAAATGATCAATTTGGGTTTTAGGCCTTTAATGTATCAGTAAATGTGGGTCTCCTATGTGTAGAGACCAAAAATATATTTACTAATTTTATGATGGGTTAAATTGTTAATTAAAGATAATTGTTAAGGTTTAGCAATTATATAAAAGGGTTGTGGTCCCTAAGTCAATACGTATGTTATTTTTATGTTCCTTATCTACAGAGAAATTACAAAACATTCTGTAAAGGAGGATTTACGTACCAGACTTGGAAGATCCTTAACCAATAGACTCAAGATTCACGTTCGATCAATGGATTCAAGTTAGCTTTCGCATCTTATTAATATTCTTGATGATTTGACATAAATGATCCTGGGTGATGATGGTTTTCATCACAATTTTGTTCTAACATCACATGTTTTAATATTTATTATTACAAATAATTCTATAATGAATTTTACATTTTTTTTTTTACATTTTAATGTGATTATATTTTATTTTCAGAAACATACACAGACCAATCCCCAATCATAGAAAGCTCTATTTACAAATGCGTGCAGATCTTTTAGAATACTATTTATAAAATAAAATACACTGCATGCGTTGCGACATGCAATCAATATTGCCAAATATTTTGTCAGCGTCTCTGCATTCAAAGCTTTGATCCCATAATTAAATTGTCAAATGGTTCACCAAAAGAAAAAATGTTAATTGGAAAAAAAAAAAGAAGTTATGGATTTTGTGTTCCATTAATATCATCTTTTCTTCTGACTGACTGGTTATTGGTCATGAATCGGGCGACAATGCCATCATTTTCTTATGTGAGATGATGGACTCACATAATGCATATCCATTTGAACGGTTAAAAATTTTAACTGGGAGAGAGTTTTTTTCCCTACTTAAAAAAAAATAAATAAATAGTGGTGTCCTTACACCCCTACCCAGTCTAGCGTATTAAGAAGAATTTTACTGAGATCATATATAGGTGAAATAGTAAGAGAACCTAGCTTATGCTTTCATCTGTAAGCATCCAAAGAGTCCAAGTCACAACAAGTTAAAACATATTTAGTAGGTCCATTTGAGATACATAATTGCAACTTTATTGCATACCAGGGGAATAAATTTTTGATGGTAGGAGAGGGAATTCTGTTGCCACCATGCCACCACTCAATGGTAAAGCTACTTATTGTTGATCAAAGCATATGCACCTACTCAACTTTCAAGTTTTAACTTTTTACCGTAATTTTTTAAAAAAAAAATCTGAATTATACTCATGTTTTATAGGAAAAATGAATAATTGTGCCCCATTAAAAATTCAAACTATATTGTTGTATCCTTATTTTTTTATAAAAATTATAATTTATGGCTCTACTTAATAATCAAAATATATAACTATATTTGTATGTAATAAAAACTATCAGTAGTTGTTTGTATAGTGTTTTAACTGATAAAAATATCTGGCTCCCCACAATCATCACTATTCATGGTTTTTGTTGTCAAGACACTAAGAAGGCCTAGATATCTAGATAGACCCGAGATGAATCTCGGCCTATTTAGCCTCAGTGATATCCTAGAACTGCGTTTATTAGATGATATCTGATAAAGGTAAGTCAATCAAACCGCTTCTATTATTTAAATTGAAGATCTCTAAGACGATATAAGCACTCAATCTTATCAGAATTGTAGGATTCTAGATACACATAAAAGATAAACTCAATAGAAGATCACATTAGAGTCATCAAGCTAGTTAGATAGGAGATTATTTTGTATTTTAATTTAATCTATAACAAAAGGATCAGAACTTGATTGATCTAGCAAAACTATAAATAAGGGCCAGCTTTGGAAAGCAAATGAGTCCAATTCTTGGCATAATCCTTAGCTTTACCTTTGTAAACGGTATTCTCATAGTGAAATATCCCATTGTTAAACATGTATACCCTAAGGAGTAAAAATGTAATACGTTTTTGGAGACATTTTTATCAATAAAGAATTTATTCTTTTATATATACCAAATCTTGTCCTCTTTACGTTCATATTTGTTGAATGTATGATAACCAAACAGTAGTATGAGACTGTCAGTCTAAACCTTAAGAATTGGGCATATGATGGACTGATTATGCGGAAGACACGATTCTTAAGGTGACGGTCTAAAACATATGATCCGCAATCGAGGGAATAAAGTTAGGCGCTTTATTCATGTAAAGATTGTTATGTTGTCTATATCCCTTTTAGGAGATGGTTTGTCTTGGCCATCGGAGTTGGACTCCGTGAATAGAAACATTGGCACGTTGTCATAGGTGACGATGTGTTGGATCGGGACATAAAGTGAATTGATTTGGATTAATAATTCTGTCTCGGCAAATCGATTCACTTTAGACAGTCATTTGTATTGTATCTTAATCCTGAGATGAATAGTGGGCCCGTTGTCTCGACTTATGTCTTTTGATGTGCCAAAGGGTGACTCCCACATCTCTATAGTGGTATGCATGCCGGTACGTTGGAGGCATGACTCTTGATAGCGTAGACTTGTTATTCATAAATATGGAATCCATAGCTCCTCTTTAGGAGTAATGATATCCTCTTATATGCGTTGTCCTGTAATTGAAAAATTGGAGCGCTCAACCATTTGGATAAATAGGTGTAACCGAATGGTATACTATCTTTGGATGGTAAGTTTTCTAATGGTGAGACAATGGAACGTAAGATAAAAATAATCGGGAAGGTAAGAGAGAACTTGTCCTTAAGCCGATTATGGATGATCATATGGGGATGCGATACACTATAATATGTCATGGAGACTTAGCTACACGAGCTTCGTAATTCTATAAAGTTCGAGAGTGCAGCTCCAAGCTTTTAGTGGAGTAGCATTGGAGTTGATAATTGTGAAATGTATATCTGGGATATTGGGTTTCATAATTATCATGAGCTTGAACTTTATAGGTCCATTTTGGTCCCCTTTGCTAGCTCACAAAGTCCTGTAACGACACGGCGTGCTTTTTCAATGATTGGTGACTTATGTTGGATTTATCAGATTGGTTTAAAATTTGTAAGAATCAAATAATTCATGTATGTTTATCGGTTGAATTAATTTTGTAAGAAATTAGTTCAAGATAAACTTGTTGAATTATTGCGATCAAATAATTCTTGTTTGTTTATCGGTTGTTTTAATTTTGGATAAATTAGAACAAGATAAACTAGTAGAATTATTATGAATTGATTTATTTTCTTAGAGATTATCTTGATAAAGTGTGTTTTGATCAGATAACTTCTCTATTGGGTTATTTGAATCAAAACTGAGACTTTATCCTTTAGAATCTCGGGTGGAAAATAAAAGATTCGCGGAGATTTTTCTCGGGAGTTCGGCCTGCCGAATGACATGTTCGGCTTGTCGATGGGGCCTGTTTGGCCTGCCGATCAGCGAGAGATAAGATTACGCGTTTTCACGCGGATCTTATCAGATATTGATTCGAACTTGATTCTGTTTCGAGTTTTTGAGACCTAATTTGATACGGACTGACCCTAGGACCAATAGCTATATAAAGGGAGTGAGTCTTATGATTTACTCAGATTAGTCGAGAGATTAAGAGTGATACTCTTCTAGTGAGTATCTGAAAACTCCCTGAGAGCTTTTGTTCACAAATCACAAACACTAGCTTTGGGTTCTCTCTATTGGTTTGAAGGAGAGTCACCGGTGGAAAAGCTATACGTGTGAGCCCACACTCACTCCAGTTGTGGATAGAGAATAGCAAAGAAAACCAGTTGGTTGAGGCTCTTCTGGAACGTTACTTCTCTACACAGGTTGCAGAGGTTCTTCGGCACACTGAGGTTAGTAAGATCTATCTAATTTATACATATAACATGTCAAACTTGTGTTTTGGAAACTACTCTAATAAAAAAAAAAATTTAAAAATCCCGCTGCGCACTTTGTTTCCAACACCCATCCCCTAGAAGACCCTGGTGAATATAGCCTTCAATTAAGATGAATCACTATAAAAATCCTACATGTTCTTATTATTTGCCTTCTTGTTTGCTTACTTCTTTCGCGAGAGATTATCTTGGTGAGGAATTTGGAGAGATATTTGTTAGATGAATTTTACCCAACGATAGGTTTTACTATCATAATTATTAAAACAAAAAACAAGAAAAAGAAAAAACACCTTGTGTGGGAAAACGAGTATAAATATGATTTTTCTCGTGGAAAAAAAAATAGTAACTTTGTCTCAAAGTGTAATTCATGCTTTGTGCAAAAGAAAAAAAAAAAAAAAGGAAGTAATTCATACTGAAAACTGTAAGAAATCTTTAATCTAGACATTTTTAATTCTGTAGAACCCTAGAATATCAACAATATAATCCTAGGAGCATATTATGGCAGATTACCAAGATATTTAATTGAGGAATAAATACTTGTATCTACAAAAGCAGCAATCAATTCTTTTACAAAATAACGATGATGATTGATGAACGAATTATTATCTTCTTCAATCATATCTCCTTAGTTCTTCAATGGGTACTTTCTCACTACATGAGATAGATGACAAAGGCTATAGAATGATTTGAGAACTTGGAGACCATTAGTCCATTACCTATAGTGCGTCTATATACATTTTTCACTAAGAACCTATAAAACCTAGTTGGATCAGTTTGGTATTCACTTATTAAACCCATACTTAGTTAGAAGTCTATAGGCTTTCCTAATTAGACCACTTTATATCAAAAAAACTCATTATAATTAAATAGTCTTAATATAATTGTTATTTTTATATGTTGCCCATAAAATAATGAAAAAACTAAATTTCCAAAAATACAAATAACTAATTTTCTTTGTCATTTTTTTTTTAAAGATGTGAAGTATAGTACCGGAAATATCTCATAATGTACAGTCGTAGAGCTTGGTGGGCATTTCAACGGTTCTGTGTCCCATGTTAGGTTCCAAGAAATACAAATAAAAAATAAATAAAGCCAAAAACATCTAAATTTATTTCTTCCTTTGAGCAACACAATAGTAAAAATTAAAAAATATTTAAGCAGCTAAGGTTTAACCCAAAAGGATACTGAAAATTCGGCGGATATTTTATTCATCATTTTAAGTATATATTCTTATATATTGTATATGAATAACGCTGCTCAGACATGCACTATTCATTCCCTAACAAACTTACAAAAGATGATGACGCTGACCAAATTTTGGGTCCATATATATTTGCCAGCCATATTTATGCAAGACCGCATGACTTTGGTGTTATTAGATAATTAAAAAAAAAAAAAAAAAACACCAAGCTCATAAGGACAATGACCTCACATACTAAAACTACAAGTGGACCATAGTGCATTACACAGCAAAAAAACAAAGCAATTTGTTTATTTTAGTTTAATAGTCAGAAAAACACGCTACGAGCGTGCGTTGTGCTTATTATATTTTTTTAATATAATATATAATAAGTACATAGGTATATCTAAAAATAATATAATATAATATAATAAACATATTTTAAAATGCATATAAGATTACAATAATAACAATAAAAGAAAAATAGACAGGAAAATTATAATGTTATATCAAGAGAAAAGAAAAACAAAAGGGAAAGATAGGATGGAGAAAGAGAAAAAGAAAAGGTGGAAAAAGAAAAAAAATAAAACAAAAAAAGAGAAAATTAAGGGAGTGACACTTGTCCTGTGTTGAGAAGAACACGAAAGTGCTTTTTTCCTTTTTATATATGTATAGTTTATAATGATCCAAAGAGAGCTGAGGGAGCTATTAGAACTAAAAATATTGGTTTATATAAACGGTAGCATTTAAAAGCTTTATATTATAGTAATTGTTAAAGTGTAGAAACTCAAATTTTATTTAATCCGACCTAAAGCCTCGTGGTGCGATATTTATAGTGGAGTTATGCTTATGAGAAATTTCACGTAAATTTTTCTTGTTTTGCATTTTTTGTATTGCCTATTCTCGTTAATTTTATAACTGTAATTTTTTACATTTTATTATAGCTACTAAAAGCTTTACATATCTTATGGTTGGCATGATTGGTTTTAACCAAGATGTCAAAAAAAGGCTACCACTCAAAATCACAAGCAAACGTATGTTTTTTTTTATCTGCTTTTAGAAAAGTTCACATTTTCTTTGAATTTAAAAGCTCTTAGGAAGTTTCCAAAACATGACCTTGCTTGCACGTGACCATGTCATTTAAATCCTGTGAGGACCTGAAGAGGTTTCTCTAATCTATACGGCATTTCATATAGACCAGTATTATTGTTAATTAATTTTGACGTTGTATTTGGACTAATTCTTGTATCTGTGCCAACAAAGTTTGCTATATTTTGTTGGCATCGTGCTAAATAAAGGAACAAATCTTACTTTCACTGAGATCATGCAGAAAATGACTGAGAACATGCAGAAAATGATCTCAAATACTACTTTTCATTTTGATACTTTAGGAGTATGAAGAACATTGGGGAAGTCGGAATCTAAAATACTATAATTATTTAAATTTTATAAGAAAAACAACTGTTATTTTTTTTAATACAGGGAAGGAGGAATGCCATTACTTTTAAGTGGAGTTTAGTGTGATTCGAACTCTCAACCTATGCTTGGGATAGAGGGACTTACAATCAACATAATTAGGCTTATGATAATCTAATTCGAGATTATCAAATATAGCAATAGAGCAAGATTTTTTTGATTAATTACATAATTATACCTCCTAGTTTTGATTATTTCTCAATTTATCCTTTTGTTTTTAAAAATGCACAAGAATTCTTTGAATTTGATAAATTTGTTTCAATTTTATCCCTCGCAGACTTTTGGCCACAAAAATATAGAAATAAGATAAAGATATCTTTAATTAGACCGAATTTGTTTGTAAAATATATTTTTCTTCTTGAAAAAGATTTATACAATATATTTTAAAATTTAAAAAGTTATAAAACTTAAGATTTTTCTTTGAAATTTGATTTTTTTAGAACTTTTTTTTATATATAAAATTTTTTTATAACTATTTAAGGGTAGTTATGTTGTTTTGCCTGATTTTTCTATTCATATGGATGAAATTAAAATAAATTTTAGAAATTTAAAAGATATTGTTGTAGTTTTTAAAAACAAAAGGACAATTTGAGAAATAATTAAAACTAATAGGTACAATTATGTAATTAATTTTTTTACCAGGCACATGAGTTATATCAAAACTATTTTAGTAAATTTAATAGTGCAATAAACACGTATCCATTGGCTTTTTGTTTTTTCCCCCATAAATATCATTTTTACTAACTATATGACCTTAAGAGTAATCCAATTTTAATTTTTTAAGGAAATTTATTTAGGTTTTTGGATATTAAGTAATGGGATATAATTATAAATAAAAACTTTGAAGGTAAAAATTTCAAGATGAGCAAAATAAGAGAAAAGAAGGACAAAGTAATAATATTTTTTGTGGGAAAAAAAAAAAACGATCCATAGTTAACGGCACTCTTATGTCACAGCTAAAAGTTAGCATTTTATTATTAAATTTGGTTCATATGTCTATTTCTTTCCACTTCCATATATATCTTTCTGATTATAATATTAACTCTTAATATCGCAGCTAAAAGTTAGTGTTTTATTCTTAAATTTGGTTGATATGTCTATTTTTTTCCCCTCTTCGATCTCTCTCTGATAATAATATTATCCATATCTCTCTGATAACAATATTATCTTATCTCAATGAAACATATTTTAATTGAGATTAACGGGCACTTAAATCCTTAATGTCAATACGAGATTCACTTCATGTTAATTACATTATGATACATGAATATATACTGTGTTATTATGAGACTCACGTTAGTGAATTGCTACGCCGTTCATCATTGATCTCTTTTATTACTTTCTTCGGTTCAAACGTTTTTATTCTCTTTTTTTTTTCCTTTAAAAAAGAGGTTTTCATTATTTTGGTGTCATATATTTTAAAAGATCACATTGGTACCTTATTATTTAAAAAATATTAAAATAATACCTTATAGTTTTAAAAATATTATTCTGATATCTTGAGTTTGTGTTTTTGATGCAAAATTTCCTTTTTACTCTCTTATTAATGAATCCTAATTTAATTTGTAAAACTACGATAGAAAATCAAAACAAGAAAATTAAACAAAATTCATCAAAGAAAGCATATAGGCAAATTTTTTTGTAGTAGTTTTAACGAAATAATTTAAGATCATTGATAAAAAGATAAGTTAGAAATTTTATGTCACAAAACACGAAATCAGGTACCAATAAAGATGGAGGGAAGTTGAAACCCTCAACTTTGTCTCCCACCTATATAATATACATATATATAGATATATATGCAAAAAATTACCCAAATTTGAACAAAAACCCCTGTAAAAGTTAAATATATATAATCTTATAAACTATAAGATATCAACCCTTAACAAAAAATCTCAGCTCCCCCACTAGATATCAAAATAATATTTTAAAAAATACATGATACTATTTTACTATTTTTAAAATAATAAAATACGAACGAGGTTTTTCTAAAAGGTGGGAAACGGAAACGATAATATGCTTTTTTAGAAAAAGAGACGCCGTAAGTGAAAGGGTCAGACAAGAGTGGAGTTTTCATGAATGATGAGTGGCAACACCACAAATTCAGTGTCATCCATAGACTCGCGGGCTACTGCCACCGACAGTGACGTTCCTGTTATTCCTTTTTCTCTCTTTCCTTCCCAACTTGTAGCAAACGGCCCCACTTTATGTTCTTTTTTATTTTTTTTCCGCGAGAAAATGTGAAATCCTAGAAGAATAGAAGGCAAACGATCAGCCATGGTGGCGTGACAGGGCAATGATGGTTCATCAAGGCTCCCTTTCTTTTTCTTTTTTTTTTTTAATGATCGTTTCCTTTCATTTGTAGCTAGTCTACAATTATATTAGCCTTCTAAATAAAACTTAGGCCGTTGTGATTTCAACTTCTTAGATATGTTAGTAAACGAAAGCATAAATAAGTTCTGTTGTCTTTGCACTTGCGGTCTCATTAGATCACAATAAACAAGAGAAACAAAATAATTTTACGCTTTCTTGATGGCAATTTTACTAACTGTTTTGGTCAACTTAGGCGAGTAATATTGCATTACAAGTAATAATAATAAATAACTTTATATTAAAAAAAAGCGGTAAAACTAACAATATTCTTTTCAAAAACAGTATAAAGCGTAATTAGCACATGCGGTGATTAGAAAAGTAACGACAAAGTGCTGCATTGAAATTTTCTCTTTCTAAAGTGCCCCACGATGGAAAGTCGTGGTCTATGTGGACCTAGTTTGTGCAGTAGATCCCAGCTAATATAAAATTTTGATGGTTAAAATGGCAAACATCAGGAATTAAATGCCAAAGTCTAGAATATAGGTCTCCTTTCATTTCATAGCAACAGAAGGGGAACAATCATATTTAGTTTTATTAAATTATAATTCTGTTGTTAAAAAAAAATTCAATTTAAAAAATGCATTACATAAAACTAGGGTTATAATTCTATAAACAATAAAGTTATAATCAAAAAGATTTAAAAAAAAAAGAGTATGAGAATTACATGGGTCCTACCCAAAAAGACTAGTGGAACAGGTATGAGAGTTATATAGTCCCACCCAAAAACAGGTGGATTAGATTTAGAGAAGTGCTTGCTTACCCAACCAATATGCCCGTTTCCTTTGTGCGTCCTTCCCACGATTGTTGTAACATTAATCATAGGTACATTTAACAACTAATAATTGATAAATATATTTGTAGTACATATGCTAATAATACCATTTAATTTTTAGTAACATTGTTATTGGGTAACGACAACACCATTTAGTTTAGTACGATTTGCATGTATTAGGATGTAAAATAGTTCTCTGGCCCCACGGAATAGAACTATTGCCTTAGATCACAAATTTCATGTTGAAATTTGAACTTGGTACTTCATGTAAAGGGTGAGAGAAACCCGAGTCTCGAATCATCTATACATAATAATATACACCAATTTATAAAGATTTAGATTAATTACATAAACATACCTCCTAGTTTTACTTATTTTATAATTTACCCTTTTATTTTCTGAAACTAAAAATACGTCCTTTTTATTTAAAAAATTAGCCTCAATTTCATCCCATACTTTTTGGACAAATGAAAGACAAAAAAAGCCCTTAATTAAACTCTTTTTGCTTTTGAAAAATAATTTTTGCTTTCCAAAATTCAAAAACATACTATTATCATAAAATTGCTTGCTTTCAAAAAAAAATTAATTCTATTAAGTCAACTTTTTTTAAGAGGGGAAATTAATTAAAGTCTCTTTGAATATATAAAAAATTAAACCAAAAAAATCTCCAAACATCAACTAAGGTTTCTCCCTCCGACCACCATCATCTGATCTTCCCTCAACAATCACACCCCAAGCATACTCGTCCAACAATATCCTCTTCAACTGCCTCCAGTCATAATGGCAATCGCCACAAGGCACACAATATCGAATCCTTGGCAAGAAGCAAAGCTGAAGAAGCACCAGGGGTCGACTGGGAGGAGAATTGTCAATCTACGAGGAGTGAAATAGATCTGGAAGAAGTGCAGCCGATTTGATAAGGAGGAGCGTGGCGAATTTGTGAAGAGGAGTGTGGTGGCTGATTTAGGCAAAGGCTGCTCTGAGTTGTCGGTGGAGAAAGCTTTAATGGGTGAGGTGGTCTAAGTAAGGAGCTAGTAGAGAAAGGCCGGGGAGGAGCAAAACGTCGACCTTGCTAGCAGCGCTCAATCTACACAAGTGGGTTAGAGGAGGTTGGTTGTTGGAGCATAGGTAGGCGAAGGAGCTGGAGGTGGGTGAAGAAGTTAGAGCAGATCCAAGGGTTTGGGTGTTGAGATTTTTTTTAATTTATTTTTTGGAATGATTTTTTTTTTAATTTATGTTATAGAATTTTGATTTTTTAAAAAAATTAAATATTTTAAAAAACTAGTTGAGGATACTTTTATCTTTTTATTTTATTTTTTATTTTAAAAACATAAAAGGGATTAAATTGAGACTAATTTCTTAAATATAAAGCATAAGTTTATAATTTCAAAAAATAGAAGGATGATTTATGAAATAAATAAAACTAGCAGGTATGTTTATGTAATTAACCTATAAAAATGTTAGGTCACCTCATATAATAAGATTCGACCTTTTAAAATAGAAGTCCAAGTCTTTATCAAAGCTAATTTTTATTACTTGATTTATGTCACAATTTATGTCATTTTTAAATGGGTTTCTCACTCACTTTCTCTCGACATATGTGAGCTTTAAAATGTGCTAAATACAGACCATACTTTAGACTCTTTTACGAATGCTAGCCTAATCTTATAACAAGCATTATCTCAACTTTTTCAAACAATTCACTTAATGAAGAGTAACTTTTTAACCTTATTTATAAGAGTGTTACTCACCACTCTTTAACGCATATTTTTACTCTTTCTATATACAATATGGTTACACCCCTTTTTTTATTTTTTTCTAAGTTGCATCCCTTTTTCTCAAACCATTATTTTCAAAATTCAATATTCTCTTCGACTTGGCTTCAAATTTAACGAATATACACATTTTATCTGAAATTGACAAAAAACTGAGAATATAAGAACAATGCAATAGATGTCTTTTTTTTTTTAATGATCCTCAATGTTATTTAAAGATTGTATTTAATAAGAGAATTTTCTGCATTGGAATGATAATTCATTGATTTAGAATGAGCTAGTATAACCTATTTATCTTTTTAGAATAAAATAGAAAATACTAAAATCCTAAACTAACTCCTGGAGAACAGAAACTTCTAATCTTAATAGAATATCCTAATACATATAAATGATAAAACTTAGCCCCTTACAAATCAGGATATGAATTGTTATCCAACTAATATCCAAAATTCTACACTTCCCTTCAAGTTAGGCAATAGATGTTAATCATACCCAACTTAAAAATCATGTCTTTAGAGTTGATCTTGGGCAAGCCCTTTGTAAGAATGCCTACTGGTTGTGATCCGGTGGCAGTATAAGTAACTTTAATTTCTCTAATTTCTATCTTTTTTTTTAGTGAAGTGTTGGTCGATTTCTACATGTTTGGTTCGATCATCATGAATTGGATTTTAAAACTTTGTATAGTTGCCTAATTATCCCAAAAAATCTCTAAGTTCTTTACTTATGGAATCTTCAATTTTTCAAGTAATCTCTTCAACCACATCCCGTCACATATTCCATATGCTATTGCCCTAGCTCAGCCTCTACACTACTTCTTATAACAACAGATTGCTTCTTGCTTCTCCAGGTGATGAGGTTGCCCCCCTAGTACAATATTCTAAGGTGGATCTACATGTTAGACATGTATGCCCTAAGGAGTAAAAATGTAATATGTTTTTGGAGATATTTTACATGTTAGACATGTATGCCCTAAGGAGTAAAAATGTAATATGTTTTTGGATATTTTTTTTTTATCAAAAAAGAGTTTATTTATTATTCATATACCGAATTGTTGTCCTCTTTATGTTCATATTTGTTGAATTTATGTTAAGTAAACAAAAGTCTGAAACTATCGGTCTAAGCCTTTAGAATCAGGCATCTGATTGACAGATTATGCAAAAGACATAATTCTAAAGGTGACAGTCTAAATTATAAGATCCGCAATCGAGGCAATAGAGTTGGGCACTTTATTCATGCAAAGATTGTTATGTTGTCTATATTCCTAATGGGAGATAGTTTGTCTTGACCATCGGAGGTGAACTCCATAAATAAAAACATTGGTGCATTGTCATAGATGACGAAGCATTGGATCGAGACATAAAGTGTAATTAATTTGGATAAATAATTCTGTCTTAGCCAATCAATTCACTTTAAACAATCATATGTGTTGTATCTTAATCATGAGATGAATAGTATGCCCGTTGTTTTAACTTATGTCTTTTGATGCACGAAAGGGTGACATCTATATTTTATGATGGTTCGCATGCCAGTACATTGGAGACATGACCTTGATAGCATAGACTTGTTATTCATAGATACGGAATCCATAGCTCCTCTTTAGGAGTCATTGATATCCTTTTATATGCTTTATCCTGTAATTAGAAGACTGAAGTGCACAACCATTTGGATACATAGTTGTAACTGAATGGTGTTTAGTTTTTGGATGATAAGTTTTCCGATAGTGCGATAATAGAACGTAAGAGAAAAATAATTGGGAAGGTAAGACATAATTTATCCTTAAGCTAATTATGAATATCCTATAGGGATACGATACATTATGATATGTCGTGGAGACTTAGCTATTTGGGCTTTGTAATTCTATATAATCCAAAAGTGTAGCTGTAAGCTTTCAGTGGATGAGCGTTGCAGTTGATAGTTATGACATGTATATCTGGGATATTGGGTTTCATAATTATTAAGAGCTTAAACTATGTAGGTCCATCAGGTCCCATTTGTTACCTAATAATAAATCCTGTAACGATATGACATGCTTTTCTAATAAATTAGTGACTTATGTTAAATTATTATATTGGCTAAAATTTGATAGGATCAGATAATTCATATATGTTTTATTGATTGAATTAATTTTTGTAAAAAAATTAATTCAAGATAAACTTGTTGAATTATCCAGAATATTTATTTTTTCTAGAGATAATCTAGATATTGTTCCTTTAATTAGATAACTATTCTATTGGCTTATTTGAATTAAAATTGAGGCTTTATCTTAAAAATTTCTGGTGGAAAATAAAAGATTAGCAATGATCATTTATCGTAAGTTTGGTAGGCCGGTCTTCAGGTTTGGCCTGTTGATGGAGTAAGTTTAGTAGGCCGATCTACCAGTTCAACTTGCAGACCGAACGATAATCTAATCATGCATTTTTACACAACTTTAGTAGATAGTGATCCATATTTGAATTTTTGAGACCTTATCTGATAAGGATTAATCCTTGGGTCCAACCTTTATGAATAAGGAGTAAGACTCGTAAGTTATTCAAATCAGTTGAGAGATCAAGAGTGAACACTCTATTCTGTGAGTCTCTAAAACTCCCCTAAATAGCTATTGTTCACAAATCACAAACGGTGGTTTTGGGTATTTTTCTATTGGTTGGAAGGAGAGTCACTAGCGAAGAGCTTCACGGCGTGTGCCCATACGCACTCCGATCGTGGATGGAGAATAGCAAAGAAGACCAGTTGGTTGAGACTCTTCTGGAACGTATTTCTCTTCATCGATTGTAGAAGTTCTTTAGCAAACAAGGTTAGTAAGATTTAGTTAATTTATGCATATTGCTTGTCAAACTTGTGTTTTGAAAAAAACTCTAGTATTAAAATTTAAATTTTCGCTGCATACTATTTTTCCAACACTACAGTCTATCAAAGATCCAACCCAATTTACATCTATGTAAATCTCAATGCTTATGTTTGCTCATTTCTTAAAGTATAGTCTCCTGCTTGGATTCTTCTTTAAGTATCTGAGAATTCGGAAGACTGTTTCCATATGTTCCTTAGTAGGTTTATTCATTAATTGGCTAACAACACTCATTGGAAATGTAATATCTAGTCGTATATGAGATAGACAAATGAGGCTTACCACATGTCTCGAGTACCTTCCCTTGTTTACCAATGGACTATTTTCTTCAAGACCAATTTTGTTATTTGCATCCATGAGTATATCTACCAGTTTACAACCTAGCATTCCAATTTCTTCAAGCAAGTCAAGTACATATTTGCATTGTGACACCACAATTCCTTTCTTTACTCTTGCAGCTTCCATCCCAAGAAAATATTTGAGAGCTCCCAGGTCCTTGATCTCAAATTCTTGAGCTAGAATGGCCTTCAACCTCTTCGTTTCTTTTGTGTGATTCCTTATGAGAATAACATCATCCACATAAACAATAAAGATGGAAATTTTACCTTCTCGTGAGTACTTAAAGAATAGAATATGATATGATTGCCCTTGAGAATAGCCATCTTTCTTAATGCCTTTGTGAATCTGTCAAACCTAGCTCGTAGTGATTGCTTAAGGCCATACAATGACTTATGCAGTTTGTGTTCCTAATTAGTATTCTTAGAATTCTTAAAGCGTGGTGGAATCTCTATATACACCTCATTGTCCAAATATTATAAATACTTTTGGGAACATAAATGTAATTATAAAATATATTAATATAAGTTAAGAGTATTTTGAAAAAAAAAGTTTCCATTTTTCATAACTTAATAAAAGTTAATTAAGCTTAAGAGTACATTACGAAACGATCCAAAAAATCAGGTCCTTACACAAACTTCTTGATTTTTCTCTAGGTTTTTATTTGTTGTGATTCATATTAGGTTAAGAAAGATGCATGTGCATTATAATTACAAGAATCAGTTTGGGCCTCTCTTGTAAGACAGAAAATGGTGAGCACATCGATGGTGACTAAAAGGTACCTTCATAAATCACACCTTTGATGGTACTTAGTAGTAGTTATTGCCTAGCAACAGTGACCACAACAAATAGGTCATTGTTCTACTTTGTTTGATCATGCCAATAACCATCCATTGTGGCATGTAGACTTGCAAACGAGAGCATGGAAAAGGATCTTGGATGATCATACCACCATTCCCAAAAAAAAAAAAAAAAAAAAAAGCCTTCTTAAGTAGGATCACTTAACTTGTTCTACAACTTAATTAGTTCCCAAAACTTGGCATTTATTTTATAAAACAATGATTTTAAAAAGGTACAATTAGAAATTCATTTATCTTAGATGATTGCAACACAAAATCATTCTTGTAGGATAAGTCTTGTTACATTTTAGACACCTAGATAGGTCATGCTAAACAACTTAAAGACTTCTATATATATATGCACAACAAAATCAAAGCATAGTCCTTCTTAAATTCAAAAAAATAAATTTTTAATCCTAAAGTTCTTATAAAGTCCCATTTGGTGTCGTTTTTTATATTTTTAAAAAATATTTTTGTACGTTTTTTGAGGCAAAAATATCAAAAATATCCTTAACATAATTTTTAAAAAATTCTTATTTTTCAAAACAAAACTATTTTCACCTATTTTGAAAACACTATCAAACGGACCGATGTGTTCTCATTGTTTAAAGAAAATATATAATTATAATTAATTATAATTAGACACCCCATTCTACTTTTCACACTCTCTTTTTTAATATAATTTGTTATTACTATATTACCTCTTAATAAAATTACCTTTAAAGACAGAAGTAATTTAAAGAAATATTCATTATATACCCTATCTTAAAAAACAATTATTGTGCCCTACTTTTTCTAAAATAAATAGAGATGAATTTTGACATTGAAGAGCCTTCCTACAAAAAAGTAAGTGGTTTTTTTCCTTCAAAATTCTCATTTTTAATTTTTTTAATCATTGAACTCCCATTAAAGCAAAAATTCTAGTTTCTTCGTATGAACAAAAAGATATTGAAAAGAGATGCAGAAAGAGGAACCACTACACAGAGTGTAGTAAATTATTCGTAATCGTGCATACTACTTAATTCTTCACAAGGAATGGTGCAATACTTAAATTCTTAACGTATAAATTGGAATCATTTTTTTAATAACGAATCATCTTTTTACATAAAAAAGAAAAATGTTCGGAAAAACAAAATAAACTCTAGGTATAATTTTTTTTCACTCTTTTTACATGTGAGATTTATATATATATATAAAAAAAAAAAGAGTACGTTTCTTTGGGTGTAATCTTGTTTGGTTGGTTGGGTTGGCAGGTGGAGAAAGAAAAAAGAAAAAAAAAATTTAGATGTAAGGATTATTCTGATATTTTAAAAGGGCGCAACAAGTAAAATGAGATAGTTTAAGAGATGGTACATAAAAAGTAGAATAAAAAGTGCCAATAGACCTCCTCAACTAAAAATATATACGCATGTTGTTTTTCCTCTGAATGTGGCCAAAGCATAACCATGTTTTTTTAATTAGTGTGCCTATCATAGGAAGGTAAAATGGATCACATCAAGCACCAAATACAGCAAACTCTAATTATAAAAAAATAAAAATAAAAATAAAGCATTCAAATGCAAAGCTATATTTTAGGCTTCTTTTTTAGTCAAATTAAAGACGTGAAAAAAAAAAAAATCCCTTTATTCTTCCCTAGAGTAGCACTACAAGTGGATGCCGTTGCTGCCGACATTTCAATAAGTTCTCTTATTCTAGTGCTGCACTGCTTCAATTGAACAAAGTGCTAAGAGAATAATATGCAAAAGAATGATAAAGTGTTTGAAAAGAATGTCGGTAAGAGCTAAAATTAAAAATATTATAATTTATAAGAGTTTTATTATACTGTAATATATTTTTATTTTATATTATAATATATTTTTATTTTATGTGAAAGTTTTATACTATTTAAGTTGAAACTGATAAATTAAAATTAAATTTGTCAAACACCACGTTAGTATAATTTCAAAGGGAGAGTTCAATTGATCTACCTTTATACATCAAAAGAATAGATGAATAAATAAATAAATAAAGTGTAACTAAATCTCCATCCCATTAATTAATTTGGTCTAAATTGTTGAAGAAAGTGTAAATTTGGACTTAAGCAACCTCATTAACTCCAAAAGCTTTGGATAGAGAAACAAAATGGCTAAATAAATGCATATGAATGTTTGAAATAAATAAATATAATTTAAAAAAATATATGTTCAAGAATATGCTGTTCTAACTTTCCCAAGCAACACAACGTGGTTCCTGACTCTTGAATTCTAATAAAATACTTTTGTCTGACCTTTATTAAACGAACACCTTAATTTATATTTCCAGTCCTAGTTACTGCTGATGGGATTATTTTATTTGTTAGTGGCAGATTGATTGCTGTTTAAGTTTTGATTGAAATTAGGGAAAACAAGTCAGAGTTCACGTTGTTAAATGGCATTGGAAAAACATGTGGTTCTGGCGGATGTGCTCGGGATCCATTTTTCTTTTTCTTTTTTTTTTTTTATTTATACATTGGGACAGCTGATTGTATCTATAGCTAACATTATACATACATATACAAATACAAATACATATACATATAGATATACATATACATATACATATATATACATATATATGTACATATACACATATGTAAGTCAAACCAATCTTACGTTATATGTAATAGAATAGTTATTTTATGCATCAATATTTTTGAAACGCTAAAGCATTACCATTTTATTTTTGTGTCTTTTCAAAGACATTGTTAAACATAATCAACGCATATTCCATCCTAATTTTTGCATATGTTATATAAGGTATTTGGGAGAATAGTTGAAATCAAGAGTCAGAAA
Organism: Artocarpus heterophyllus; assembly: GCA_025403435.1. Lineage (NCBI taxonomy): Eukaryota > Viridiplantae > Streptophyta > Magnoliopsida > Rosales > Moraceae > Artocarpus > Artocarpus heterophyllus. The sequence goes on from CM046352.1 coordinate 10,398,629, forward strand.
TTTAAGCATTATAACATATGAGGGTTTTAAATTATAGCTCATTTTTGTGTTACACTGTAACATATAAAACCCTTATACTATTCACTCATGTCTAAGCATGGGTGTTCAAAAAATCTGTTAATTTGTCTAAACCACTAACCAAACAGAATCAAACTGGTGGTTTTTGTTTTAATTTTGGACTGTTTGAGTAGTTTTTTAAACCAATGTTTTAGGTGCCTTGGTTAATGTTTTGAATTTCTAAACCGTCCACCTAAACCACCCACCCAAAGTGCCAACTAAACCGCCGTATTATATAATTTTTATTTTTAAAATATTTATATATAAGAATTCTATTATTTTTTATATTGATTATTTTTCATTCGTCATTTAAAAGTAGTTCTACACATGCAAAATGCACTTTTCTATACTCTATAATTACACTTATTCTAATCACTCATCACCACCATAAAAAAAAAAAAGTCAAATTAAAGAACCACTAACTCAGAATGGAACCCTAGCCTCCCCAATCTAGCGACCAACGTCTTCTCTTTGTATTACCACCGGCCTACTCGCCACGCCGTCGCTGTTGCGTCAACTCTCTCTGTCGTCGACCCAACTTACCACGACGTCGATTAAGGATATTAGTAGGAAGATAGGTTTATCAACACTAATGAAAAGCTTTAGCTCTAGTTTAAAATTTAATTGTGTCATCTACATAATTTAGTTATATTTTTTACTTTTCACTTTGGATATTGGTGAACATCAATTTGTGTTATTGTGACTTTTTTTTTAGTTTGGATTTTGGTTTGTATTAAAACTTTAAAAGGTAAACTTTTAGACATTTTATAATTTTTGTTAAACAAAAATTATAATCTTAAGCACAAACGACCCGAACCAAACCACCCAAATCACTCCTGAGTGATTTGGTTTGGTTTTGAAAAAAATATCAAACCACCAAATTGTCCAAAAATAAAATTTAATTTTAGCTTGATTGGTGGTTTAGAGAAAAAACCGCCAAAACTGTCTACGAACACCTGTATGTCTAAGCGCCTCTTTTATACATAATAAACAAGATTTTTTTTAGACATTTACAACTTTATACCCTCCATTTTAAGTTTTAAAAAAATATACACTTATATTTTGGATATTTTCTATTTTATACTTTAATCCAAATAAGGTTTTATCTTTTTAAGGTTGTTTTGACTTCTTGATTGACTAATTTACCCTTTTGAACTCATAGATAAACTTATAAAAAAAAAAAAAAAACCCTAATTGACAAATTAGTTTTGTAACTTAACTTGAAAATATAATTATCATGATTTTTTTCTGTGTTTTGTTAAAGAAATATGACTGATTGATTTGCATACAAGATCATCTAGAAAACTATAAATGCTAAATTTATCAACTCAAGGGTTAAAATGAATTGTTGAACCAAAAAAGGTACAAATTTGATATGTATACAAGAAAATCCTTGACTTTTCTTAACTCATAAAGGAAAAGGAACCCAAAGATATGGCATACAAGAAAATCCTTTGGCAATCTCCTTAATGTAACTGCAAATCACAGTCCATGGACAGTAAAAGACTGGAAAAATAGTATGATGAGCATGTGCACTTTTCTGATTAGATTCCTAAACCATTATACGGTGTTGTAAGTTGGAACTTGTTAAAAATACTCTTGTTAAGGGATTTGATATCTAGAGTATGATTGATGTCCTAAGCCAATGAATAGAAACATGGTGACCCACATTTGGAGATAAAATAACACTGAGGGTGTAGAGTCGAAAGCAGAATCATTATGGAATTGTGACTTTTACTAGTATAGTTAGATTTGAAATTTCGGGGACAAAATTTCTTTAAGGAGGTAGAGCTGTGACACCCATTATTTTTTTAACGGGCATTAAGGTAATTAAATTAATTATTAGTGTGCCAATTAAAAATATGTTTCATTTAAAATCTATTTCACAATATTTATTTCTATTTATTTTTAAATTTCCTAAAATTTCCCATACTTATTCAGTAGATTGACCAAAATGTCCTTGAAACTTCTAATTAATTACGAAACTGCCATTTGACATTGTGTACTCAAAAGTCTCAAGAGGAGACAAGCATCACTCAATTCTTACCTGCCCTCACCTATTATGTTCCCCAATCATTTCAACCATTCATTTCTTCCCTGCTTTTCTCTCTTTCTTCTTCCACGTTTCTTTCTTAGTTTTTCTCTTCTCTTTTCTTTCTTTTCTTTCACAAAGAAACAACCCAAAGAGAACCAAAGGGAACCTTCAGCTGCCTTTCCACAAGAATCTCCACAATGATTCTTCACAAGCTCAAAGATCAAGGAAACCTAAACATTTTCAAGATCAAACCATGGATTTGAGCTAAGTTTTGAGGTTAGATTTCAAAAACTTTTAATCATGGTTCTAGGTTGAATTTTAGTATGAAAATCATGATTTGAGTATAGACATTCAAAGAAGTTTGTTTATACATATGTTAGCATATTTTCAAAATGTTTTAGATGAGTTTTATGCATTAAAAATCGATTTGGAGTCGAAAAAGTGTTTTGAAACTAATCTGTCCACTTTGTGACAAACTACGAAAAACTCAATTCTAGTGGGACGCGGTCGACCGCTTATAGTATAGTGTAGTCGACCGCACTGAGCAAAATGGGTAGTGTTGGAAACAAAGTGCGCAGCGGAATTTTTAAAAAATTTTCATCAGAGTATTTTCCAAAACACAAGTTTGACATATTATACGTATAAATTAAACAGATCTTACTAACCTCAGTATGCCGAAGAACCTCCGCGACCTGTGTAGAGAAGTAACGTTCCAGAAGAGCCTCAACCAACTAGTCTTCTTTGCTATTCTCTATCCACAACCGGAGTGAGTGTGGGCTCACACGTACAGCTCTTCCACCGGTGACTCTCCTTCCAATCAATAGAGAGAACCCAAAGCTAGTGTTCGTAATTTGTGAACAAAAGCTCTCAGGGAGTTTTCAGATGCTCACTAGAAGAGTATCACTCTTAATCTCCCAAATTGATCTGAGTAAATCATTAGACTCACTCCCTTTTTATACTTATTGGTCCTTGGGGTCAGTCCATATCAGATTAGGTCTCAAAAATCGAAACAGAATCAAGTTCGGATCAATATCTGATAAGATACGCGTGAAAAATGCGTAATCTTAACTGTCGCGGTCGGCATGCCGAACTGTGTGATAGGCAGGCCGAACTGACCAGTTCGGCAGGCCGAACTGCCGAGAAAAAATCTCCGCGAATCTTTTATTTTCCACCCGAGATTCTAAAGGATAAAGTTTCAGTTTTGATTCAAATAGCCCAATAGAAAAGATATCTGATCAAAACAAACTTTATCAAGATAATCTCTAAGAAAATAAATCAATTTACAATAATTCTACAAGTTTATCTTGTTCTAATTGTCCAAAATTAAAACAACCGATAAACAGACAAGAATTATCCGAACGCCATAATTCAACAAGTTCATCTTGAACTAATTTCTTACATAATTAATTCAACAGATAAACAGACATGAATTATTTGATTCTTATAAATTTTAAACCAATCTGATAAATCCGACATAAGTCACCAATTATTGGAAAAGCACGCCGTGTCGTTACAGGATTTTGTGAGCTAGCAAAGGGGACCAAAATGGACCTATAAAGTTCAAGCTCATGATAATTATGAAACCCAATATCCCAGATATACATTTCACAATTATCAACTCCAACGCTACTCCACTAAAAGCTTGGAGCTGCACTCTCGAACTTTATAGAATTACGAAGCTCGTGTATCTAAGTCTCCATGACATATCATAGTGTATCGCATCCCCATATGATCATCCATAATCGGCTTAAGGACAAGTTCTGTCTTACCTTCCCGATCATTTTTATCTTACGTTCCATTGTCTCACCATTAGAAAACTTACCATCCAAAGATAGTATACCATTCGGTTACACCTATGTATCCAAATGGTTGAGCGCTCCAGTTTTCCAATTACAGGACAACGCATATAAGAGGATATCATTACTCCTAAAGAGGAGCTATGGATTCCATATCTATGAATAACAAGTCTACGCTACCAAGAGTCATGCCTCCAACGTACCGGCATGCATGCCACTATAGAGATGTGGGAGTCACCCATTGGTACATCAAAAGACACAAATCGAGACAACGGGCCCATTATTCATCTCAGGATTAAGATACAATACAAATGATTGTCTAAAGTGAATCGATTTGCCAAGACAGAATTATTAATCCAAATCAATTCACTTTATGTCCCGATCCAACACATCGTCACCTATGACAACGCGCCAATGTTTCTATTCACGGAGTCCAACTCCGATGGCCAAGACAAACCATCTCCCAAAAGGGATATAGACAACATAACAATCTTTACATGAATAAAGCGTCCAACTTTATTCCCTCGATTGCGGATCATATATATTTTAGACCATCACCTTAAGAGTCGTGTCTACCGCATAATCATCCCATCATATGCCCAACTCTTAAGGTTTAGACTGATAGTCTCAGACTACTGTTTGCTTATCATACATTCAACAAATATGAACGTAAAGAGGACAATATTTGGTATATATAAATGAATAAATTCTTTATTGATAAAAATGTCTCCAAAAACGTATTACATTTTTACTCCTTAGAGCATACATGTCTAACAATCTCCCACTTGCACTAAGTGAGTAAATACTGCAAATTTCGCATCCCCATAGCTTCCACATGCCTTTCGAAGACTCTCCCAGAAAGTGTCTTCGTAAATGGATCAGCTAAATTGTCCTCTGACGCGATCTTGCACACCGTGACATGCCCGCTCTCAACGAAGTCCTTTATCACATGATACTTCCGATCAATATGCTTACTCTTCTTGTGAAATCTTGGTTCCTTAGCATTAGCTACCGCCGCACTGTTATCACAGTACAGTGATACCGCTTTATCCATACCAGGAACTACCTCAAGATCCCCAAGGAACTTGCGGAGCCACACTGCTTCTTTCGAAGCATCACTAGCCGCCACATACTCGGCCTCCATCGTTGAATCCGAAGTGCAATCTTGCTTCGCACTTCTCCAACTGATGGCACCGCCACCCAGAGTAAACACAAACCCCGATGTCGATTTCCTAGAATCCAGGCAGGATTGAAAATCCGAATCAGTGTATCCTAGAGGAGTTAAATCCTCACCCGAATACACAAGCATATACCCTCGAGTCCTTCTCAGGTACTTGAAAATATGCTTTACCTCAACCCAATGGTTTGGTCCTGGATCCGCCTGAAATCGACTCACAATCCCGACCGCATAGCTAATATCCGGTCGAGTGCAAAGCATGGCATACATGAGACTACCCACTGCCGAAGCATAAGGTACCTTCTTCATGTATTCTCTTTCTTCATTAGACTTTGGAGAGTCTTTCTTAGAAAGAGTAATTCCAGACCTAGATGGTTGCCCACCTTTCTTGGAATCCTGCATTGCAAACCTCCTGAGAATTTTATCTATGTAGCTAGCCTGTGACAAAGCTATCATTTTGTTCTTCGTATCCCGAAAGATCTGGATACCGAGAACAAAATTAGCCTCACCCAAGTCCTTCATGTCAAACTGCTTGGTCAACCATAATTTGACCGATGACAACGCCCCAACGTCATTGCCAATTAGCAGAATGTCATCTACATAGAGTAGTAGAAAAACCACCTTCCCATTCTTAATGTGTTTGTAAACACATGGTTCATCCACATTTTGTGAGAACCCATAAGTCTTGATCACTTGATCAAATCTTATGTTCCAAGAACGAGAAGCCTGCTTAAGTCCATAAATAGACTTTAGCAACTTACAAACCTTACCCTCTTGACCCGTGACCTTGAACCCGTCTGGTTGTTCCATATAAATGGACTCATCAAGATAGCCATTCAGAAAAGCCGTCTTGACATCCATCTGCCAAATCTCGTAGTCGAGAGCGGCAGCTATGGACAAGAGTATCCGGATGGACTTAAGCATGGCTACAGGCGAAAAGGTTTCCTCATAATCGATTCCTTCCTTTTGCGTATAACCCTTAGCTACCAGTCTAGCCTTAAAGGTTTCGACCTTTCCATCCACTCCTCTTTTCCTCTTGTAGATCCACTTACTCCCTATGGGTTTTACCCCTTCGGGAAGATCCACAAGCTCCCAGACCCGATTAGTCTCCATAGACTTCATCTCAATGTTCATGGCCTCTGTCCAGAGTCTTGAATCAACATCCTCCATAGCTTCTGCGTAAGTATAAGGATCCCTGTCATGTTTATCCGGTTCAGCCAAAAAGACCTCCCCATTGAACATATACCTCTCAGGTTGACGACCGATCCTCCCACTACGCCGAAGCCCCTGAGGCTGTTGTTCAGGTTTGTTTGGTTTTTCTACACCGATCGGAATGGTTTCGTTCGGAACCTCCGGAGTAAACGGATTACCCCTCAACTCCTCAAGCACCACTTTGCTTTGAGGTTTAAAGTCGTTCATGTAACTCTCCTCAAGGAAAGTTGCATTAGTTGAAACCACGACTTTATTTTCCTTTGGGTTATAAAAATAACCCCCTTTAGTCCCTTTTGGATATCCTACAAACACGCAAACTTTTGAACGTGCTTCCAACTTATTCGGATCCTTAAACAGGACATGAGCTGGACATCCCCATATGCGAATATGGTTTAAGGATGTCTTCCGTCTTGTCCACAACTCGTGAGGAGTTTTAGGGACCGATTTTGAAGGCACATTGTTCAAAAGATAACATGCGGTTTGTAGTGCATATCCCCAAAAGGATAAAGGCAATGATGAATAACTCATCATGGACCGAATCATGTCCAACAAAGTCCTATTCCTTCTCTCTGCTACGCCATTCTGCTGCGGAGTGCCCGGCGCAGTCAAATGGGATAAAATCTCATTCTCTAACAAGTGTCCCAAGAACTCATCAGAAAGGTATTCCCCACCTCGATCAGATCGAAGTGCCTTTATGGGTCTACCCAATTGCTTTTCCACTTCAGCCCGAAACTCCCTGAACTTATCATAAGTTTCGCTTTTGTGGTGCATTAGGTACACATACCCATATCTAGAGTAATCGTCAATAAAAGTAACGAAGTACTCATACCCTCCTCGTGCCCGGATGTTCATCGGTCCGCAAACATCACTATGCACAAGTTCTAGAACCCCTTCGGCCCTATTGCCCTTAGACCCGTATGGTCTTTTGGTCATTTTACCCTCCAAACAAGACTCACATTGAGGTATAGATTCCACCTTTAAGTGACTTAAAGGTCCATCCCTTACCAACCTTTGAATCCTATTTAGGTTAATATGCCCAAGGCGCAAATGCCAAAGATAAGTCTTATTAGAGTGAGAAGTTTTAAGTCTTTTTGAGTTATTATCATTTATCTCAGCATTAAGCAATAGGTCCATCTTAGGTTTGATAAAATATAGATTATTTTGCATCCATCCAGAATAGATAAAAGATTTAGTTTTACGAATCACCACTTTTTCATTAAAAGATACCAGGTAGGAGTCTTTAAATAAAGAAGATACAGAAATTAAATTCCTTTTAAATTTAGGAACATAAAAACAATCTCGCAAAATTAAACTCCTATAATTATCAAAATAAAGATGGACATCTCCCACTGCTTCCGCTGAGACCAAGGATCCATCGCCCATCCGAAGCGTTAAGTCTTCACGAAGTAGACTTCTCGTTTCTTTGAATCCCTGCAGAGAAACACAAACATGATTAGTTGCACCAGAATCTATGACCCAAATGTCACTGGATTCCTCAACCAAACAAGTTTCTAAATATAGAAGATCACACCTACCTCCCTTGGAAAGGAAGTCCTTGCAATGCTTCTTTATATGCCCGACCTTTCCACAAAAGAAGCACTTAAGTTTCTTTGGGTTCTTCTTCTTCTTCTTCTTGCTCTTGGTAGCAATAGGAATAGAAGACTTCCCACTTTTGGCCCGTTGCTTCTTTCCATTCCCAGAGTTAGGATTGGAACCAGAAGCAGCTACCATATTGGCCTCTCCACCAGCAGGAGACTCCCTGATCAGCAGTTTAAACTCTTGTAACTGTTTCATCAGTTCTGTCAAGGTCATATCCCGTCTATTGCTTAGATTAAAAGTAGCTCTAAACGGAATAAATTCCTTAGACAGAGTCTCAAAAACCATAGTCATCTGAGTTTCAGCATCGATGTCGGCTCCATTGGTTTGAGCCTCAGCGAGGTAACCCATGACCAACATCATGTGCTCCTTTACAGATGTCCCCGGTCTCTGTCTACAGTTTAAGAGTTTCCGAAGCGCCCCTTGCCGCTTTGTTATGGCCTGGCCTCCAAACATGTCCTCAAGATTATCCAAGATCTGCTTCGCAGTCTCATAATCCTGATGTTGAGCCTGCAGCACGTTATTGATGCTAGCCATAACATAGCAGCGGGCCTGATCATTAGCATCTTTCCAGCGTTCGTACGCTTGAAATTGCTCATTACTTGAGTCTCCCGTAGGCTCGGGAGGATAAGGAGTTGTCAGAACATATTTCAGTTTCTCAAAGGAAAGGACGATGTCCAGGTTCCGTTTCCAATCATTATAGTTCTCACCGGTTAATTGGTTTTTGTCAAGTATCGATGATAAAGCGTTTTTAGACATTTTCAATCTACAATAAAGAATCATATACCAAACATAAGCAAACATATATAATAATTTAGTAAGTTAACACAATCATGTAAAATCATACAAATGTGTTTATGTGTCAAAACCTTGAAAATATCACAACCTTACAACGATAATTCCCAACTCAGAATTCAACAAGCTCCTAGGGGAGTCATGCCAAATTCAATCAGGAACAAGGATCCCCTCCTGATTAATATATGCCATCCAGGACCCGTATGATCCAACATATACTAATAATCGTTTCTTTGGCCATTAATTTTATTAACAGAGCTCCTAGGGGAGGTTAATAATAAAGTTAACGTGAGTGTATAACCATCGTTTTAATATTTTATCCATGATTTATAATCACCACCTAGGGGTGTGCAACCATAAATCATACTAAAATACCTTATCCTTTCAGAGATCCAATCTGGTACATGATAGAAATCCCTTCCTAGGGGTTGGGACCATCATGTTCTTCCTATGGACCAACGATGGAGGCCTTAGGTTCTCTCTTCGAAAACCTTCTCCCACTCAATCTTTTGAAGTCAAGGTTTTATTTTAAAATTATGCATGAACAATTTTAATATGAGCGGCACTCCCTATTCTATATGACATGTTATCAATATACATGGTAAATCATATTATAATGCAGATAAGCAAAGCAATCAAGCAAAGCTACAAGCATAATAATAATAACCGTAATATTATGGTTCCACCTTAGAGAATAGAAAAAATAAGATTACAAGAGAATAATCGAGACATTTATCGATTCTTCATCCTTGAATCCTCAAGCTGTATCCTTCTTCATGTAATATCCATCTTCAAGTCCTCAATCCCGTATGAATCGAACACTTCATATTTCCGGTCATATCCAAATTTAATGTTTCTCAGAATCGTCCCAAAAATAAAATTAAAACTGCACTGACAAAAAAATCGCACCTTTTCTGGACACCTGGCAGCTCTCGGTCGGCAGGCCGATCTGGGTGATCGGTCTGCCGATCATGGTGGTTCGGCCTGCCGAACATGAAGGTTCGGCCTGCCGGCAGAGCACCAAAATTTCTGCCCCACTATCGGCCTGCCGGACCGTACGTCCGGCCTGGCGATCTGTGACCTTCGGCCTGCCGAACTGTGAGGTCCGGCATGCCGACCGAGCAGAAAACCCTCAATCCAGAAAATACAATTTTAATGCAATTCATCAATTTTATTTTCAACAATTCAAAAACATAAAATTAGAGACTCAGGAAATACCTGGAGGCGCCATCATCAATCTTTAAGTTCCGACTTCTCGTTCCGTCTTCTCCGAATAATTATTTAATTACAAAATTCTTACAAATTAAAAATTAAATAATAATTCCTAGACGGAGATGATAGTCCGCCATCTAATTACATGAAAAACCTAGATACACATTCTAACCTCTAAGGAACCATAACCGGTATTAATTAATTAACAAATAATTAAACAACAATTTAATCAACCATAATTAATTAATAAACATTCACCATATAATCCATGACAACATATATATTATATAGAAACCTAGAGTGCCATCTCTCTATAAAATTTAATTCAAGCATTGGAGAGATTAAGATCACAAAATTTATGCACATAACATGATCACAAACTTGCAAATTTATGTAAAAAACTTGGCTCTGATACCAATTGTTGGAAACAAAGTGCGCAGCGGAATTTTTAAAAATTTTTCATCAGAGTATTTTCCAAAACACAAGTTTGACATATTATACGTATAAATTAAACAGATCTTACTAACCTCAGTATGCCGAAGAACCTCCGCGACCTGTGTAGAGAAGTAACGTTCCAGAAGAGCCTCAACCAACTGGTCTTCTTTGCTATTCTCTATCCACAACCGGAGTGAGTGTGGGCTCACACGTACAGCTCTTCCACCGGTGACTCTCCTTCCAATCAATAGAGAGAACCCAAAGCTAGTGTTCGTAATTTGTGAACAAAAGCTCTCAGGGAGTTTTCAGATGCTCACTAGAAGAGTATCACTCTTAATCTCCCAAATTGATCTGAGTAAATCATTAGACTCACTCCCTTTTTATACCTATTGGTCCTTGGGGTCAGTCCATATCAGATTAGGTCTCAAAAATCGAAACAGAATCAAGTTCGGATCAATATCTGATAAGATACGCGTGAAAAATGCGTAATCTTAACTGTCGTGGTCGGCATGCCGAACTGTGTGATAGGCAGGCCGAACTTTCTGATCGGCAGGCCGAACTGCCGAGAAAAAATCTCCGCGAATCTTTTATTTTCCACCCGAGATTCTAAAGGATAAAGTCTCAGTTTTGATTCAAATAGCCCAATAGAAAAGATATCTGATCAAAACAAACTTTATCAAGATAATCTCTAAGAAAATAAATCAATTTACAATAATTCTACAAGTTTATCTTGTTCTAATTGTCCAAAATTAAAACAACCGATAAACAGACAAGAATTATCCGAACGCCATAATTCAACAAGTTCATCTTGAACTAATTTCTTACATAATTAATTCAACCGATAAACAGACATGAATTATTTGATTCTTATAAATTTTAAACCAATCTGATAAATCCGACATAAGTCACCAATTATTGGAAAAGCACGCCGTGTCGTTACAGGATTTTGTGAGCTAGCAAAGGGGACCAAAATGGACCTATAAAGTTCAAGCTCATGATAATTATGAAACCCAATATCCCAGATATACATTTCACAATTATCAACTCCAACGCTACTCCACTAAAAGCTTGGAGCTGCACTCTCGAACTTTATAGAATTACGAAGCTCGTGTATCTAAGTCTCCATGACATATCATAGTGTATCGCATCCCCATATGATCATCCATAATCGGCTTAAGGACAAGTTCTGTCTTACCTTCCCGATCATTTTTATCTTACGTTCCATTGTCTCACCATTAGAAAACTTACCATCCAAAGATAGTATACCATTCGGTTACACCTATGTATCCAAATGGTTGAGCGCTCCAGTTTTCCAATTACAGGACAACGCATATAAGAGGATATCATTACTCCTAAAGAGGAGCTATGGATTCCATATCTATGAATAACAAGTCTACGCTACCAAGAGTCATGCCTCCAACGTACCGGCATGTATGCCACTATAGAGATGTGGGAGTCACCCATTGGTACATCAAAAGACACAAATCGAGACAACGGGCCCATTATTCATCTCAGGATTAAGATACAATACAAATGATTGTCTAAAGTGAATCGATTTGCCAAGACAGAATTATTAATCCAAATCAATTCACTTTATGTCCCGATCCAACACATCGTCACCTATGACAACGCGCCAATGTTTCTATTCACGGAGTCCAACTCCGATGGCCAAGACAAACCATCTCCCAAAAGGGATATAGACAACATAACAATCTTTACATGAATAAAGCGCCCAACTTTATTCCCTCGATTGCGGATCATATATATTTTAGACCATCACCTTAAGAGTCGTGTCTACCGCATAATCATCCCATCATATGCCCAACTCTTAAGGTTTAGACTGATAGTCTCAGACTACTGTTTGCTTATCATACATTCAACAAATATGAACGTAAAGAGGACAATATTTGGTATATATAAATGAATAAATTCTTTATTGATAAAAATGTCTCCAAAAACGTATTACATTTTTACTCCTTAGAGCATACATGTCTAACAGGTAGGCCGAGACAGCCAAGAGGTTCGACAAGCCAATGGCTGAACAGTATTGGCGGCCTAAACTTTGAGACCGATAGGCCTGCAGAAGGTCCCAAAATAGCAGTTCTGGTCGGTAGGCCAAAAACAGTGATCAGTAGGCCGATCGAGCAGTCCAAAATCATTTTTTTATCATTTTGTGTTACCAAATGTTCCAAAGATTTCATATAAATGGTTATGATACACTAATAAGAACATATGGTAAAATAATATGATTATGGATTAGGATTTAGTTAAAGTATGGTTATTTTATACGTCGTAGGATGACGGAGTACTTGAAGCTTACGTTGTGAGCTTGGTATTGTGAGCTGGAAGTTATTGGCATGGTATTCGCAAGAGGTAGGGAATCTATTACTCATCTTTTGTGAGGTTTTTATGAAATTATAATTGGTTGTTTTATTGCAAGATATATATATATATATATATATATATATATATATATGTATGTTAAACTGCTATTATATGAATATCACATATGAGATAATGATATGAACTCGTTCTATATTGTACGGCGAGGAATATATTGATTTGACATATATTGTTGTAAATTGAAAAGCATAGTTAGGAATAATTAACCCTATAAATAATGAATGGTAAGACATGAAAAAGGGCGGCGGTTATCTCATTGGGCAAAAAATACCCTAAAAGGTAAAATAGGGGGAGCTGATGACGCTCTCTTAGGTCGAAAGTCCTAGAAAGCACTATATATAAATCGACTTGGTGAGGATTCGGGGCTTGATGTCCCCTCATCGGAACACCCTTGGAATGTTTGAAGGGTGGTCAAGCGTGCTTATTTGGGTTTCGTTGAGCTGAGTGATATGATATTCTATTGCACGGTCGATATAGATGATCATAATTAAATCATGAATTAATATATATATATATATATGTATGTATAAAACTTGGTAAAAATGATCATAAGATATCCACCAGAATTAAACATGATAACATTGATGAATAATATTGAGAACAACTAACCATGCAGGTTTTAATGTGGTAAGGATAAAAACCTAAAGGTGAGTAATGTTTTTTCTACTAAGCATGTTGTCGCTCAGTCCCCGATATTTCTATATTTTCAGGATTCACAAAGTGTTAGATGGTGACAAGAAACATAATTGAGGAAGCTATGTAACTGCATACATTGGAAATTGCTTTATTTGCTTAAGGATGTCCTTCATGATAATGTAAGCATCGTATATTACTTTCTGTGACTATATTAAGATGTGTTGAAGGTTGAAATGACGATGATAATAGTTTTGTATTATTAACTTTATGATGCTACATTAAACTGTGGTTTAATTATTGTTTATATATTTATTTTATTTTAAGAGTTTTTATTTAAGCCTCAGATAATTTTCTTTTAATGTTTATTTATAATTTCTGTTTTTTATTTTATTTATTAAAAAATATTAATCCGGGCGTTACAAAAGCTAAGCCGGATAAAGACCGCAGCCCTTATAGCAATAGCAAACAGCCTGCTTATAGCCCTTTCCCCTTTATTCAGGGACTTCAATGGGCCTCACAACTTACACTGACAAAATAGAAAAATTGCCACATAAATCATCCCCTTACGTAATCACGCGCTAATCATCACCAGCGCTGTATCATATCACGTTGGTAGCTGCCAAAAGCAACACACCGAGTCACTGACTAATTTAATGCCAGTGGTAGGCTATTGCGCTACCAACGGTAGTCTCTCATGTGACTCAAAGTGTCTTGTCATTTTACATGAGATATCTAGCCGCCACCACGTTACTAATAGTAGTCTATTATGTCACTAGTGATACCTACAATAAAACCAGCTATAACTTGCCAAAAACAAGGTTTTAATGATAAAAGATTTGAGTAGACAACCATGATGGCGAGCGCATGATAGGACGTATTTGACATAAGGACCTTAATGAGACACCTTCTTCGGTCCTTGAAACTCTCATTGGTGCCAGATCCTGCAGAATCTGAACGCTCATGGTTGCACAGTCAGGGTCGCACGAGTATAGTCGCAATGTCAACGTATACAAAAAGATGGCAACAGAACAAGTGACACTTCACGGCCACCCGCTCTATTAACCATGTCTATCCCTGCTCCGTCCTGTTAAGGAGCATGAAAACGCATGTTAACCCGTATAGCTTTTGCTAGAAAGAAGAATTAAACATTACAAAAATTTGAAAAAGTAGTGTTAGGGACATCAACTTTAATGTCAACTTTTATATCAATTTGGTGGCAGTAGAACAAAATGACTAACAAATGACATCATTATTGATCTTGGGAAAACAGTAGCCATGATCTCTCAAACTCAACTCACGGCCAGCACAAAGTTTAGCTACGACATGCCAAGGTGGGGTGAGCGAGTAGGGTGGCACTGCACATGTTGTGACTACACCAAGCACTCACGAAGGCGAGCAAGCATGGTAGAGCCGTGGACAAATTGAGCTGTTGTAATGTCAAGCACTCACCAAGCTCTGCGTTGCCACTAGTGGAAGTGGTTTGTGGATGACAACAGTGGAGGCGACCAGGGGGGTAAATGCACAAGGTTCGAGCATGTGCATTAGATAGGGCAGGGCTTTATGCGCATCTTTCTACGGCATGCAATAATGGAACGAAACATGCATATGCATGCAGCACGCTGGCTGCTGCTGGATGGGACGGCTCTAGTGGTGCGTGCATGATTCATTGATGGATCAAAGGGGCCAAGTCACCTCTACACAAACTGGTTAGGTAACTAGTTGTTACCTAAGAAGCCCAAGGCAGGACGAAAACCAGTCGACATGTTACGCTATATTCATATGTTGGTGAGACGGCTGGCCCTCGGGACACTGCCTGCGGCCTGTTCGAGCCTCTCGATCAGCCCGTGTGGTTGTTTACTTGTAAATAATTAAGAAATTTAACTTTAGATCATGTGAGGGCAAAACATTAATGGTCCAAATTAAACCCTCAGCAAGGGTTCGACAAAAAGGATTTCTTAGATTTAATTTCCATTCACATAAATTTAAAAACTGTAATTTGCATTTTTTAAAATGCATGAATGCATCATCTACAATATTGTTACACTTTGAAAGTTGGCCCTTTTATGCGATATAACTGACGGCTGATTCCTCTGGATTAGTAATTCAACGTAAGCATCAATTAGCATTGAGTGGATTAAATTTTATCATAAGTTCAAAACTTATCTAATCCAAACAATATTAAATTAGGTTCGATCTTAGCTTTTGACCTACGCTAATTGCAATTTCAAATATAGCTCAATCCAAACAATTAAAAGTAAAAATTAACTAAAGAGTAAACCACCAAAAAAAAAAAAAAGCACGCGCGCACACAACATAAAACATAAATAACAAGATAAATGTCACATCTTAAGATCTACTTTTCATAACTGTCATACATGTTCATTTGTAGCACAACTTAACATATAATATGAATAATAATGTGACAAACTTTTCTACATATGGTATAAATAAACACAGCTTTTCAAACTGTGGCATAACATGTAATTTTGTCCAAAATAAAACCTATTTTAAGGACATGCCTTAAGAACCTCATAACATGTCCAAAATAACAAATGACTACATAATAGAAATAAGACGTCGTATACTTCGACAAAGTATCTATTATTATTAACGCAAAGAAAAAGCAGGAAAAAAAAAACGAAAATTAGAATTTGATTCGGATTGTATTGATTCGGTTGTCTGGATTTTCCAATCAAAAACCGAAAACAACCCAATCCACTTACATCGGATGGTTTGTTCAATCCTATCCCTCAGGGTTGGACAAAATATGATTTTGAATATTTTGAAAGCCTTTAGGTTTCACTTACAGCAAGGAAGGGACCCGAAGTGTCCCTAGCAACAAGACTCTAGACCTTTATGGTTTTCATTTCAACACCTAATTCCCTATCAGCCTAGAACCGCAAAATGTGCTAGTGGATTGTGTTCATATTGCGTTTTCATGTTGCGAAATGCATTTCCCACACACAAAAAATAATAATAATAATAATAAATAATTAAAAAAAGAAAGCCTCAGTGTGCGATTCCACTTCATCCTACTCAATCTTTAAATGTATCATAATTTACGTGTTTGTGGCGTGCTCGGTTTGAGGAATCTAAGCTCACTCTTCATTCTTTTGGTAGAGAAAAACTAATTATCAGTGTTCCATAACCATAATCATAAGTTTGGCAATTCAATTCAAGGAGCTAAGACTGCAGGAGATGTAGAAGGTATACAGCCGCAGGGCATGCCAAAAAGAAAATATGGAAAACTTTCGTTCTCGAGTGTTAATGCTGATGGTGTGAGTGATGATGGTAAACCCACTCCAATATGATTCACGCAAATTGACCATAATACAGCTGAAGACATTATAGAATCCCATCATAGATAACCTAACTAAAAAAGAAGTATGTTTCAATTAAGGTTCGGAATAAAATTGTTAAGACATTGCATAGTTGCCTTGTATCTGATACTAGAAGTGCAATTTCATAATTTTTTTTACAAATAACTAAATAAATCCGTGCAAGCAATGTCTATCCTGTCTTTTCATGCACGGGTTTGCTGATAAGCTACGAGTAAAAGTAAAACTACTAACAAAGGTGATGAATATGGCAAAATATCAAAATCTCCATCCACACGCGTACCACCTACGCGCTGTGGAGTTTTGTCAAAATGTCAAAAAACCTTTCAACCACAAGCATTATTTTCTGGATGCCAATGAAGTACGCTTTATATCCTACCATTTATTCTGCACTCTGGCGAATTTATCATAATAGAGCAACAAGACACAGTAAAACTAACAGAGTGTTGAATATGGCAAAATATTGAAACTTCCAACCACATGTATATGATCTATGTGCTCTGGAGTACATAGGTACCAACCAAGGTTTATAATAAAATTTTCACATAATTAGAGCATAAATTGCTTTTTATCAGCAGCAGACGTTAAATGGAAGCATAAAAAAGAGGTTTACCCTGGAACCCAATGCATTGAAAAAATTAAATAAATACACCCCAACAGTACATTTCTTAATCTGCAGAACTCATACATGGATTTTTGAAGATTCAACTTCAACATCAACCATTTGCATGGTAATAATTTTTGTAAAAAAGCGTAGTACCCTGCATCAAAAGCTAAACAGAGAGTTTTATAGAGTGAACCTAAATTGCAAACCATGGAAACAAATCATCCAGACAACTTGGGGAAAGAAGCAACTCTTTCAACCTCTCAAGGCACTTAAGAGGAATAGAAAATTAAATCAATTTCTATGTAGCCTATAACTACAATACATTCCATTGAAACAAACCAGACAACTTGGAGGGAGAAAAAACTCCTCCGAAGTCTCATGCCACTTGAAGGAATAAGGAATAAGAATAAAGAATAACAAGCTAAATTGGTAACAAGAAAACAGATGATCACGAAGAGACAATTTTTTATCAATAAAGTCTTGTCATTCAGAGTTTGTACTTTAAGGGCGCGTTTACTAATCAGAATTTGCAGAACAGGAACTAATTTCCAAGAGAAGGAATTAAGTTCCAGAATTTTATTAAAGTGTTTAATTCCCTTCCCTGAGATTGAATTCCCGATAAGTAAAAGCGCCCTAAATTTGTGCGCAATCCTCGAAATTCTTAGAATCAACAATGATATTCGTGAGTAAATCACTTTTTTAGGTTAATAGATGCCCCATCGTCTGGCATTCTGAGTGAATCAATTCCTTTCCAGTACGGTGTCGGTTTGGCGCTACAGCAAATTGGTAAAACTTTACACTCAAAAGCAAGACTAGAAACACATTTGTTCTTAAGCAGATTTTCACATATCGAAAGTATAATTAACAGCTCTATCACACACAAAACAAACCACACTATAAAAACTATCAAGTAATGAACCCAATTGCAAATTGCAAATTCGTAATTATAAGATTGAAAGGTGAGCAAATTGACTAACTACAGAAACAAATAGAAGTCCCAAACTAACATCAAAATTAACACAAAATCCATAGATTGGAAGCGGAAAACTTTATGAACTATTTGTAACATAGCAAACAAGTCAAAAATGTACAGAAAGTAAAATTACGCAGAGTAAGTTGAAGCTTTCACAGCGATTCTCACAAAAAAAGCCCTTATTTTCGAACTACAATATCAACAACCCGTTCTCTTCCACCATCATCATCATTATCATCAATCCCCCAAACCCTAATCCCAAAATTAAATCGCATTTTCGATCCAGAGAAAACGCCGTACCGGTAATAATCTCGCGGAGTTTCCGATCATTCGGAATCGGTGGCGGCGGCGACCTGCTGCTCGACCTCGAGGCGCTCGAGGGCCTTCTTGTGGGCCCAGGTCTCGATGGTCAGATCGGGCTTGGCGTTGAGGCCGACGCCGAGGATGACGATGCTGAGGAAGCTCGTGACGTAGCAGGGCAATTCCCAGTCCTCCCACTTGCGGGACTGTCCAGGTGGCGGAGGAGTCCGGTTGAAAAGGAAGCCCTTAGGATGCTCCTCGTGGCCCAGGGTGGCCCAGCGGCTGGGGCCGGCAGTGGCGCCGCCGCGCGTACGGAGGGAGGAGAGGAGGCGCTGCCGGAGCATGGTGGATGTCGTCGTGAGAGTTTTTGGGAAGATTTTGAGAACGACAATGAGAGAGAGAAAGGCAGAGTGGTGCCGTGGTCCTTTCGGTGAGGGGACTCGGGTGTTTTGGCAGAGTAAGATGAACAACAACTGTGACGTCGTTTTGGTGGGGGTGAGTCTTTGTTGGAAAAATGGATTGTTTCAAAGGTTTCAAGGATTCATGAGAAAATTACACGTTAAGCGGCACTTGTTTTTATTCATGAAAAAATAATAATAATAATAAAAGTTTTAAGAAAAAATTATATCACCTTATTACTAACTGGTGTAAGTTGTTTTGTACGCTGTTTGACTTTCAGTTGAAACCTTTTAACTAATAAATAGTATAAAACGTTAAGTAACTACAGTAAAAGGTCATAATATAACACTCTTATATAATATAATTTTTAATTCAAAAAATTTTAAACACATTTTTCAAATATATTATAAATATATATTTTTTACCAATTTAAATAAATAAACCTTAATATTGTTTCAATTCTCTCTATTTTCTTTTTCTTTCGTCTATTGGAATATTTTTTAGTGATACAATGCGCTCTAAGCAAGCGTCATGTTATAAAATAATGAGTTTCAAAAGATACATTTATGAAAATTTCTCATTGTTAAATTAGTGTAAATTAAAAGTAATATTTGGACTAATTAGTTCTGTTTGTGATGTTACTGTGGGCTTTTGTGAGACTCCAAGTATTCACAAACATAGTGAGACATCACATTATATTGTCAGGGTAACTCCACAAGAATTTGAAGTTGTAAAATATATAGATAGGGTTCTTTTGGGGAAAGTTTTATGTTTGTTTTCTATGTTTGGTTTGCCAACCTGCTTTTTGGTTAGATCTCTATCAACTCCATTTCAATTGACGATTTCGGTTGAGGTATTATTTGGTGCTTTATACTAATTTTTATTTTCATAAAACATTTAATTGTATTAGGGTTACTCATATGAATGATAGTATACTTGAGTGGAGGACTAAAAAGTTTGTATTCTCATGGTTTGCGTTTTTAGGAGATAGGTTGTTGTTTATAGTGTGTTGAGTCTATTTCACCATATGTGGTAATTAGTAGATTTGTTTAGAGCACCATGTCAATTGTAAATATAGATCTTGGAATTCGTGAGCGCATGGAGATATTTTCTTTTTGTTCATGAACAAGAACAAATTTGGTGACCAAGTTGGTGTCAGTTTTGAAATTCAAGCATGGCTTGGTCTTGTTTGGGGTTAAGACAACTGGATGAAAAGATTTCAATATTTTAGACTTAGCAACTAATTCACCAGGGTAGAAATTTGTTGGTTTTTGGCGCTTTTGTTATGAGCTTACTTTCTCAAAAGCTACTTGTGCGGCCTTACCACTGTCTCGATGCTAATTCAGCTTAACTCACTTACGCACTTACCCAACATACAAGGGAACACAAGAAAGAAGAAGGAGAACTTTGAAAGGAATGTTGTATCAAGCTTAAGAGAAATTTACAAGGCTTTGATTCTTGGATGGATTGCAAATAAAGAGGTTGGTCTTATTTATAGGCATCCTCTTCCTAAATCGACGACCTAGATTAAACCACATGGCATCTATCCGACAGTTGCTAATCCTAGCTAGAATATTCTAGCAAAGTATAAAAGATATTTACAAGTGTGGAGTATTCTAGAGAATTCTACATTATTCTACGTTCTTCCTAAGTGTTTTTAAAGTTCTAGAGAGTTCTAGAGTACTCTTAAGTCTTCCAGGACTTTCTGAGTTCTTCAGGATGCTTCTAGACTGGGGTAAAACCTCCTGGAAAGCTGTGGAACGATGTAGATCACTTTGGGCCTTTCTAGAATCCTCCTTAGGCCATACTACCCTCAAAAACGCCCAAGAAAAGTGAGCAGCCTCTTTATTGATCAGCGAGGCATGACATTCTCCCCCACCTATGCTCGCGACTCCCTCATCGCACCCCCGTGGTAATGTTGGATTTTGTCCTTGAATTGCCAAAGTGCCTCCTCGGTCTCCCAACTAGCCTCGGTGTTGAGCAGTCCCTTGTACTTGATAAAGTACTCCTGATAGCTTGGCACACCTCGTCTTCGGATGACTCGATCCATTAGTATTTCATCGACTTCCTCGTCCAAGGAAGTGACCACGGCTGTGGGTGCTCAATGGGAGACTCCCCTTGATGGATTTTCCAAGTCTTCATGGTATGGTTTGAGCATGCTCACGTGGAAAACTGGATGGATCTTTAGCTTGTGTGGAAGGTGTAGTTTATATGAGACCTTACCTACACACTTAATCACCTCGAAAGGTCCTTCATACTTACATATTAGACCCATATGGTCCTTCCTGAGAGTCTTGAATTGTTGTGGCAAAAGTTTTACTAGGACAAGGTCACCTTCCTTAAACTCTATGTACCTCCTTTTCTTGTCCGCCTATTTCTTCATGCGTTTTGCCGCCTTGTGCAATGTTGCTCGGGCCAATTCTATCTGCTCGTGCTACGACTTGACAAACTTGAATGCAGCAGGGCTCTTCCCTTCATAACGAGTGGCAAGGGAAAAGGGGAGTTGTTGGTTGTTGCCCCATGATGATCTCGAAAGGACTCTTGTTGGTGGCCTCACTCTGTTGCAGGTTGTAGGAAAATTGTGCAACATCTATAAGCTTGGCCCAGTCTCATTGGTTGGCACTCACATAGTGCCTTAAGTAGAGCTCTAATAGAGCATTGATGTGTTCTGTCTGACCATCGCGTTGGGGATGGAAGCTTGTTGAAAAGTTCAAGTTTGACCCTAGCATCTTGAACAACTCTGTCTAGAACCTTTCAATGAAACGAGGGTCTTGATCACTGAAAATGCTTGTTGGAATGCCCTATAGCTTAACTACATTACAAAGAAATAGTCTAGCTGCCTCCTCTGCGTTGCAATCAGTTGGTGCTGCAATGAAGGTTGCATACTTGCTAAACTTTTCCACACAACCATGATGCTTCCACACCCTTCGAACTTCGACAGGTAGGTGATGAAGTCCATAAAGATGCCTTCCCATGGTCTTTTCGGAATGGGTAGTGGGTCAAGCATACCCCCTGGTTGTTGTTAGACTACCTTATCATGTTGACAAATAAGGTAGGTCCTTACATATTCCTTGACCCTATCTCACATATTAGGCCAATAGTAGACAGACTTCAAGAGAGCAAGTGTGCGCCTCATACCTTTGTGGCCTGCCCATAAGGCATCATGACACTCCTTAATTAGTTCTCTTCTCAAATTGGCCTACTTTGGCACGTATATGCGGTTACCTTTGGAGTAGAGGATGTCATCAGCTAGCCAAAATCTTTGGGTTTTACCCTTGTTCACCAAGACAATAAGGCTTTGTGCTTGAGGGTCCACCTTTAGTCCCTCTTTGATTTTGCTTAATAGTGGGCTAGTAACTTGAGAAATGCTCGATAACTCTGCCTTTTGACTCAATGCATCGACTACCACGTTCACTTTTCCCAGCTTGTACTCCATGACATAGTCGAACTCGGCCAAGAAGTCTTGCCATCTAGCTTCTTTCGCACTGAGTAGTTGTCAGTCATGATCATGAACTTTGACCCTGTGACACCCGTTATTCTCCTAAGGGTATTAAGGTAATTAGATTAATTACCTAGTATATATATAAAAAAAAAATCAGAAAATCTCTCATAATTCGAAACTCTCTCTCTCTCTACTTTCTCTCTCTAAAAATTCTCTCTCTCTCTCTCCTCAAAGATCGTCTGAGATTTCGGCATCCGTTTTCGACACCTCCCGCACCAATGGAAAGCTCTCGACGAGCTGAGTCCAACGAGGTGCCGCGCCGCCCAAAACGCCGCCGGAGGTGACCACACGCGCCGCCTAAAGTGGCGGCAAAACCCATTTCTTTCCGACGAGATATCTTCGCCGTCCGACGTCCGATCGACGTGATTCTTGTTCCTACACGACCACCGTGATGAGAGGAACAAAACCCACCCTTGGTGGCAGCTCAACAACCGCCGGATTGCTCCGCCCGCCTATTGCCGCCGTGCACCGCCGCCCCCATGGTGGAACTCCGCCTTGCCGAAGGAGGTGACTGACACCACCCCTCCCAATGAGTTCAGAGGATCAAGGGGAGTAAAACCCCTCGATTAATTGCACGAAAGGAGCCGGTTTCGCCGGAGAACGGCCAACGCCGCCGTCAACCGCCGCGGGAGCCTCCGTTTTGGCTCTTCCCAGCCACGTTTCTTCAAATTGGATGAGGGGAAATGCTCAAAGGAGGATGGGTAGCAAAAACCCTCAGCCAATTTCAGGTTTCCATCGTCGGAGAATCAAGATCGGAGCTCATCCATTTCTACCGACGTTGTACTTCACGACCCGCTATGTAAGAGGCAGAATTGGGTGAAATTGACCCCGCCATTGGACTCAGAAGGGTCGATTTAGGGGGGGTAGGCCCGAGCCCAGCTGCCAACGGACCCCGATTGACGCCGGTCAACGACGGTCAAAGTCGGTCAACGCCGGTCAACGGCCAGTCAAAGGCTAAAATGGGATTTTGTGATCCGGACCTCCGATCGAAGATCCGAGACCGCCTCCCGACTCGTTTCGATGTTCTGGATGCAATGGTGACCTCCGTTCAAGCAAATTCCACTCCGATGAAAATCATCCGGTACCGACTGCACGCGAATCGAGGCGATTCAAACAGCAGTATCGGAGTCCAGAATGACGTTTTCAAGAATGTATGATCTCCAGGAAGCATTCCTAGCCATTCATAGTCGCTCGAGGAGCACTACAGAGGATGCTTCGTAGATACAGCGAGATACAACTCGATCTGTTTTGCTTGGAGTTCAAGATCAAGGGAGTATGGAGCTAACGTTAATTGATTCCAGGATTAAGAGACTGTTGATAAGCTTGAAAGGTAGGGATTCTATTACTCATCTTTTGTAAGGTTTTTATATAATTAAAATTGATTGTTTTGCCGCAATATATATATCTATGTTGAACTGATATTATATGAGTATCACATATGAAACTATGACATGGACTCGTCTTGTATTGTACGGCGAGGAACATAATGAATTTACACATGTTATAAATTGAGAAGCATGGTTAGGAAAACTAACTCTATTAATAATGATTCAATATAGAGAAATTGTGAGATATGAAGAGGGCGACGGTTACGTCCTTGGGCATGAATACCCAAAAAGGTAAAATAGGGGGAAGGTGATGACGCTTCCTTGGGTTGAAAGTCCCAGAACACACTGTACAGGAATTGATTTGGTGAGGACTCGGGGCTTGATGTCCCCTCACCGGAACACCCTTGGAATGTTTATAGGGTGATCAAGTGCGCCCATTTGGGTTTCGATGAGTTGAGTGATACTCAATTTAACATGGATACCTAGGAACAATGATGATTGGTAATATTTGTATAAATGTGTAATTATGACACTTGGTAATGATTAACTACGGTATCCATAAGATGTGATCATAATAAACCTCATAATCTGGAATATGATGTAACTTACTAACCATGCAGATTTTAATGTGGTAATGATAAAAACCTAAAGGTGAGTAATGGTTTTCTCTACTGAGCATAGTGTTGCTCATTCCCTTATGTTTATATCTTTTCAGGACTCACTAAATGTGAGGTGGCTACGAGAAATATAGTTGAGGAAGTGATGTAACTATATTACATTGGGACTGCTTCAATCGTTGAGAATGTTCTTCATGATAATGTAAGCATCAATTGTTACTTTCTGTGACTGTATTATAATGTGTTGAGGGTTAAAATGATGATGACAACAGTTTATATTATTAAATTTAAGGTGCTACATTAAAACTGTGGTTTATTTATCGTTTATATTTTTATTTTTGAGTTGAGAGTTTTCATTTAAGTCCCGGGCAAATTTTATTTTTAAGGTTTTACTTTTATTATTTATTTTTATTTTATCTCATTAAAAACTGTTAACCCCCACATAGGGGCGTTACAGAATTTTTGGTATCAGAGCCTAGGTTCGGTTAACCTAGGGAGTGTAGCACCACTTTAAAAAAATATATTTTTGAGATGGTTTTGAAGCTGAATTTTCATTGTCATCATCAAAATGAACCTTCACATTGATTTATACAGTCTAGAAGGATGTAACATGGAAATGCCATAGAATGAAAATATCAATAGTTATATGAGTACAATAATTTTATAGAAGGAAAGTATTAATAGTTATAAGGGAATGATAATTATATGGAATGAGTTTATAAGTAGAATGCTTATGAGAGATTCGTATAATATTAGGATCTATAAGCATATCTAATTCGTATAAACGATGAGAAATTCGTATAGATACGAGGATTTAAGAGCCTTTTATCTCGTGAAAAACAATAAGAAATATAAGGCTTGATTTATTGATTTTAAAGTTTGGCATAGATATGCCAAATTTTTCGTAATTGATTCAAACCTAAGTAATGATTATGTGTGGATTCGATGGAGCACATAAGTGTCAATGTCTTTTCTTAAAAGTTCTATATATTTGAGGAATATGATATAAGTTGGGAATCATGGTGTTGAATTTTGAGAGAGATAAATGTTAGACTTTTGGTCTGTTGAGACTGTGTAAAGTCTAGAATGCATGAATCTCAAAATTGGAATATTTTGTTACGTACATTGTATTTAAGTGTATCAGTGAATCTTTTGGTTACCTAAGGTTTTGTTATATGAGGAAATTATATATTGTATAAGTAGAATTGTGGGGATTGTAGATGTTCTTAAGTAGTAACATCTAGTGTCTTTGCTCATTGATATGGTCTATGTTGGAAGACGTAAATCGTATTGATTTCAAGGTTAGTCGCATTCTAAACCCTTGGTAGCAATGATGATGAATCCATTGATAGATGTTAAGTATTATGAATAACATATGGGTGTATGTATTGTTCAATAAGATTTTGATTAAAACAAAATTATTTGAGTTGCTGGAAGATTGTGTTGTTATGAAATGATTTTAAATATCATTCAGGAAGATCCTTGTTGTCGTTAAATTAGATTTGTTGTTTATAGTTAACTTTATCTATAGTGGACTTTGAATTGGGTTTAAGATTTATACAAATTGGTTTTCAATTTTATGTTTGTTATTTAACTCGTTCTAAATGTGTTAAGGCCCGAAACAACCTGACCATTTTCAACTTAGAACATTTGGGCCTAGTTCAAATCTTAAATCAGTTTGATTCACACTGTCTCTCCCACGTGGTCTCTATACGTGTCATATACAGTGGTTTAATCATTGTTTACATATACGTTTACTGTGCATAGGAGCTTATTTCTCCGAGTTCACTTTTTCCCTCTTAATTTGTTATTTTCTCTCTAAATCGCAAATCCTCTTCTTTTTCATTAGAAATTCTTCTTTTCCTCTAAAAGAAGAAGGAATTCTAGGATTCTGCAATTTACTATCTTAATTTTTCCTTTCTATTTACTCTTCTTTCATCTCATCTGGACCCAAAGTACCAACATCTGAGAAAGTATTTCCCATCACTCTACCAAAAGATTCTCAGAAAGAAATACAAGGCTAGAATTACTCGGTTGTGGATTCTTATGCGTTTTGGTATCCCTTGTGATGTGAGAATGTTAATAGAGGGGAAGATCCGTCCGAGTGACTTTAGTCAAGATGTCGGTTTACCAGGAACAGGTACCAGTCGTAGTGCAATGAAAAGAAGAGCTCGTGCCATCGTGGTCACTTGTAACAAATGTGGAAGACAAAATTGTAACGGTAAATGTACTTCACCTGGTTATATGTCTACGAATAGAGAGGATAAAATAAGGTTTTGTAGGGATGGACTTTCAAAGGAGAACTTGGATAGTATCCATCCTCCTCTCCATGGTCACCCTAGTGGATATGTTCAAGGAGCTATTTTTAAACTCTGGCCTAAATTTTATACAGAAAGACAACGCCTCAGGAATATGGTATTTCTAGATCCTGTTTGCCAAACCATAAGAAAACTGGATGGGGAATAAGTCATCGCTTTATAAAGGTTATTTAGTCTTTACTTATTTGAAGCAGTTTTAGCTGATGTTCAACAGTTTGTGTTTTTCTTTTACTCAGAATATTTGCTTTTGTGTTTGAAATAATTGTGATTATTAGATTGATACAGTAAGTGTTAATATCTTATTTAATTTGTGATTTTCTTAAATATATATATAATAAAATATATTATCTTATCAGACACGTTACATACGGTACAGTAATATGTTTGAATTTTGAAAAGCTTATCCAGATATTTCAAGATTTGTGTCTCAAATTTCAAAAGTTCTACAGTATTTGTCGTTTATATTAAATTTCTAGACTTGGTGTATATTTGTCAAAAAGTCTACAGTTGTGTCAATAGGGTCTTTTGTCGAATTGTTCTCAATTGTCAAAAGTTATACAATTAGAGTCTAATCTTTTTCAAAAAGTGAATCAGATTTTCTGTAAACTATCAATCACCTTATCTTACTTTCTTATCCGCACAAGATTTTGTTTAAATCTTTGGATTACCTTTTCATTACCTACTCGTCTATCTCTTTAGCCCTTTTTGTATATTTCTCATCTTTAAAATCTCATGTAGAACCCGAAGTCTAAGTGGAGCAGACATTAAGCAACCACTTCTATAAACCAAATATGTCTACCTCCCAGTCCACGAAGAAAATAAAGAATGTCTGTGTCTTTTATGGTTCCAGCCTTGGAAAAGATAAAGCTTATTTAGAAGCTGCAAATCACTTAGGGCAAGTCCTAGCACGCAAGAAGATTAATATAATCTATGGGGGTGGTAGTATAAAAATGATGGTAAATATGGCACTAGCAGCTAGGTCTAGCGACGCTACTGATGTAAGAATTTGGTCTCATATTCCAGTTGAAAGAAACCTTTGTAAGGAAGCCATAGGTAAGAGAGAAGGAGTCAGGAGTATCCCTAAAAATTTTAAAGACATAATCTATAATTCTGATGCTTTTATAGCATTACCTGGTGGTCTAGGTACTCTTGAGGAAATATTTATAGTTGCTTGTGGGCAATTGTTGGGCTTTTATTCCAAACCTTTGGGACTGCTGAACGTAAAGGGTTTTTATGACGGTCTTTTGAAATTTCTAGATTACGCTGTGGAAGAAAACATCACTACAGAATCGGAGAGACAAATCTTTGTCACTGCTTCAACAGCTGAGGAATTGATAGATAAAATGCAAATCATACATCCAGAATCCGACACTGCAACATCCAAGCTTGAATGGGAAAGGGAAAGCCGGGAGCGGCCAATTGATTTGAATCTCCATCTGTAATCTTTTTGTTTTATCTTTGGCATGTAGGCATGTGTGTCCGTATTTCGTGTGTTACGAATAACCGTTTGCCTTGTATTCTGTGTTTCTTGTGGTACGTTGTTGTTCAATCTTTTAGATTCATTGAGCCTAATGCCGGGATGGCTGGATACGGAGTACTTGATGCTCTCGAAACGCATCCTTCTTAAGGTCCGATCTTTTGTTTATCGATGTTTTTGTATCCTCTAAGCATGCATGATATGGATAGCTGGTATACGGAGTGCCTTGTACTCTCGAAACGTATCCGTATCATGTTTGTAATGTGTAATATTCTGTTAATATTATGTGGAAGTACCAAAGTCAGTTATGGGGATATTCCATATGAAATATGAGTATATTATTTGGATTGAATGTTTGTGTCATGAGGATAGCTGTTTAATGAAAAATATGTCGGGTTTGTCTGCAACTCTGAGATTCCGTTTAATATCTCTATGAATAAGTTTTATGTATGGTTTTGAATAAAAGTGTTTGTGATATATGTTTTATGATTATGTTTTAGTTTATTAGTTGAGGTATGAAATCAAATATATTTGACTTTTCCTTACTCAAAAAGGAAAAGGAACCTAAAGATGAAATATATAAAATTTCTCTGGCAATCTCCTTAAATATGATTGTAAATCACAGTCCATGGACAATGAAGGACTGGAATCATGATATGGTCAATATGTATGCCTGATCAGATTCTTAGACTATTATACGGTGTTACAAGTTGAAACTTGTCAGAAATACTCTCATTGAGGGATTTAGAATTTATAGTAAGATTTATTATGCAAGTAAATGAGTGGAGATACGATAACTTAAATTTGGAGGACAAAGAACATTAACGGTTTAGACTCAGAATTGGAATCATAGTGGAATCATAATTTTTACTAGTATTACTAGAATTGAAATTTCGGGGACGAAATTTCTTTAAGGGGGGTAGATCTGTGACACCCGTTATTCTCCTAAGGGTATTAAGGTAATTAGATTAATTACCTAGTATATATATAAAACAAAAATCAGAAAATCTCTCATAATTCGAAACTCTCTCTCTCTCTACTTTCTCTCTCTAAAAATTCTCTCTCTCTCTCTCCTCAAAGATCGTCTGAGATTTCGGCATCCGTTTTCGACACCTCCCGCACCAATGGAAAGCTCTCGACGAGCTGAGTCCAACGAGGTGCCGCGCCGCCCAAAACGCCGCCGGAGGTGACCACACGCGCCGCCTAAAGTGGCGGCAAAACCCATTTCTTTTCGACGAGATATCTTCGCCGTCCGACGTCCGATCGACGTGATTCTTGTTCCTACACGACCACCGTGATGAGAGGAACAAAACCCACCCTTGGTGGCAGCTCAACAACCGCCGGATTGCTCCGCCCGCCTATTGCCGCCGTGCACCGCCGCCCCCATGGTGGAACTCCGCCTTGCCGAAGGAGGTGACTGACACCACCCCTCCCAATGAGTTCAGAGGATCAAGGGGAGTAAAACCCCTCGATTAATTGCACGAAAGGAGCCGGTTTCGCCGGAGAACGGCCAACGCCGCCGTCAACCGCCACGGGAGCCTCCGTTTTGGCTCTTCCCAGCCACGTTTCTTCAAATTGGATGAGGGGAAATGCTCATAGGAGGATGGGTAGCAAAAGCCCTCAGCCAATTTCAGGTTTCCATCGTCGGAGAATCAAGATCGGAGCTCATCCATTTCTACCGACGTTGTACTTCACGACCCGCTATGTAAGAGGCAGAATTGGGTGAAATTGACCCCGCCATTGGACTCAGAAGGGTCGATTTAGGGGGGGTAGGC
Organism: Artocarpus heterophyllus; assembly: GCA_025403435.1. Taxonomy (NCBI): domain Eukaryota; kingdom Viridiplantae; phylum Streptophyta; class Magnoliopsida; order Rosales; family Moraceae; genus Artocarpus; species Artocarpus heterophyllus. The sequence goes on from CM046352.1 coordinate 10,428,617, forward strand.
CCGAGCCCAGCTGCCAACGGACCCCGATTGACGCCGGTCAACGACGGTCAAAGTCGGTCAACGCCGGTCAACGGCCAGTCAAAGGCTAAAATGGGATTTTGTGATCCGGACCTCCGATCGAAGATCCGAGACCGCCTCCCGACTCGTTTCGATGTTCTGGATGCAATGGTGACCTCCGTTCAAGCAAATTCCACTCCGATGAAAATCATCCGGTACCAACTGCACGCGAATCGAGGCGATTCAAACAGCAGTATCGGAGTCCAGAATGACGTTTTCAAGAATGTATGATCTCCAGGAAGCATTCCTAGCCATTCATAGTCGCTCGAGGAGCACTACAGAGGATGCTTCGTAGATACAGCGAGATACAACTCGATCTGTTTTGCTTGGAGTTCAAGATCAAGGGAGTATGGAGCTAACGTTAATTGATTCCAGGATTAAGAGACTGTTGATAAGCTTGAAAGGTAGGGATTCTATTACTCATCTTTTGTAAGGTTTTTATATAATTAAAATTGATTGTTTTGCCGCAATATATATATCTATGTTGAACTGATATTATATGAGTATCACATATGAAACTATGACATGGACTCGTCTTGTATTGTACGGCGAGGAACATAATGAATTTACACATGTTATAAATTGAGAAGCATGGTTAGGAAAACTAACTCTATTAATAATGATTCAATATAGAGAAATTGTGAGATATGAAGAGGGCGACGGTTACGTCCTTGGGCATGAATACCCAAAAAGGTAAAATAGGGGGAAGGTGATGACGCTTCCTTGGGTTGAAAGTCCCAGAACACACTGTACAGGAATTGATTTGGTGAGGACTCGGGGCTTGATGTCCCCTCACCGGAACACCCTTGGAATGTTTATAGGGTGATCAAGTGCGCCCATTTGGGTTTCGATGAGTTGAGTGATACTCAATTTAACATGGATACCTAGGAACAATGATGATTGGTAATATTTGTATAAATGTGTAATTATGACACTTGGTAATGATTAACTACGGTATCCATAAGATGTGATCATAATAAACCTCATAATCTGGAATATGATGTAACTTACTAACCATGCAGATTTTAATGTGGTAATGATAAAAACCTAAAGGTGAGTAATGGTTTTCTCTACTGAGCATAGTGTTGCTCATTCCCTTATGTTTATATCTTTTCAGGACTCACTAAATGTGAGGTGGCTACGAGAAATATAGTTGAGGAAGTGATGTAACTATATTACATTGGGACTGCTTCAATCGTTGAGAATGTTCTTCATGATAATGTAAGCATCAATTGTTACTTTCTGTGACTGTATTATAATGTGTTGAGGGTTAAAATGATGATGACAACAGTTTATATTATTAAATTTAAGGTGCTACATTAAAACTGTGGTTTATTTATCGTTTATATTTTTATTTTTGAGTTGAGAGTTTTCATTTAAGTCCCGGGCAAATTTTATTTTTAAGGTTTTACTTTTATTATTTATTTTTATTTTATCTCATTAAAAACTGTTAACCCCCACATAGGGGCGTTACAGACCCAAGTAGATAATGGGACCACACTCTAAGACAATGGATGATGGTTGTCATCTCTTTTTCTTACACTATGTAGTGTCGCTCAGTCTAGTTGAGCTTTCGGCTTTCGTAAGCAATTGGGTGTCCCTCTTGCATGAGAACACCTCCAATGGCAAATTCGGAAGCATCTGTATGTACCTCATATGGTTTGGTGTGATCAGGTAGCCTGAGTACAGGTTCCTCACTAATTGCTTTCCTTCGGTCTTCAAAGGCCTTTTGACACTTCACCGTCCAGTCCCATGCCTTGTTCTTCTTAAAAAGGTCAATCAGTGGGGCAGCCTCGTCGAATAGCTCTTGATAAATGACGGTAGTAGTTTACAAGCCCAAGAAAGGATCGTAACTCGTGTACCTTGGTTGGTGGCTCCCAAGTTTAGATAGTACACACCTTGCTATACTCCATCATTAGTTGGCCATCCCTGATCTTGTGCCCCAAGAAGACCACCTTCGGCTTGGCAAACAAACACTTCTCCTTCTTGAAGTATAGTTCATTGTCCCATAGCACCTTGAACACCTCCCTTAAGTGTTGCACGTGCTCCTCCAAGGTCTTGCTATACACCACTATGTCGTCCAAATAGACGACCATGAATTGATTGAGATATGGATGGAACAGCTTGTTCAGCAAAGTACAAAATGTAGCAGGTGCGTTGGTTAGTCCAAATGGCATAACCAAGAATTCGTAATACCTGTACCTTGTAACATATGTAGTCTTTGGTTCGTTTCCTTCGTCTATGCGAACTTGGTAGTACCTCGAGCGAAGGTCTAACTTTAAGAAATAGTGGGAATGACCTAGTTGATCAAACAAATCAACAATAAGAGGGATGGGATATTTGTTCTTTACCATGATCTTATTGAGGGCTTGTAGTTGATGCACATACGCAAGGAACCATCTTTCTTCTTTTGGAACAGGACTGGTGCACCGGATGGGGCTTTGGAAGGCCTGATGAACCCTGCATCGAGTAACTCCTTAAGTTGCCTTCTTAGTTTCGCTAATTCTGGAGGTGCCATGCGGTACGCACCCATGGCTAGTGGCTTGGTCCCTGGCTTTAGCTCGATTTGATGGTCTACCTCCCTCCTTGGTGGTAGCTTCTTTGGTGACTCAATTGGTGCAATGTCCTTGAATTCCTCAAGGATGGCTGCTACCTCCTTTGGCTCGACTTCTGGTGGCCCTGGCTCATCACTATCATACTCCTTAAGGATAGCCAAGTAGCTTTCCTCATTTCTTCGGATGCCCTTCTTAAACTGCAATGCTGAGAGAACCTTTATGTCTTGCTTGTTGGTCTTGGTCATTGGCACCACACAAGCCTTATCGCCATCCATGATGCTCATGCTATTGGTGAATGGTATTGCGAACGCCTTGACTTGATCCAAGAACTCTAATCCTAGGGCAAACAACTAAAAAGTCCATATGTCTGGACCAGGCTCCCATGCTGGTCTTAACTCCTCGAGCTATGCCATGAATGGGTCGAGCAGCTGAATTGACTGCCTTGATGGAGCCCCTTCCACCAGTCACTTTAAGTCCTAGCCTTTGGCCTTCTTTAATTGAGATAAAGTTGTGGATCGCACCTATATCGAGCATGGCCATAGTTGGCTTTCCTCCTATGGTCACGTCCATAAAGAGTAGCCCCTTAGCTTGGGTTTTAGGAATGGATTGAATCACATTGAGCAACTACATAGACCCCATGTGTGCACTAGTGTTGCCACCATTGGCTTCTGTCCCATCTTGATGACTTGCTAGGAGCAAATTCAAGGCTTTTTTCTGTGGGCAGTCCCTAGTCCAATGGGGACCATCACAAAGGAAGCATTTGTTGTTGTTGTTGGGCTTACTCGAACTCTTACTATCCTTTGGCTTGCCCTTATCCTTGCCCCTTAAGGTGTTATCTAGGTGGTGCTTGTTTTTGCATTGGTCCTTGTATCCCCCACCTTTGGCTTGTCCACCCTTTTTATCCTTTGGCTTGTTGGTGGACTCCTTTTGGCCTGTGTAGTCAATTAGGCTTTCGGCCACAACTATGGCGGGGGCAATGTCTTGTACCCCAAGGCGCCTTAGCTCGGTCTTGGCCCATCGTTGGAGTCCATCTATGAAATTGAAGAGGGCATCTTTGTCGAATAAATCAGGGATCTCAAGCACTAAGTTAGTAAACTCTTTAATGTAATCACAAATAGACCCTAATTGTTTAAGCTTTTGCAAACGAGCTCTAGCCTCATCCTCAGCATTCTCAATATAAAATTGCCTTTTAAGCTCCCTTTTAAAGTCATTAAAGGTAGTCATGGTGCACGTACCTTTTTCGATGTCTCCTCATCTTCTCCTCCACGAAAGCATGGCTATGTCGATGAGATAAAGAGTTGTGGACTGGATCTTGGTGTTCTCTTTTATGATGCCCGTGGCCCCAAAGTATTGGTCGAGGCCTCACAAGAAGTATCTACTTCTTGTGCATTGCGTGATCCCTCGAAACTCTTAGGCTTTGGCACTTCAATGCGCTTAGCTTCAATGATGTACTGTTAGGCCTCGTCGCCAATGTGCGCTTGCAAAGGGCTAAGTCCCCAAGCATATCCTCAATGTGTGCAAGTGTGCTATTTATCTCCATCTCATGGGCTCAACGTATTTTGGTGAGCTCTCCCATGAACTTGTCACGGGCCTTCCCAATTTCAGCCCACAAGGACTCTTCTAGTTGGAGTAACATGCCCCAAATCGTAGTGTGGATAACGACATCTTCTGCTTCTAGGCCATCCACCATTCACTCACGGCCTCTTCTACCCGAGATAGGCGTGAGTCGAAACTAGAGATCAAGTTCTTAGACTGACCCTGTTTAGTCAGGGCTTTGGGGTCGACTATCTCTTCACAGCTTCTTTACGTCTCCTCTACGTCAAATGGGTTGGATCCCATGGCCCCCTAAGTAGCACCGTGCTTAGCCATTGACTCAGCCTTGCTCTAATACCAACTGTCACGAGCTTACTTCCTCCAAAGCTACTCGTGCGGCGTTAGCACTATCCCGATGCTAAGTCTGCCTAACTCACGCACTTGCTTAGAATACAAGGGAACACAACAGAGAAAAAGGAGAACTTTAAAAGGAATGTTGTATCAAGCTTAAGAGAATTTTATAAGGCTTTGATTCTTGGATGGATCGCAAATAAAGGGGTTGGTCTTATTTATAGGCATCCTCTTCCTAAATCGACGGCCTAGATTGAAACACATGGCATCTATCTGACAGTTGCTAATCCTATCGAGAATATTCTAGCAAAGTATAGAAGATATTTACAAGTGTGGAGTATTCTAGATAATTTTACACTATTCTACATTCTCCCTAAGTGTCTCTAAAGTTCTAGAGAGTTTCAGAGTATTCTTGAGTCTTCTAGGACTTTTTGGGCTCTTCAGGATGCTTCTAGATTAGGGTAGAACCTCCTGGAAAGCTATGGAACGGTGTAGATCACTCTGGGCCTTTCTAGAATCTTCATTGGGCCATACTACCCTCAAAAAGGCCTAAGAAAAGTTAGTAGTCTCTTTGTCGATCAACGGGGCTTGACACTTTGCTAACCTATATTTAATAGGGTGTTTGGCTGTTAGTTAATTAGGTTTAACCAACAAATAATGAAAAGCTCTCATATACTACAGTGTAAAAAAAAAATTGCTATAGTGTAAAGCTCTCACATGCTATGATATTTTTAATCAAAACTGGTTCTAACGACATTTCCCAAACACCCTATAAGTGTTTTGGGTTATTGGAAATGCAATACCAAATATACCCTAACTTCCACATTAATTAGGGACTAAGCACTTTGTCTTTTATACGCTTATATAGTCATTTAGCAAAGTCCCACACTAGTTATGGGTGAAACATTTTGTGTTCTATAAACTTATAAATAAAAGCTCAGTTTGTTATTCTAACCATTTGAAAAGTGGATTGGGAATTAGAAACCTTATTAAGAAAAATCAAGTATTGTTGGGAAAATGGTTATAGACACTCATAGGAATCCATAGAAAGTTATGCCAGTAAAAGTCGAGTGTTCAAGTGAGAATTGGAAATCTTAGTCAATTGTTCCAGTGGAAATTGGAGGTCTTATTAAAGAGCTATATGTACAAATAGGAATCCGTAGAAAGTTATTCCAATAATTGGAAGTCTACTCATAGGAGACAGCAGAAAGTTTTTCTAGTAGAAGTCTTTTTAGAGGATGTATGGTCTGGTAACCATCGTATGAGCATTGTCCCATGATAATTGTAAAATTACCAACAATTATCAAAATAAAATTTATGAATAAAATATAAAAGAATGCAACTAACTAACTTAGAAGAGAATTCGAGCAAATCAAGCAATTAGGATAAATCAAATAACTAAAATGCTAGAGTATTAGATTTCACCACAATTATTCCAATTTAATTCTCTTCTGCTATACAACGTAGATTTGATAAAAGAATTTGTGACAACATTTTAGGCTTTGATGTCATCTTAAAAAGTTCTGCATATAAACCAAATCGTAGAATCCTTTTTTTCCCATTTTTCCCACTTTATCCCTCCCAAATCCTTCAAAAAAAAAACCCATTTTCTTTCATAGATAATTAAAATTCTCTAAAATCTCCAACAAAACTCCCAAAAAACCCTTATAATTCCAAAAAAACAATATTTTCCTTCAATTTTCTTCCTATTGTCGCCGCTTAGTAGTTGCCGCCGCTCTTTGCCATGTCGTGTTATTGCCACACCTTGAATTTCCAACCTCGGTTTAGTGTGTATTGGATTGTGTAAGTTTTTAGTTTTTTTATTATTGAAAAATGTTGAAAAATATTGAGAAATTTGTATAATGTTGATTAATTTGTATAATGTGGTTGTGTTATGTTAAGCAATTTGTGTAATGTTGAGAAATTTGGATTGTGATTTTGTTAATATAAGATGGTATGATTGTGATTATGTTGTTGTAATGCTTATGGGTTTTGATTTATGATTTTGTTTATTATGTTTATTGATTTAGGTGAATTTAAAAATGATAAATTTTGTGTTGAGAATTTTGTTGCTACAAAGTTGTTGTTGATGATTTTGTGTCAATTTTTTTATTATTATAATATGTATTGTGTTTAAGTTATGTTTATATTTCTTTTTGTTTGAGTGAACTAAGTTATGTTCAAGGCATTAGCACTCACGATGAATAGAAATTATGTATAGCGGCCGTTGTTTTTCTTATTATTTCTTTTTAATATCACAATCAAACATGGATGTATAATATTTATATAATAAGTAAATATCATATTAAAATAATTTTAATTTGTTAACAGCCAATCATGTCTAGTCCACTCGCTACTTGTGCTAGATCTTTAGGGGGAGCATAGCCTCCATCGGATCCTTATAGACTTCCTTTTTGTTGTCGATCGAGTATGCTACAACCTAATTACAAATTTGTCTAATCTTTTCAATCAATATTAAATAAATAATGAATATGATAGTAAAGTAATTTTAATCTGAAATTTGAATTGATGTTTACAGCATCAGATGCCGCATCTCGAACACGTAGAGGTCGAGGTGTTAAACATGTATGCCTTAAGGAGTAAAAATTTTTATGTTTTTGGAGACATTTTTATCAATAAAGAATTTATTTATTATACATATACCAAATTATTGTCCTATTTATGTTCATATTTGTTAGACGTATGATAAGCAAACAAAAGTCTGAGACTGTCAATTTAAACCTTTAGAATTAGGCATATGATGGACAGATTATACGGAAGACATAATTCTAAAAGTGATGATCTAAATCATAAGATCCATAATCAAGGGAATAAAGTTGGCCACTTTATTCATGCAAAGATTGTTATGTTGTCTATATCCCTAATGAGAAATGGTCTGTCTTGACCATTGAAGGTAAACTCCACGAATAGAAACATTGGTGCGTTGTCATAGGTGACAATGTATTGGATCGGAACATAAAGTGTATTTGATTTGGATTAATAATTTTGTATCGGTAAATCAATTCACTTTAGACAGTCACATGTGTTATATCTTAATCCTGAGATGAATAGTAAGCCTGTTTCAGACTTATATCTTTTAATGTATCAAAAGTTGACATCCACAATTTATAATGGTATGCATACGAGTACGTTAGAGACATGACTCTTGATAGCATAGGCTTGTTATTCATAGATACGGAATTCATAGCTCCTTTTTAGGATTCGATAAGTTATATATATTAGTGAAATGAAAAAAATATATATAACATAAATATATTGAATATAACACAATTTTTAAAGAGAAAAAACTCTGATAGTATTAATTTTTTTTTTATGTTTTTAAAGTTTTCATTGGTATTTTACTTTTTAAAGTTAAAAAATACTTTTTAAGTATGAAAAAAGTTAATAAAATTTTTTTAAAAAATTTGCTATATTGAAAAAAAGAAATATCTAAATAGCAATATGCTTTTACTTATTTTTTACTTGTAATCATCAATAAAGACTATTTTTGTTATGGTTTTAATTTTTTTGCTTATTTTTATAACTAAGTTTACCAAAATACCCTTAATTTTAAAATTGTTTGTTAATTTGCCATTAAAATTTTAACAAAATGACCATTTTTGTTAACAGTTCATACTTGACGCGGAACAAATATTACATTTTGAAATTCAACGGGCAAAAGGCTGTAATTCAAAAAGAGTTTTTGTAATTAATTCATAAATATATGATTATTATATGTTGCATCATTTTCAGCGGGTCGCAGTCAGAAACTTGGCATTTGGGACAAGTAATTGAATTGACAAAGGAAAATAATTCAAGGCAAAATGCAAAATGAAAGTTTTACTCCATTGCTTGACAATGACACAGCAACTTTCTCCTAGTAGACTATTGCTTTAATTGCGAGCATCGAAATAATTTAGAGACAAGGAAAGCACAAATTCAGAAACAAAAGAAGCGTAGAAGCTTCAATAATAGTCAAAACAATAGTCCGTTCGTTCAATGGATATTACAGTAAGAATCAATCAATCATCCCCCAAAATAAGTATTATAGATTGAATTGACCCTCCAACAGTAAGTAAGAGTATATAGATTATAGATATATATATATATATATATATACTTATACGGTAGTAATGGTATATGAATTGGCATTACCAAATTACTTTTCCCTCTAGTTGAGGGAATTAGCCTGACCTTGACAAATAGAGATTCATGGTAACCCACCATGAATGTTGAGACAATTCTATTCCTCCTGCTAAATGCTAGTGCTATATCTGATATATACACTATTAGCTACAATAAGAACTCTCTACTATTGCCTTCACAGCTCCATCTTCAATTGGCTTGAGTGCAGAGATGCTGTCGACATAGACAAGCTTGAGTTAATTTTCATTTCAAAGTAAAAATGGAATCAAGAAAAAAAGTTAATTTAAATGTTTTATGTTCCCCTTCTTTTTAGGAAATGACAAAACACACCTCAAGATTATTGAGTTGAAAGAATGGCCAATAGGGTGCAATCAGAAACCTATTTCTACAGGATGAATACATCTAATCAAAATCGAGCCAGGTTTTCTCTGATGTTGATTAATAACGATGATAACAACATAACTAATTTTCATGCGTTTAAGAACAAGCGTTCTATTTTCAGCAACAACAGAAACTTGTCTGCAGTCTGAAGATGGTGCACCACTAGCCTTTTTTTTAATTATTAATTCATGCGATTTTAGAGAGACGGGTATGCCATCATTCTAAGGGGAAAAAGATCCAAACAACCTGAATTTGCTGAGGAGTCATAAGTCAAAAGTGAGTTCTCTGGGGTAACGAATGTCTGATTGTCCCCTTCCCTACCCCAAAGCGGCTGGTGGAGGGCGTCGAAATGCCATTGCTGTTGAAACTGTTGTCTGTTTCCATTGATCAAGAATTCCGGCCACATCATGGGTGAAACCATGGGCAAATTACCATCCATTACAGATCCATTCTGCAAGTTATAAGAGAAAATGTTGACTTGTTAATGATATAAAATCACCGCAACCCTATCCAAATGAGAGGAAAAGGCCTGCTCAAAGTATAATGTAGCTTGTCAAATAGCTGACTATATATTATCACAAAAATTAAAATGGCGCAATGGTGTCATAGCTACTCTCCACAACGTAACCCATTATTGTTGTTTGGAATTGTATCACCTTCTCCCCTAAAATGAACATTTCTCTTGTTTGAACCCAAACAAATACTTCATCCAAGGAGCCCACAACTACAGAAGTCCCATTGGGTTTGTATTGAAATAATTACCATAGACAAAGACATTCAGATCGTCTTGTAACGACTCTTTAAAAAATAATAATATTCTAACAGGTGAAGAGCTAAACATAAAGAGACAAACGGACAAGCGAGGGCATAGGCTGTCCAAATTTCGCGCATTGCCCATCACATATTAATTAGTGGAATGCTGTCATTCAACATCATGGATGAGAATATAAAATTGAGGAATAACAGAATCCAAAAGTTTCAGTTTCCGTTTCATAGTATGTAATTCACAATAGAATTGTTTCATATGGTTACATTCAATGGAGTTTGAGTCTAAAAATGTCCGGAATTTGCAGCATGTATATGTGACACAAATGTAACTCCTGATAATATGCATGGGCAGGCACACATACGTTCCCAATTTTATAACATGCATTGAAAAAAAAAAATGGTTACATAGAAAGCTTACATCGGTGGCCAATATACTGTCAAGGTTGAAATCAATTCTTGGGTCGACTGCTGCAAGTCTCATTGATAAGAACTGAAGCCAAAAGAGAACTCAGAGTAAAAACACAGCAATGATGGCTAAGCGTAACAAAACACTTCTACAAGTACAAAAAAAATTTTAAACAAGTAACCAGTGTGTGTTTTAAAAACGGAAATGACTGAAGTAGGCAGATTTACTTGAACAATTCAATTGGCATAGAACAGCAGTATTGACCAATTAAAGAGGTGCTTTAGCTACGGCAAAATACAGGGATGATTAATTCAGATTAAGAAAACAGATATGTTGTTTAGAAGAACCCAAATCCTCAACATGTTCCCTAGACCGACTACGGCAGTGCATTGTGAAACACAATCAATCAACTCGACATTTATTCAGAGTTTCTGACCATTTCTTTTCCAAGGTTAAGACGTTGTTTTGGCAACACCAATATATTTGAAAGGTAAACAAATCTAACCTCCACTTGACGTTGTAGAGACTGCACGTGGTTGATGATTTCATCCAAAACTAGCGCTGTTCCTGAAATCTGCAAGGTAAAAGTTCAGGTTAAACATGAATCTTTAATCCAATTAGTAAGACTTCCTCCTCGCTTGTGATGAAAATATGCTAAGTCATCCTGATGTTATAGAAAAATAATGGAAACTTTCTTATTTGGTTTTTCTGAACTTCTAGACCAAGAGGAATAATGCATTATAAAATACTGGACATATACACCCATACATATAAATTAAAGCAAGGAATAATCAGAACTTCAAAACGATCTCCCCATCTCAGATAATTCATTGGAGCCTTATTCAGAAAATCAAACTTGCCAAATTTCGCTTTGATTACTTCAATTTTCATTCATGACCCCCTTTCCAGCCCGCTACACTGTCCATCCACAGGAACGATAACACAATCAATAACCATATCAAAAGAAATAAGAGAAAGGGACTGTTATTGCAACAGGACAACTCCCTTAAAGCACAATAAGTGATAGATTGTTCTGAAGTGCATTATTCTTATGTAAATACTTTTATTACAAAAGTTGACAGTTTCAACTTTTATGGTGGGTCATAGACACAAGTAGTTGTACCAAACGACTTGTTCAGGTCCAACAATAAAACGGATTTGCTCCAATAGAAACAAATTCATAACAAGCATAAAAAATGGCCAGTTGGGAAGGTGCACAGTGCTGACCTTTCCCAAAAATAAATCCACAAGTACAAGATATTGAATGTACGGCCCAGCTTGCTGTCATAACGATGCTCGATAGGCCAACATAATACACTTATTATGAGATATACTAAAGCTTAATAGTAATTAACATTTATTATTTCTCAACCATCGCAGTTCTACTTTCCTCCTGAAAATTCAGAAGATCATCATTGGTGGTCCCAGAAGGGAGAAAAGAAGGGTCTTCTTGGTTGATTTTGGTTAATGCATCTTGTCCTCGCTAATTTGGTGTAAATTTTATGAGTACCAAACAAGGTTTAAAATCCGTCCCATTACCAGTTAATGCTATCTATAGATCCGCATATATTAGTTAGACACAGTACAAAGAATCGCTACTGTACTTACACGTCAGGTCCCCCACGTAGTTAGGTCATGGCGTTAGGTATGCCATTAGTTAAAGGAGGTTTTCTTTCCCCATCTTTGTCCGTCCCAATGAGGATGGATACCGGACTTGTAAGAAATGACAGTACACCATGCATCCCCACAAGAAGGATTAAATTTGGCTTACTGCGTGGGACCCATGATCATCAAACTCTGCTTTGCCATGCCTGGTTGCCCGTCACATCCGTCTTTCAAGAGCTTCTTGGCAGTTCCAATCCCAGTTAGAACCCTCAATTCCAAGTTAATCTTTCACCAAGCAATAAAGGGTAGATTCGTCATTGCAAAAGAGAGGTTATTGCAACTTTGACTTCCTTTAGTCTCTTTTTCAATTTAATTGCCGCCTCTAATTCAGAGACCCCTTTTTTTGCCCATCTACCGAGTAAAGTTTTTTTAGCTATTTGATTCGCTCAATTTTAACTATCTAATCCCTAAGTGGGACATTTTTACGGCGCATAGTGCACGATTTTTAAAGTCACTATTTATCAGACTGTTCCACCAGTAGGGCATTTTTGTAGAATTTTCCAACAAGAAATGAAAAAGAAAAAGAAAACCACAAAGGCCCAACTCTCAAATACACCCTCTTGAGGCAAAATAATAATAATGGTGATAATCTGGTTTAGTACTTTTTAAATGACAAAACTAACCTCAAAAAGGACAATTCACCAAACCCCACACTCGAACGTCCCCCGAAAATATCCCAAAAAACGAATGGAGAGAAACGGCAGTGAAAAAATTCGGAAACTATGAGAAATGGGAGGCGGGAGCCACCCGTCAAGCACTTTTCTTGGTACAAATGAAGCAACGCACTTTTGACAAAAGGTTAACAGGTGACAAAACCGTTATTAAAAGGCACATAATCTTAAAACACATAATTAGCCTTTTCAAAGAAATCACATTCAGAGAGATATTCTATAATAATTGACCCAAATCACAATCAACTAGATAATTATGATATTTTGACCAATCAATCAAACCAACCTTGTTGCAGCCAGGAACCAGCTCCTGCAGCAACTTCATCCGGGCATTGATTTTTTCCCTCCTAGCCTGAAATAAAAATAAACAAAAAACACAAATGACCCCAAATGTCCAAAAAGTAAGATCCTTAATAAAATCACAATTAGCGAATAATAATTGTGGATTAAGTAGGAGATTAAGGTTAGATTACTCGCTCTGCTAGGCTATGGCTGTCAGTTGCTTGGCCACGACGAGCTCGAACGTGAACGTAAGGAAGCTTCTCGGCGTCTTGGCTGCTCTCATTCTTGCTCTTCTTTGATGAAGTTTTGGCCTGAATTTCACAAAATGGCCATCAATTCACTTTTTGGATGCAGGATTTTGCCAGAAAGGGAAACCCTAAAAAACCTAATTCGTTAGTTCCTCTTTTTCCTTCGTCAATTTTTCTTACCTTCTTTTCTCGCTCCTTCCTCTTCGCCGACGGCCTTTGATTCTTCTCCTCCGCCGTCGTCGGATCCGAAACCAAAGGCTGCGACGAGTTAGGGTTCGAATCGGTCTCGGCCGGCTCGTTCTTCACCTTCTCCAAATTGAAGCTGGAGTTCGACGGCACCGAGCTCGTCTCCGGCAAGTGCTCCCCTGCAAACACGGAATACTTTGCGGCGCGTTCGATTAAAGCAGGGTTGGAGAGAAAAGTCAGGCTGGAGTCGAACTGCTCGTGGTCAGAGGCGTAGGGTTTGCAGAGCTGCTCGGAAGAAATATTAGCCGTCGCCGTTACCGACGCCATCACCGGAGCCCTGTCGGAGTCCGGCGCATGGTGGAGGAGCTCCATGGCTTGCGGCGCCGGTAGCTCCAGAAGCGCCGTGAACGAGCTCTCGCTCTCCGGCGGCACCGCCATGAGCCTCTGGATTTCCTCCCCGAATTGGAGCGAATCGAGCCCTGGCTCCCCCTGTTGAGCTCCGACCGGCGTAGATCCGGCCAATGTCATGTCGCTTCGTTCCATTAAACACCCGACCAAACGCCACTAAATCAATTAAAAAATCCACACTCCCAAAGCAAAATTCAGCGCTACCACTCTCCTTCTCAGCAAAATTCCACTCCAAAACGAAGCCAAATCAAAGCAACGAAGTAAAAGGAAGAAAACAGCCACAAATATATATAAATATATGTATATATTTATGTATAAGAGGTTGAGGTGCTTCAATGGTGGTCAACTAATCACTTCTTTGGAGTGATGAGGAGATTACTTCTCAGCCATTTGAAGTCTATCGAAAGCAACGTTGCTTTTGGGAGTCCACTGCCTCCTTTGTTTAATCATACGACTCTTTTTTTTTTTTTGGCAGCTCAACAGAGATGAGGAGAGAGAAAGAGAAAGAGGAAGAGAGAGAAAGAGAGGCTTCGTATGTGCAGTTCCATTGGTACAGTTCGTCGAGTCATTGTGAAAAAAAGAAGGGATAGAATAGGGACCACTCCCATAATATGATTTTTCTCCCCCTCTCTTGTTTAATATAAACAAGGTATTTAAAGGATGGTTAAAATTATTAGTTAAAATTATTTTTATTGTAGTATATAAAGATTTTATATTGTAATAATTTTATTATTGTTATTGTCATATGTGAGAGTTTTATAGTGTTTGAATCTTTTTTGTCATACATATCCATTCATCTCTTTCTTTATAAATTAGAAATAATGGAGGATAAAAAAAGAGAGTTAATATTACTTGGGATTAATAATAAATACTGCCCTACAACTATAGTTAGTTTCTGTATTAACAGGCCTTTTGATTTTCAAAACGTAGATTCATCACCTAATCGATGAAATATTAACAAAAAAAACTCTTTATATTTGCATTTTTAATTTAATTTGACACATAATTAACAAATTACATAATAAAAGGTTAATTATTTAGGAAAACTCATTTACTCAAAAATTTTAATTATTTAGGAAAATTAATTGAAAAATCTTATAAAAAATTTTAAAAAATTTAATACTTTCTCCTTTTTCTTTTATACGTGACTTCATAGGAACAAGCTACTAGTGTATTTATACACTAATTTATTCAAAAAAAAAACTTCAAATTTTTCGTGTGACATGTGTTATTTTAGCTGAAAATCACAACATAAGGATTTTTTTGTTATTATTTCATAAATTGGGGAAATTATTGTTACATTTAAAAAATTGATTGAGGGAGGTTGCACATTACTATTGAAGCTATAGTTTGAGGGAAAATTTTTTAAAATTAATCCCATTACAGTATTACTTAAGTTTACCAATCAAAAAAATATTATTTGAGTAGTTCATTTCATTCATGGTTTCACCACAATATGTAAAGTTCAAATCTTTTACCTCTAAAGTTAAAAATAAATAAATAAATATATATATATATATATTTTAAAATTACGGGGCATGTGAATAAATGCAAGAGATGTCTTTTTATATTTAAATAAATGTATTGTTTTGGAGGTTTCTCATGAGTCATGCCGTGTGACACCCGTTATTCTCCTAACGGGTATTGAGGTAATTAAATTAATTTTTAATGTATAAAAAAAAATTGCTTCATTTAAATTTATTTTATAATATTTATTTTTATCTATTTTTAAATTTTCTAAAATTCTCCTATATTTATTTAGTATGATTACTAAAAAGCCTTAGAACTTCTAATAAATCTCAAAAATGTCATATTGGCATTATATGTGTTAAAGTCTTTAGATGAGACATAAGGATATCTTTTCCAACTACTCTTGACCCTCATTTTCTTTATTTCCTCCGTGACATGCTTCAACATGTCTCCTCTATAATTGTTTCTATCACTTCTTTTCAAAGACTTCATCTTTTCTTCCTTTCTCTTCCACGGTTCCCACACTCTTCTTCTCATTTCTTTGCTGAAGCAAAATACTTAGAGAACTTCTTCAAGGCAGCCATAAAAATCAGCCACCATCACCTCCATTTGAGCAAGAATTTCAGTCATACCGAAGTAAAGGAACCTGTTTTGAAACCATTTCAAGCTTCCAACTAACCATAATCCGAGGTTAGAATCTTATGAACAAATTTAGTCTTTCATTTATAAATTTTCTTTTATACTAAAGGATTATTCAAATTTGCGTTCTTAAACCTAAGTATATGTTTGTTGCTATTTTGGAGCATATGTATGAAGTCTAAGTGTATATGCCCTAGACAGAAAATTTATATTGTTAAACTTTATAATACCTCTATGGGCAGTGGTTATTTCTTGAAATTCTAAGATTAAATTAAAATAAATTTTATGAATGTAGTTGTATGTTGTGCTTTAGTTTTAATTGTCCTTATGCACGCCTTAGGATCAAGGGAGTATGGAGCTAACGTTAATTGATTCCAGGATTAAGAGACTGTTGATAAGCTTAAAAGGTAGGGATTCTATTACTCATCTTTTGTGAGGTTTTTATAGAATTAAAATTGATTGTTTTGCAGCAATATATATATATCTATGTTGAACTGATATTATATGATTATCACATATGAAACTATGACATGGACTCGTCTTGTATTGTACGACGAGGAACATAATGAATTGACACATGTTATAAATTGAGAAGCATGGTTAGGAAAACTAACTCTATTGATAATGATTCAATATAGAGAAATTGTGAGACATGAAGAGGGCGACGGTTACGTCCTTGGGCATGAATACCCTAAAAGGTAAAATAGGGGGAAGGCGATGACGCTTCCTTGGGTTGAAAGTCCCAGAACACACTGTACAGGAATCGATTTGGTGAGGACTCGGGGCTTGATGTCCCCTCACCGGAACACCCTTGGAATGTTTATAGGGTGATCAAGTGCGCCCATTTGGGTTTCGATGAGTTGAGTGATACTCAATTTAACATGGATACCTAGGAACAATGATGATTGGTAATATTTGTATAAATGTGTAATTATGACACTTGGTAATGATTAACTACGGTATCCATAAGATGTGATCATAATAAACCTCATAATCTGGAATATGATGTAACTTACTAACCATGCAGATTTTAATGTGGTAATGATAAAAACCTAAAGGTGGGTAATGGCTTTCTCTACTGAGCATAGTGTTGCTCATACCCTTATGTTTATATCTTTTCAGGACTCACTAAGTGTGAGGTGGCTACGAGAAATATAGTTGAGGACGTGATGTAGCTATATTACATGGGACTGCTTCAATTGTTGAGAATGTTCTTCATGATAATGTAAGCATCAATTGTTACTTTCTGTGACTGTATTACAATGTGTTGAGGGTTAAAATGATGATGACAACAGTTTATATTATTAAATTTAAGGTGCTACATTAAAACTGTGGTTTATTTGTCGTTTATATTTTTATTTTTGAGTTGAGAGTTTTTATTTAAGTCCCGGGCAAATTTTATTTTTAAGGTTTTACTTTTATTATTTATTCTTATTTTATCTCATTAAAAACTGTTAACCCCCACATAGGGGCGTTACAGAATTTTTGGTATCAGAGCCTAGGTTCGGTTAACCTAGGGAGTGTAGCACCACTTTAAAAAAATATATTTTTGAGATGGTTTTGAAGCTGAATTTTCATTGTCATCATCAAAATGAACCTTCACATTGATTTATACAGTCTAGAAGGATGTAACATGGAAAGGCCATAGAATGAAAATACTTATGGTTATATGAGTACAATAATTATATAGAAGGAAAGTATTAATAGTTATGAGGGAATGATACTTATATGGAATGAGTTTATAAGTAGAATGCTTATGAGAGATTCGTATAATATTAGGATCTATAAGCATATCTAATTCGTATAAACGATGAGAAATTCGTATAGATACGAGGATTTAAAAGCCTTTTGTCTCGTGAAAAACAATAAGAAATATAAGGCTTGATTTATTGATTTTAAAGTTTGACATAGATATGCCAAATTTTTCGTAATCTATTCAAACCTAAGTAATGATTATGTGTGGATTCGATGGAGCACATAAGTGTCAATGTCTTTTCTTAAAAGTTCTATATATTTGAGGAATATGATATAAGTTGGGAATCATGGTATTGAATCTTGAGAGAGATAAATGTTAGACTTTTGGTCTGTTGAGACTGTGTAAAGTCTAGAATGCATGAATCTCAAAATTGGAATATTTTGTTACGTACATTGTATTTAAGTGTATCAGTGAATCTTTTGGTTACCTAAGGTTTTGTTATATGAGGAAATTATATATTGTATAAGTAGAATTGTGGGGATTGTAGATGTTCCTAAGTAGTAACATCTAGTGTCTTTGTTCGTTGATATGGTCTACGTTGAAAGACGTAAATCGTATTGATTTCAAGGTTAGTCGCATTCTAAACCCTTGGTAGTAATGATGATGAATCCATTGATAGACGTTGAGTATTATCAATAACATATGGGTGTATGCATTGTTCAATAAGGTTTTGATTAAAACAAAATTATTTGAGTTGCTGGAAGATTATGTTGTTATGAAATGATTTTAAATATCATTCAGGAAGATCCTTGTTGTCGTTAAATTAGATTTGTTGTTCATAGTTAACTTTATCTATAGTGGGCTTTAAATTGGGTTTAAGATTTATACAAATTGGTTTTCAATTTTATGTTTGTTATTTAACTCGTTCTAAATGTGTTAAGGCCCGAAACAACCTGACCATTTTCAACTAAGAACATTTGGGCCTAGTTTAAATCCTAAATCAGTTTGATTCATACTGTCTCTCCCACGTGGTCTCTATACGTGTCATATACAGTGGTTTAATTAATGTTTACAAATACGTTTACTGTGCATAGGAGCTTATTTCTCCGAGTTCACTTTTTCTCTCTTAATTTGTTATTTTCTCTCTAAATCGCAAATCCTCTTCTTTTTCATTAAAAATTCTTCTTTTTCTTTAAAAGAAGAAGGAATTTTAGGATTCTGCAATTTACTATCTTAATTTTTCCTTTCTATTTACTCTTCTTTCATCTCATCATGGACCCAAAGTACCAACATCTGAGAAAGTATTTCCCATCACTCTCCCAAAAGATTCTCAAAAAGAAATATAAGGCTAGAATTACTCGGTTGTGGATTCTTATGCGTTTTGGCATCCCTTGTGATGTGAGAATGTTGATAGAAGGGAAGATCCGTCCGAGTGACTTTAGTCAAGATGTCGGTTTACCAGGAACAGGTACCAGTCGTAGTGCAATGAAAAGAAGAGCTCGTGCCATCGTGGTCACTTGTAACAAATGTGGAAGACAAAATTGTAACGGTAAATGTACTTCACCTGGTTATATGTCTACGAATAGAGAGGATAAAATAAGGTTTTGTAGGGAAGGACTTTCAAATGAGAACTTGGATAGCATCCATCCTCCTCTCCACGGTCACCCTAGTGGATATGTTCAAGGAGCTATTTTTAAACTCTGGCCTAAATTTTATACAGAAAGACAACGCCTCAGGAATATGGTATTTCTAGATCCTGTTTGCCAAGCCATAAGAAAATTGGATGGGGAATAAGTCATCGCTCTATAAAGGTTATTTAGTCTTTACTTATTTAAAGCAGTTTTAGCTGATGTTCAACAGTTTGTGTTTTTCTTTTACTCAGAATATTTGCTTTTGTGTTTGAAATAATTGTGATTATTAGATTGATACAGTAAGTGTTAATATCTTATTTAATTTATGATTTTCTTAAATATATATATATAATAAAATATATTATCTTATCAGACACGTTACATACGGTACAGTAATATGTTTGAATTTTGAAAAGCTTATCCAGATATTTCAAGATTTGTGTCTCAAATTTCAAAAGTTCTACAGTATTTGTCGTTTATATTAAATTTCTAGACTCGGTGTATATTTGTCAAAAAGTCTACAGTTGTGTCAAGAGGGTCTTCTGTCGAATTGTTCTCAATTGTCAAAAGTTATACAATTAGAGTCTAATCTTTTTCAAAAAGTGAATCAGATTTTCTGAAAACTATCAATCACCTTATCTTACTTTCTTATCCGCACAATATTTTGTTTAAATCTTTGGATTACCTTTTCATTACCTACTCGTCTATCTCTTTAGCCCTTTTTGTATATTTCTCATCTTTAAAATCTCATATAGAACCCGAAGTCTAAGTGGAGCAGACATTAAGCAACCACTTCTATAAACCAAATATGTCTACCTCCCAGTCCACGAAGAAAATAAAGAATGTCTGTGTCTTTTGTGGTTCCAGCCTTGGAAAAGATAAAGCTTATTTAGAAGCTGCAAATCACTTAGGGCAAGTCCTAGCACGCAAGAAGATTAACATAATCTATGGGGGTGGTAGTATAAAAATGATGGTAAATATGGCACTAGCAGCTAGGTCTAGCGACGCTACTGATGTAAGAATTTGGCCTCATATTCCAGTTGAAGGAAACCTTTGTAAGGAAGCCATAGGTAAGGGAGAAGGAGTCAGGAGTATCCCTAAAAATTTTAAAGACATAATCTATAATTCTGATGCTTTTATAGCATTACCTGGTGGTCTAGGTACTCTTGAGGAAATATTTATAGTTGCTTGTGGGCAATTGTTGGGCTCTTATTCCAAACCTTTGGGACTGCTGAACGTAAAGGGTTTTTATGACGGTCTTTTGAAATTTCTAGATTACGCTGTGGAAGAAAACATCACTACAGAATCGGAGAGACAAATCTTTGTCACTGCTTCAACAGCTGAGGAATTGATAGATAAAATGCAAATCATACATCCAGAATCCGACACTGCAACATCCAAGCTTGAATGGGAAAGGGAAAGCCGGGAGCGGCCAATTGATTTGAATCTCCATCTGTAATCTTTTTGTTTTATCTTTGGCATGTAGGCATGTGTGTCCGTATTTCGTGTGTTACGAATAACCGTTTGCCTTGTATTCTGCGTTTCTTGTGGTACGTCGTTGTTCAATCTTTTAGATTCATTGAGCCTAATGCCGGGATGGCTGGATACGGAGTACTTGATGCTCTCGAAACGCATCCTTCTTAAGGTCCGATCTTTTGTTTATCGATGTTTTTGTATCCTCTAAGCATGCATGATATGGATAGCTGGTATACGGAGTGCCTTGTACTCTCGAAACGTATCCGTATTATGTTTGTAATGTGTAATATTCTGTTAATATTATGTGGAAGTACCAGAGTCAGTTATGGGGATATTCCATATGAAATATGAGTATATTATTTGGATTGAATGTTTGTGTCATGAGGATAGCTGTTTAATGAAAAATATGTCGGGTATGTTTGCAACTCTGAGATTCCGCTTAATATCTCTATGAGTAAGTTTAATGTATAGTTTTGAATAAAAGTGTTTGTGATATATGTTTTATGATTATGTTTTAGTTTATTAGTTGAGGTATGAAATCAAATATATTTGACTTTTCCTTACTCAAAAAGGAAAAGGAACCTAAAGATGAAGTATATAAAATTTCTCTGGCAATCTCCTTAAATGTGATTGTAAATCACAGTCCATGGACAATGAAGGACTGGAATCATGGTATGGTCAATATGTATGCCTGATCAGATTCTTAGACTATTATACGGTGTTATAAGTTGAAACTTGTCAGAAATACTCTTATTGAGGGATTTAGGAGTAAGATTTATTATGCAAGTAAATAAGTGGAAATACGATAACTTAAATTTGGAGGACAAACAACATTAACGGTTTAGACTCAGAATTGGAATCATAGTGGAATCATAATTTTTACTAGTATTGCTAGAATTGAAATTTCGAGGACGAAATTTCTTTAAGGGGGGTAGAGCTGTGACACCCGTTATTCTCCTAACGGGTATTGAGGTAATTAAATTAATTTTTAATGTATAAAAAAAAATTGCTTCATTTAAATTTATTTTATAATATTTATTTTTATCTATTTTTAAATTTTCTAAAATTCTCCTATATTTATTTAGTATGATTACTAAAAAGCCTTAGAACTTCTAATAAATCTCAAAAATGTCATATTGGCATTATATGTGTTAAAGTCTTTAGATGAGACATAAGGATATCTTTTCCAACTACTCTTGACCCTCATTTTCTTTATTTCCTCCGTGACATGCTTCAACATGTCTCCTCTATAATTGTTTCTATCACTTCTTTTCAAAGACTTCATCTTTTCTTCCTTTCTCTTCCACGGTTCCCACACTCTTCTTCTCATTTCTTTGCTGAAGCAAAATACTTAGAGAACTTCTTCAAGGCAGCCATAAAAATCAGCCACCATCACCTCCATTTGAGCAAGAATTTCAGTCATACCGAAGTAAAGGAACCTGTTTTGAAACCATTTCAAGCTTCCAACTAACCATAATCCGAGGTTAGAATCTTATGAACAAATTTAGTCTTTCATTTATAAATTTTCTTTTATACTAAAGGATTATTCAAATTTGCGTTCTTAAACCTAAGTATATGTTTGTTGCTATTTTGGAGCATATGTATGAAGTCTAAGTGTATATGCCCTAGACAGAAAATTTATATTGTTAAACTTTATAATACCTCTATGGGCAGTGGTTATTTCTTGAAATTCTAAGATTAAATTAAAATAAATTTTATGAATGTAGTTGTATGTTGTGCTTTAGTTTTAATTGTCCTTATGCACGCCTTAGGATCAAGGGAGTATGGAGCTAACGTTAATTGATTCCAGGATTAAGAGACTGTTGATAAGCTTAAAAGGTAGGGATTCTATTACTCATCTTTTGTGAGGTTTTTATAGAATTAAAATTGATTGTTTTGCAGCAATATATATATATCTATGTTGAACTGATATTATATGATTATCACATATGAAACTATGACATGGACTCGTCTTGTATTGTACGACGAGGAACATAATGAATTGACACATGTTATAAATTGAGAAGCATGGTTAGGAAAACTAACTCTATTGATAATGATTCAATATAGAGAAATTGTGAGACATGAAGAGGGCGACGGTTACGTCCTTGGGCATGAATACCCTAAAAGGTAAAATAGGGGGAAGGCGATGACGCTTCCTTGGGTTGAAAGTCCCAGAACACACTGTACAGGAATCGATTTGGTGAGGACTCGGGGCTTGATGTCCCCTCACCGGAACACCCTTGGAATGTTTATAGGGTGATCAAGTGCGCCCATTTGGGTTTCGATGAGTTGAGTGATACTCAATTTAACATGGATACCTAGGAACAATGATGATTGGTAATATTTGTATAAATGTGTAATTATGACACTTGGTAATGATTAACTACGGTATCCATAAGATGTGATCATAATAAACCTCATAATCTGGAATATGATGTAACTTACTAACCATGCAGATTTTAATGTGGTAATGATAAAAACCTAAAGGTGGGTAATGGCTTTCTCTACTGAGCATAGTGTTGCTCATACCCTTATGTTTATATCTTTTCAGGACTCACTAAGTGTGAGGTGGCTACGAGAAATATAGTTGAGGACGTGATGTAGCTATATTACATGGGACTGCTTCAATTGTTGAGAATGTTCTTCATGATAATGTAAGCATCAATTGTTACTTTCTGTGACTGTATTACAATGTGTTGAGGGTTAAAATGATGATGACAACAGTTTATATTATTAAATTTAAGGTGCTACATTAAAACTGTGGTTTATTTGTCGTTTATATTTTTATTTTTGAGTTGAGAGTTTTTATTTAAGTCCCGGGCAAATTTTATTTTTAAGGTTTTACTTTTATTATTTATTCTTATTTTATCTCATTAAAAACTGTTAACCCCCACATAGGGGCGTTACATGCCGGTAATTTTACACGTGCCACACGATTGGACGATTTGAAAAAAAAATGAAACAAGTAGAATTTTTTTGGTTATTCGTTTAATTTTTATGTCAACCGCAAAGGTATAATTTATACTAATTATCACCTTGACATGCTTATTATATATGTTTGTGTGTTTTGTGGTTTTTCATATTCAATATAGAGATTTGAAAAATTTATATCCTTATTTGTTATTCAAATTTGTTTGCTTAATTAGTCGATCATTTGTTAAGCGTGTTCATGTATAGTGTTGCACTTTATACGTATAAAAATGATTTTGTATTTGTTTTTAAATTTCCAAGATGAAATTATTTGATCGCGTTGTGCTTGAGGCCTAAAATTATCTTGGTTTACTATTGAAAAAAATGGTCTGAAAGGCTTAAAAAAGGCCTCATAAAGTAAGACCTTATTATGAAATATTACCGAACACACTAATTTTGCCTCGATTGGGAGTATACAAAGAACAACTAAGGAGTTGTTTTGTTTTACGTGCTCGAATAGCTATTTAGATTTAAATCTTTGAAATTTTTTATATGTGTATTTATTTTCCTTAAAATTTAAATTAAATAAATCATTTGAATTCAAGTTTTTCTTAGTTCTACTCCCCTTTGAACTCTTTGAAATAAGATATTTTTGCTATAATAAAAATTGAAATTCTCTCTCGTATATTTGAGTAAAAAAAATCATAACTTCTTTATTTGATATCTAATTAAAACGATTCATTTTCCATTGCGTTCTTAATGAAGAGAGGAATAAATCAAAATTTATATTACATATTTTTTGAGGATCATGAACATTAAGATTTTGTTAGATTTGTTAATAAATTAAAAACATTTTCCACTATTTATCCAAACACAAATTTCAACTTTATTCTCTATACAGATTAATACTTTAGATGCACATCTAAACATCAATTCAGATAACAATTCAAATCACATTACCTGAATTAAAATAATTCAAATCAATATAATTCGAATTTATTTACCGAACCTAAGAATATTACTTCCATCTCAAACCTCTATATGCTTACCTAAAGCTGTATAAACCTTTCAATTAAACATTGGATCGACATTCATATGAGATGGGAAGGGCCATCATTGGGGCAAACAACACAGTAGTTTCAATTAAAGCAAAGTCCAAAACAACGTAACCAAGTGATTGTAGTCAATGATAGATTTCGTGTAATATGAAATAGATTAAAAAATTGAAGATATGTCAAAATTGTGTCGATATGAACAAGATACACCAACATAAATTGCTAACTTTAGTTTATGTCTTAGTGTATAATTCTAAAATTATCTAATTTATATTCTTATATTTAAAGTTAATAATTAATATAATTTTGCAAAAGTTTTCATTAATTTAACGACCGAAAAAAAATCCAACCCACCAACAAATTTATGAATATTATTGACTAATTAGATGTTCATGTATGTTTTACTTACGACCATCCATTTATACAATCTTGAAGATAACCCCCAAGTAAAGTTGGTTTTGATTTGAATTTATGCAAACATTTTTTTCAATCATAATGTTCTTAATTAATCTAGATTTATTATGTTTAAAAAAATGAAACACTATTAGAAGTGTCTCAAGTTATTTATTTATTTGACTATGTTTTCCTTGAAAGTTCTTACCATAACATCTTAGTTATAAACATATTTTTTGAACTCAAATTACATTAGAATCATATTAGTAAAAATATTAAAATATATGAATAGAATATTAAAAAATATGAGAAAATCATATGACACCAAAAAAAAATCATGTTCTAGAAAATTCTGAGATTTACTATATACTATTGAAATTTCATTCATTGAAAATATTAGTTCGCCGAAAAATCATAAGTTGTACTAAATGCTAAACATTATTGAAAAGAGTTATTTTGTCATATATTCCTTTTTTTTTTCTTTTTTGAGAAACTATAAATCAAAGTTTACAGCGGTAATAAAATAAAATAAAATTAAAAGATTGAGAACCGGACTGAATGTAGTCAAATGGAAAATGGAGTACCGGAGTGTCAGCGGTGGAAGCCTTTTTGGACCGTGAAACTGTGCCTTCGGTATCGCAGAGCAAGGACCGTACACAAACCAAGGCCCGACACAGTTTTTAATCATAGAATATGACCCGTCATTTTCTTTATTTATATCCCTTATTTTTTATATTCATTTTTATACCGAGTTGCAATTGTGTTTTTTTTTTTTTGCTCAAGGAAAAAAAAAAATAGTGGTGTTCTCCCTCATTTATTTAACAAATTAAAAAGAATCTTATGAGATCACATTAGAACAACAATAAACGTGGCTCATGTTTTCGTCTCCAAGCCCAAGTCATTGTGACAAAAGCCCTGTACGGTAGGCTGATTTAGGGACATAACTGCAGCTTCACTATCGACGACGAAGGGGAATTAATCCTTGGATGATTAGAGAGAGAGCCCGGATAAACCACCCTCTTGTTGTCATGCTACTACCATTGGTGGTATCGAGTTGCAAATGTTATTCTCAAGGGTTAATTGTATTGGTGCATCCAAAGCTTTCATTGTTGGGCAACTTGAATCCTAAATTTTATAGGCCGTTTAAAAGAACGGTTGAAACCAATAATTTTGGTTTAAAAACTTTAGCATGTGAAAGCTTTATATTGTAGTAACTTTTTATTCTTTTACTGTAGTATGTGAGAGTTTTACACTATTTATGGTTCTAATCTTTCTTCCAAATGACCTATTAATTTTGGTAAATAACATGATAAATTTTAAATTTTGTTGCAATTGTGATCAACAAACTAACATACATCAATTAATAAATGAAAATTACCCCATACTATTTACAAATAGACACTAAATTTTTTATTGGTTGACAAGTTTAATCCAGAACTATTTTAAATTTTATAATATCAGACTACAAATGTTGTCCATTAATTAATGTCAACTATTGATTGGACAATATTGTCAATAATTGTAAAATTTAAGATCCTAAATATCAAAATTAAAAGTTTAAAATGCAACTTGCAAAAGACGATAAACTTAGGATGCATCACTATAATTTACTCCCTTTTTTGAGGGACCCGCATCTGGGCATGTTAGACATGTATGCCCTAAGGAGTAAGAATGTAGTAAGTTTTTAGGGACATTTTTAATTAATAAAGAATTTATTTATTGTTTATATACCAAATCTTGTCCTCTTTACGTTTATATTTGTTGAATGTATGTTAATGTTAAGCAAACAATAGTTTGAGACTGTCGGTCTAAACCTTAAGAATTGGGCATATGATTGACAAATTATGCGGAAGACACAATTCTTAAAGTGATGGTCTAAATCATAAGATCTGCAATCGAGGGAATAAAGTTGGCCTCTTTATTCATGTAAAGATTGCTATGTTGTCTATATTCCTATTGGGAGATGGTTTGTCTTGACCATCGAAGGTGGACTCCGTGAATAGAAACATTAGCACGTTGTCATAGGTGACAATGTATTGGATCGGGACATAAAGTGAATAGATTTGAATTAATAATTCTGTCTTGGCAAATCGATTCACTTTAGACAATCATTTGTATTGTATCTTAATCCTGAGATGAATAGTGGGCCCATTGTCTTAACTTGTATCTTTTGATGTACCAAAGGGTGACACCCACATCTTAATAGTGGTATGCATGCTGGTACGTTGGAGGCATGACTCTTAATAGCATAGACCTGTTATTCATAGATATGGAATCCATAGCTCCTCTTTAGGAGTAGTGATATCCTCCTATATGCGTTATCCTGTAATTAGAAAAACTGGAGCGCTCAATCATTTGGATACATAGGTGTAACCAAATGGTATACTGCCTTTAGATGGTAAGTTTTTCAATGGTGAGATAATGAAACGTAAGATAAAAAAAATCAGGAAGGTAAGACAGAACTTGTCCTTAAGCCGATTATGGATTATCATATACAAATACGATACACTATGATATGTCATGGAGACTTAGCTATACAGGCTTTGTAATTCTATGTAGTTCGAGAGTGCAGCTCTAAGTTTTTAGTAGAGTTGAGTTGGAGTTGATAATTATGAAATATATATATGGGATATTGGGTTTCATAATTATCAGGAGCTTGAACTATATAGGTCTATTTGCTTCCCTTTACTAGCTCACAACATCCTGTAACGATACGACGTACTTTTTCAATAATTGGTGACTTGTGTCAGATTTATTAGATTAGTTGAAATTCAAAAGAATCAAATAATTCATGTTTGTTTATCGGTTGAATTAATTTTGTGATAAAATTAATTCAAGATAAACTTGTTGAATTATTGGGATCAGATAATTCTTGTCTGTTTATCGGTTGATTTAATTTTAAATAAATTAGATCAAGACAAACTTGTAGAATTATTAGGAATTCATTTATTTTCCTATAGATTATCCAGATAAAGTTGTTTTAATCAGATAACCTTTCTATTGGGTTATTTGAATTAAAACTGAGACTTCATCCTATAGAATATCGAGTGGAAAATAAAAGATTCGCTGAGATATTAATCGGCAGTTCGGCATGCCGATCCTCATAATCAGTCTACCGATGAGCGAAGGATAAGATCACGCGTTTTTACGTGGATCTTATCAGATATTGATAGGAATTTGATTTTGATTCGAATTTTGAGACCTAATCTGATAAGGACTGACCCTAGACTCAACCTTTATAAATAGGGAGTAAGTCACATAAGTTATTTAGATCAATTGAGAGATTAAGAGTGATACTCTGTTGCTAAGAATCTGAAAACTCTCTGAGAGCTCTTGTTCACAAATCACGAACATTTGCTTTGGGTTCTCTCAATTGGTTGAAAAGAGAGTCATCTGGTGGAAGAGTTGTACGTGTAAGCCCACACTCACTCCGATCGTGGATAGAGAATAACAAAGAAGACCAGTTGATTGAGACTCTTCTGGTACGTTACTTCTCTTCACTGATTGCATGAGCTTTTCGACACATAAAGGTTGGTAAGATCTGGTTAATTTATGCATATAGCATGTCAAACTTGTGTTTTAGAAAATACTTTGATAAATTTTTAAAATTTCGCTGCGTACTATTTTTCTAAAACATGGCAATCAAATGAGAAAAAATTTTCAAGATTATGAAAATAGAAAAACAAAAATGGAGGATTTCTGACGATACGTTTGGTGCAAAATTGTTATTTGCCCTCTATATTGGCACGTGTCCTCTCCATGTGAACGTATGTTTTTTTGGAAGCCCTTGCCAACCTTGTTTAGTAGGGCATTAGTGAAATTCACTTTACTCAGCACTACTATTTGCTGACAAATTTTGATTTTATTTTATTTTCCATGAAATCCGTTTCACATGGTGATTGATACTGTCTGTCATTCAAAATTTATAATTTTCCTTTCTATAATAAAATCAGCTTTTCTAGATATGATAGAAACTCACTAATCATAGACTTAAGATCTCTTTTCACCATATGTAATGTTGGAAGTAATAAAGGGCTCATTACAAGAATGCCAAAAAATTTAAAAAAAAAATAAAGTTTAGATAGATTTATGCTACTAAAAAATAATTACAGAGAATATTTCGGTACAGCATTACATTTTATATTTAAATACCAAATATACCTTGAAAGCTCCAAAACGTATAAAATAACAAATGCATCAAAGTTCACAAAAAAATTACAAGCATTTTGCAAAATAATGATAACAACAACAACAACAACAACAACAATATATCTCATTCAGCAACAACAAAAAAAAAAAAAACAAAACAAACAAACACACATCTATTTCGGAGACAACCACTATTGCGCTGGGCTATCATGCAAGGGCCGACTAAGTCGACCGGAGATATCTTCGGTATCGACTTCGGTATTTGTCTCCATGGCAAAGTCTCAATGCATGCTACAAGTTTGTCAACGAAAGGTCAGAGTTAGTAAGCAAAATGACGATAGCATCCCACGATCTCTGCATATCCACGTAGGCTTGTCGATGATCTATAGATCGCCGGCAAACCTCGTGTTGATGTGCGAGATCTCCAAATCTCCATCTCGACACACTACAAGCTCGGCAAGGGAGCTCGAAGTCGGTGTTGTGCCAATCTCACAAGGGCTTCAATTATGATAGCACGGGAGCTCGACAAGGGAGCTTGGAGTCGGCAAGCGTAGTAGTGACGATGTTGATGTTGATGTCGATATTTATGCAATCTGCTGCGGAAGTATGCAATCTGCTACTTACTTCCACAGCAGATTGCATAAATATCTCAATAATAAAAAAATTTGGAACTTTTTTTAAGGGTTGAGGAAAATTCTGAACTTGTTACCTCTTAGTTTAACCTTTTTTTTATTTCACCCCAGTGTTATTTGAGATATTTCGAATTCAACAGCAATGTTGAATTGATGTTACTATCTGACGTTGGTTAGCAATTGCTATTTTGTATGAGCTAAATTGTGAATCGAAGAAAATAGGAACAAAAATAGAAAAACAAAAAGTTAAATGTACCAAATTAACTTTACTAAATTTGGTTAGGATGCTTTTTTGCCACAACTAGCAAATGTTTTTCTTCATTATGGTGGAATCCACTGCTATTAAATGAGTCACTTTTTTTTTTTTTTTGTGAGATGCTATTTAATGTATCAGTTGGCCACTTGGCTCACACTCTAACAAAAGATGACAAAATTTATGATTTAATTATGTAAAATTACATATTATGTCACATTTTTAAAAATTGTGTTTTCATGCCACACTTAAAAAAATTTGTACTACACTATCATTCATATTACATATTAAGTTACACTATAAATAAGTAGAAGTGATATTTATAAAAAATAGATCTTAAAATATGAAATTTGCGAAAATTTCTCATGTGTTATGTGCAATATATTTTGATTAGACTTTTTTTGGGTTATTTTGAATAGACTTGGATTAACCTCAAACCCAACAAAAATTTCCCCAAGTTACCCACACTTGAATAAAAGTCACGGCTTCAAAACTATTAGTGCCAATAATCTTGCCAAGTGAAATATAATATGAATTAGAAAATTTAAAACTATACCATATGATGTCTTACAAGAATGGGTTTAAAATACAATTTTTTGGTACTATTTAGCAGTATCAAAATTAAGCGTTAAGTATTAAAATAATTTCTCATTTTATGCTAGAAAATTACGTCGCAATTATTATAATGATTTTAATGTTTGTTACTTTTAACATATATAATTTTTTTTTAATTATACATCAATATGAGTACTATAATGATTTTGATGTTTGTTACTTGTAACATATATAATTTTTTAAATTATATATCAATTTAAGTACTAAGATTATGTTATATGCCTAAAAAAATCTAAAATTATTTATCAACAATAAATATCAAATTTCAACAAAGTTGGAAAACAATCTAATTTATGATTTTTTTTTTGTTAACATATTTTTTTCAACAGCTAACATCTTTTATTTCTTTATGATTCAACTCAACAGGATTGAGTTTAGACCCCCTCACAAAAGGTGGGCACCACTAAAAGATCTAACTATGTGAGATATATGGGTCCACCACATCAAGTTGAACAAGGATACATATAACAGATATTGTAATATGTCTCTCAAATGTTGGAAATCAAAAGTCTCAGGTTTAAATATGAAAAACAAACATTTTTTTCATGTATACTTTAGACGTTGGAAAGTGATGCTGGACTTTTCAGGACAGAGAACGATTCGTAGTGCCTTAGCGCTAGGTTGGCGCCGTGGCATCCGGTTGGCAAAAGCACCATTTTCTGGTGCAATATACTCGACGCTGGCCTGAAAAACTGATATTTTAAAGTTGAGTGGTTTTGAATTGTTTTGAACTAGTGTGTTGTTGGGTTATATGTTTTTATACAAACTTGAATACTTATTAACAACTGATAGATCAGTTGTAATGGTTGTATTGTTTTATGAAATGATACTTTCACATGAAAGGTTGCATATGATGCAACGGTTGCACTCGTTCATGAAAAGACACCATTATCTTTTATTAAATCTCTAGAAAATTTCAAATTTCATATCTTATTCTTGAATAATACATTATTACTAGATATAGTGTTTTGAGTTCAAACCTGACTTTTATTTCCAGATTTTCTTAGCTTTCATTTTTGTTTTTTGTTCAACTCACAAATTCTCCAACCACCCAACATTTATCATATTACTCCTATTTTTTTAGTTATGCGTCCCAAGTAAATACAATTAGATGTACTTTTAACACTTCTGTACCTAATAGTGGTACATTTTCATACAGCACTAGGCTACCCTTCAGACTTTAGCTCTTGTATAATGTGGTTTGTCCTTCCTTAGGCCATTGTGCTAACCTATGATCCTCCCACAAGGGTTCAATCAGGGACAATGTACGAAAGCTACAAAGGTGCCATTGCTCCTATTGTAATTTGTAGGTTCTCACATGGCAACAGAGCAACGTCAGGGTAAGGGAATCCTTCACTCTTGTTAGGTAATTCCAAACCATTTACACAGGGGAGTCAAAAGCTATAGGTGAGATCTACAAGATTTTGGGATGATATGTAGAACATAGATTCGTTATTAGAAGACCAAGATGTATGTTGCAAGTTAATAAAAACTTTATTCTTTTAGTTTTGGAAGAGTTGACATGTTTAAGTACAAGAAAATACATATAATTAGACCCAAGAAGTCATTTTTAGCCCCGAGTGGAGGGTTTAAATCTCTCTCTCTCTCAAGCATATGTGCATGTTTGGGGTTAGTTGGTTCTAACCAACTTTTTAGTTAGGAACAGTGTAAAGCCTCACATGTAACAGCAAAAGCAAAAAAAGTTACTATAGTATAAAACTCTCACATGGTACAGTGTTTACAGTTTTAATCAATGGTTCTAACCATCATGCCAAATACCCTAGTGTTAGAGGAAACTTTCATAGATGAAAACTATCACCAAATCCAAAATCTCATGTTAATTCATCAAGAAATTTAGCGAAGCATACTTGAATCCATGTGAACGGATGTGATCCTTGAATTTTTTGGTTCTTGATCTTCCAAGCCAATACGTATGGTTTCTCTGAGAAGAAGCCCTCTCTTTTTCTAATGATGTGATGTCAGAAAAGAATCATACGTACGTCTTGGGGACCATAAATGTTTATAAATATTTTAACTTTGTCTTATTTCTATTTTGGCCCATTATAAAAATAGCAATTAGACTTTTAGTCTCTACATATAAATGGGCTAATACTTTATAAGATGCTTTAAAGCCTAAAACTTTACATTTTATTAGATCACTTTAATTAGGCTCAATCTTATGATAACTCGAATATACAATTATTATATATGTGTATGCCCACACCAATTAAATCCAACACCTAGTAGTAAAGAGACGTAAATGGCTGCTCTGTTATCATAATTTGGAGACATATAGCAAACGATTAGAAGATGATATGTATTTGATTTGTAGACTTATTCTGTAATCTATTCTCATCCAATGGTAACAATATGACTTTTGGGCATATTAAGAAAATAACAATAATGATAATTGGATTGTAGGTTGATCACTCAGTTTTAATTATACGGTTGGTCATTCGGCTTTAATTGACGATTTATGTTGGTTCAGAAACCAACCGGCATCGTCGGAGAAAATGTATTTAGAACCACAACAACCAAAAAAAAAGAGAGGGTGAGGGACAACATAGGAGAAAATGTGTCAAGTGACCATTAAGATTCTTTCTTCTTCTTCCACAGGGACTGTGCTAAAGTTTCTTCTCATTTTATTTTTCTTCTTCTTTTTAAATTATATTATTTTATAATATATTTTATTGTATAACATATATACATATATGTATATATAATGTATTTTTTTAAAAACTTAAGTGAAGCAACAATGTTATAAAAAGAATAAAAGAAAAGATTCATGCTTACGGCCATTTTAGGGTTTCATCGCTAACTTGCAAATGCAAAGAATTTAAGAAGGATAGAAGGAGAGGAGCACATGCTAAGGAAAGCCAAAAGAGAAGGAAGGAGAGGGCGGTAGCAATGGCTAGGGTTTCAATTTTCAAAACAAGAGAATAGAGGGGATTAGGAAGGGAAGGAGATAGAAAAATAAAAAATAAAAAAGAGTTCTTAGTTTCGATTAATTGAATGTCTCAAAAATGTGAAACGGATGATTGAAATGCTAGCATTTGGTAGTTTGATTTTGCCGACTAACAGAGTCAACCTCTACCCTAGAAATTTCTATGTTATTTCGTTGGCCATTAGTTTTAGTCTTTTCAATTAGTCCTATTGGATTGTGTCCTCCAAATCCACATTTGGTGGGCAATGCTTGAGATTGAGAAGCAACTTTTTGGTTGAGTCCCTTCAAACAAAGGAGCTTCTTAGCTTTGTGCAAGTTGAAAAAAGAGCCATGGTTGTAATGACCGAGAAATTTCATTAATAAAATCTAATATTTAATTGGGTTTTAATGAATTTACTTTTAAAAATATAAATTTTTGTAAAAATTGTAATTTTTATAAAAATTACGATAAAGTATGAATAAACGGCATTGATTGCAAATTTTATGGCAAATGTGATGCAATGTTGGATATTGTCGAATACAGATTTTACGAGTTTAATTACTCAAAAATTTGTAAATAATATCCATAAAATGAATTTTATATCATGATTAATTGTAAAATTGTGATATAAACACATGGATACAAAGAATATAAATATGATGTAGAGTCCTCTGAGACCTAACCCAGTTAAAGAAAGAGGCCAAAACAGTATAAGAATATTGCTAGGTGAAAACACAGATACGAAAAATGTCACGATTGGCCTCCAAAAGTGAACGAAAAGTAAGTCAAATATGTTTATACAGTGTAAGGATAGAAAGTACACTGATTTGACCATGACAGTATAGAAAAAATACTGTGGTAAAAAATTATGCAGCGTAAATTTTTAACTCCACAAAGTGGACACTTACTTGAATTCTATTGGGCCAACAAGCCATGCAATGTGGCCCAATAGCATGATGCCACCTAGGGTAACCCACTTGATTACCCCATGAGTCACCCATTTGGATAAGTGTGAAATTAATGTGATTTTAGCAAAAAAATCATTTCTTTCTTCATCCTTAGCTCTGGCAACCATTGAAGGAAGCTCTCAAAAAAATTTCTCAACCCCAAACTTTGCAAAAATAACCCCAAACAAGTTTTACAAGCAAGTACAAGGATTTTCTACAAGTTTTAAGGTAAAATCCTAAACTTTTTAATGAGTTTTCAAGGGATTTTTCATGGGTTGAAGAAAGAGATTAATCCATGAAATTTTTGAATGAAAAGGAAGCTTAGGAGGGAGTTCAAAGGGATTTTGAAGGCTTGAAACCAAAAGGGTGTTATTTTGGTAAGTTTTGGATTTTAAAGTTTTAAAATTTTATGGATTTTGTTTTGATTTTTATTCTTTTAAACCCATGAGGGTTCTTGAGCATGTGCTTGATGAAATTTCATGCATATGTGAAGTATGGCATGTGTAAGTTGTGAAATTTTGATTTATGGTGCAAAATGATAATTTTGCAAAAAGTGTTATTTTGTAATTTTGATGTTAGACTTTGCAAAAATGATGTTTGAGCATGTGAATGATTTGAATAAGGCATGGAATGGTTTCTATAGGGGTAGATTTGCAATTTTAAAATGGATTTTTACCAAAATACCCAAAGGGTTAAATTGAAAGAAAATGTTCTTTCTCGGTAGATTTGAAAAATAACCAAAAACACCCCTGTATAGTGAGATTTTGAGAAAAGTTAAAACACAAAAGTTGTAGATCTCGATGAAACTATTAGGTTTCTTAGATGGTTCGTTGAAAAACTCAATCGTTTGTGAGATTTTGATTTTTCAAAGAATTTATGAAAATTGTGAAAATTTTTAAAAAGGGCAAAAACATCATTTCTCAAAGGATTTTGAATATGGTACTTTGAGAAAAAATGATCCTTGAGAAAAGTAGGAAATTTTGATGCAAAGAGAAAAATTTTAGTCCAGCGGGCAAAATTGTCAAAATTTTCAGTTTAGGGGCTAAAATGTAAAGTTTTATAGAGAAGGGGCATAAGTCTGAAATAAAGAGATACGAGCCACTAGAGCATTACTTTAACGTTAATATGTGGCTATTTTTATTAAAATAACAAAATCGAGCTCGGGTAAGTCAGTAGGTTCACGGAGGCCAAAATCGTCATTTTTGCCCGAATAACCCGAACAGCTCAAAAATGTTTTCAATGAGATAAAAAGATGATTTGAAAGATGTCCACCCTTCGTAAGTAATGATAGGGTAGAGTAAGGTAGAAATAAAGAAACCAATGGTTTCAAGTTGTATACGGTTATGCAACTCGACTAGTTAAGTAACGAACGTTTTGTAATGAAACATAGTGAAATTGGCTAATAGTATTGTAATTGGCCAACAGGATCCTAAGAGCCTATGAGAAAGGAGACCGAAGTCGATCTTTTGGTACACAAGCACAAGTAAGTACCCTTCCCACCTACAGCATGAAACTGTAGGTATAGGATGTATGTATATGTACACTTGAGTGTATATTACGGTGTAAACTTGTATATTTGCCATGATATGAATACCTAGGGGTATAGTCATGTATGGATACCTATGAGTATATGATTGAAATACCTGAGTGTATAACATGTTATATATCGATATGTACAGTATATTACGTACCTATGTGTACAATGATGAATACCTATGTGTATTAAATGTTATGTACTTGTGTGTACAATAATGAATACCTATGTGTATATAAAGTAAGTACTTGTGTGTACTATGCTATGCAAGCGAGTTTATGTGTTATGGATAACATGTGAATATCACATCATACATGGTATGTCAACCATAATAAATGGACTGGTAAATACGTCACCAAAAATTAAGAAAAGTGTCGTACCGACTCCTGACTCAAGGGAAGTTTAAAGGATATAGTATGGTCACGATATTACGTAGACCTAAATGAAATTACACAATGGTACGAACACTTGGGCTCTAGTAAAGATAAGAAATGATGAAGATAAGGAAAGTTTATAAGAAAGCATAATTGATTCATGCATTTATATTTGAATATTCATGTGGGATTTATGGGACTTACTGGGCGTTAGCTCATTAAATTTTTCATGTTGTAGGTATTCCGATAAGAAGTTCATAATAAGTCGTAATGATGAGCTGGCGTTCGGATGATGTGTGCAGACTGGGTATGGATTCCGCCGTAGTATGTTTCCGCTATTTTGTATTTTAAGATATTTTGAAAGTAATGTTTGATAAACTACATTGCAAAAAAAAAGATGGTTATGTAAATACAAGTATATGTTTGTATTTCAGAAGTTATTAGACCAGTATATGTAAAGTATTAATTAAAAAAAAATTCTTAAATTTTTGCCCTAAAGTAAGTAAGAAAGAGTTTTATCACAGCCTGAAAAGGTGGGTTGTGACAAGGGTTGTGGTCCATGCCCTTAAAAACCTTTTTTTTTTTTTCTTAAGTTATGGACCACTTCCAACAGTATTAAGAGTTGCACTAATTCCTTGTATCAAAAGAGGAAAAAATAAAAAGAAAATATGATCCACCAATTCCTAACTAGTTATTGGACCATTTAACGAAATGAAACTAGATGTTGGACCTGACCTAAATTTGACATTTTTGGAACCCACTGTACCCCTGGTGATCAAGTTACAAGAGTATTAATTATATGTTATGAAAGGAACAAAAACGTTGTATTAACAAAAAATATAGATCTAAATAGGTACTACCCATTATAAAAAATTATTTACATGACTTATTAGCGAAATTCTATAGTAGAAACATTCTACCATAAAGGTTTTGGGGAATTAACATAAATGTAACACCTTTTTAGACTTAAGTTTCATTTATATGACAAACTATGAAAAGTTCTTATGTCACAAAATGTATTATTAGTTCTACATATCTTGCTGAGATATTTCAACATGTCTTGATGGGACATTTCGAAAACCTCCCACATGTCTTGCTGGGACAAATAGGCGAGACATTCTAAAACCCTCCCAAATGTCTAGTTAAGACATTTTTATATGTCCCACCAGGACATTCTTTCCCTAAAAACCTCCCACATGTCTCATTAAGACATCTAAAAAAATAACAGAAACAAACACCATAGAAAAACACAAACGCAAACACAAACACAAATAGAAAAAGGCAAAAAATACACAACTAGATAAAAACACTCCTATCTACATCTTGCTACCGTCGGCGACCATGGCCATCACATGTCCTCCAACACCAGTGATGATCTCTTCTCATTTTTTCCTCTCTCTTTCTTTTTCTTTCTCTAATGTGGCTCACCACCATCATTGCTGGCCTTGAACCAAACAAAAATAGACATTGCTGGATCTACAATCCTCAACCACGGCTTCGACAATCAATGATGAGGCAAGACACGATAGTGCCAGATTTGCGATCCTCATTAACGGCTTCAAAAATCGATGAAAAAGGAAGATGTGATAGCTTTCGATCACGACTCGAGGATGAAACTAGCTCCTACGACTGAAAACAAACGATCAAAGGCAAGGAAGATGACTTTAAAAAACTACAGCTACTCGAGGATGAAACCAGCTCTGATAATGACAATGACAGATATACAACGAGAAAGATGACTCCGACGATCTAAAGCGACTTGAGGATGAAACCAGCTCCGGCAACAACAATCGAAAGACTACAGCGAGGAAGATGACTTTGGCTTTCGATGACTTGCTCCGTGACGATGACAGCGGTGAGAAGATTTCAGTGACTGGAACAATTTTAGAGAAGGATGAGAGAGCAAGGGATGAGAGAGAGAAAGAGAGACAGGGAGAGTGAGTGAGAGGAGATAAAAAAGGGAAGTCAAAAAATGGAGGGAAACAAAGAAAAGTAAACAAAAAAGTAGCATAAATTTTTGCAAGTTTTTTTTTTTTGTGGCAAAAAAAAAATAGAGAAGAGAAAATGGTGGCATAAGGTGTAATTTTCTCAAGGGTTTTTAATGTCAACTGTACTATTCTAATTAGATAGTACTTATTAAATGGGTTATGGATGTAACATTGTTGCTAAAAAATATTTGTACTCAAAAATATTTGTGCTCAAAAAGTACTATCATAATATCCAATTCTTGACCAATTTATTTACATTCACAAATAGGATGACCTAATAAGACTTCACAAATAAGTGTACTTGTAGGATATAATTTATCCTGTTTTTTTAAAGCAAACTTTATTAATAAAAAACATTATAAACTTAGTTGCATATGACCCATTTTAAGAGAACTTGATCTTGACTAGATCCACCAGTAAGGACAAACATAGAACTAGGACAAAATTCAAGTGTCAAGACTTAAAGGAGAAAAGACCCGCTCAACATAGAAACTAGAGTTAGACAAGGCTCGTTAGAAGATACCATAACATTCAATGGATTAAGACTGAAATCAAACCCTCCCTCAATAGGTCACAAACAACATGGCCTAGACTAAGGTCTAGCCGGACTTCAACACACTTTTTGTAAATAACAAAAGGAAGAGACAAACAAATTAACACTAGACGTGGAAAGACCATCTCTATCACTCTCTTTGTTACAACGCGAACAAAAAAAAAATCAAAAAACAACTAACAGCCTTAGCGTTATAGAGAAGCCCGATTGTGACATGACCACTACCAATGAGCCGCACGGACATGCCACATCTATGAAGCCAAAGTCCTCTCACCTTTCTTCCCTCTCCCCATCAACCACCACCTACCCTCCATCCTCTGCGTTGAGAACGACACCACACCCAACCTCTTCATCAAAAGTAGAGACCCTGGATCACAAACTAGTCGCTCCTTCCATGGCTCGCCTCACCAGATGCCACTATCCTGATAGATCCCACCCCATACGTGGCAGACCCTCACTATACCACCCCAATTCTATGATGATAGAGAACCAAAACCCAGGTTGTCAACAAGCCCAAGACTAGCGCCCAAACACTCGGCTCCACCATCCCCATAAATTCCTCCCTCGACACCTCCAAAGCTCAACCTACTACTATCCACCCACTCGTCGATCTTTCTCATGCTAAAGACTACACCATCTCATACTAAAGCATGGCTTTGCCCCTTCCCCCTAGCTATAGCACTAGTAAACAGCCAATCTACTACCTCAAGGCAAAAACGAGGGGCAACGCTAGCACAAAAGAACAAAACCCTAACAGAGCAACTTAGAGAAAGAGAAAAGATATATATAATTTATCTTGATTAAGTTTTGCACTTTGACGTAAAAATATATGTATAAAGGAGCGACAAAATAATACGACAAATAATGGCTACTCTATCTAGCGGTGACCTAATTTACATTGAAACCTCTTATGTTTTATCTAAATTACAATGACACCCTATAGACCAAAACTAATTATACTGATACTCTTTAGACATAGCTTTATTAAATTTTGGTTTGAAATGATCAAAATACCTATCAATCTTAGTCATTGATCTACAAAATAAGATCCTAACCATTAATTATTAACTACTAATAAGACCAAAATAAAAATAAAACCTAAATACTAATCAGACCAAATCCAACCCCCTCTCCCCAAATTTTCCCCACCAAGGCCGAAGACCACCCTCTGCACACCAATGTTCCCTCTCTAACCATCACTGCCCTGTCGAAGAGTTCATCTCTGAAAACCCAACCCCTCTGCATGCGCGTTCCCTCTCCAGTCACCCTTCGCTCACACTATCTCAGTGTTCGTAGAGCCCAACATGCCCCCAGCCCCTAAGACTCCAAGACCACCCCACCCGCCGAGATGAACCCCCATTCCCTGACCTCCCTTTGTGGCTAGCTCCAACTGCCATCACCACCACCAGCCCACATTTATAGCAATAATAATGTTATTATTTGGGTTTTTTTTCCTTTGTTTTTGGTAAATAGTTATGATATTTATGAATTTCGTTAATTTTCAGTGAAATTTGTGTAATTGTTGATTATGGGTTGATTAAGTTGATTTTTTAAATTTATTAATTTTCAGTTTGTTGGAATTAAATATTTTATGAAATTAGTTAGTTTAACGTCTGAAAGTTGTCAGTATGATTGTTTGTCTGCTTGTTGACTGTGCATTAATTTGTTTATGTGATCGTTGATTATAGAATTTGTTAGATTGGTTTCTTGGAATTAGTTTGTTTTGCTATTGTTGATTACAGAATCAGTTTGCTGGAATTAGTTTCATTTTGTGATTATTTTGTATGATAAATTTGCAAAAAAAAAAAATGGTGATCTTTATGTTATAACTTTGGAAACGTAATTCTATCATTTGAAATGTTAAAAATGAAAAATTTTTCAAACAAATAACATTTTCTATACTATTAGAGTAAAATTTATATTTACAAGTGTGTTCAAATTGTTTATACTCATTTTTTAATGTAATATAAGGACAAAAATGTCATTTCCATGTGCATAAATAGACAACAATAGAGGGGTAATTTTGGCATTTTAAATAAAATTAGTGGTCAACTAACAGCCAAATCTCATGATCAACTAACAGAAGGGGTCCTCTTGTAATTTTTTTGATTCGTCAAGGGGTGTCAGTATGATTAGTTTGGGTCCAAAAGGTATCACTATAATTTGGATAAAACACATAGGATCTCATTGTAATTTCCTTGAAGATAAAATTAGAGAAGAAGAGCTAAATAGTATTTTCTAAAAAATATTTAAGATATTTATGGTAAATGATTCATTTACAAAGCATGTGTACAGTAAATTTAACTTATAAATATGATTTGTAAATAAATCATTTACCATAAGTGTGCTATTTACATAAATATATTTAAATGTAATATTTATTATAAATATTTTTAAGAAAATGACCTATCTATTATAATTTTACCAAAAAGAAAGCAAGAAACCATGCTCGAAAGTCCTAAATTGT
Organism: Artocarpus heterophyllus; assembly: GCA_025403435.1. NCBI lineage: Eukaryota > Viridiplantae > Streptophyta > Magnoliopsida > Rosales > Moraceae > Artocarpus > Artocarpus heterophyllus. The sequence continues at coordinate 10,469,983 of CM046352.1, forward strand.
GGAGTCCATATGGACCATGAGAAAAAAAGGAACACGCTAAACGCCAAAAAAGATAAAAAAAGGGACTAGCTCGACGGTACAAATACGATGACAAAAATAAATAGTGTTATTTTAGAGAAACATATTAGAATAAAGGAGGATTCTATGGTGAGATATCTTGATAAAGGCCCCGTAGGGTCAAGGATTGTGACCATAAAATTTTAATTAAACATGGTGTTTATAAAGTAAAATTGCATATTAAATGAGACTGGATGCTATGATAAAAATTCCCACGTATTTTGATAATGTTATTTGATTTAAATCGTAAGGTTTAAAAACTCTTATATATCAGAACTTAGGCAAACGTATTTTGTTTTTGTTTTCCTGTAAATAACTTTCTTTTTGTTGCATATGCTTCACTATGCTTTTTGTTACATATGCTTCTCCATATTGAAGATTTTGAAGGAGACGAGTACTAAACAACGAGTATTACTCTCTCTCTTTCTTTTTTTTTTTCAAAGAAAAGAAAAATCTTCCCTCCTTAATTAGTTTTGTGCCTTTCTTGGTTATTCTTAAGTCAACATATATATATTAAATGAAGGCAGAATAAGAAAAATGTTAGATTATTTATATTTTTTAGAGTAAATATCATGTTTTGAAAATATTTGTAATAAATGTCAGATTTACAATGTAAACAACTTATATACTATATAAATAAAAAATATTTATATTCTAAATAAGGAGGTAAATATATTATTTACACCATAAATCTATTTATTGTATAAATAAGAATTATTTACACTATGAATAAAGATGTAGATAAGTTATTTACATTATAAATTTGATATTTACTACAAATATTTTAAAACTTTACATTTACTACATTCAATTTTAAGAAAGTAACATTTCTGACCATTTTCGAATCAAATAATAATAAGGGAAGTTATTGTAGTATTTAAATGCATAAATTTTTGAGAGAAATGAGCATTTTTTTGAGATTTATCTCCTAAAGGCAATGTAAATGAGAAGAACACCACGTTCAGAATATTGATTTACGATATACAATTTTGTGGAAAATTTAGGACTTATTTACACATAAAAGTGCAAAGATAAGTACTTAGATGCTAGAAATAGCTACTTTTACTTCTTGAATTCTAAGTAGCGCAACACATTTAAGTTTTAACTCATGTGTAGTGTAAATCAGGGTGTATAACACCTTCAAATATTAATGATAATTCATCTATTTACTTTTTTTTAAGCAATAGTGCATATTTGAATTAGAGAAAATTACATTTTATGCTATACTTTTAAAACTTATATTTATTTATGTCACATTTAAAACAGATTATGTCATACTATTATTTATATCATATCTTTATATTGTGTCATATTAAAATATTCGTGCATGATGTTTACGAAAAATAGATTTTAAAAAATCACGTTTTTTAAAATTCTGTTTTTGAATTACAACTCAATAAGCCTCATCTTTAACGGAAGTAAAGCCCTGGCTGGGTTATTTGGCCCATTTAAATATAACCTCTTTTGGTATTTTTTTTAAAAGTTTTTAGAAATGTTTTTTTATGTTTTTTAAAGCAAAAAATTTAAAAATACTCTTAATACAATTCTCAAAAATTTTTAATTTTAAAATAAAATTAATTTTACCTATTTTAAAAACACTAAAAAAAAAAATTTACCCTATCTTTACTGGTTTTTAATCTGCCAAGATGGCGGAGCAGTAACAAAGGGGGCACAAATATGAATGAGGCGCGTTGTACAAGTGAGAAAGGGGAACAACAACCAAGCAGAAAAACATGATGCGGGGCAAATGTGACCATGGCAATTGTACTTTGTGTCTGCAACAGTGAAATGACAATCACAATTATAAGATGGGCCTTTCTGTGACAAAGACACATATACTTAGAGCACATGGCACGTTGTTTGCCGTTGAATTTGTTCAGCAGCACAGTTCTAGTACAAAAGAAAAAATCCCAGTGGTATGTTATTTTTTTTTAGTTCCCACCAAAAAAAATTACATTATAAGAAAGAAAAGAGCATTTTTATTTATCAACTTGTGGTTTTAACCCCACCCACCCTGATGTGTTGAGTTCTTATAGGCTTAAGCATTTTTTTTTTAAAGGAGATTTCTCCTCTAGGCAATGAAAGAATAATTTGTAAATAAATATTTATTTTTCAATCCTTAAATATATAAAAAATGATAATTTTGAGCAGATGTAGTGATTTAAAAACTTATAATACTTATAGGTGAGAAAGACTTTTCAAATCTCTCTATCTCTCTCTCTTTAAAAAAATAGTCCATAAAGACAAGTCGAATCAAGATAAGTAGATTTTGAATAAGAACATAACGTCCAGAGATTAATTAAATATAATCACAATGTAAAATAATAAATTAGTATGTCTTATTATAATTTAAACTTAATCTAATCATTAATTATTTTGTGGTATTTTTCTAATTAATTTCACTTTTAATTATTTTGTTAGTTATCTTAAATTTTAAAGTTTGTTAAAATTACTATAAATGAAATTTAGCATTTTGTAAACTCATTTTAAACAAATGTTGATAATATCTATTTAACTTATTTGTTTTTTTCAAAATCAGATTTAATAAAAAAGTAATAAAATAATTTTGAAAAAAAAAATTTATCAAATTCCAAACAGATACCTCTTACCAAAACTTAGACAACCCTAAAATTTCCTCACCAAAACCAAATGGAAGACATGGTTTTATCTCAAAACTACTCTATTTCCCAGCATAAAAAGGGAGCACACTCCCTCCCATGCTCACTTTCCCTCTCTCTTTCTTTCTTTTTCTCTTCCCTTCTCCTCGTCTCTCACTCTCTCTCTGTGCAACCCAAAGAGAACCTAGCAAACATGGCGGCCAAAAAGTAGAGCTTTGGGGTCATCAACCAATTCAAAAACGTTCAAATCTATGGTTAGTTCTCTTTTTTCAAAGTTTTAAAGTTTTATTTCAAATTTGTTCAATTTTCCTTGTATGTTGTAATATGAGCCTCCTTGAGCTTAAAAATGTTTCAATATGAGTTTGTGAAACTTAAATTAACACGAATCTAAGCTTGTTTGAACAAAAAATTGAGCTAAACTAAGTTCTTACGATTTTTTCATTTTTTGAAATAAATTGTAAATTTTCATGAAAATTTGTAAAAAAGTGTTTAAATGTGTTTTATTATGCTATTCTGCACTTTTTGAGTGTTACCCATACTCTCAGAACCGAGAAAATAGGTTAGATTGAGCTCTGAGCTCAGATTGACCAAGACTTGAAATCTAAAATTTTTCAAATTTTAACAGATTGGCAAGCTGGAGTCAACTGGTCGGCAGGCCAAACACTAGCAGTTTGACAGGCCAGACTTAGTTGGTCGGTAGGCCAAATACTCGTAGTTCGATAGGCCAGACCACGGTAATTGGCTGGCTGACCGAGTTATATAAAAATGGTAGTTTTTCACTAGTTTTTATTATTTAATGATAAAAAGGAATTTTGAGCTTGTGTCATGATTATATACGCTTTAAAGGCACACTAAGGCACCATAGAATAACAAACTAAAGTAGAATAATCTAAATTAGATATTAATGTATCTAGTCCATGTCTAATGTTGTTCGCGATTCCAAGTAGCTGACGTGTAGCAGGCCAAGACTGCATTGTATGTGTTATCATGCTGGATAACAAGGTAGGACTCTAGATTCTCTTCATTGATAGCCATGATTTTAAGAGTTTTTGCCCACAATATGTTTTCCGAAAAATGTTTTTAAAGGAAGGATTATGATGTATTTATACAATTATTTTTAGAAATTATTGAGTAATAAAATGATCATAATGAACTGAATAATGAATGTAAATGAGAAAACTCGGTAATATCAGACTCAAGTAATAGTCTAAGATCCACAAATATTTAGTACCGAATGACCCAAGAACTCTATTCAAAATGAGACATCAGTGCATGATGCTACGTAGAGAGATTGGGTTGTGCACAGAGTGGCCTTAGGGACAGGTTTTGAAACCCAACTGGGCCATGACGGTAGTGATTTTGATGGCTTTGCACAAAATAAAATGATAAACTTGTTTTCAAATAAATGTTGGACCAAAATGGTAAGCATGAAATTAAAGGAGTTTATTTACTGTCTTTTATAGTCTTTGTATTATGAAAGATTTATATATTTAGGTTAATGTTTTCAAAACCCAAGTCCTACTGAGCTTTCTGCTTATAGTTTTTACTTGTTTTAAAATCTCCCTTCCAGGTGGTTCACAGCATACTGCTAACTAGGACGTTACTGATCAAACGCGTGAATTATAGGAGTATTTAATTAAGTTATTTGCTTATTTAATTAAGGCATTTATTATATCATTATTTATCTGGATTGGACTGTGGTTTTATTTTATTTATGTCGATACTATGTGTGTGCATAATGTTGGTCCGATGTGGCTGGACTTATATCTCCCTGGTTTTTATTATTCTAATTTAATTTAGCTTAGAGGTAACTATCTAAAAGGTTTTAAATTTACCATGTTCTTATAATAACCCAAATAATTAATCAGCGTGTTTAGTTAAAATTTTACTTAATTAATTTAATTAAACCGTCACGTCACTACCTAGGTTTAGGTGCGTGACAAAGAATGATGTTACATAATAGTATTTTCTAAAGAATTTTAAGTAGAGCTCAAAAGTTTGTGATTGTCATGAAGATAAGTGAGCTATACCATCAGAATAATCCACTATTCGCATCAAGCATCCTACATGCGCCGCTGCGCCCTTCAGTTGGCTTGGCCGCGTGGAATTACGTCTGCACTATAATTTTCATTATGCTACAGCCGCAGCATTTTTCTGCACCCCTGCGTGTGGGCTTTGTCTAACCGCCCGGCCACGCGCCCTTTCTTGCACTAGGGTGATATTTTGAAAGGCATTAAATTGACCTTCACACTTTTTAACAATGAGAACCATGGGTTATCGGGCTATTGGCATATGTGTTCTAGTGTTAGATTCTTAAGAAGCATTAAATTGAATTAGAATTAGACTTAAGAAAGTTAATGCAAGTAGGGACTCACTACATAACTTCAAATACATGGAGGTAGGGGAGGCGATGCACACAAAAACCTTATTTCTACATCGTGTATTTTAATTGAGATCAACGATGAAGCCGCTTGCGTGTGGGGGTAGTTGTCTCTACTATTTTTTTTAATAAACTAAAAATTTGTGATTTTTCAGCTAAGCCCCCATTGAGATCTAATTTCTTGCATGTACATTCCATTGAACTTTACTCATTTTTATTTTTATTTGCATATTAAAGAAAAAAAATTAGTATATACCCTTATTAATATAGCAGCTAGTTGTGAAATGCTAAGGACCTGCAATTTGTCAATGACCCACAACACGCTAATGACTCGTAATAACTTGCACTAACTTGTGACTTTTTTAGCTTAGAATTTACACTAATATAACAAAAAAAACACAAAACAAGTTTCTTTAAAATCAAATGAGTTCCATACTATAACAATAAAAAAATTGTCCAAAAATTTTTAAAAATATCTAACAAAATAATAAGTCCAACGCCAACAGAATAAAAAGTTTAACAAAATAAAAAAAGTCTCAAGTGATCAAACTAAAATCATATTCTTATTGTTTAAGAATTAAAACATATTTAGTTTGAAGCCTGGTCTGAGATTAAGTAAGTTAGAGTTTTGTTTTATAGGTATATTTAATAATAGGGAAAAATAATTTTAAAAAATGTTTAAATAATTAATTGCGAGTTAAATGGGTCATTTTAGTATTATAAGGGTTGACTCGAACATGACTTGCTTTTGGATGAGTTAGTTTTAAGTTAACACTAAAATGACCAGTGATCGATTTTTTTTATCCTAACCAATAAAAAATGTGTCGGGTTTGTATCATGCTATTGCGTTATAACCCATATTACTGGCCCTATTGTGACATCAAAAAATCAATATTAAGTAGCATCAATAATCATCATTAAGCTTGCTCATCAACAAGTAGTCACAAATGATATTAAACAGTTTTGTATTCTTTTCAAAATATAGGATTGTATATTGCCCGTTAAGATCAGCGAATGACATCAAACATGATGTCCAAAATAATTGAAAATTGATTCATAAAAAAGCCTGGGGACTATTTTCAGAATACTAATTTAAAAGGCCATTTGGTAGTTCAGCTATAACTGAAGTTTTTTAAGTTAGAAATGTAGCATGTGAGAGCTCTACATTATAATAGTCTTTTGTCTTTTATTATATTATAGCTACTAAGAGCTTTACACTGTTCACAATTAGAATTGATGAGTTGAAACTGAAATATCAAACGAAGGCTTACTATTTAGTATTAATTTTTCTTTCTGGCTAACTATGTAACTTGTCTTATCTTAATCACTAAACTTTAAAATATAACAAATCATACACCTCAAATATTCTACTTGTCTCGTTTTAGCCAATCTGTTACTAAGTCCATTAAATATTGATGGTATTGAGCCAATAATTTCACTTTTAGTCCTTAAATTATACTATTTGTCCTATTTTATAACTATAATAAATCACACCCCTTAAAGTACAAATTTTTTTCCTATTTTAGCCCCTATGTTACTAAATCCATTAAATATTGACAATCAAGCCACATATGCATGGACTTAATCGATTAATTATAAATTAGCGATTGAGATTAAATCTTTTATAATTAAATTTCACGCATCTCTGACCTACAAATAGGGGGTTTTATAGACAAATGTATATTTTTATTGACTTAAAATTAATAAGAATTTTGAGGTTTTTTTTAGTAATTATTGAGTTCAATTAAGTGAAATATCCATTATTATGTCATTTGTGTGATTTTGAACCCCTAGTCATAAAACTAACCAAATAGGTTTATAGTATAGTCTTTATGTGTTGTTTCATTACTTTTTAGATGTACCTATATATCCAAGTATTTTTTTTCTCATCTGTTCATTTTTTTCTATTTTAATTGACAATAATCCAAACCCAACATAAGTCATATGATGGAGAAATTTTGATAAAACTTCTTGAGAAAAAAAATAGTAAAACTATTATAAAAAATATAAAAAACAAGAAAAATTAATAAAATTTAAATAATGGAGAAACAAAATTTAAGGATTTTACTTTCAAAATATATGTTGAAAACATATATAAAGCCAAAAGGTCAAAAGCATCATTTACCTCAATCTATCAATATTTAACAGATCTATCTTGCATTTGGGATAAGAGTTCAAATTAACGGTTTGAACCATGTTTAATTCAAAACACTATAGTTGTTTAGAACTTTACATTGTAGCTGCTAAGAGTTTTACGCTGTGGACTGCTCTAATTCATGAGTTCAAACCATTGAGCTAAAAACACTACGATTAACGAAACGACCCTAAAATGGGAGAAGTTTCATCGTTTAGGGTTGTGATTTATTACATTTTAAAGTTCAGAGACAAAAGTAGAGCAAGTTGCATAGTTCAGAGGGTAAAACTAAAATTAGTGGCCCAATTCCATCAATATTTGACGGATTTAATAACAAAAAAAAACAAAATGAGACAAGCTAAATAGTTCAAAGATGTGACTTGTTATATTGTAAAGTTTATGGGTCAAAATAGAACAAGCTGTATAGTTTAAGGACTAAAAGTGAAATTAACCCTAATATTTATTGAGGTTAAATAATGAAATCCATTTTGACACAAGTAGTTATAATTCAATATGGTCGACGATTTTCTCTCTCTGTACTTCAAATTTAAAAAGAAGAAGAAGAAGAAGAAGAAGAACAACAACAACAACAACAACAACAACAATAAAGGTTAATTTCACTTTGAACTCTCAAAAATATCAATTGTCTTTCTTTCACCCAAAAACTTTCAACTGACATACTAATGGCTCCCAAATTTTTCAAATGTTATACTAGTTATACCTATATAATAAAATACTAAAAACTAACAAATTTCATTAGATGAGGCGCATGTGATCTAGTAAATTACCCACTTAAACCAAACTATCCAAAAATAATTTTATTTGATTACCCCTCCTTAACGAATCATGTATGCCTCACGTAATGAAATTTGTCAGATTTTTAATTTTATGTTACAAAGATATCATTGCTTATTAGCGTAACATTTGAAAAACTTGAGAATTGTTAATGTGTCAATTGAAAGTTTAGAGATAAAATGAAATACTTGTTATTCCTCGTAAGCAAGAAATGAAATTAACCTTCTTAATAATAGTAATAATAATAATAATAATTACTAAATATATGGAGTAGAAAGTAAAAAGAGGAAAGGAACATTTATCGTTTCATATCCTGTATTTAGGTTTATTTAAGAACTATATTTTTTAATTTTGAACCCATCAAATATGTACTTTTAGATTAGATTTCATATACACTTCTATATTTTATCTCGGTCAATAATTTATTTTGACCTTCAAAATGATCAAAGTATCCTTTAAAAGGAGAAAAGACGTAAATTTTCAAAAAATTAGAAGGAAAAATAAAAACACACAAAAAAAAATCTATTTTGAGGGTTTTTTTTGGCAAGTCTGTGGTGGAGAATGGCAAAATTCTTCATAGGTGGAGAATGATCTAACGGTAATATGTGGTTGTTATATTTGAATTAACGGTTAAAAAAAAAAAAAAAAGAGCCTCAAATTGAAATGAACCTATCACATATGACATAATACCTAATAAATAAATTTTTTTAAAAAAAATATGATCTAAGGGAAAAAAATCATCCGCTTATACCTCTCTTGCCATCTTCACTAGAGCCGGCAATTTCGGACACGGCACGATGACACGATATGAAAACGACACGATATAAATGGGTTTGGACCACACGTATATTAATTAGGCCATAAATAGGTTGGTATGAATAACACAAAAATAAATATGTTGGATTCGTGCTAGCATGCTTAACACGTTTTAACACGTTTAATTAAATATGTAGTAAACGTGTCAACACGACACAACACGATCCACCCGTTTTATAGCACATTTAAACTTAAAATAAAAAATTTTATAATTTTGCAAGATGAAGGATTTGAACCTTACACCTCAAGGTGTATTATTACGCTTGCCTCCACCATACTGAATGATCATTTTGTATAAAATAAGAGCTTTTAATTTATTTATTATACTTTTAATGCTTTTGAACCCTAAAAAAAAATTCGTGACCTGTAGGTTTAAAGAATCAAACCCTGCATGTAAGGGTATGTTATTATGCCAACCTCTACATGTAAGGGTATATTATTATGCCAACCTCCACCACGCTTGACAACCTTTTGTTATGAAATAAAAGCTTTTATTTTATTTATAATGGCTCTATTTGTATGTTTTTGACACAAACAAAAGTCCCATATTGGAAAGGAAGCTGAAGCCTCTCTCTCCAATCCTCTATATAAGGACTCATATCTCATCGCCTTAAGCGAATCAACGTGGGCTGCCATTTGTCAATGAATGAAGCTTTAAAATAATATTTCTTAAATCTGATTGTTAAGGATTGGATTGGAGAAAATGAATACAGTTTAAAATATTTAATAATTTAGATAGGAACATTTTAATTTGAAGATAAGAATATTTTGGTGTTGTTTATGTTTTAAATCTTAAATTGGAAATGCATGTTATGTATAAAATTTTATTTTTTTATTTTTTTATTTTTTTGGTTATAAATATGTTATAATCGTGTTGACTTGTAACAATTTGTTTAATAATCGTGTTAATTGTGTCATGTCATGCTATGCGTGTTATAAGCGTGTCGTATTCGTGTTTGTGTCTTAGGCACGTTTATTAATCATGTCGTGTTCGTATTTAGTATAATCGTGTCGTGTTGTAATCGTATTGACACGAACATGACACGTAACACGATGTTGCCAGCCCTAATCTTCACCATAGCCACCATAAGAGCTAAACTTGGTGAGCCCAAGCACATTGCCCCCAGTCATTGGCGGCCCCATACCATCATACTAACTCTAATGACATTTGAGAAGCGTTGGCCAGCCACCTAACTTCTCGTGCCCTCGAAGGCCCAGATTCCAACGAGCGAAGTCTCATTACTCCCAACTATCATCGAGCCCAACTCCATCCAGCTTCTAACTCCGACCGGCTAGATTTCTAATAGATTTATTTTATTTTGCTAGAAACATATTTGATTTACAAATCAATATAATGAACATGCAATTTACTGAATTTACGTCTCTCATTCTTCTCTCTTTGATTTTTTCGTTCCTTTGCCCTGTCCCTATTTTTCTCGCCTCTCTCTCCTGAAAACTTGCACATGAAATCAAAAACTCTCAACAAGACATAAAAAGGAAAATACAACACAACTAGTTGAATTCAATTTCCATATTTAAGTGCCAAACACAAACCTAGAAATGATAATTTTTTCAACAATAAAAAGTAATACTTGAAATAGAAATGTACAATTTAGATCCAATCTAGAGAAAAGCAGGTTCGAATATCAAAACCTTCAAAATAAAATTCAGATAAGGCAAAAATAATGGTAGGTTGAGAAACACTCTGTTTACAAAACCAAGAAAACATGGGAAAAAGAAAAAGCTCATGAGGACTCAGAATAATCAAAGAAGTAGGAATAGGAATTGAAGGCTGATTGTTGAAGGCGGTGGGGCGGTGTTGTCGAAGGTTGCGTCGTGGTGGTCGACAAAGGGATTTGGCATTTTTGTAACTTTTTTGGTGGAAATTGCTCGACAAGTCCCTGAACATTTTAAAAGATGACTCGTTGGTCCCCGTTCTTTTCCTTTAGCTCCATTGACTCTGAATCTGCAAAAAATGATGCAAAAGGACTTACTTAACTAACAGATGTCATTTTCTCGGTGACGTGACCGTCATGTCACCGTCATTTACTTCGAAATGACTAAAACATCCTTAATCAAATCTATTGCCATTCAAGAACAACTAAAAAAACAAAAACAAATGAAATATTATCTTCGCCAGCATTGGCAAGCTTTCAACCCCATCCTTGCCACCCCATTCTTCAATCTCCCTTACCCACCCTTATCGTGAGCGGCCATGAACTCCAACAATAAGAAATAACCATATCAATAATTATTCAAACTAAAATTAATCAAAATTTCAATTCCACAACATACTGAAACCCAAAAAAAAAACAAAACAACAAAAAAACCTAAAACAGAACAAAACAAAATCGGGGTAAACAAATATAAAAACCAATATGAGTTGAGACTCCAAAAAAAAAAAGGAAATTCAAATATATTGAAACCAAAAAAACAAGCAATCGTCTAACAAGATTGAAATAGAGATTATGAAAATATAATTAAATTCTAATATCTGGATTGAATCAATGTTCAAACCCTCAAATACAATAGAAGTTTGGATTCTCAAGAGCAAAATTATAGAAGAAACAACTCAATTCTTCACCAAGGAACTAGCTACCAAAAGACTCTGAACTAGTTGTTCTCGAGGAGAAGGTAGAGACAGAAGGAAATAAAGGCGGTGCAGAGGAAGAGTCTTCAGATCTGGGTCGCGACGTGGGGTGGTGCGAGGAAGTGGTCAGTATTAAGACGAGGCTGGTCTCGGGAGGTGGGGGGAGTGAGAGTCGGCACGGTTGGGCTCATAAGGTAGGGTGGTGCAAAAAGGTCGTCAACACGGTGGTGAGGTTGGGCTTACAAGGGTCGGCATGATCTGGGCTTGCGAGGTGGGGGGCTTAGGACGGGATTTGGACACTCGACTTGCATCAGAGGAAGGAGATATAAGGCAGAAGGCGTCGATGGGTGGTGGAATCTAAGAAGAAGAAGGAGGAGGAGGAGAACAGACCCATGGTTGGGTAGTCGACGTAGGAGGGTGTAGGCAGTTCTGGTATGTCTGGGATAGGAGAGAGCTTAAATTTTTTTAAGAATTAATCTTTTTATGTTTTATCATTTAATTTAGTTTAATTTTATTAACATATAGTAAAATGTTATTGTCTTACTAAAATACCCTTGATGTTGAACCATGTGCTTGGCATGTGACCATGATAAAGAGAGAAAATTAACGCTCGTCATTTAAGTAAGTCCTTTTGCACCCTTTTTGCTAGTTTAGGGTTAGTGGAGCTAAAAGGAACAAGGACCAGCGAGTCACCTTTTAAAAAGTTCAGGCACTTGTCAAACAATTTACTCTTTTTTAAGGAGGCATTTTTAGAACTTAGATCTGATTTTTTTCTTTTAATTTTATTTTTAGTTGTATGTAAAAGGTCTATTTCTTATAGGTGTTCCTTTTTATTTTCCTATCATCAGATCTTGTGTTAGACATGTATGCCCTAAGGAGTAAAAATGTAATAAGTTTTTGGAGACATTTTTATCAATAAAGAATTTATTTATTATTTATATACCAAATCTTATCCTCTTTAAGTTCATATTTGTTGAATATACGTTAAGCAAATAATAGTCTGAGACTGTCGGTCTAAACCTTAAAGAATTGGGCATATGATGGACAGATTATACAGAAGTCACGATTCTTAAGGTGATGGTCTAAATCATAAGATCCGTAATCAAAGGAATAAAGTTGGGCACTTTATTCATGTAAAGATTGTTATGATGGTTTGTCTTGACCATTGGAGGAGGATTTTGTGAATAGAAACATTGACACGTTGTCATAGGTGACAATGTGTTGGATCGGGACATAAAGTGAATTGATTTGGATTAACAATTCTGTCTCGGCAAATCAATTCACTTTAGACAATCATTTGTATTGAATCTTAATCCTGAGATGAATAGTAGACACGTTGTCTTGACTTATGTCTTTTGATGTACCAAAAGGTGACACCTACATTTTAATAGTGGTATGCATGCCGATAGGTTAGAGGCATGACTCTTGATAGCATAGACTTATTATTCATATATATGGAATCCATAGCTCATCTTCAGGAGTAATGATATCCTCTTATATGCATTATTCTGCAATTGAAAAACTTAAGCGCTCAACCATTTGGATACATAGGTGTAACCGAATGGTATACTGTCTTTGGATAGTAAGTTTTTCGATGGTGAGATAATGGAACGTAAGATAAAAATAATCAGAAAGGTAAGACAGAATCTGTCCTTAAGCCGATTATGGATTATCATATGGGGATACAATACATTGTGATATGTCATGGAGACTTAACTATACGAGCTTCGTACTTCTATGTAGTTCGAGAGTGCAGCTCCAAGCTTTTAGTGGAGTAGCGTTGGAGTTGATAATTATAAAATGTATATCTGGGATATTGGGTTTCGTAATTATCGAGAGCTTGAACTATATAGGTCCATTTAGTCCCCTTTGCTAGCTCACAATATCTTGTAACGATACGACGTGCTTTTTCAATAGTTGGTAACTTATGTCGGATTTATTAGATTGGTTGAAATTTAGAAGAATCAAATAATTCATGTCTGTTTATCGATTAAATTAATTTTGTGATAAAATTAATTCAAGATAAACTTATTGAATTATTGGGATCGGATAATTCTTGTCTGTTTATCGGTTGATTTAATTTTGGATAAATTAGATCAAGATAAACTTGTAGAATTATTGAGAATTCATTTATTTTTTTAGAGATTATCTAGATAAATTTGTTTTGATCAGATAACTTTTCTATTGGGTTATTTGAATTAAAACTGAGACTTTATCCTATAGAATCTCTGGTGAAAAATAAAATATTTGCGGAGATTTTTTATCGGCAGTTTGGCCTACCGATGAGCGAAGGATAAGATTGCACATTTCTACGCGGATCTTATTAGATATTGATCCGAACTTGATTCTGTTTCAAGTTTTTGAGACCTAATCTGATAAGGACTGACCCTAGGCCGAACCTCTATATAAAAGAGTAAGTCTTAAGAGTTACTCAGAACAATTGAGAGATTAAGAGTGATACTCTGCTGATGAAAATCTGAAAACTCCCTGAGAGCTTTTCTTCACAAATCACGAACACTTGCTTTAGGTTCTCTCGATTGGTTGGAAGGAGAGTCACCTGGTGGAAGAGTTGTCCGTGTGAGCCCACACTCACTCTGGTCATGGATAGAGAATAACAAAGAAGACCAGTTGGTTGAGGCTCTTCTGAAACGTTACTTCTCTTCACATTTTGCGAGGGTTATTTGGCGTACAAAGATTAGTAAGATCTGATTAATTTATACATATAGCATGTTAAACTTATGTTTTAAAAAATACTCTGATGTAAAATTTTTAAAATTTCGCTACGCACTTTTTTTTCAACATCTTGATCTAATGGTCTTAGTTAACATACTCTACTGGTGGAGTAAAAAACTATACTCCACCACAACTTTTCCTTCTTTTAGCATATTTGAGGTCAATACCTAGTTTTTTTGCTTCTATTTTAGGATATTCAGGCATTTTTAGGTCAAAAATCAAAAAGCTTGTATATTAAATCTAAAATAAAAATAATACCCTAAATGAGATCACAAAACAAAAGTATTGGTTGTTTTTGCATGAAACTAAAAAGAAGATAAAGTAAATAAGTTTTTTTTTTCTTTAAAAAAAAAGAAGAAGATAAAGTAGTATGTCAACTTTGGGATATTAGCTGGCTTGAATTTAGGAAACAAGTGAACAGTCATCTTATAACGAAAGGACTTGGAGTGTAAAATTGACTATAGCCAACATAAGTCCAATATCTTTACGCAATGTTGCAGAGATTGTCATGTCCTAACACATTATTGTCACATCTAACATTTTTCTCAATTCTTTGTACACAGGGACTACAATATTTCAGCTCTTGTACTATGGTGCATATGTGCTTCATAAATATGATGTCTTTGTCTGTTATGATATTGTGGATGACATACAATTTAAATACTATAAAAAAATGAAAAATTTAGAAAGAATGTGGACGCCAATTGTAAGCCTTACTTGTCAAAAGTATGTATGAAAGCAAAGTCAAGGATAATTTAAAAAATGATAACAATCTTTTAAATGCCGCTAAACTATATACCTTACGTCAAATATATATATCTATATCTATATATATATATATACACACACACACACAAAGAGTTCGTTTGACTCCTTATTTACACAAAATAACTATCGGGAGTTGTTTCAGTTTTATGCTACGAGGCCCTTATTGACGAGAGCTTACCATATGGACACACTCCTGTCTACGTCTAGATTCATCTATGATATTGAAAGAATAGTTAATATGACACTTTCTACCAGAGATTAACCTTTCAAAAAAAAAATTGATATTAGGGATTAGACTTTGTCAAAACTATAAAATTATTAAAAACTGATAAAAAGATTTTTTTTTAGCACAATTTGGAATTCTCTCACTCTCTCCTCCAGCTACAAGCCTAACTCTCCCCTTCCCCATTGCCCTCCACATTTTAAAGAAAGAATGCTGAAACACAGAAATAATCAATATCTCAAAAATCAAATAATTGAACTTCTTCATAGTTATTTTACTAAAATAAAAAAATAGTGTCCTATTTGTTTCATAGATTCAGCAATAATTCATATTCTTTTGCTACAATATTTTCTCTTACACAATTTTATATTTTATTTTATATTTTCGTACAGACCTAAAAACCAAAGAAGCCATAGGTTTTAAAGAATCATTGAACTTAGTCATAGTTATTTTACTAACCATCCTTAACTAAACTTATCTTGTTAATCATGTCAACACTTCTATCACAGCAAAAAGTAGCAGCAGACAAGAGCGCTCTAAATAAGAGCGAAATGAACACTTTCTAAAAAAATTAAGAGAACATATTGATCGATATTTAATTCAAAGGATATTTATGAAATTAACCGAAAAGAAAGCATATATAGGATATGTATTCTTTCTTAAAATCCTAGTATTTTGCTGTGCATTTGTTATCCTCTAAGAAGCAAACGCTTTCAGATTAGCAGAGACAATGTTTCAAGGCCAGCCCCACCACCAATTTAGATAAATAGTAGGTGCATAAAAAAAAAAAAAGACAAAAGAAAAGAAAAGAAAAGAAAAACTCTTTAAGTCATTAATAGATCATTACGATTTGCTGGAACGTGACCATTTTATCTCTTCTCTGCATGCATTGTGAACAACCAATAGTCCTCTAAACTCTAAAAGTAGAACTTGTGCTCATGACACTATGAGTCGAATATTATTATAGACTAAAGCAAAATAATTGGTTCAAATGTGAAATAGATTTTTTTTTTTTTTCATAACCTATAGTGAGACAAGTATTTTGGCCTTATCGACCGGTCCTGTTATTATAACTAATGGATTAATTTTTTAATAAGATGATCTAATATTAGAAATAGTTCTATATCATATTCTATAAATTTTTAATGTCAATAGTTTAAAAATTAAATTACTTAAAACTTAATTAAAGGGTGTCAAAATACATGTTATACCATAAGAGCTCCCCCTTGAAAATTTTGATAGTACCATTAAAGGCTGGTAAATCACTTTTTAGGGAAAATGATTACATTGAGAAAGTTTAAATCTTGTTCTGCAAGTTTACAACCACGTAAGCATGGTTCATGAGATTAGTTCAACAAAACTTATAATAGGACAAGTATTTTGGTCCTACTAGTAGATCATGTTACTTTAACCATTGAATTATCCTTTAAATAGTTTGATCCATTGCTGGAAACAAAACTGTATCATGTGCTGTAAATTTTTAACATAAAAAGTTGCACATCAGACCGTTAAAAAGTTAATCCAACAGTGAAAATAACAAGACCCCCGATAGAGTTAAAATCTCTGTCCTACCACAAGAGCTCCTGATAAAGTTGCAAAGACGTTTGCATTTAGCCATGATGAAGATATAGGAAGTGTTTTATACTATGTTTTATGTAGACTATAATTTTCTTGTCTCTTTCCCTCTCATTAGGAAAAATAATGAGTGTTTGGACCATAATTATTAAATAAATGAAATGTAAATTAAGTTGGCTACCTCTTTCAAAGTACCTAGTTATCGATCTGTGCTACTTCTATGCATAAATTAGGTTTAAATTTTTTGTATAAATTGTGTATTTAAATACTAATTCTCTAAAAGTGGATTCCTCTAATTCACTCGCAGAAGCATTACTTGCGAAGCACAGCTAGTCCCTTAAACCTAGATACTACCATTCTATTTTTTCTGAATCCACATTAATGAATGATTATCTTAATCTTCGGCTTAATTAGTGAAAATTAAATGGGTCTAATAGAGTTAGAAATGGAGGTCCTTAGATAAACAAACCTGAGCTGCTTGATGTGGTCACAAAGTTGAACAATTCGCCAAAAAAGGTTTTCATTTGGAATTTTTTGAGTTTTAGACCACAAAAGGGGAAAAAGAGAAAAAGATCTCCTAAGATTAAATTACATTCAAGCCACGTCAACCTCAGCAGCGTGCAGTCCACGTGAAGATGGCCCATAAGCCCATTTGGGCATCTCAAAGTTCAGTACAGCATGTCATTTTCTACAAAAGAAAGATACATACCTCACAACACGCCTCTTCCAGAGCCAGGGACAACCAAATAATATGTGGTTTTTCTTTTGTTTTGTTTTGTTCTTTTCCCTTTTATTTATTTATTTATTTATTTGGCTGTAGTTCTGAGCTGTGGTGAAGATTCTTTGCTTGCTTTGAGCTTCATAGAAGATTTGCATGGTGGCTTTTATGGTCATTTGATGATTCTGAGTTTTAGAGAGAAACTCTCTCTCTCTCTCTCTCTCTCTCTCTCTCTTTCTCTCTCTCAAATTTTTAAAGAATGCCAAAAAGTTCTTATCTTGTTGCTAAATTTAAAAATATATGAAACTTGTAACATAGGACCTGATTCAAAATTATATATGATCACCTCAGGTGTAATATGTTATTTTTATTTGTGCACAATACATAACACCATTTAAAATATTATATGTACTTTTTGCCATCATTATTTTACAAAAAGAAACTTTACATTGCAAAATCATGTCGGTGCTATGATAAAAATTTAATAAGTAATTATATCAGCTTTTAAAATTTAGTGTATATTTTATTTTATGCCAAATTTTCTACCAAGTTAGTGGTGGGGTCAAAAATTTTTCAATGGGGTGCAAATTAAACAAAAAAATTTTAAAAAAGGACATTATGACTGTTTTGATCAAGTTTAATTTAATTTTTGAAATTTATGGTTTACAAAATCATGAATTCATATAATATTATTTTTGATTTTTTTATTTTGTATTTCAAAGGGAAAAATAAATATATCAAAATTCAAAAAAAAAATTTAGGTATATTTAAAACTTTCCTTAAAATTTAATGTAAACATTACAATTAAAATTTTTAGTGGACAAAATAGAAGAAAAATGCAGGAAAAATTTATTGTTAGGTTTATAATATAAAGGAGACACTTGGTTCAGGGGGCAACAGCCCTTTTAAGCTCATCATTGCTCTGTCATTGTACCTAGCATAACATGTGTCAAATTTAACATAAAAAATAGCATTATATTAGAGTGTAATTTTCTTTTTCAAATAATAACAGACTAGTAACATTATATTAGAGAGTAAGATTTGACACTAACACACTAAGGCTCTGGTCATCCTTGCCTGCCACGGCCCTAATAATGCAAAAGTATGTAGTATCCAAATATAAGTGAGGCCCCGCAATTTGGGGAATTTAGAGCCCACTGCAAAAGGGCAACTTTCTCCACCAAATTGGTGAAGGTATATGCTTTAGTCCAAAAAGGTACGTTTAGAGTGGCAGCCACCAATGTTAAGCACAGTCCATATCATCAAGGACAGTAGTAATATAGAGTTACTTTTCTGGCTTTTAGTAACAATTGACCTTTAGGATTGGATTATTTCATAGTGCCAGCTTAGGAGAGTTTAATGTAAGCTTCTTTTAGATTTTTAAGTTTAAAAACTTTTTTTAGAAGTATTTAAATAAGTTATCATAAGTGTTTTTTGTTAAAGCCATAAAATATAGCCTCTCAAAAAAAAAATACATCTAAAAAATACTTTAAAACCTGTACCAAAGTGTTAATAATACATTATAAACTTGAATATAATATTTTTGTAACTTTTAAAAAAAATTAAACTATTTTGACCTATAAAAGCTCTTTGAAAAATATGATTCTAAACACTTACCAAAAAGCTATAATTTTTGCTTCTCTTCTTTTACGGACTAAAAGCACAAGCAAATGTCATGCTAAACAGGCTTATAATCTCTATATTAAAAAGTAGCTTTTGTTGATCACTAAGTCAAATGACACGAGTTGGGTAGGGTAGAGTTTGGAATTGAAACGACCCCTTCATTGGATAAAAAGTATAACTTTCAGTTTGTTTTGGAAAATATAAATGATTGGACATAATTCTTTTTCATAATGACTTTGAGAAGCAACGATTAAAACTTTTAATGGAAACAAAATATTTTTTTAGAAGCATGATAATAACAGGCTATAGTGTAAAACTATCACATGTTACAGTAAAATCATTCTAACTTTTAGGGTTCGTTTGATAAATAGATTTGAATTAGTGATTTGATTTGAGTTAGCGTGATTTAAATTAAGATTTGAGTTAGTAATTTGAATTTTTATCTGAATTTACGTTTGGATGTGCATTTAAGTTTGACTTTGAGTATGGAATAAAATTAGAATTTATGTTTAGAGAGGTAGTGAAAATAGTTTTTGATTTATCAACAAATCTAATAAAATCTTAATGTTAATGATCCTAAAAAAATGCAATATGGATATTAATTTATTCCTCTCTTCACTATGAACATAATGAAAAAAGAATCATCTCAATTGGATAACAAATGAAGAAGTTATGATTTTTTTCCTCAAATATAGGAGAAAGAATTTTAGTTTTTACTGTAGCAGAGATATCCGAGTATCAAAAGTTTAGGAGGAAGTCAAAACTCTGAAAACTTAGGGTCTATGTGGTAAATAGATTCGAATTAGTGATTTCATTTGAGTTAGTGTAATTTGAATTAAGATTTGAGTTAGTAATTTAAATTGTTATTTGAATTGACGTTTGGATGTGCATTTAATTTTTAATTTGAGTATGGAATAAAATTAAAATTGTGTTTGAAGAGGTAGTGAAGATAGTTTTTGATTTATTAATAAATCTAATAAAATCTTAATGTTAATGATCTTAAAAAATATGCAATATAGATATTGATTATTTCTCTCTTCATTAGGAACACAATGAAAAAAAAATCATCTCAATTGGATATCAAATGAAGAAGTTATGATTTTTTTCCTCAAATATAGGAGAGAGAATTTTAGTTTTTACTGTAGCAAAGATATCCAAGTATCAAAAGTTTAAGGGGGATGAAAACTCTAAAAACTTAGATTTTCGATACTCAAATTATTCAAATTTTGGGGGAAACAAACACGTAATCGAAAGATTCTTGATACTCGAATCCAAATTTAAGTCCATTGAATTCAAAAAATGCATGAAACAAACATGCCCTTAGATTCTTGATACTCAAAGGATTCAGATTTTGGAGGAAATAAACACGTATTCAAAGAATTCTTAATACTCAAATCCAAATTTAAGTCTAAAGAGTCCAAAGAGTTCTCGAAACAAATGGGCCCTTAGTTCTTACAATCTCGTCAAACGCAAATTAAATAGTAGATTGTGCTCATGTTTGTGGCGATATGGTAGGAACTCCAAGTCATGTTGATACTCCACAATTCACGTTAAAATAGTAGATCATGTGTAGATAGTACTGTTAAAAGTAGTTTATTTATATATTTTTCTTTTGTTTTTTGATAAAACACAAAACCTGCACACAAACCGGCCACATGCAGTTTAAGAGAAGGTAACACTATGACTTATAAATAAGAGAAGATTACATGTAATGTGACACTTAAAAAATTGTGTCACATTACCACTTATACTACATGTTTAAATTGTGTTATACTTAAACATACGTGATATTTATAAATAGTGAGTTTCAAAAGATGGGTTTATGAAAACTCTTTCATAAACCCTTTAGGTAGCACCAGACTCATGCTCTCTTTTTTTTAATAGTTGCCTGAAAGCCAACATTAAGATAAATTATATGCTATAATTATTAGTTATATGTACTACTAAATTTAGCAATTTTTTCTAAGGTTTAATTGTTCTCTAGATTTATTCGGAAGAATGATGCAATTGGACTGAAATGTAATTATGAAGAAGAAATAGGGCATTTAACATAATTGAATACAAAAGACCAACCAAAATCATAACAAATCTTTAAGGCCTTAATTGAATACCTAAGTGTTTTTTTTTTCTTTTTGTAATATAACAATGACAAGGTGTATCTTATCTTAAATATCCAATGAAAGATCATTGATGAAAGGGAATATTGTTGTATTTGTCAAATGCCAGCTAATTTAATTTTTGACTAAGCTGCCGTCGGAGACCGGAACAATAGGAACCCCCAGTACATTGATTTAAAATTTAGTAATTTACTTGTGAAGAAAATCTAATTGCAAAGCAATGGTTGTACTTTAGAAAGCGATTGGAAACCTAAGTTCTAACGGAGAAGAAGTTTCAACTGTTATAGTATGAAGTTCTCACATGTTATATTATAAAATATAATATGTTAACATGTAAAACTTTAACATGCTACAATGTTTAAGTTTCAACTTGATTTTTAAATATTCTAGTAATGCTGCATTTTCATAACTTCATACAACAGTGTCCACTTGCTTTGGAGAAGGATACAATGGAGAGTTGGTAAATAAAAACTTTACCCTATGATACTAGAATACCTCAAAAATTCCAATGATTGCTTGGAATGACCATGAAATAAAAAAGGCAAACAATGAAATATAAGAATATACTCCATGTTTGGTTCACCAACTTGGATTTTATTTTTCAGTCCGAGTGGTGAACAAGTCTAAATCCATATTTAGTAAACATATAGTCCAAATTTCAATCCCCGTTAATAGGGTGTTTGGGAGAGTATTTTAAACCATCAGTTTGGATTTAATACAGCTGTTAGACATGTATGCCCTAAGGAGTAAAAATGTAATATGTTTTTAGAGACATTTTTATCAATAAAAAATTTATTTATTATTTATATACCAAATCTTGTCCATTTATATTCATATTTGTTGAATTTATGTTAAGCAAATAATAGTCTAAGACTGTCAGTCTAAACCTTTAAGAATTGGATATATGATGGACAAATTATGCGAAAGACACGATTTTTAAGATGACGGTCTAAATCATAAGATCTACAATCGAAGGAATAAAGTTGGGTGCTTTATTTATGCAAAGATTGCTATGTTATCTATATCCCCAATGGGAGATGGTTTACCTTGACCATCGGAGGTGGACTCCATGAATAGAAACATGGTACATTGTCATAGGTGATGATGTGTTGGATCGGGACATAAAGTGAATTGATTTCGATTAATAATTCTATCTCGGCAAATCGATTCACTTTAGACAATCATTTATGTTGTATCTTAATCCTGAGATGGATAGTGGGCACGTTGTCTTGACTTGTGTGTTTTGATGTACCAAAGAGTGACATCTACATTTTATTGTGGTACGCTTGCTAGTACATTGGAAGCATGACTCTTGATAGCGTAAACCTGTTATTCATAGATATGAAATCCATAGCTCCTCTTTAAGAGTAGTTAATATCTTCTTACATGCGTTATCCTGTAATTGAAAAACTAAAACGCTTAACCATTTGGATACATAAATATAACCAAATGGTATACTGTCTTTGGATGGTAAGTTTTCTAATGGTGAGATAATGGAATGTAAGAAAAAAATAATCAGGAAAGTAAGATAGAACTTGTCCTTAAACCGATTATGGATAATCCTATAGGGATACGACATATTATGATATGTCATGGAGACTTGGCTATACGGGCTTCGTAATTCTATATAGTTCAAGAGTGTAGCTCTAAGCTTTTAGCGAAGTAGCATTAGAGTTGATAATTATAAAATGTATATCTAAGATATTGGGTTTCATAATTATTGGAAGCTTGAACTATATAGGTCCATCAGGTCCCCTTTGCTAGCTCATAAAAATCTTGTAACGATACAGCGTGTTTTTCCAATAATTGCTGATTTGTGTCAAATTATCAGATTGGCTGAAATTTGATAGGATCAGATAATTCATGTCTATTTGTTGGTTGAATTAATTATGTAAATAAATTAATTCAATATAAACTTGTTGTTGAATTATTAGAATTCAATAATTCATGTATGTTTAGTGGTTGGATTAATTTTTGAAATAATTCAAGATAAACTTGTTGAATTATCAAAAATATTTATTTTTTAAGAGATTATCTAGATATGACTATTTTAATCAGATAACTTCTCTATTAGATTATTTGAATTAAAACTGAAGCCCTATCCCAAGAATCTCGGATGGAAAATAAAGATTCGCAGGAATCATTTATCGAAAGTTCGATAAGCCAATCTTTAAGTTTGGCCTATCGATGGAGTAGGTTCGGCAGGCTGATCTGCCGGTTCGGCCTGCCGACCGAGTGATAAATGAATCACGTGTTTTTACGCAGATTTTATCAGATATTGATCTGGATTTGATTCTTATTTGAATTTTCGAGGCCTTATCTGATAAGGACTGACTCCTGGGCCCAACCTTTATATAAAGGGGAGTGAGACTCATTGTTATTTGGATTAGTTGAGAAATCTAGAGTGAAACTATACCAGTGAGACTCTGTGACTCCACAAAGAGCTATTGCTCACAAATCATGAACTATAGCTTTGGGTTTTTTCTCAATTGGTTGGAATGAGAGTTATCGGAGAAAGGCTGAACGACGTGCGCCCACACGCACTCCGATCGTGGATAGAGAATAGTAAAGAAGACCAGTTGATTGAGGCTCTTTTGGAACGTTATACGCTTCACGGATTGCGAGACCTTTTTTGCATATACAAGGTTAGTAAGATCTAGTTAATTTATTCATATAGTGTGTCAAACTTGTGTATTGGATAATACTCTGATATAAAAAATTTTAGAATTCCGCTGCATACTATTTTTTCAACAACTGCAGCATATGAGAACTTTACATTATTCACAGTTCAAACCTTTAGTTTGAATTACTCTTCCAAATACCCTATAAAATTGAGTTTGAATTGTCTAACTTAGAGTTTAGCCCTCCCTCCATTTCAAGTCTTTAAACCGTTTTTGAACAAAAAAAAAATGGCCATTATTTTTGCACATCTAAAAGTCAGTTTAGATTGTAATTTAAATCACATACTTTACATTTTCTAGTTCAAACCAATACAATTCTAATGGAACAATAGCTTCCCTAGACTTTTTTAAGAGAGCAAAAAGAGGAAAATGATCTCAAGTTTTCTATATTTCTTTTGCTATATTTTTTAAACATGTTGCTTTCCTACAAATGGAGACCGCCACCAAACGATTAGAAAAAGATGATTGAGCTACCCCCAATCCATACATCGTGTGTCCAATTAGTTTGCAATCAAGGGGTTGCCAACGAAGATGAGAGAAAAAGATAACGTGATATCAAGGCGGTGAATATCATGCCTCAACTTATTAAAAAACAATTTGCAAAAATGCCTCCTAAATGCTTTAATTTTTTAAAAAAGCCTTTTAATGAATCACTTATTAAAACTGCCTCTTTATTAGAAATTGGTGATTTATTAAAAGTCTAATTATCCTCTATTTTCACTCCTCATAAGGGAACCTGCTAGGTTTTTTTTTTTTTGGATTTGTTTTTTTAGCAAAACAAGGGAAAAAAATAAATTGCAAAATACAATTATTAAAAAAAAAAGAAGAAGAAAAGGGGCAGTTACGAAAACATAAAGGTAAGGACAATTTTAATAAGGGGTGCCATGCGGGGCACATTTTACTTAAATTTCTATTAAAAAAAAAGGCCTTAATGACGAAGGGCCCAGACATTGGAAGGTGAAAAAACGAGAGAATAAGGTAAAAATCATATTTTTGAAACTTTTTGAAATAAATATTATTTTTTGAAAATATTTATAGTAAATGTCAAATTTACACTGTATTTACCATGTAAATAAGAATTTTTACATTGCAAATAAAAAGGAAAATACATTATTTATACCATAAATTTATTTATTGTGTAAAATAAGAGCTATGTACCATATAAAAAAAGATAGAAAAATTATTTATATCATAAATTTTGATGTTTGTTATAAATATTTTCAATATTTACTACAATTAGTTTTGAAAAAATATCTTTCCTACCATTTCCTTGAAAAAAAAAAAAAAAAAAAGGAGGCCGACAACTCCAACCATATACAGGGCCCGAAAACGACTCGACAGAGCTAAGAAAATGGGCCCATATGGCGCAGTAAGTGTCAAGTAACTTACCATCAGAGCAGGGCCCATTGACCAGTGGAGGACAGAGAGAAAAGAGGGGTGGGGCTTTGATGATGTTTTCAGGTGGGCCCACTCAGCAATTATTAGTGGGAGAAATTTTATAATTTTTTTTTTTTTTGCATTTACTTCCTATGCAACTTAATATGTAATATAAGTAGTAATATGACATAATTTTTTTAAATATAGTATAAATAAATACAATTTTTAAAAATATAACATAACTAATAATTCTCTCTAATTAGTGTCTTTTGGTTTTGCAAAATGAAAAGGAAAGGGCTGTTGTCAAACTGCCTGGAGCATGTCGGGTTGAGGACGACCCACTGGCCAGATAATGTGGGCTCAAACAAATGGCTTCCCACATTTACAGGCCGAAGGTACAAAAGTGCAGGTTTGGGCCAGAGTTAAATCCAAATGTTGATGAAGAAGAGCCCCATCCACCTCATTTAAGCGCCAATCCAGAAAAGGGCAAAAAGAAAGAAGAAAAAAGACACTGATCAATTGAAAATGGAATTTATTGTGAGAAATTTTTTTTTTTTTGTACATGTGATGTATTGTCATCATTGATCACATGATATACTCCTATACTCCTATAAGGAGTATATCGGGAGTAACTCCATGTATTGTTTCTGTCTTTTGTTGAATCTTTTTCATAGCTTAATGGATAATTTAATATGCTGACAATTTTTCTAAGTGTTTCAGAATATGGTTAACCAACATGTTAACTAATCAATTACTATAAATTAGATGGGATTTTGCAATTTTTTCTTCCGTGGTACCTCAACGTGACATGAGCTAACAATCTCACTTGTGGTTGTGTTATGCTTCACCATGTAAAACTTTACAATTCAATTCTAATGCTGTTATGCCAGAAAAGTATACCTTATGTCATACTTTTACAAAACATGTTTATTCATGCCATATTTGTATCACACTCCATTTATATTATATGTTGAAGTTATGCAAGACTTAAACATGTGTGACATGTGACATTTGTTAAAAAGTAAATTTCAAAAAGACATCTATTCTTCCTTTTATTAAAACTAAGGTCACGTTTTGGTTTGGGGGAACGGAAACAAAGGGGCTAATTCTGATGTTTGGTTTAACAAAAGCTATAGAATGGCCATTCCATATGAATGGCTTTTACCCCATTTTGGTGGAATTGTTATTCCTTCCATGTGAGAGAGGAATGACAATTCTAATATCTATTTTATATATTTTTTTCCATGTTTACCCTTGTTTGTTTATTGTTTGTCTTTGAACATGACACGACCTCTGCCCACTGTTGTCTTCCAATGACAACACCGTCGCACGACACCGTTGAGTGCCGTCATTAGAGATCCACTTCGTCGAGCCCAATTCCGGCTGAGCACGACACAACCACTCCTCCAACAAGATCACCGATCTCCTCCTTCAACCTAGACCGACGCACCTCCTCAGACTAGATCTGCATCATCGTATCCCCATCAATTTCCCAGATTTTTAGCACCTTCTCACTAAATTTATCGATTGCTTCCTCCAAGCCCTCTTTTAGAGCTCAGATCTACCTCTCCTCTCTTGCTTAATGGCTGAGATGCCGCCATGGCTCTCCTCTTCTTTGGATCTCTACCATTTATTGTGAAGACCATTTCTTGATACTCTGAAGATTAGAGTTAAAATTATTCCACTCACTTTCTAACTTGTAGCATATGCGATTGTTCATGATGTGGCCATCATGGATATGGGACAAGCCCATCGGAGAGGGCAGGGACGAAGGACACAACTTCTGCAGCATGTCGTTGTTGTTTTTTTTAATTATTTTTATTTCTTTTATTATGTTTTATTTATTTCTCTTTTTAATTACAAGCAAAATTTTTAAATTTATCTGTTGCAAAATAGTTAATGAGCTATGAGTTTTTTATTTTTGTAAAAATAATTTTTAGAGTAAAAACTAATGAATTTTATGTATATATAAAGACAAGGGTAGTTTTGTCAAAATAAAAATGTTTGTATTCCTTTCTAATGTCTGTAAAATTGTAACCAAACAAATGCATTAGCTCTCTTTTCTACTGCTTCCTATTACCATTTCAACCCTCTAACCAAACGTGCCCTAAAAGAATTCAACTGTTCTTTTCTCTATGTCTATTATAAAAGAGAATTCTAAAACAATGACAGAGACAAAAAGCAAGAGAATTCTATAACAATGAGACAACCATTTATTTTCTAATATTCTTTATCTTGTGTGTGGGAGATGAGTTCAAATTCATGAGTCTGAATCATTCAAAATGTAAAGCTCTCACACGTGACAGTTTTTGAACTTATTTCAAAACGTTTTGGCAAACACCCTATTTAGTTTTCCAATATAACATCCTTTTTCTAAGTCCCCGCCTCAAAAGAAAAGAAAGAAAAAAAAAAAAAAACTCCTGAGGTCAAGTTTCTCTAAAAAAAAATCCACATCCATTGTTGCTTCACGATTAAAAAAAAAAAAAAAGCGGAAAAAAAGTATGTGAAATACAGGGGATAAGAGACTTATCTTATCTGGGATCAATGCCTGCAGAAAAGGGTGAAAGGCTGTTGATACCAGACAAGGAGTTCGAGAAAGAGATGTCTTCAGAACTCGGTTGTTTTCTAATGGGGCTAAATGCATGGGTAACAAAGGTAGATGATTGTCAAGAATTAGAGAACATTTGTTTTTCTTTTTTCAATCTCTCTAAATTAGACGATGTCAAAATCCAATGATCTACTATGAATATTCATGGGAACATCATCAATGTCTCAATTGCACAATATACACAATGTATCAATATAATACAATCTGCTAAAATTGAAACAGAACTAAGAGTTGATCGATTTTTCAGGAATCATCAGTTTCTGCGTGCCAAAGGGAATACTTTTGGTATTGAACAAAGGGTCAGGCCAGGCTACCCAAGTTTTAGAGAATATTTCTGAAATCTGTTTCAGCTTTGAGCTGTAATGCATGATTCCCTTGACCTAGAGATCACATTTAAGGGTCAAAAAATTGAACGTCAAACTTACAATGAGTTGTTATCATACAGTTCAAGCAGCTGGTGATCAAAATAAATCCACGGTATGTTCCTCATCGGTTAAGAAGTTGAAAGCAGATAGGATAAGCCTGCAAATTAAGATTTGTTATCATTAGCATTTGAGAGAGTAATATATTAACCAACCATCAACATGGCTTTAACATAACTTAAGAAGAGACAAGAGGGAGTGACAAATATAGCAACACTCAACACGGCTTCTAATTTGAAACTATATTCTGGACAAGAAAACTTGGATTAAGAGGGTAATGCAATTAGAAGGATAAATGTGGTATTAATTAAAAAATATATTATAAAAAAGAAAAGGAGATTTATTTCAAAACCCAAAATGATTAACGCTGGATCCGTTTGATTTTCCAGAAAACAATGACGTAGGAAAAAGAATAATTTCACCTAGCAACATAAAAAATGAAGTAAAAAAAAAAAAAAAAAAGGAGCACTTCCTGCCACACCCCTGGAAGCCTTGACACCCCAAGGACTACGCAGTCTGGGTTTTTGGTTTACTTCCCAAACTATCTTGTATCCTAATTGTGCAAACACATGCAGAATTGTAGATATGACAACTTAATAGCAACACCACTGAATGTAACACATCGTTGTCTAATATTCAAGTAGGCAATGGCATTCGACTATATCACTCTCAGATGCTGAAAAAAACTACAGGTTTCATATCCTAGGCTGTTCCATTCTTGACTTTAATCCTTTTACCATTTGTCGAATTGAGGTAGAATTACAATAACATTGATACTCTTGTGCCAGCGTGCACCATGACAGATTCGTTTATAGAAAGTTAGATACGGTTCATTTTGAGTTGCTCTACAGAAAACAGCTAGAAAATGATGTGAGATTTTCTACACACACAAACTTCTCTCTCTTTTCTTTAGAAGAGAAGCAGGTGAACATAAAGAATACTCATTGTACAAGTTAACAACTCAATTTCTTTTTCAATTTTATATGTGAATATTTCCTTTCTTTCGTAACATCTATTCTAGAATATCTGATTCAGACGCTGTGCACTACTTTTGATTGTCGGATAGCAAGCCAGCCTTCATGTTTAATAACAGCTAGTCCCTTATCTTAACAATGACGTTTGCCTCTTGGACTGCAGATTAATTAACACATGAACGGGGGAATCTATCCTTTTTCTTAGCTTTTTTTGTTCTTACTTTTTTTTCATGGGGGTGGGTTGAGGGGTTGTTAGATTTTGACATGACAAATCACAAACATCAGCTGGTTGTTCTTTTCAGGAGAATATATTTAAAGAATAAAGCATTCAATAAAGGAAAAGAAGTTGAGCAACTTTGAAGTTTCTCTCTAAAAATGTTTTTATCAAATCATAGGAAATTGTTCTCTCAGAAAATTATTCGTCTTTAGAAATACAATTAAAAACTCATCTGTCCTCTCAAGTTATAACTAGCCTATTTAAAACTAGTCAAGCAAACATACTCAAGACAGAGATAGTATACTAGAATTCTAGAAAAAAAGAACGAATATCTAATTCTCCAGACTCATATCTGTATAATGACACTTTTGCAGCAGTGATAAATCTACAGACACACAATTAAGACACATTTGATTAGAAGAACGAATTATGCAACAAAAAAAAGAAGAAAGAAAATGAAATAAATGCAAGAACAAATGATCGGAAGAAAGCCTTTTGAGGACTGAAAGGAACAAACCTGAAGATGATTATGAATAGAAGGAGGAAATAGAACCCGAGCTTGACAAGCCTATATTTCTTCTCAAAACTTAACTCCCTAAACACTTCAGTAACATCAATAAGATGCTTTCTTTTCACAAACCTGAAAAACAGAAATGGATAGGTCATTGTACAACCATGAGAAGACATGAAAACACGAGCTCATCAAACAAACACATGCCCACGTAAAGAGACGCATGAATTGATATTATCAGCCAGCACATGAGCTCATCAATAGTGAATAAAACATCACAATTTTTTTTTCTTCTACATTGCGTTTCAAAGAGACAATTCAGCATTGTGCTAGTCATGAGAAACATGAAAACATTGACCCATCAAACAAACACATGTCCACATAAAGAGATACATGAATAGATATGATCAACCAGAACATCAGCTCGTCTATAGTGTATAAAACATCACAATTTCTTTTTTGTTCTACATTGCATTTCAAAGAGAAATTCAGCATTGTGCTAGTCAAATCCCTAAACACATTAACCTTTTCATGATTAAAACATTTCCACATATGGTGTTTAGAAGTAAGTAGTAACATATGCAAAAATGTTCATAACATGTTTTTATCACAAGCAAACTCCCTACAAGGGATAAAGCTTCTTGGGCGATGAAAAAATTCAAAAGCTACATTTCTTGTACCTCCATAATATACAATCAAACAATAAGCTTGTGACTTATAACAAGATTAATAAGGCGCTTTGCTAAATTTACAAGACCAATGATTCCATTCAAAATGAAACGTAAATCAATCTCAATTTCACCGTAGATAAAAGATATTTCATATCTTTAACACCATTTTTATGATCAAGAGTGCATAATGGAGAGAAATAGCACTTACAACAGTGCAGCATAGCATGTAAGTGGAAGGGTAATGAGAAATAAGAACCAATGCCATGTCAAGAGAAAAAGAGCACAGAGTACTCCATGGACAATGAATTCCGGGACGACCAAGAAATTAATGCGAGATGACGATTCGTAAGGATTCAAATAGTCAGCTTCCAAGTCTGATAAGATCACCAGCTACATTTATAAAATAATTAAAAAATCACAAATTTCAGATGTATTCACAACTTTAGAAACATACAAAAATATTTCTTTGCAAGTCCTAGAAACGTATATACATGTAACTAGGAACTAATAGCCTTTACACCCAATTATGGAGTGAAATTAGTCCATTCTCTATGCATTTATTTACATCCACAACAGGACAAATTTCAAAAGAAAACAAAAATGAAACCAATAAAATAAAATACAATAAATAGAGAATTTACTTCCATAAAAATCCACTGATTTACTTTATGTATCATGCATTCTCTTCCTGGTTGGCTTTTAACTCCATAACTTCCAAAAATTATCAACTATAATCCTCCCTTTGAGACCAAAAATTAATGGTTAAATGCATCACAACACATGATAAAAGAAATAAGAAGCGGAAAACTACAATTTTCATAATCTTCCTAAAAATTTTCTCGTCAACCAAACAAACACATCTGACCTCCATTTCCCACATTACGGCACAAGACAACACGACAAAAAGAGAGAGAGAGAGAGAGAGAGAGAGGCGATGCACCAAATTTTTTCCGAAAAATTTTCTCAGCAACCAAACAGAAATTACTGAAAGCTTTGCTAGGGTTTCAAGACAAATGAAGAAAAAAAAATGAAGTTCTGGATTGAGGATCTGAGAAATTGAGAGGGGAAAAAAGATCAGAAGATTGTTACCTGATAGAAATTTGAAGAGAGAAGAGCCAAATCGATGAAGAAGCAGAGAATCCAGAAGCTCAAATCCCAACCCATAATCTTTCTCTATGATTATCAATTTATTTAGCTTCCAAAATTCCAAAACTAAATCACCGGGAAATCTATCAACTTGTTGACGAAGGTGACGAGATGACGCCTTTACTCTCTCAAGTTCTGCGCTGGGAATGAACTGGGTCGTCTTTTGGGCGGGCCATGGTTCATGGACCAGTGTTGAGCCCATCTGTGATGGCCCAGTAATCGTTTAAAAAACGGAAATTCTGTTCGGAACCTTATTCCTAAAAACACAAACAAACAATCTTTTAAAAATATTATATTTAAAATTTAAAATTATACTTTTTTTAATATTAGAATTTATTATATTCTTAAAAATGCCTTTACAGTAAAGACCCAAATCTTATTCCTTATATCTTACAAACAAGCTCTGTATTTCTTATAACGTTGTCTTAAAAATCTCCACGTCTATAACCTCCCTCTTTTTTCATCTTAATGTCAATAACTTTCACGTCTCCAACTTCCTATTGATGTCCAAATCTTAACTTTTTTTTTTTTGTTTGAATTCAAGATATTTAAAGTTCAAACCTGTATAGTTTAAAGAAAACAAAATATATATATAAAAGTTATTTTTTAAAACTTGTAGACAGCCCATTATTTTTTTTTTCTAACTTATTGTTTAAGAGTACTTTCAACTCTTTCTTTAAAAGAACGACTGATTTTGTTGCAGAAGTATTTTTTTTAAATAATTGTTTAAGAAATATTGTAAGGACTCTTTTTGTTAAGAAAAATGAAAAGACATCATTTTTCTTTTAATTTTTTTAGATTTTTTGTTGATCCAATTTTGGTTCTTTATTTTCCTACTTTGAAGATCTATTATGCAAGAAGCTATGTACATACATGAATATTGAACCTTAAATACCTAAGGGAAAAAAAAATTTAAAAAAAAAAAAGAAGAAAGAGAAAAAAAATAATAATAAGTGTGCAAGTTAAACATAAACTCGTTGAGGAAGGTTGTATCAATTCATTAATTTAAATAAAACAAACACAAAATCTTGCCAGTTAAAAAAAATATGCTACTAAAAATATGAGAAGGGATTTGGTTTTGTTGGGCTGTACTGTAGGGATATTTTAGGAATATAATAGATTATAATATCAAAAAACATAATTTTAAATTTGAAATGTAATATATATTTTTTTTTTTGGGTGCCTTTAGGAATATTTGAGGTGCGAATAGAATTTTCCTATGGGAAATTACAAGAAATGTTAGATTTTTTTAAATTATTAGGTGCAAATATTAGGTATAATTTGGAATATTAGTTGTTGTAGGATATCTCAATGGCCTAAGCCCACATGAAAAAGTAAAGGCCTAGCATGGCCCAAGTAGGATTGAAGTAGAAATAACTCTCAAAGCTCGTCCATGCACAGGGGTCGAGATTAAAAAGGCCTCATGGTTATCGCCCTTTAGTGGGCCCATACTTCAAGACAGACAAGAATATGGATGAGGCCGACAGTCGAGACGATGCGCCTTGAGCAAGGCCACTAGCACAAGCTTTGAGGCACTTTTAGGTGTGCAAGTACACCATGTGCGCATATTATGGTCTAGCACAAACACGAAGATTTATGTCTCCATTGTCCTCATTTTGATCACTCTCCCATGAGGCCTCTAGTCTATATAAAGGAGAGAGGGAGATGGGTAAAAGGGATGGATCTTAGCTCATTGTAATTCCAGAAAAACACACTTATTCCTCCATGATTACTTTCTTCTTTCTTCCTTTTCTAGAATTTTGATGTACTGTTCAACTATTAGAAGTAAAAAGAAATGCTACAGTGGACGTAGTTTGTCTAAGTGAACCACTATAAATTTGTGTCTCCATTTTCTTTACCCTCTCTAAAAAATTCACTGCATTGAACAACATATATCGTGAGTGATTGTGAAGATTATCACAAAGATTATTGCTAATTAGTTTCCAACATTAACAATTGGTGCTAGAAGGAGGGCCTTCATCCTTGAAGAACGGACCCCTAGTATCACAAGATAATCAGGCAATCATCATGGTGACAACTCACACCAATCATCTTGGAGCCATCACCAACACCTCCGTCATCCAAGGGGTGCCAGGTCAGTTAGAGGAGATAGTGAAGCAAGGAAAGGGAGGCAGCCTTCGAAACTGCCTTGCTAGAGCAGAAGGTGGACAAAATGAATCGACTACTCGAGCAAATCTCGGTGGCCTTGGTTGCTCTTCAAGACGGTAACCCTCCAGGTGATGACCTAGAAAACCTAAAGGAACAACCTAGTAGCCAGAAACATGGCCAAGGTAACCCTAAGGGAACCAGAGAGACTGAGGTGGCCGGTATGAGAAGACCAATTCAAGAGGTATCTGGGAGCAAAGGAGAAAAGCTAAACAGGCTCGGCTTCAAGAAGCCGGCCCATCAAATCAACCAAGGTGAGACACAAATTTTCCTCTTCTCCCTCCCAAATGTGATATCAAGCCAGGAGTACCCATGGCAAACACCACCAATGACGTAAGAGATCAACTCAGGAAGAAAGATTTAAGAGACCACCTACGAGAAAAAAGAGCTGTGTCTGTGGTAAACAATCCCAACGCAGTTGACCAACCAACAAACAGTCAACTGGTCGAGGACAGCATGATAGCTCAGCATGTGAACCAACAGATCTAAACTCTGTTGGTTATCCCCGCAGACAAGGTAAAAAAATTAGCCAACCACATTAGGAACCTGGAAGAAAAGCTCAACGTACACCACAAGGAAGAGATGACCTATGCAACCCTATTTGCACCTTCCATCGTGGAATTGCCTCTCCTAGAGAGGTTCAAGCCCTCACAGATGACGCCATACGAAGGTCTCATAGATTCAGACAGCCACATCTAGATTTATAAGCCATACATAGAACTCTATGGAGTTCCACAAGAAAGTATGTGTAGAGCTTTTAGCCAAACCCTATCAGAATCAACAAGGAGATGGTTCAAAACGCTCAAGACAAGAAGCATAACCTACTTCTAGGATTTAAAAATGGCCTTTCTCAACCAATTCGTGGGGGTAAGATCTTTGCCACTTACCAAGGAGAAATTGAGCTTCCTTACTCAAGCGCCAAATAAATCCCTAAAGGATTGGCTCGTGAGGTTTATTAGAGAAGTGGCTGCAATGGGCAGAGTCTTAAAGGATGTCACTCTTATGGGGGCAATAAGCAGCATGCGGATAGACATTCCTTTAGGGATGACCACGCCCGCAAAAGTCATAAAACATACCAAGAGTTTCAGAAGAGGGCCAAAAGTTACATCAATCAAGAGGAGGTCAAGGGTTTGGCCTTCAGAAAATTGATGAGGAACAGCAGCAACAGCACGCAACCACCAAGGATTACAAAGCTAAGAGGGCCGTCCAAGGCTTACATAGTCATTGAGGTTATAACCTACTATATTAACTAGGATTACAATCTATGTTAGGGTTTCACCGTTACGTTAAAAAAAACTGCACCATTTTGAAACACGTAATACAAAGAACGACAAAAGAATCATTATTAAAAAAAACAAAGGGAACGACAAAAGAATAGGAAAACAATTTTTAAAAGAAAGCTCAAGAAAATGACAAAGTATAACTAAACAGATATCTACTGTCTACTATATATTAAAAGTATGAAGAACCAGGCAGCTATGTGTTAATTTTCTTTTCCACTTATACTCTGTCTTTTTACGCTTTTACAATTTATTACTTGTTTGGCTTTTTTATGATGCTTATTTGCAGTGGCTTCCCTTTATTACCTGCAAATCCTGGACAAATTGCATCTACGAGACATCGATTGGTGGACTTGTCGGCTAAGGTTGACAACATTATTGCGTGTCGTCGGAAATTCATACAGAAGTTAGAAGAACTTGATTTGCAAGTAACAGCGTCAATCGATTGACTTATGTCAGTTGCATTGTTCCTGAGATTAATAAAAGGGCGAGTCATTGTGTTTGGCTTCAGGTTCGCTGGAAATCTCACGACTCAGTTACTGGAGACAAAGATTAGCCATCCGAATAGGAGGACTGGCCTTTCACTTGCATGGGATAGCAAAGCCGCTCCCTCACTATTATAAAGAGACTTGTCTTCGTAAGCAATTGACTTTTTTTTTTATTGTTTACTTTTTGTAGGTGTTTGAAAGAGTAGTTTAGACCATCAGTTTAGTTTTAAAACTGTAGCATATAAAAGCTTTATACTATAGTTTTTTATAGAATTTTTACGTTGTTTACAGTTGAAACCACCAAACATCTAATTAAGCCCCTTTTGCATGCGTTACGTACTAAACAAAGCAACCTTTTACCCTGAGCTCTCATCAAAGCCGCCCGAGTTTTTTAAAGGCATGAAACTGAAATGATCATTTAAGTTGTATCCTTTACTAAAGCACTAAAGTCAGAGATGAAGGCAATGAAGTATGAGAGGGGCTTCTTTTTTTTTTTTTTTTTTTTTTTAATCAACCTATATAAACATACTTATACATATATATTGTTGAGGAGCAAAACTCGTTTAATAAGATTCTCTCAATTCCCCACCATGATAATCACTCTTGAACAAAGTAATTGAAGCAGAAAAGTTAATAATAGCAAGAACACATTAGAGTGGTTCACCTCAATCACAGGTTACATCCACTATGAGTTTTTCTCAGGTGGTAGGATTTCACTATAAGAAAAAATGAATATGAAGGGTTTGTGCCAAAAATTGGACTTAGGTTGTTCTCAAGGACTCGCCTCTATTTATAGTATATGGGGATGACTAATGCATTACCTCTTAAGCCTATTTTAAATTCAAATACAAGATAATCGTATCCCTTGTTAGATAGATCCCATCACCGTGATCTCTTATAGGCTTTATCCTTTATGAGTATCTTAAATTCGGTAGTTATAATCAGCTTGAGTGCTTAATATCATTTTGGAGATCTTCTAGTTTAAACAAGGATGCAAATAGGTTATTTTACCCTTTTTGGGTATCATTTGAAAAGAAGCTTCTAGAACATACCTTGGCAATATGAGCCAAGATCAACCTTGGCTCTTCTGGGCGTAATACCCGACTAGCCCAACTCAGTGACCCGACAACATATATTATATTGGATTAAACTACAAATAATCCCCCTTAAAAAATTGAAAAATTGATCTTTGTCTCCTAAAATTAAATAAATTCATTCTCTCATACATTTTATAAAAGGTCAATTTCTTTGAAAAAAAAACGCTCAATACACTTCATGTAAATATTAGCTTGTTTTTTTATGAAGCATATAAGATAAATACTAACTTTTGTTAATCCCTTTAACTTTTTTATAACATGTTTTAGTCTAAATAATTCATTCTTTATTTTTTTTACAATAAAATGCTATAATATTCAATTCTATTATTGTAAGTAGTATCCTAAAAAATTTTACCTTTAGAGCTTGTCATACTTGAATGATCAATTTGATATTTATATTGTCAATATTCATTCAAATGGCCAATGTTTGATAAAAAAAGGTATTAATGATCTTACATGAAACATGGTTCAAATAAAAAAAAAAAAAGGCTTATATTTATCAGTTTACTGGCTTCTGACATTAGCATCAATTCTAACAAGAATTATTGTTATGATAGAAATGATATTTTCTACAATGAATTTTATGAAGAATTGACCACATGATAGGGTGAAATCAATTGATGAAAGATACTTTTATTTTTTACTTGTGTACGTCGAGAAATATATCTTCATTAGCTTTTATATTAAGGTTGGTGACAATTGTATTACATTAATAATTGTTAAGTTTGAAGCTTTATTTTCATACCTTTAAAACTTAACTTTTGCTCCATACACTTAGTTTAATGAATTTCATATAAGTGTCCAATATTACCTATATCTTAAATAATAATCATTAAAATTAAAATCTCTAATAAAATCAAAAAACAAAAGATAGCCAAAAAAAAAAAAAATCTAGCTCGATATTTGAAGGTATTGATGAAGTTTCTTTCTTTTTTGATCAATTTTATGGTAAAACCTCGTTAAATTCTATCTATATTATTTGTTTCAAGAAGTTTTACGTCAAAATATTAAAACTAAGGATTTGAAGGTACGTTGATTTCTCATTAATTTTGGTTTTTTCTTTAAATTTTGTTTAAAACTTAGTTTTTTTTTCATTTTTTATAATTTAATTTAAAGAAATTGAGCGATTTTTGCATTTAGGAGATCAAATCTGTGTTTTTAGAGCTTCAAATTGGAGTTTGAAGATTATATAGGGCCTGTTTGTTTTGTGTATTCTTTGTACTCAATAGACTCAAATTTTCTTTAAATTTTGTTTAAAATTTAGTTTTTTTTCATTTTTTATAATTTAATTTAAAGAAATTGTGTGATTTTTGCATTTAGGAGGTCAAATTTGCGTTTTTAGAGCTTCAAATTAGAGTTTGAAGATTATATAGGGCTTTTTTGTTTTGTGTATTTTTTGTACTCAATAAACTCAAATTTAGATTTGAGTGTCAAGAATCATTTAGATAAGTTTTTGTTTCCTCAAAATCTGAATCCTTTAAGTATTAAGAATCTAAGTTTTCAGGGTTCTGACCTTCTCCCAAACTTTTGATACTTGAATATCTTTGTTACACTAAAAACTGAAATTATCTCTCCTATATTTGAGGAAAAAAATCATAATTTCTTCATTTGATATCCAAATGAGATGATTCTTTTTTCATTGTGTTCCTAGTAAAGAAAAGAATAAATTAAGATATATAATACATATTTTTTAAGATTATTAACATTAAGGTATTATTAGATTTTGTTGTGGATTTTCTAACGCAAGTGCACGTATCGTTAACAAGTAATAAAGTGAGAGTAAAGATCGTTCCCTCGAGGACTAATGTCACTAAGTACCAAATTACTTTAACTCTAATTCTATTTGAACAACTGAAATATGGGAAACAATGGAATGATGAACTGGTAAACATAAGACAAACTAAATGTATGAAAATTGAGAAATTGCAACTTTGACAGATGAGAATTCAATATATCAAGACTTCTAGGGTTTCTGACTCACCGGATTAATCATATCTACCTTTATCTAATTTAATCAATTGACATTTATTCCTATGCTGATAACGAATTTCTCTTAAGTAGTCATTAATCTTTCTCAAGCATTAATAATTTATCCCAGTTAGCAAATTTCCTACATCTCTGTGGAAACTCTAAACTTACCAAGATTCATTAAGAACAAGAAATTCATAGTGTTACACAAGTCTCATAGATATCTCTATCCTATGATGATCTCATGGCATTCAATCATGGTCTAATTTAATTATCGCTTCTCAGCCTCAAATTAAATCACAAATCATGCAAAAGGTGCGCAAACTTTTACAAGCATTAAGACTAGATTAAACACTCAACATAGATACTGAATAAACATCGAATTGAGTTAAATTAAATAAAAGTAAACATTCATAATCCGGCTACATCGTAGCCCTAGAACAAAGAAAATTAGTTCATAATAAAACTAAAAATCATCCTAAACAATCTCTTAAACATGAGAAGTAGAAGGAAAGAACTGTATATTTGGATGAGAAGATGATTCCGTCTCCGGGTTGCACCGATCTTCTTCTCCAAAGTAGTGTGTGTCTTCTCTCCTCTTTTCTTCGTTTCTTTCTGTCAAAATTTTCGTACTCCAACCTTCTATAATGTTCTATTTATATGCTAGGTTTAAAAGGGCAATTTTGGAACAAAATTATACTCTAATTGAACCTGGAATCGCAACGGCGCCTAGGCGCCATGATTGTAGCACCTAGGCGCTTCACAGACGACTTGCCCTTTTTTTCGAAATCGCGCCTAGGCGCCAGGATTGTGGCGCCTAGGCGCCACAGTGTTTATTCGCCTCTCGATGGAATAGCGCCTAGGCGCTCAAGTTGCGGCGCCTAGGCGCTTTGCTCTCGGCCTCCTGTCTTCATAGAATGGCGCCTAGGCGCTCCAGTTGTGGCGCCTAGGCGCTTTGCTCACG
The DNA here is from genome assembly GCA_025403435.1 of Artocarpus heterophyllus. NCBI lineage: Eukaryota > Viridiplantae > Streptophyta > Magnoliopsida > Rosales > Moraceae > Artocarpus > Artocarpus heterophyllus. The sequence continues at coordinate 10,509,700 of CM046352.1, forward strand.
GGATGGCTTCCTCATGAAATGGCGCCAAGGCGCTCCAGTTATGGCGCCTAGGCGCTTTGCTCTCGGGTTTTGGTATGTAACTTCGTTTGTCTTGAGCGCCTAGGCGCCCATAACTTGGCGTCTAGGCTCCATTTCATCTCGAGTCTATTTTTGCTCAATTTTCAGTCCGCTTTACCCTGTGTTTTGTCATTATGCCTCGTTCCCCTTCAAAACCTATAAAAGAACATAAAACATTATCAAATCCTTATAAATTGCTCAAAACTAACAAAAATATTAAGTGAAAATCATCTAATTAAGTAGCCTAAAACTAACTTATCAAATACCCCCAAACTTAAGATTTTGCTAGTCCTCGAGCAAAAGACACAAAAGAAGAACAAAGAACAAAACAAAAAGAACACGACTGACACTAACACACGACGTAGTTCGAGCATCAATTTAATTTTTCATTATACTTGGCCTCAAAGATTGCATAAAGTTTATGACTCAAAGGAAACTCTAACCACTGTGATCATGTAAAAAAATTTAATTTAAATCTCAAGTTTACCATACTCATAATTCCTCGAGTGTGTGTGTGTGATGCCTCTAGCACTTATGTACCTACACTCGGATTAGTTTATGTCAACAAGCTTATTTTGAAAGATCTCTAGATTAGTGAAATTTATGAACTCCATATGCCTATTTTTCAAACCCACTCTCCACTAATGTAGACTATCGCAACATCAAAGATCATTAGGACTTTATTCGGCTTGTAATGTGTGGCTAAGGTAAAAGGTGAGATAAAGGATATAATGTAGCTCAAAATTCACCCATAAACACACAATTTGTCTCAGGACCTTATGAGAACATCATTCATTTTTTTTTTCTTTCTAAGTACACCCCCAAACTTATGTTGCACTCCCTTTGTCATTCACATTTACTTGATGTATATATCAGTTTTTTTTTTTTTTCTTTCTTTCTTTTTTTTTTTTTTTTTTTAGCACAATGAATAAACATAAATACACAATCCCTTGATAGCAATACCCAAAGCTGTAAACATGACTATATAATCTCTTCATGACAATATTCAAAACTCCACCCATCCTCCCGTCATACCAACTACCTTTAAATAATTTCCTGGAGAAACTAGTTATGCTTATGAGTGAGGGACCAAGTATGATAAAATTAATCCAAGGCTAGGCTAATAATGTGGGTAACAAAGAAAATAGATAATAAGGCTCAACGGGGTAACTAGTGATTAAATAATGTCAATGGTAGGCTTGAAAGGCTCAAACGGTCCAAAAATGGCCTAAATCATATCCTTAATGTTGTGTAGCCTAGGATTTCGCCTCGAGTGGTTATCAAATAGGTTCTAGCGTTCATTTGAGATAAAAAATATCACTTAATCAACATAAAAGTCCTCTAAGTATAGAATATTTAGGTGATCAAGGCGTGAGTGCTCAAAGTGCTCAAAGAATCACAGCATGGCAAAAAAAATCACAAGAAAACAAGGATAGATCACAACAATTATTATCTCCTAAAAGTCATATTCAATTTCAACCATTGTCTTATCATTGGCCTCCTATGATGCAAGCTAAATAGTGCTCAAACGACACAACTTTCCTATCATAATTACTAAACAAAAAAAATGAAACCTAGCTTAAAACTTAAGTAAACAAAGATAAGATAACTGATTGACATAAACCAAACATAAAAAGTACACCACCCCCAAACTTAAGCAGTACATTGTCCTCAATGTAAAAGAAAAAAAAATAATAATAAATAAACATAAACTAAAAATGGAAAATAAAAAAAAATAAAAAAAAAAAAAAAATTAAACGAAAATAAAATAAAAGAAAAATAAAAATAAAAATAAAAAGAAAGAGAAAAAGAAAAGAACACTCCCTAAAATGAAAATTGTTGAAGTCTAGTCCTCCTCGTCCTCAGTTGCTTCGTCCTCTTCATTGAAAGCCGTGACTGTCGGAAAATTATCCATATTCATATTCATGTGCCGGGCCAATTGATTGATCATTTGCGCCAGGTTGCAGATGTTATCATCCATGTGGTCAAGACGTCTATCCATGCGATCCAGGCGTTCGTGCACGGAGGCTTTACCAGGAGAGCGGGGTGGTCGTGGGGGTCGAAGAGTCCCGGAGGAGCTGGGCCCTGCTGTTGGCTCCTGTGCTTCTAGCTCCCTGTATGATGCTAGGACCGAATCATTGATGACATGTCGGGGTCCCACCCATTCTTCAGTTGCATCCCAATGGACTCCTGCTTTACTGCACACCTCAGTAATAAGTGAGGGAAAGTATAAGCCCAGGTGCGCATGTAGCACACTCAACCCAATCTGCCGAGAAATCACCCGGCCCACATCAATGCTCTTTCCTGTTACAATAGCATATAGAAGCACTGCTCGCTCTTTCAATACATCACTAACGTGAGACACTGGCATGAAGCGAGTACAAATAAAATTATGCCATGCCTTGTAGGCCCTGTTTCGCAAAGCACTAGGCGGGAATGAGATGTACTCACCGTTGCGTCCCATTTTCCAACTAGTACCTGGTGTGCATAACCTGTTGATGATTTCGTTGTGGTCAACGTTTTCCAAATAAGCTTGATATTCATCATTGTCAATATTAGATAGCCCAAAATATTGGTTGATAGCAGCACGATCAAGCTTTACCCATATTCCCCTCACAAAAACCTTTCCATTATCACGCTCGGGGGCATTGGCATAAAATTCTCGAACCACAGCAGTTAGGCTCGAGCCCGGTTGTTTCACAAAGTTGGCCCATCTACGAGCTAAAATTTGATCCCGAATCACCCGTTCACAGGTATTGAGTCCCCGTTCGGCGATTGGAGTCTTTTTTTCTAATGAGGACTGATAGCGATTAAACGCGGCCTGCGAGACAAATTTAGCCGTATCATACTGCATGGATGTCGAGCCCTTCACACGTTTCTTCGGTGGCATGGTTGCAACCCAACTCTCTCTTAGACTTTCCAACTCAACCGCCAATGTCACCAAACAATCTCAAATGCCCCAAATGTAATGTCTACTAACACCTTGGCTGTCAATTGGCAACAACCAATACCTTTGTCTCTCTCAGACTTTTTGTCAAACACTTGGTATGCACTCAATAATCCCACTCCAGATAAACTCGTCTGTATCAATTAAGTCTCCCCAAATTGCAACAATTCTCAGACAAAGCAGAAAGAAGAGTGGGGTTACCTGTTGTGAGTAAAGAAAACCCAATTTGTGCAGCCCAAGTTTCGAAATTTTTGTTGCTGGTTTGCCGCCAACGTTCACGTGTGATGGAGCTTGGAGGCGGGTGTTTTGACACGGTGGGTGAGAAAATTGGGATGAGGGGCGAGAAGGTAGAGTGATGAAAAGATGAAAGAATTCAATCACGGGGTGGTGGGGGGGGGGGGGGGGTTGTCGGAGTGAGAGAACCAGGGGGCGAGAGGAGTGTTTAGTTTTTTTTTTTTTTTTTCTTCTCTGTTTTTTTTTTTTTTTCGCTGATTGTGTTCGAAACAAGGGTGAGTAAGCCTTTAAACTGCACAGCGCCTAGGCGCTGTGTTTGTAGCGCCTAGGCGCTAGTTCGAAATCAGCTTTTTTTTTTTTTTTTTTTTTTTAGGATGAGCGCCTAGGCGCCCAGGAAATGGCGCCTAGGCGCCTTGCTCTCGGGTCCTTGTGGCCTTTTCTAGCGCCTAGGCGTAATGGAAGTGACGCCTAGGCGCCTTCCTCTCGGGTCTTCACTGCAAAATCCCCATAACACCTGCAATCACCACAGAATAAACTGCATCATAATTAGCTTATCAAATACCAAAAACCTATAACTAATTAAAACACTAAATAAAACACTAAATTAACATGATAAAAACTAAAATAGATAAAGGTAAAGAGCTTGGGTTGCCTCCCAAGAAGCGCTTGTTTTATCGTCATCAGCCTGACTTTTTCTTCTTTATGGGGAGTTGAGAGTGATGATGGACTTGTTGCGATCAATCCCACCATCAAAATATGGCTTCAAACGTTGTCCATTAACCTTAAAGGTTCCTTTCTCTTCATGATTTAGTTCAACTGCACCATAGGGAAACACCTTGGTGACTACAAACGGGCCCGACCATTTAGATTTGAGCTTTCCAGGAAACAGTCGAAGCCTGGAATTATATAGTAGCACCTTCTGTCCAGGTACAAACTCCTTCCGCTGGATGTGCTTATCATGCCAAGCTTTGGTCCGCTCCTTGTAGATCTTTGCATTTTCATATGCTTCATTGCGGAACTCATTCATCTCATTGAGTTGCAAAAGGCGCCTCTCACCCGCTGCTTGCATGTCCATATTCAACTGTTTCATTGCCCAATATGCTCGATGCTCTAATTCCACCGGAAGATGGCAAGCTTTCCCATAGACCAACCTATAAGGAGACATTCCTATAGGTGTCTTAAATGCAGTCCGATAGGCCCATAAAGCATCATCTAACTTTTTCGACCAATCCTTGCGAGAGTTACGAACCGTTTTCTCCAGAATCTGCTTCACCTCTCTGTTAGATACCTCTGCTTGCCCATTAGTCTGAGGATGGTAAGCAAGTGCAATTCGGTGTTTGACTCCATATTTTGACAATAGAGCCTCAAATTGCTTATTGCAAAAATGTGTTCCCTCATCACTTATGATAGCTCGTGGAGTTCCGAACCTCGTAAAGATGTGTTTCTTGAGAAAATTAAGCACTACCTTGCCATCATTGGTTTGAGTTGCAGCCGCTTCAACCCACTTCGACACATAATCCACTGCAAGGAGGATATACTTGTTGTTGTAGGATGAGGGAAACGGTCCCATGAAATCGATACCCCACACATCAAAAAGCTCCACTTCTAGAATATTCTTCAAGGGCATCTCATTCCTTCTTGAAATGTTTCCCGATCGTTGGCATCTATCACAAGCTGTAACAAAAACATGAGCATCTTTGAACATTGTAGGCCAATAAAACCCAGATTGCAACACTTTAGCCGCCGTTCTGTTTCCTCCAAAATGTCCACCACACTCAAGGGTATGGCAATGTCTCAGGATCTCCTCTACCTCATCTTCTGGCACACATCTTCTTATTACTTGATCAGCACAGTGCCTGTAAAGAACTGGTTCTTCCCAATAGTAGTGCTTTACATCAGACAAGAACTTCTTCTTTTGTTGATGTGAGAGTTCTGGTGGCATGATCTTTCCTGCAAGAAAATTCACAAAGTCTGCATACCATGGGAGAGAGCTTGTAGATGTGATGACAAAGAGCTGCTCGTCTGGAAACTGATCACCAATGGCAGGCTGTTGCAACTCTTGTTCTTCTGGTTGTTCAAGTCTTGAGAGATGGTCTGCCACTAGATTTTCTGTACCCTTCTTGTCTCTAATCTCCAAATCAAATTCTTGGAGTAAGAGAACCCACCGGATAAGTCTTGGCTTGGCATCCTTCTTGGCCATAAGGTATTTAATTGCAGAATGATCTGTAAAGACTATTACCTTATTACCAATTAGGTATGATCTGAACTTGTCGAAAGCGAAGACGATGGCAAGTAATTCCTTCTCTGTTGTGGCATAGTTGAGTTGGGCATCAATGAGGGTCCTGCTAGCATAGTAAATAGCATGAAATACCTTATTTCTCCGCTGCCCTAGAACCGCTCCTACTGCATAATCACTTGCGTCACACATCAATTCAAACGGGAGCTCCCATTCTGGAGCTACAACAATGGGTGCAGACACAAGCTTCTCTTTTAGGGTGATAAAGGCCTTCTCACACTCTTCATTGAAGTCAAAAGAAGTACCTTGCACAAGTAGATTCGAAAGAGGCTTGGAGATCTTAGAAAAATCTTTGATGAATCTTCTATAGAAACCTGCATGGCCAAGAAAACTCCGGATCCCCTTTACTGAAGTTGGTGGTGGTAGTTTCTCAATTGTCTCTATCTTCGCTCGGTCAACCTCTATCCCCTTTGATGAAACGCGATGGCCCAAGACAATTCCTTCTTTTACCATGAAGTGGCACTTCTCCCAATTAAGCACAAGATTGGTTTGTTCACATCTCTCCAAAACCAATTCGAGATTAGTCAAGCAATGATCAAAGGAGTCACCAAAAACAGAGAAATCATCCATGAATACTTCTATAATCCGCTCCACCATGTCTGAAAAGATCGCCATCATACATCTTTGGAAGGTAGCTGGCGCATTGCAAAGGCCAAACGGCATCCGACGGAATGCAAATGTACCATAAGGACAGGTGAATGTGGTCTTCTCTTGGTCTTCTGGTGCAATAGCTATTTGGTTGTAGCCCGAGTAGCCATCTAGAAAACAGTAATACTCATGACCTGCAAGACGATCCAACATTTGATCAACAAAGGGTAATGGGAAGTGATCTTTCCGGGTAGCTTTGTTTAGTTTCCGGTAGTCTATGCAAATCCTCCATCCCGTGACGGTCCTTGTTGGAATTAGCTCATTATTTTCATTTTTCACTACCGTCATACCACCCTTCTTTGGCACTACTTGCACCGGGCTAACCCATGAGCTATCAGAGATCGGGTAAATCACTCCCGCATCTAACCACTTCAACACCTCCTTGCGAACCACTTCCTTCATGGTAGGATTTAGTCTCCGTTGTGCTTCCACTGATGGTTTGCTGTTTTCTTCCATTAAGATCCGGTGCATGCACATTGTTGGACTTATCCCCTTTATGTCTGCTAAAGACCACCCAATAGCTGATTTATATCTTCTAAGCACCCGTAACAACTTGTCTTCTTCTTCATGAGAAAGGCTAGAAGAAATAATTACCGGTAAAGATGATGACTCACCAAGAAATGCATATCGTAGATGATCCGGTAACGGTTTGAGCTCAAGAGCAGGTGGTTTCTCAACTGAAGGAATTGATCGAGAAGGGCCTTGTCCCAAAGGTTCAAAATACCTCCGATTGTTGGGACCAAAAGAATCCATCCAATGAACAATCTCCATGACGTCTTCATCTTCAAGAGTAGATGGAGTGGGATGAGTCAAGCTTGCTTCCAACGAGTCTTCTGGCTTGGTAAAGTGCTGAGAGACTAATGTATCCAATGCATCGATGCAAAAGCAACTATCACTAGCTCCCGGATATTTTATAGCCTTTAAGACATTGAAAGTCACTTCTTCTTCCTGTACCCGAAGCCTTAATTCTCCCTTCTGAACATCTATAAGTGCCCGTCCGGTTGCCAAGAACGGTCTCCCTAATATGAGAGGGATCTCCTTGTCTTCTTCCATATCCAGTACCACAAAATCTGCAGGGAATATAAACTTGTCTACTTTGACGAGAACATCTTCAATAACTCCCCTTGGATGCTTAATAGACCTGTCAGCCAACTGCAAAGAAATAGTGGTAGGTCTAGCCTCACCTAATCCAAGCTTTCTGAAAATAGACAAAGGCATTAAATTAATGCTTGCACCAAGATCGCACAATGCCTTCTCAAATATAGAATTCCCAATGGCACATGGAATAGTGAAGCTTCCTGGATCTTTGAGTTTTTGAGGCAACTTTCTCTGGATGATAGCACTGCACTCTTCAGTAAGTGCAACAGTTTCATACTCCTCTAACTTCCTCTTGTTCGATAGGATGTCTTTCATGAACTTCACATAGCTTGGCATTTGTTCAAGTGCATCGGCGAAAGGAATGTTAATGTGGAGCTTCTTGAAAACATCAAGGAATTTAGCAAATTGTTTATCTAATTTGCTCTTCTTGAGGCGCTGAGGAAAAGGAATACTCACTTCTGGCTGCTGAGGAGGTAATGGTTGAGCTTTAGGCATGACTTCATCTTGTTCTTGATCATTCTTTTTGGACTTTTCACCTCTTGAAGGCGTCTCCAATTCTTTTCCGCTTCTCAAAGTGATTGCCTTGCATTGTTCTTTAGGATTCACTTCTGTGTTGCTAGGCAAATTACCTTGTTGTCGACCACCATACATGTTAGCTAATTGACCAATTTGAGCTTCCAGATTTCGGATTTGAGCAGCTTGATTCTGAAAGTTTGTCCTAGTCTCAGTCATGAACTTGTCGGTGTTATTAGTCAACTGGAGCAAAGCAGCTTCTAAATCAGTCTTCTTCTCCTGTGGTTGAAATCCCTATTGAGACTGCCCCATATTTTGATTATTTCTCCATGAAAAGTTTGGGTGATTGCGCCATCCTGGATTGTATGTGTTTGAGTATGGATTGTTCTGTTGTCTATTATAGTTCCCAACAAACTGTGCCTGCTCTACTTGAGGTTGTTGAAATGGATTTCCCACTTGACATTCTTCACTAGGATGGTTGCCTTGACAGAAATCACATAAAAACTGAGGAGTCTGAATGGCATTGACTGCCAATTGGCTGTTCTGGAATTGCTTAGTAAGAGCTGCAACTTGAGCAGTCAACGTAGATAGAGCTTCAGCTTCATAAACCCCAGCTACTCTCCTTGTCATTGACCTATCACTTGGCCACTGAAAGTTATTGGTGGCCATATCCTCCAGCAACTCATATGCTTCATCCTCATTTTTCTTCATAAACGCTCCCCCTGCAGATGCATCAATAAGAGTTCTGGTGTTACCTGTCAACCCATTGTAAAAATTGTGGACTTGCATCCACTTAGGCAACCCATGATGGGGACACTTCCTTAATAGCTCTTTATATCTCTCCCAAGCATCATATAAAGTCTCGCCTTCGTATTGAGTGAAATTGTTGATCTCAATCCTCATCTTTGCTGTTTTTGCAGGAGGAAAGAACTTGGCCAGGAACTTGCGAACCAAATCTTCCCAGGTGGTGATAGAATCTGCAGGTAAAGAGTTCAACCAATTTTTTGCTTTATCCCTCAAAGAGAAAGGGAACAACCGAAGGCGAATGGCATCATCAGAAACACCATTATACTTGACAGTATCACAAATCTCCAGAAAATTTGCAATGTGAGCATTAGGATCTTCAGTGGCTAATCCGGTGAATTGTATTCCTTGAATCATCTGCAAAGTCACCGGCTTCAGCTCAAAGTTATTAGCTCCAATAGCTGGCCTTCTTATGACCGGTTGGATACCCGTCGCAGTTGGTAATGCATAGTCCCTTAAGGCCATTGGTGGATGGGCCTCATTTCGAACTTCATTTAGATCAGCCATGGTGTCTTGCAACTGATTGAGAGCTTCTCTTCTCTCCTTCCTATTCCTCCGACAGGTGCGTTCTATCTCAAAATCGAGAGGAAATAAGTCACTGCTCCTAGACCTTCGCATACACCTAGATAGAATTCCTGCGACAAAGAACTGCAAATAACTATAATTAATAAAATTAAAAGACAAATCCAAAACAAAACAAGAGTTATTTTATTCGATATTAATGAAAACAAAATAGTCCCCGGCAACGGCGCCAAAAACTTGTTGTGGATTTTCTAACGCAAGTGCACGTATCGTTAACAAGTAATAAAGTGAGAGTAAAGATCGTTCCCTCGAGGACTAATGTCACTAAGTACCAAATTACTTTAACTCTAATTCTATTTGAACAACTGAAATATGGGAAACAATGGAATGATGAACTGGTAAACATAAGACAAACTAAATGTATGAAAATTGAGAAATTGCAACTTTGACAGATGAGAATTCAATATATCAAGACTTCTAGGGTTTCTGACTCACCGGATTAATCATATCTACCTTTATCTAATTTAATCAATTGACATTTATTCCTATGCTGATAACGAATTTCTCTTAAGTAGTCATTAATCTTTCTCAAGCATTAATAATTTATCCCAGTTAGCAAATTTCCTACATCTCTGTGGAAACTCTAAACTTACCAAGATTCATTAAGAACAAGAAATTCATAGTGTTACACAAGTCTCATAGATATCTCTATCCTATGATGATCTCATGGCATTCAATCATGGTCTAATTTAATTATCGCTTCTCAGCCTCAAATTAAATCACAAATCATGCAAAAGGTGCGCAAACTTTTACAAGCATTAAGACTAGATTAAACACTCAACATAGATACTGAATAAACATCGAATTGAGTTAAATTAAATAAAAGTAAACATTCATAATCCGGCTACATCGTAGCCCTAGAACAAAGAAAATTAGTTCATAATAAAACTAAAAATCATCCTAAACAATCTCTTAAACATGAGAAGTAGAAGGAAAGAACTGTATATTTGGATGAGAAGATGATTCCGTCTCCGGGTTGCACCGATCTTCTTCTCCAAAGTAGTGTGTGTCTTCTCTCCTCTTTTCTTCGTTTCTTTCTGTCAAAATTTTCGTACTCCAACCTTCTATAATGTTCTATTTATATGCTAGGTTTAAAAGGGCAATTTTGGAACAAAATTATACTCTAATTGAACCTGGAATCGCAACGGCGCCTAGGCGCCATGATTGTAGCGCCTAGGCGCTTCACAGACGACTTGCCCTTTTTTTCGAAATCGCGCCTAGGCGCCACAGTGTTTATTCGCCTCTCGATGGAATAGCGCCTAGGCGCTCAAGTTGCGGCGCCTAGGCGCTTTGCTCTCGGCCTCCTGTCTTCATAGAATGGCGCCTAGGCGCTCCAGTTGTGGCGCCTAGGCGCTTTGCTCACGGGATGGCTTCCTCATGAAATGGCGCCAAGGCGCTCCAGTTATGGCGCCTAGGCGCTTTGCTCTCGGGTTTTGGTATGTAACTTCGTTTGTCTTGAGCGCCTAGGCGCCCATAACTTGGCGTCTAGGCTCCATTTCATCTCGAGTCTATTTTTGCTCAATTTTCAGTCCGCTTTACCCTGTGTTTTGTCATTATGCCTCGTTCCCCTTCAAAACCTATAAAAGAACATAAAACATTATCAAATCCTTATAAATTGCTCAAAACTAACAAAAATATTAAGTGAAAATCATCTAATTAAGTAGCCTAAAACTAACTTATCAAATACCCCCAAACTTAAGATTTTGCTAGTCCTCGAGCAAAAGACACAAAAGAAGAACAAAGAACAAAACAAAAAGAACACGACTGACACTAACACACGACGTAGTTCGAGCATCAATTTAATTTTTCATTATACTTGGCCTCAAAGATTGCATAAAGTTTATGACTCAAAGGAAACTCTAACCACTGTGATCATGTAAAAAAATTTAATTTAAATCTCAAGTTTACCATACTCATAATTCCTCGAGTGTGTGTGTGTGATGCCTCTAGCACTTATGTACCTACACTCGGATTAGTTTATGTCAACAAGCTTATTTTGAAAGATCTCTAGATTAGTGAAATTTATGAACTCCATATGCCTATTTTTCAAACCCACTCTCCACTAATGTAGACTATCGCAACATCAAAGATCATTAGGACTTTATTCGGCTTGTAATGTGTGGCTAAGGTAAAAGGTGAGATAAAGGATATAATGTAGCTCAAAATTCACCCATAAACACACAATTTGTCTCAGGACCTTATGAGAACATCATTCATTTTTTTTTTCTTTCTAAGTACACCCCCAAACTTATGTTGCACTCCCTTTGTCATTCACATTTACTTGATGTATATATCAGTTTTTTTTTTTTTCTTTCTTTCTTTTTTTTTTTTTTTTTTAGCACAATGAATAAACATAAATACACAATCCCTTGATAGCAATACCCAAAGCTGTAAACATGACTATATAATCTCTTCATGACAATATTCAAAACTCCACCCATCCTCCCGTCATACCAACTACCTTTAAATAATTTCCTGGAGAAACTAGTTATGCTTATGAGTGAGGGACCAAGTATGATAAAATTAATCCAAGGCTAGGCTAATAATGTGGGTAACAAAGAAAATAGATAATAAGGCTCAACGGGGTAACTAGTGATTAAATAATGTCAATGGTAGGCTTGAAAGGCTCAAACGGTCCAAAAATGGCCTAAATCATATCCTTAATGTTGTGTAGCCTAGGATTTCGCCTCGAGTGGTTATCAAATAGGTTCTAGCGTTCATTTGAGATAAAAAATATCACTTAATCAACATAAAAGTCCTCTAAGTATAGAATATTTAGGTGATCAAGGCGTGAGTGCTCAAAGTGCTCAAAGAATCACAGCATGGCAAAAAAAATCACAAGAAAACAAGGATAGATCACAACAATTATTATCTCCTAAAAGTCATATTCAATTTCAACCATTGTCTTATCATTGGCCTCCTATGATGCAAGCTAAATAGTGCTCAAACGACACAACTTTCCTATCATAATTACTAAACAAAAAAAATGAAACCTAGCTTAAAACTTAAGTAAACAAAGATAAGATAACTGATTGACATAAACCAAACATAAAAAGTACACCACCCCCAAACTTAAGCAGTACATTGTCCTCAATGTAAAAGAAAAAAAAATAATAATAAATAAACATAAACTAAAAATGGAAAATAAAAAAAATAAAAATAAAAAAAAATTAAACGAAAATAAAATAAAAGAAAAATAAAAATAAAAATAAAAAGAAAGAGAAAAAGAAAAGAACACTCCCTAAAATGAAAATTGTTGAAGTCTAGTCCTCCTCGTCCTCAGTTGCTTCGTCCTCTTCATTGAAAGCCGTGACTGTCGGAAAATTATCCATATTCATATTCATGTGCCGGGCCAATTGATTGATCATTTGCGCCAGGTTGCAGATGTTATCATCCATGTGGTCAAGACGTCTATCCATGCGATCCAGGCGTTCGTGCACGGAGGCTTTACCAGGAGAGCGGGGTGGTCGTGGGGGTCGAAGAGTCCCAGAGGAGCTGGGCCCTGCTGTTGGCTCCTGTGCTTCTAGCTCCCTGTATGATGCTAGGACCGAATCATTGATGACATGTCGGGGTCCCACCCATTCTTCAGTTGCATCCCAATGGACTCCTGCTTTACTGCACACCTCAGTAATAAGTGAGGGAAAGTATAAGCCCAGGTGCGCATGTAGCACACTCAACCCAATCTGCCGAGAAATCACCCGGCCCACATCAATGCTCTTTCCTGTTACAATAGCATATAGAAGCACTGCTCGCTCTTTCAATACATCACTAACGTGAGACACTGGCATGAAGCGAGTACAAATAAAATTATGCCATGCCTTGTAGGCCCTGTTTCGCAAAGCACTAGGCGGGAATGAGATGTACTCACCGTTGCGTCCCATTTTCCAACTAGTACCTGGTGTGCATAACCTGTTGATGATTTCGTTGTGGTCAACGTTTTCCAAATAAGCTTGATATTCATCATTGTCAATATTAGATAGCCCAAAATATTGGTTGATAGCAGCACGATCAAGCTTTACCCATATTCCCCTCACAAAAACCTTTCCATTATCACGCTCGGGGGCATTGGCATAAAATTCTCGAACCACAGCAGTTAGGCTCGAGCCCGGTTGTTTCACAAAGTTGGCCCATCTACGAGCTAAAATTTGATCCCGAATCACCCGTTCACAGGTATTGAGTCCCCGTTCGGCGATTGGAGTCTTTTTTTCTAATGAGGACTGATAGCGATTAAACGCGGCCTGCGAGACAAATTTAGCCGTATCATACTGCATGGATGTCGAGCCCTTCACACGTTTCTTCGGTGGCATGGTTGCAACCCAACTCTCTCTTAGACTTTCCAACTCAACCGCCAATGTCACCAAACAATCTCAAATGCCCCAAATGTAATGTCTACTAACACCTTGGCTGTCAATTGGCAACAACCAATACCTTTGTCTCTCTCAGACTTTTTGTCAAACACTTGGTATGCACTCAATAATCCCACTCCAGATAAACTCGTCTGTATCAATTAAGTCTCCCCAAATTGCAACAATTCTCAGACAAAGCAGAAAGAAGAGTGGGGTTACCTGTTGTGAGTAAAGAAAACCCAATTTGTGCAGCCCAAGTTTCGGAATTTTTGTTGCTGGTTTGCCGCCAACGTTCACGTGTGATGGAGCTTGGAGGCGGGTGTTTTGACACGGTGGGTGAGAAAATTGGGATGAGGGGCGAGAAGGTAGAGTGATGAAAAGATGAAAGAATTCAATCACGGGGTGGTGGGGGGGGGGGGGGTTGTCGGAGTGAGAGAACCAGGGGGCGAGAGGAGTGTTTAGTTTTTTTTTTTTTTTTTCTTCTCTGTTTTTTTTTTTTTTTTCGCTGATTGTGTTCGAAACAAGGGTGAGTAAGCCTTTAAACTGCACAGCGCCTAGGCGCTGTGTTTGTAGCGCCTAGGCGCTAGTTCGAAATCAGCTTTTTTTTTTTTTTTTTTTTTTTTAGGATGAGCGCCTAGGCGCCCAGGAAATGGCGCCTAGGCGCCTTGCTCTCGGGTCCTTGTGGCCTTTTCTAGCGCCTAGGCGTAATGGAAGTGACGCCTAGGCGCCTTCCTCTCGGGTCTTCACTGCAAAATCCCCATAACACCTGCAATCACCACAGAATAAACTGCATCATAATTAGCTTATCAAATACCAAAAACCTATAACTAATTAAAACACTAAATAAAACACTAAATTAACATGATAAAAACTAAAATAGATAAAGGTAAAGAGCTTGGGTTGCCTCCCAAGAAGCGCTTGTTTTATCGTCATCAGCCTGACTTTTTCTTCTTTATGGGGAGTTGAGAGTGATGATGGACTTGTTGCGATCAATCCCACCATCAAAATATGGCTTCAAACGTTGTCCATTAACCTTAAAGGTTCCTTTCTCTTCATGATTTAGTTCAACTGCACCATAGGGAAACACCTTGGTGACTACAAACGGGCCCGACCATTTAGATTTGAGCTTTCCAGGAAACAGTCGAAGCCTGGAATTATATAGTAGCACCTTCTGTCCAGGTACAAACTCCTTCCGCTGGATGTGCTTATCATGCCAAGCTTTGGTCCGCTCCTTGTAGATCTTTGCATTTTCATATGCTTCATTGCGGAACTCATTCATCTCATTGAGTTGCAAAAGGCGCCTCTCACCCGCTGCTTGCATGTCCATATTCAACTGTTTCATTGCCCAATATGCTCGATGCTCTAATTCCACCGGAAGATGGCAAGCTTTCCCATAGACCAACCTATAAGGAGACATTCCTATAGGTGTCTTAAATGCAGTCCGATAGGCCCATAAAGCATCATCTAACTTTTTCGACCAATCCTTGCGAGAGTTACGAACCGTTTTCTCCAGAATCTGCTTCACCTCTCTGTTAGATACCTCTGCTTGCCCATTAGTCTGAGGATGGTAAGCAAGTGCAATTCGGTGTTTGACTCCATATTTTGACAATAGAGCCTCAAATTGCTTATTGCAAAAATGTGTTCCCTCATCACTTATGATAGCTCGTGGAGTTCCGAACCTCGTAAAGATGTGTTTCTTGAGAAAATTAAGCACTACCTTGCCATCATTGGTTTGAGTTGCAGCCGCTTCAACCCACTTCGACACATAATCCACTGCAAGGAGGATATACTTGTTGTTGTAGGATGAGGGAAACGGTCCCATGAAATCGATACCCCACACATCAAAAAGCTCCACTTCTAGAATATTCTTCAAGGGCATCTCATTCCTTCTTGAAATGTTTCCCGATCGTTGGCATCTATCACAAGCTGTAACAAAAACATGAGCATCTTTGAACATTGTAGGCCAATAAAACCCAGATTGCAACACTTTAGCCGCCGTTCTGTTTCCTCCAAAATGTCCACCACACTCAAGGGTATGGCAATGTCTCAGGATCTCCTCTACCTCATCTTCTGGCACACATCTTCTTATTACTTGATCAGCACAGTGCCTGTAAAGAACTGGTTCTTCCCAATAGTAGTGCTTTACATCAGACAAGAACTTCTTCTTTTGTTGATGTGAGAGTTCTGGTGGCATGATCTTTCCTGCAAGAAAATTCACAAAGTCTGCATACCATGGGAGAGAGCTTGTAGATGTGATGACAAAGAGCTGCTCGTCTGGAAACTGATCACCAATGGCAGGCTGTTGCAACTCTTGTTCTTCTGGTTGTTCAAGTCTTGAGAGATGGTCTGCCACTAGATTTTCTGTACCCTTCTTGTCTCTAATCTCCAAATCAAATTCTTGGAGTAAGAGAACCCACCGGATAAGTCTTGGCTTGGCATCCTTCTTGGCCATAAGGTATTTAATTGCAGAATGATCTGTAAAGACTATTACCTTATTACCAATTAGGTATGATCTGAACTTGTCGAAAGCGAAGACGATGGCAAGTAATTCCTTCTCTGTTGTGGCATAGTTGAGTTGGGCATCAATGAGGGTCCTGCTAGCATAGTAAATAGCATGAAATACCTTATTTCTCCGCTGCCCTAGAACCGCTCCTACTGCATAATCACTTGCGTCACACATCAATTCAAACGGGAGCTCCCATTCTGGAGCTACAACAATGGGTGCAGACACAAGCTTCTCTTTTAGGGTGATAAAGGCCTTCTCACACTCTTCATTGAAGTCAAAAGAAGTACCTTGCACAAGTAGATTCGAAAGAGGCTTGGAGATCTTAGAAAAATCTTTGATGAATCTTCTATAGAAACCTGCATGGCCAAGAAAACTCCGGATCCCCTTTACTGAAGTTGGTGGTGGTAGTTTCTCAATTGTCTCTATCTTCGCTCGGTCAACCTCTATCCCCTTTGATGAAACGCGATGGCCCAAGACAATTCCTTCTTTTACCATGAAGTGGCACTTCTCCCAATTAAGCACAAGATTGGTTTGTTCACATCTCTCCAAAACCAATTCGAGATTAGTCAAGCAATGATCAAAGGAGTCACCAAAAACAGAGAAATCATCCATGAATACTTCTATAATCCACTCCACCATGTCTGAAAAGATCGCCATCATACATCTTTGGAAGGTAGCTGGCGCATTGCAAAGGCCAAACGGCATCCGACGGAATGCAAATGTACCATAAGGACAGGTGAATGTGGTCTTCTCTTGGTCTTCTGGTGCAATAGCTATTTGGTTGTAGCCCGAGTAGCCATCTAGAAAACAGTAATACTCATGACCTGCAAGACGATCCAACATTTGATCAACAAAGGGTAATGGGAAGTGATCTTTCCGGGTAGCTTTGTTTAGTTTCCGGTAGTCTATGCAAATCCTCCATCCCGTGACGGTCCTTGTTGGAATTAGCTCATTATTTTCATTTTTCACTACCGTCATACCACCCTTCTTTGGCACTACTTGCACCGGGCTAACCCATGAGCTATCAGAGATCGGGTAAATCACTCCCGCATCTAACCACTTCAACACCTCCTTGCGAACCACTTCCTTCATGGTAGGATTTAGTCTCCGTTGTGCTTCCACTGATGGTTTGCTGTTTTCTTCCATTAAGATCCGGTGCATGCACATTGTTGGACTTATCCCCTTTATGTCTGCTAAAGACCACCCAATAGCTGATTTATATCTTCTAAGCACCCGTAACAACTTGTCTTCTTCTTCATGAGAAAGACTAGAAGAAATAATTACCGGTAAAGATGATGACTCACCAAGAAATGCATATCGTAGATGATCCGGTAACGGTTTGAGCTCAAGAGCAGGTGGTTTCTCAACTGAAGGAATTGATCGAGAAGGGCCTTGTCCCAAAGGTTCAAAATACCTCCGATTGTTGGGACCAAAAGAATCCATCCAATGAACAATCTCCATGACGTCTTCATCTTCAAGAGTAGATGGAGTGGGATGAGTCAAGCTTGCTTCCAACGAGTCTTCTGGCTTGGTAAAGTGCTGAGAGACTAATGTATCCAATGCATCGATGCAAAAGCAACTATCACTAGCTCCCGGATATTTTATAGCCTTTAAGACATTGAAAGTCACTTCTTCTTCCTGTACCCGAAGCCTTAATTCTCCCTTCTGAACATCTATAAGTGCCCGTCCGGTTGCCAAGAACGGTCTCCCTAATATGAGAGGGATCTCCTTGTCTTCTTCCATATCCAGTACCACAAAATCTGCAGGGAATATAAACTTGTCTACTTTGACGAGAACATCTTCAATAACTCCCCTTGGATGCTTAATAGACCTGTCAGCCAACTGCAAAGAAATAGTGGTAGGTCTAGCCTCACCTAATCCAAGCTTTCTGAAAATAGACAAAGGCATTAAATTAATGCTTGCACCAAGATCGCACAATGCCTTCTCAAATATAGAATTCCCAATGGCACATGGAATAGTGAAGCTTCCTGGATCTTTGAGTTTTTGAGGCAACTTTCTCTGGATGATAGCACTGCACTCTTCAGTAAGTGCAACAGTTTCATACTCCTCTAACTTCCTCTTGTTCGATAGGATGTCTTTCATGAACTTCACATAGCTTGGCATTTGTTCAAGTGCATCGGCGAAAGGAATGTTAATGTGGAGCTTCTTGAAAACATCAAGGAATTTAGCAAATTGTTTATCTAATTTGCTCTTCTTGAGGCGCTGAGGAAAAGGAATACTCACTTCTGGCTGCTGAGGAGGTAATGGTTGAGCTTTAGGCATGACTTCATCTTGTTCTTGATCATTCTTTTTGGACTTTTCACCTCTTGAAGGCGTCTCCAATTCTTTTCCGCTTCTCAAAGTGATTGCCTTGCATTGTTCTTTAGGATTCACTTCTGTGTTGCTAGGCAAATTACCTTGTTGTCGACCACCATACATGTTAGCTAATTGACCAATTTGAGCTTCCAGATTTCGGATTTGAGCAGCTTGATTCTGAAAGTTTGTCCTAGTCTCAGTCATGAACTTGTCGGTGTTATTAGTCAACTGGAGCAAAGCAGCTTCTAAATCAGTCTTCTTCTCCTGTGGTTGAAATCCCTATTGAGACTGCCCCATATTTTGATTATTTCTCCATGAAAAGTTTGGGTGATTGCGCCATCCTGGATTGTATGTGTTTGAGTATGGATTGTTCTGTTGTCTATTATAGTTCCCAACAAACTGTGCCTGCTCTGCTTGAGGTTGTTGAAATGGATTTCCCACTTGACATTCTTCACTAGGATGGTTGCCTTGACAGAAATCACATAAAAACTGAGGAGTCTGAATGGCATTGACTGCCAATTGGCTGTTCTGGAATTGCTTAGTAAGAGCTGCAACTTGAGCAGTCAACGTAGATAGAGCTTCAGCTTCATAAACCCCAGCTACTCTCCTTGTCATTGACCTATCACTTGGCCACTGAAAGTTATTGGTGGCCATATCCTCCAGCAACTCATATGCTTCATCCTCATTTTTCTTCATAAACGCTCCCCCTGCAGATGCATCAATAAGAGTTCTGGTGTTACCTGTCAACCCATTGTAAAATTTGTGGACTTGCATCCACTTAGGCAACCCATGATGGGGACACTTCCTTAATAGCTCTTTATATCTCTCCCAAGCATCATATAAAGTCTCGCCTTCGTATTGAGTGAAATTGTTGATCTCAATCCTCATCTTTGCTGTTTTTGCAGGAGGAAAGAACTTGGCCAGGAACTTGCGAACCAAATCTTCCCAGGTGGTGATAGAATCTGCAGGTAAAGAGTTCAACCAATTTTTTGCTTTATCCCTCAAAGAGAAAGGGAACAACCGAAGGCGAATGGCATCATCAGAAACACCATTATACTTGACAGTATCACAAATCTCCAGAAAATTTGCAATGTGAGCATTAGGATCTTCAGTGGCTAATCCGGTGAATTGTATTCCTTGAATCATCTGCAAAGTCACCGGCTTCAGCTCAAAGTTATTAGCTCCAATAGCTGGCCTTCTTATGACCGGTTGGATACCCGTCGCAGTTGGTAATGCATAGTCCCTTAAGGCCATTGGTGGATGGGCCTCATTTCGAACTTCATTTAGATCAGCCATGGTGTCTTGCAACTGATTGAGAGCTTCTCTTCTCTCCTTCCTATTCCTCCGACAGGTGCGTTCTATCTCAAAATCGAGAGGAAATAAGTCACTGCTCCCAGACCTTCGCATACACCTAGATAGAATTCCTGCGACAAAGAACTGCAAATAACTATAATTAATAAAATTAAAAGACAAATCCAAAACAAAACAAGAGTTATTTTATTCGATATTAATGAAAACAAAATAGTCCCCGGCAACGGCGCCAAAAACTTGTTGTGGATTTTCTAACGCAAGTGCACGTATCGTTAACAAGTAATAAAGTGAGAGTAAAGATCGTTCCCTCGAGGACTAATGTCACTAAGTACCAAATTACTTTAACTCTAATTCTATTTGAACAACTGAAATATGGGAAACAATGGAATGATGAACTGGTAAACATAAGACAAACTAAATGTATGAAAATTGAGAAATTGCAACTTTGACAGATGAGAATTCAATATATCAAGACTTCTAGGGTTTCTGACTCACCGGATTAATCATATCTACCTTTATCTAATTTAATCAATTGACATTTATTCCTATGCTGATAACGAATTTCTCTTAAGTAGTCATTAATCTTTCTCAAGCATTAATAATTTATCCCAGTTAGCAAATTTCCTATATCTCTGTGGAAACTCTAAACTTATCAAGATTCATTAAGAACAAGAAATTCATAGTGTTACACAAGTCTCATAGATATCTCTATCCTATGATGATCTCATGGCATTCAATCATGGTCTAATTTAATTATCGCTTCTCAGCCTCAAATTAAATCACAAATCATGCAAAAGGTGCGCAAACTTTTACAAGCATTAAGACTAGATTAAACACTCAACATAGATACTGAATAAACATCGAATTGAGTTAAATTAAATAAAAGTAAACATTCATAATCCGGCTACATCGTAGCCCTAGAACAAAGAAAATTAGTTCATAATTAAACTAAAATCATCCTAAACAATCTCTTAAACATGAGAAGTAGAAGGAAAGAACTGTATATTTGGATGAGAAGATGATTCCGTCTCCGGGTTGCACCGATCTTCTTCTCCAAAGTAGTGTGTGTCTTCTCTCCTCTTTTCTTCGTTTCTTTCTGTCAAAATTTTCGTACTCCAACCTTCTATAATGTTCTATTTATATGCTAGGTTTAAAAGGGCAATTTTGGAACAAAATTATACTCTAATTGAACCTGGAATCGCAACGGCGCCTAGGCGCCATGATTGTAGCGCCTAGGCGCTTCACAGACGACTTGCCCTTTTTTTTCGAAATCGCGCCTAGGCGCCAGGATTGTGGCGCCTAGGCGCCACAGTGTTTATTCGCCTCTCGATGGAATAGCGCCTAGGCGCTCAAGTTGCGGCGCCTAGGCGCTTTGCTCTCGGCCTCCTGTCTTCATAGAATGGCGCCTAGGCGCTCCAGTTGTGGCGCCTAGGCGCTTTGCTCACGGGATGGCTTCCTCATGAAATGGCGCCAAGGCGCTCCAGTTATGGCGCCTAGGCGCTTTGCTCTCGGGTTTTGGTATGTAACTTCGTTTGTCTTGAGCGCCTAGGCGCCCATAACTTGGCGTCTAGGCTCCATTTCATCTCGAGTCTATTTTTGCTCAATTTTCAGTCCGCTTTACCCTGTGTTTTGTCATTATGCCTCGTTCCCCTTCAAAACCTATAAAAGAACATAAAACATTATCAAATCCTTATAAATTGCTCAAAACTAACAAAAATATTAAGTGAAAATCATCTAATTAAGTAGCCTAAAACTAACTTATCAGATTTAGCAATAAATCAAAAACTATTTTCACTATCTCTCCAAACAAATTTCAATTTTATTCCATACTCATGTTAAAACTTAAATGCACATCCAACATCAATTCAGATAATAATTCAAATTACTAACTCAAATCCTAATTTAAATCACGTAACTCAAATCAAATCACTAATTCAGATCCATTTACCAAAGAGACCCTAGTGATCTCTACTGCTCACGGTGGAGATTGCTACTATGTAGTTGGTGATCTTTGCTGCTTTTGGTGGAGAAAAAGGGCACAGAATGATACACTGGGAAAAAAAAAATAGACTCTACCTTAAAAACGAAAGTAAAGTTTAAAAAAGTAGTAGGATTTCACTATGAAAGATGTAATAGAACTTTGTTGATAGTTGATTTTGATTAATTTGTTTTTTATATGTTTTATGCAATATTTTTAATTTTCATTATCTCTATTGTGAAAGCAATAATAAAGCTCAAAAGGGCAGTAGAGATTTGTTGTAAAAATATTATAGAGCTTTATAGAGCACTTTTGTGTGATTATTTTTTTGTTTTTGGTGGTAATGGTTTTTTTTTTGCACGATTTGTTCATATTTTCAAACTTCTTTGCTCATTTATTTTATCTCTCTCGTTGTTTAACATATTTTCAACTGTTTTCAGAGAATGACTCAACCAATAATCCTAGTTTATTATGGTGGAGAATAGAAGGAAGAGATACCAATAGGTTAAGGGAAACTATGATAAGCCTATTACCATTACCATTGATACAGATGTTACATTTGCAGATTTGATCGACAAAACGCATTTGAGGCTTAGAGTAGACCGAAGTAAGATGGACATAAAACTATCATGTTTACTGCATAGGATGCGTCAGATGTCATTTGTATAAGAGATAATGACGATATTTCTAGAAAGAACGCTGTATGGAAACAACAACAACTTAAGAAAACGACAATAGTTCAAGAAAAATATTTGAGAAACACTACTAGTAGAATTTTAAAGAAATTTAAGAGGAAGGGATAGAAAAAGTACTAGTAGAAATTCAAATAAATAAGATTAAAAAAATTGAAATACTACTACTAATCTCTGAATTATAAGCATAATGACATTATAGTTATTAAACTTTTAATTTTGATATATCATTTCTTGAACTTTTGTTCATTCATAATTTTAATTGTTGACCATAAAATTAAAATTATATTTCGTTTAGAAAATAATTATGTGTCCAATTGCATGATAGCTTGAAATTTTTCTAAAATGATTCTAATATATATTCTCTTTTCACTACTATTAAAATCTATTAAGAACTATAACATTTTGCACTTACCTTAATTATACATATTTTAGTTATTTATGCATTAACATGTGATTATCTATATTTTAGAAATCGTTAGTCAATACTAATATCAAAGACCAAAACTGTCAAAACAGCAAAAAATTAGTGGATAATCAGTCAAGATTGAAATTAAATTTCTTAGGGTTCATTTGATGTGCAGGTTCAAAATGATGGAACTTTGTAGTTTGAACTATGAGTTTTAAATTGTATGGTTGAACGGTGGTTTGAAGTGGCGTTCAAAATATAAAGATTTAAAACGAGAATAATAATTTAAAACAAAAACTGATATTTGAAAAACTATAGTTTATGAAAAAAAAATCAAAATGGTTTTTACTATAGAAAATAGTTCAAAACCGCCTGAACTTAAAGGGGAGACAAAGTTTAGATTTTGACATAGCATTTGGTGCATAGATTTAGAGTGGTTCAAATCTTGAAAGCGGTTTAAACTAGCGTTCGGTAGCGTAATAATTGAGACTAGTTCAAACCATGAAGGCAGTTTTAAACCAGCCTAAGCTACCAAAATCAAAACTTTGTTCCCCTTAAAGTTCACATGGATTGAACCATTTTTTATAATAAAAAAATTCCCATTCTTATTTTTCTTTCATAAGCTATAGTTTAATACACACTAGTTCTCGTTTAAAACTTGATGTGAGATTTTATTCTAATTTTAAACCATTACATTCCAAACGCGAGTTCAAAACCATCATTTAAACGACAAAGTTTAGAACCACAGTACAAACCATAAAGTTCTAAACTATATCATTTCGAACTCGTGTGCCAAACGAACCCCTTTTGGCCAATTTAAAACCACCTCAGTTATTAATTTACTATTTATCAGTTTGAATCACCTTCATGATTTAAAACCACTTTTATAATTTAAAACCTGAGCACCAAACACTACATAAATCATCATAATGCTACAATTTAAGAACTAATAAGGTGTTTAGTTTTCAATTAGAACCAATTGATTCTAACCAACAATTAACATAAAAGTCTCATCAACTACAATAATAAACAAAAAAAAAATTATTATTATGCAAAACTTTTACATCTTATCATTTTTAATTTTCTATTCAAAACTTTCGGTTCTAATTATAATTTTCAAAAGGCTTTATAAATGATCCACAGTCAACCGGTTATATGTTTTGGCTCCATCCCACGTGTACGGCAGTAGAAACGACAACATTTCCTCTCTAGCTGGATCAGGCGTATTCTCTTACATATTCACCAAAAGAAAATATTTAACCAATTTTCATCGCTCTTCTCTCTCTATTTTCGGGTTCTGCAACAAAGAGCACATGGGTTTTTGGTGCAAGCAGGTATTCCTTACTTCTCAGACCCTTCTTCCTTGGTCTAGAATCTTACATAATAATAACCTTTCATCAAAAGTAACTGCATGTCGTTTCTGGGTTGTTCGTATTCCTCTTTCTTCATTTTTATTCGGGACTCCAGGTTTGGTTTCTTGTCCCATCTTCATAGTTTACATGAATTTCTAGCAAATTTTGTTGTGGGGTTTTGAAATGCTAATTGATAATTGAATCCTAGCAAATTTTTATGTTTTGGGTTCTAGAAACTTCCAATTCATTTGTCATTTTTGAGGTCCAATGAATGGTTTTTGCTTTTGGAAGACAAATGGAGGGTGTGAATTGAAAATGTCCATTCAAAATTGGTACTTTAAGGGGATATCAAAAATTTGGTTTGCCTTTTGGCCTTTATAGCTTGTTTTCTAAGAAAAAAATTTGGCGTGCTGTTTTCAAGTTTTGAAGGAATTCTAGGTAAGTGGTACTTTTCCCCCCTAAAGAATGACCTTAATGCGTTTGCCCAGATCGAGAAAAGTGTTTTAACTTTTTTTTATTTATTTTCTTATCTTGTGATCAAGTATTTATTTCCTGTTTATATACATGCTCTAAGGAACTTCCTATACATTTTGATCAGGTGGTTTATTAGCACAATATGAAGATATGGATTTCCTTTACTTAATATGTGTAAATTCAAGTCTGGTTATTGAGTCCATATACCGTAAAGCATTTTGCAACATTGGTTGGAAAGATTCAAATACTGCTGCCTATTTTGCTCAAATTGTTGCTATTTTGCTCAAATTGTTGCTATTTTGTAATTAGACGCTAGAAGTTATGATTGGAGAAGAGAATTAGAAAATAAGGGATTAGATGATGTGTATGTTCTGTGTTTTGAATCCCTGCATTTCAGTAGTTTATCATTGCGCTAAGATCTGCCTAATTTTACATTGTTTGTAAATTGCTTTGATGCTTTAACTGCAACAGGTTTTTAACTTCTAAGGAGGACCTCTATTGTTGTGAAATGGAATGAAGCTGAATTTTGAATATCGAGGTAATTCGATTTATGAGTATTTCAATGTACATAGCCTCTTTTCGGGGGTGTTCCGTGTTTGTTTCCAGGTGATACACACTTGATTTGTGTTTGTAACTGATGCTTTCTCATTTTATCTTAGGTTATGAAAACATGGTTGTTTGCCCTTCCATTGGCGCATGTACGAAGAGTGTTGCCTGTCTTAGTAGCAATATTCAAACACAGATGGGCAGCACGTTGTGTAGTGTGGTTTCCCAAAGGTCAAACAGTTTTTGTGGTTTCCGTTTGTATCCGGGGAATTCAAAAACAAAGTATACTTATTTGTTTGTCTCCGTGAATCATCCCTCCAATAGTAGTGGAACATTCCAGAAGAGCTTTGCCAGCTCTTGCTTCTCTAAAGAAAAGGGAAAATTATGGTCCTTAACGGTTAAGGATTCACTTAGCACTGCGGGGCCTCTAAGAAGACACCTTAAAATTTCATTAGCAAACACTGCAATGAGCATGCGGCTTCTGGTGCCCAAACAAAGAATTCTCCCCAAAAACAATTGTGCCACTGCGGGTTTACTTGGCGCATTGTTGATTTGTTATTCGAGTTCCGAACCTGTACAAGCCGAAGCAGCTCAGGGTGACGATGATGGTGAAGATGAATGTGATTCATCGTATGCTAAATTGTATCATGGAAAGAAAGTCTATACCGACTATTCCATTACTGGTGAGCGGCAAACTTGCCTGCTCTTCATAATATTCAGAGTCTCTGTATTTGCAACAATTCGTGTATTGATTTCATTTCCTTTGGTTGTCAAAAGGTAGATAACTGCTCCATACTGCGCAGGAATACCTGGAGATGGAAGATGCTTGTTCCGATCTGTCGCTCATGGAGCTTTTTTACGATCCAGGAAACCAGCTCCAAGTGAGAGCCTCCAGAGGCAATTAGCTGACGAGTTGAGGAATAGGGTTTGTTAGGCACAACCTTGTCATGATGTACCAGTTGCCAATTTCTTTTTTGGAAATTTTCTATTTCTTGAATGAAGAAAGCGTCGTTCACTTAACACAATTGCATTTGCATTTATTTCTTAAGAACCCTAAACTTGATTAATTGATTTTTATTATAATTTGTTTCCTTTTCAATCTTAATCTTTACTAGTGTTCAGTCGTGGCATTACTTTACATCTGCTTCATCCTTTACAGGAGTGCCCTTGACTAAATGAAATTAATAGGAAATTTGAGGGTTAATGCAAAGCCAAATTGTCTACATTGTGTTAACCATATTCAAAGGGACCCTGATACTTTTCATCTTTTAATTTGCTCAGGTTGCAGATGAGTTCATCAAAAGGAGAGAAGAGTCCGAATGGTTAGTGTTCTGATCTGCGCTCTCACACCATTCTGATAAGTTAGTCCTATTTTCATCGTCTTTATTTCTGTGAGTCCTGATAGTCTCATGAATGTTATCAGAATAGATGTATTATCCTTCACGTGAGTAAAGTTTTGGAAAATAAATCTCTTTTGTGAATCATGAATTCTAGTTTCCATGGATTGACCTCTTGGCTTCCTTATCTAATAGTATTGAAGTGAATTTGCAAGCTTTCTCTAAATGACTATCACTGTAAGTTGCATTGTCAGCTCGGGTCTTCATGAATGATACAGATTTCTACGGTTCTGTGACACCCATCTCTCCCTCTCGCAAACTTTGGATCATTGCCCGATTGTATTGCTGATAGACTTTTAATACCCTTTTTCCAGAGGTGTATCAGTCAAGCTAGAGGGAAAAGACAGCATTTTATTGTATCCGGCCCAAGCTAAAGATTCTTAACGGACAATCACCGTCGAAGCTTCAAATTCTTAAACTACTCCCAATTCTATCACTCATTTTGGGCCCGTTTGTTTCAATACTTGAATCACGGTTTGAATTATTTTACTACAGTATTTTCTCTCACAAAAATTTAAATCTTCATTCAAATACTCTATTCAAATACTCGAACTAAACGGGCCCTTATAAATCCTTTTAATCACATCCTAAACCCCTATAATCTCATTAGTCGTGTCTTTTCCGGGCAAACTTCTACTCAGACAATATTACAATCTTAATTCAAAAAAAAAGTGTCCAACGCTGTTTTGCTTTCACTGATTGCGGGGTTTTTAGCTTTAGACTATCGTCTTACAATTATATCTTCTGCGTCTGGTTATTCATATGCACAATTCAAAGGAAATTATTTCATGGCTTTGGTGTGGCACAGGTTTGTGGAAGGTGATTTTGATACATATGTGGCACAGATGAGGAAGCCACATGTTTGGGGAGGTGAACCTGAGCTATTCATGGCTTCACACGTTCTTCAGTAAGTCTCCCTCTCTAGACACATGGTATTGTTATTGGGCCGGGGGAAGAAAATGGGCCTGGGCTTGGAGCCTTGAACTGATGTGGGCCCCTGATGCTTGCAGGATGCCAATCACAGTCTACATGCATGATAGGGAAGCTGGGGGCTTAATATCTATTGCTGAGTATGGCCAAGAATATGGCAAGGAGAATCCAATTAGAGTTATCTATTATGGTTTTGGTCATTATGACGCTTTGCAGGTTCCTGGAAATAAGGCTGCTAAGTCTAAACTTTAGAGAGAGAAACTAGAATTTGTGTCTTGACAAAGGAGAGGAGGAAGAGCTGCATGAGTATAAAACATGTTGCGGCAAATGTATAATTGTTATGCATTTTTGCCCTTCTCCATTATAATGATATAAACATAATAAAAATTTCACTTTTTCTGTTACAGTCATCCTTCTCATTCTAAAAATCTGCAGTCGCGATTGTGTTTTATAGCTCTATTGAGGAGGGATGCAATTGAAGTTAGTGGGCCAAGGGATTTTGAGGCAAATTTTTGGAGTAAAGCGTAAAATTGGTAAAGGAAATAGAAAGTCTTTTTGATACACGGTCCGTTTGGTTCGAGTATTTAAATAGGGTATTTGAATGAAGATTTAAATTTTTGTAAGAGAAAATACTGTAGTAAAATGATTCAAACCGTGATTTGAACCACGAAATAAACGCACCCGAACTTGTTGCTTTAGACCTTTTTCAATTAATTCTAATGTCAATATCATGTACTTGACACCAAAAAAGATATGTTATTTTCAATTCATAATCCTATTTCAAATGTTGCATCTACTTGCATTAAGCTTTAAAAAAAGTAAGCTTATTATTTTGAAATAATTTAATCATATTGGGTTGATTAAATGAAAAAATAAATAAATCAACCAATAATAATCAAATAATAAAAATTAAATATAACATGTAAAAGCAAATTCTTAGTTTGAAATAATTTAATAATATTGCAATGATTAAATGAAAAAGTAAATAAATCAACCAATAATAATTAAATAATAAAAATTAATGTGTTATATTTTGTGTCAAATTTTTTATGAAGTGTCAGATTTAACATAAAAAATAGTATAATATTATAGGGTTATTTTTTTACACAAATATTAAAATTTAATATTGATACACTAATTTGACGTTCCCTTGGAGATGCTTTTTCACGAATGCCTACTTTCATTTCTTATGTTATTAATAGTAACATTTACATAATCATTCGGATTCTAGTTGTTTTTGCCACCTGGTGGCTTGATACAGATAAGAGAATCACCGACCATAATCATTCGGATGCTATAAAGGCTTGATACACTAATTTGGCGTTCTCTACGGTTCGTTTGGACGAGTATTTAAGTATAGTATTTAAATAAAGATTTAAATTTTTGTGAAAGAAAATCTTGTAGCAAAATAATTCGAATCATGATTTGAAAACTCAAACAAACACACTCATAGTGTTATGATTTTGGGCCGTTTTTCTTTTCAAAACTTTGTTAGAGCGGTTGAAAATGCTCTATCTGCAATGATTTCTTACGGTCCTGGTATAATAATAGTAATATCAAAAATCAGTGCCCCTATTTTTCTTGGCGGATCATAAAGAGTTTATCTGGTCCCTTTTCTGGTGCTATCCAGCACACCCCTCCTAGTTGCTGCTCCTTTGCATGTGCATGTTGCCCTCCTTCTTTTTTTCTTTAAAAAAAAAAAAAATTGTTTGGTTACTGAGTTTAAATTGTTCACGGTATAAAACTCTTACGTGTTATGGTATAGAGCTTTTTTATGTTACAGTGTCTAAAATTCTTTGTTTGAGTTTAAACTCATTTGTCAAATAAAATAATTAGTTCTAATCTCTAGGGGCATACCCTCTATTTGACAAACTAATTCAAATCAATAGTAGGCCGTTTAGAAGAACGGTTTGAACCAACAATCTTGATTGAAAATTGTAGCATATAAGAACTTTATACTGTAGCTTTTTATTTTAGTATGTGAGAGCTTTATACTATTCAAATTTATAACTGATGGTTAGAACCGTTTTTTCAAACAGTCCATAACAATGTAAAGTCTCACGTATTAAAAAAAAAGACTGTAATAATATAAAGCTCTAATATGCTACAATTATTGAAATATATATATATTTTTTTGTCAAATGCCTTAATAATGATGAAAAAAGGCTACCTATATTGTTAACGGCTAATATAGGTCAAACAACATAGGATGGGGTGGGGTGAGAGTTGAAGTTTAGGAGATACGAATTTGATCCACATCGTATAAAGATCATATGCAAAGTACAAAGCATGAATTCGGCTAAATATTACTTATTGGAACAGATACAGATCAATTCTTGATTCTTGACATCGATGTGACTGTAAAATTAGCATAAACAGACGCATTAACAATGCAACGAAGGAGGTTCATTTACCATGTAATATGATTATTTGTTAAATTGTTTGTCAAGTGCTTGGCGCTGTTGTTGCTCTTTAGTAATGTTTGCTTGCATTAATTCTTCTGAGCCATCCAGCTTGGTCTAATGTGAGAGATTGTTACTCTCATTTATCGTTTACTTTTGGAAAAGATCTTAACGAGTGTTTGGGAGAAATTTTGGAACTAAAAATGTTGGTTTAAAAACCAACATGTGAGAGCTTTACTCTATAGTAATTTTTTTATTTTTCATTGTAACTTTTGAGATTTTTAATGTCTATTCCAGTAAAAAGGTTTAAGGAAGTTTTTTTTTTTTTTTTTTCCATATTCCCAATCTCACGTCGAGTTCGTATTTATTTATTTATAGAGAAAAGATTCTTTGAACTAACACTAGCATAACCAAAGAGAATAAAATAAAAAAATAAAAAAGAAGAGCCCAACCGTCAAGCTTATGCGCAACGACATTGGCATTCCCCCTCAAATGAGATTGAAAATCACAAGCTCTCCTCAAAAACTCTACTCAATAGTTCTCTGTTTTCTGACCAACGTTATCAAGTTAAAACTTAAAGTTAAAATTTAAACACTATAATATGTGATTACTTATATTATAGCATGTCTTCTGCTTTATATGGTAGCAATTAGAACTTAGCTTTCAAACACTCTGATGGAGTAGATGATCCACTTGGTCTTACACCTTGCGAGTTCAACGTGCCCATCTAATACAAAGTCATTACACAATAATGCCACATGGTATCTAACATTAATCTATCGTCTTTTCTTTCGTTCAAAAACGTAGAAATTTCATGTAAGATTGTAGAAAGCATGTGTACATTACATGCAAAAAAAGACATGACTACGACGAAATCAAACAAATCTTGTCAATTTTCATGCTAAGATAAGCAAACGCAAACAGGAGCATGAGGAAGCTGTTTGGTATTAGTTATTTTTTAGTTAAAAACAGTATAAAGCTTTTATATATTATAATAAAAATAAAAAAATTAATATAATGTAAAATTTTTTTATACTACATTATTTATAGTTTTAATTACTACTTCAAACATCTTTATATATAAACACAATATAAAGATATTAAAAAAAAAAATCCCGCTTGTTTCTTCTCATCCGTTGCCTTTCACTATCAATTTGAATTCTCAAAATCCGAAATGGATTTACTGAAATAACCTTTTGGTAGTGGAACTGAAAAGATAAGTCACCACAAATCGCATTTTTCTTTGTTAATATGATTTTTCTGACACCAACATTGAAATTACAAGGCTGACCCCATCCATACATACCTCCTCTAAACCAACCTTTTCTCTCTTTCCAAAAAAAAGTCGCTTTTTTTTTCTTCCTTGTTCTTTTGAATTTGTGGACAACGGTCAAGTCGCACAGAATAACATAGACAAATGGCCATACTTTTCTAGTCCGTTTGGTTCGAGTATTTAAATAAAGTATTTGAATGAAGATTTAAATTTTTATAAGAGAAAATACTGTAACAAAATGATTCGAACCGTGATTCGAATAAAAAAAGTGCTCAAACCAAACACATCTTCCATTTCTTTCACGTATTAGCTAGAATAATTTAAATTATAAATTGGCTAAAAAAATCCTTTTTTTTTTTTAATTTTTGGAGGGAAGCTTCTGGAAAGATAATATACTAATGGAGTTAGTTAACAAGTTTAGTGAATATTTCACATGTAAAAGTAAATTATGAATATATTACCAGGTGAAGGTGTAGTAAGACTCTCAACAATTATAATATAAAGATAAAATAAAAAGTATATTTAAAAACATATTTAGTATTAATAAAGTTTTCTTTGACAACTTAATTAGAGCTAATTAAAACAAAAATATTATAATATGTTAAAGTTATATATTATAATAATTTTTATTTTATATTATAATATATAAAAATTTATATTGTAATAATTAAAGCTGATAAGTTTTAATAACGCAGTCAAACCCAACACAACAACTACAGTGTGCTTTCTCATGGTAAAAGGTTTTTGTACTCTTTCAAACACCTCGTATTAAGTTCAAATTTATTTTTGTATGGTTATTACTACGTCACATTAAAAAATTGCAAAAAAACAAAAATCTTAATTGGAGTATCTTATTACTTAATTAAGGTGGCACTTTGTCAGAAAATTCAAATTACCCACGTTGGAACTCGCCACCTCTCCTCGAGAACTTCACTTAAAACTTCCATAGTTCAACTTCAAACCCAAAAACAACCCACCTCTTCGTCTTCGTCTGCTTCTTCTTCAAAACTACTTTCTTCTGTTTTCTCACCCTTTGCAACTTCTCGTTACAGAGAAACTAAAATTTTCTCACCAAATGAATCAGAACTGATCGGCATTGTCAAAAAACTCAAAATCACTCTCAGAAATGGTTTCGTCATCGATGATCATGATCTTCTTCTTCGTCGTCATTTTCTTCGGCTCTTTCTCCTTCGCTCTCGACTCCGACGGACTTTCACTCCTCGCATTGAAAGCCGCCATCGACGCCGATCCGAGCGGAGTTCTCCGCTCCTGGTCGGAGTCCGATGCGACGTCGTGTCGCTGGCCGGGAGTGGTCTGCACTCGCGGCCGCGTCACCGACCTTGACCTCCCTAATAAGGGCTTCTCCGGCTACATTCCGTCGGAACTCGGCCGTCTCGACTCGCTCAAGCGACTCAGTCTGGCCCACAACAACTTCTCGGGGCCCATTCCTACCCACCTCTTCAAGGCCTCCAGCCTCATCGTCTTGGACCTCTCTCGGAACTCCCTCTCCGGCCCAATCCCGGCCCAGATCGCCGACCTCAAGTCCCTCAGGCACCTCGATTTCTCCTCCAACCTCCTCAACGGCTCCCTCCCGGCCTCCCTCGGCGACCTCCAGAGCCTCTTCGGAACCCTAAACCTTTCCTTCAACAGATTCTCCGGCGGAATTCCTCCGTCGTACGGAAGGATTCCGGTCCTAGTCAGCCTCGATCTCCGGCACAACAACCTCACCGGAAAAATTCCTCAGGTCGGATCGCTGCTGAACCAGGGCCCGACAGCTTTCTCCGGCAACCCTAGCCTCTGCGGATTCCCGCTCGAGACTCAGTGTCCGGAGGCGCGGAACCCTAATCTCTCGGGGAGCTCGACCGACGACGAGGACGAAAACCCTCGGAAGCATCTGAACTCGAGCCCTAGCTCCGGCGACGACGGAGATGGCGGCGGCGGAGGTTTCGTGACGGTGCCGATAATCTCCGGCGTTTCGGTGGTAATCGGTGCCGTGTCGGTGTCAGTGTGGCTGTTCAGGAGAAAATGGCACGCCGGCGAGGGCAAAAATGGACGAAAAGAGAAAGCGGAGGAAGAGTACGATGGCGTGGCGGAGGAGGAAGAGGGGCAAAAAGGTAAATTCTTGGTGATGGACGAGGGGTTTAGTTTGGATATGGAGGATCTGCTAAGGGCGTCGGCTTACGTGGTGGGGAAGAGCAGGAACGGGATTGTTTACAGAGTGATGGCCGGAGGAGGGAAGGGATCGGGTGCGGGGAAGACCATTGTAGCAGTCAGGAGGCTGAGCGAGGGAGACGCCACGTGGAGGTTCAAGGATTTTGAGGCTGAGATGGACGCCATTGGTAGGGTTCACCACCCCAACATCGTGCGGCTGAGGGCGTATTACTATGCCAACGACGAGAAGCTGCTCGTCACTGATTTCATCCGCAATGGGAGCCTGTACGCCGCGTTACACGGTAACACTCCCTCATCTATTTTTTTTTACCTATTTATTTTAATACTCGATTCACAGTTTGAATCGTTTTGTTATAATATTTTCTCTCCTAAAAATTTAAACTGACCAAAATCTTTTGTAATTTTTGAAAATTTCTGAATTTAATGCTGCGAAATGATTGATTGTCGGCACTTATGTTTGAATGTCTGAATTCTAAATTAGACCCCTCCCCGATGCACGTGGGAGTTATCTGCCTTTGGTTCTTCTATTATTATTATTATTATTTTCCTGATATCCTTTGTGATATTATTATTTTTTTATGGTATATCCTTTGTTGTATTGAATGTTATGTTATAAACTTGTTAAAATGTGTTATCTCAAAAAAAAAAAAAAAAATTTGTTATAATGTGTCGTGTTAAATGGTAGATTTATCCTTTAAAAAAATTGTAAATTTGTTTTTTCAGGATGTATCGTGATGGTATTTATGAGAATCTAAGTCTACGATACTGTTAGAAATCTTTATTTATTGATCAAATTTTTACAAAATTAATTCTAATTAAAACTTTTAGTTGTTATAGTGTAAAACTTTTATATACTACACTGACATAAAAAATGATCTACAGTGTATAATTAAAAAAATTTCAGTTCTACCCATACTACCTAAACACCTTATAAATTAATATGATAAATGAGCTGTTAATTTTCAGTTAGTGGAATACAAATTCACCTTATAATTACATGATGAAAGAATTTGTAAATAACTTCACACTTATTCTTTAAAAAGGGGTCAGACTTTCACTATCTGAGAATTTTATAAACGTGTTTATTAAAACTCACTTTCATAGATGTTACTTATATTTAAGCATGAAATAACACGTATAATATCGGTGGTGGTGGTGGTAGTGTAGGTTAGAACTCTTTTAAAAGTTGGCATTGACATGTAATTTTCTCTTTATTCTTTTTCCTCATAAAAAAACATTATAACATCCATTATTTTTATGGGCTGGAGTTTGGTTTCCGACAGTGCTGACTACCTCAGTTATTATACTTGTCGCAAGTACTTAAATAATATTTTTGTATGCATCACACAGTCCTCACTAGTGCAATAAATTATATTGTATCAGCTGCCTTTTTGTTTTGTTTGGTTTGGTTTGTTTTTTTTAACCAAAACAAAAGAAGATGCTGTAAACTTTGTTTGTTTTATTATGGAATCGAGATCCAAATTGGACCATAGTTTTACTAGCTAAAACTTATCACATTCAAATGAAACAAATAAAGTAAAATTTCACATTCAAATGAAACACAAAGTAAAATAATAGTAACATGCATGTGAAAGACAGTTTAAAAAAAATCATTTTTTCTTGTTCTCATCATGCCCAAGTTTATCTGTTACTGTTATTCTTTTGGTATAATCGGCTCGGTTTGTGCCCCCTTCATGATTAAAGGTAAAGCGTCCTTGTTTTGAATTTATTTATTTATTTTTTCTTTTTTTTTAACCTTACTATTATAGGGGAATTATAAAGATCCATATGCAGACTGCAGAATAATCGCTTTGAGTATATATTGATTTGTGACATGGATATGACTCCTTGGTTGAGGCTGTCCATGCTGCTCAATAATAGTCCAAAAAATAAAAGCACTAAGGTACTAATGCATTGCCTCTGGACACATCTATGCTCGGAACTATTGAAGTTGATATTTGAGACACACATATACTTTGGACACCCATTTACTTTTGTTGATTTTCTCTGGGTTCAGACAAAACCCTTTAAAATTGAAGGGTATTTGAAAATGTAGTTTACTTTTGTTACGGTGTTTTCTCTTATGAAATGTTTTCAAATGCCCTATTAGTTAGTTAAAATTGCTATTCATTTTGGAGTACATATTTAGGTTAACATCAATTGTTTGAAGTGAGGCTACAAGGGACTCGATTTTTCTTCTCTTTTTGACACGCTCAATCCCTAAATCACAAGGAAATTGATCAACATGTATATATATATATATATATATATATATATATATATATATATATAAACGATCTACTTTATAAAAAGAGTGAAATTCAATATTATTGGGTCCAAGAGTTCAAGAAATTAGATCCGTGATTTAAGTGTAACATCCCATGTGTGCTGCACAGTTCCTGAGTTGACTTTTTCAACTTTCTTTTCTTTGTGGAATTTAAATTTCAATATCCTTGCATGTCCATTTTAGCTTTCTTTTCATGAAAAATGTTTTACTTGTTGGGACCCTTTTGGTTTTTGCTTGTGCTGTGACATTCTTGCAGAGTTCCTGTCTCCATTGGCTAATTAATAATTCAATTCAGAAACAGTTGTGGCTGTTTGTGTTTTTACTTTCTGGAATGCATGTCATCTGACACTAAGTAATTTTTCAAAAGAAAGCATCTACCTACATGCTTATTCAAATCCTCTACGAGTAGTTGGTCCGGTGAATCTCCGACTGCTTACTCTTTACTTAGAAGACTCAAATTTTTTTACGGACCTCGATAACAGAATTTGGATTTGCTTTATGTTTAAACTACGCGGGACTCGGGTTTGTCCTATCCTTTACACTTAATATGGTCACTGACAACGTAATGAAGCAAATGGTCTACTGAAACAACTATTGTGTTGCTATGAGGATTGAAACTCCTTTCACAGATCTGCTACATGTTAATCTTGCTTCAGAATTTACAATTTTGTTGTTTATTATATCGGTGTAATCATGATGTTAGATTAAAATGTAATGGAAATCTGTGCAAGAAACTTAAGGATCACTCCGGACTCCATTTGAAAGTTGGCCTGTATTGTTTATGATGAGACTGAATTTGTAAAAAATGTTGGTTGTAATTTATTTAATCGTGATAAAGAATACGATGACTGACGTTTTCTTTTACAAACAGGGGGACCTTCTAGTTGTTTACCGCCATTATCGTGGTCAGCGAGGTTAAAAATTGCTCAAGGAACTGCTAGAGGGTTAATGTACATACATGAGTACACCCCTCGGAAGTATGTTCATGGCAGCCTCAAGTCGACAAAGATCCTTCTTGATGATGATCTCCAACCTTACATATCTGGATTTGGACTAACCCGTCTTGTATTGGGTTCTTCCAAGTTCACCACTTCAGCGTCTAGAAAACAGAACTTAAGCTCTTCCATTGTAACATCCAGCTTCAAAGTTTCGTCTCCTTCGACCGTTTACCTTGCACCTGAGGCACGGATCCCTGGCAGCAAGTTCACCCAGAAGTGCGACGTGTATTCTTTTGGTGTTGTGCTATTAGAGATTTTAACCGGTAAGCTGCCAGATGAGGGGCCTGCGAACGATGGCAAGGGACTAGAGAGTTTTGTGAGAAAGGCGTTTAGAGAAGAAAGGCCATTGTCTGAGATTATAGACCCTGCGCTTCTTCATGAGGTTCATGCAAAGAAGCAAGTTGTCGCAGCCTTTTATATTGCCCTTAATTGCACAGAAATTGACCCGGAGATTCGTCCCCGGATGAAGACTGTTTCGGAGAGTCTTGATCACATCAGACTGCAATGAGAAGTGACCAAGATTGGAGAAAAGTGTAAAGCTATTTTTGTTTCCTTTTGCTATCTGTGATAATTGCTAGAAATATCCCAGGATGTAGGAGAGGCTATGGGATATGTTTTTGTCCAGTGCATTGCAGTTAGTAAAGTGATTCTCTTCAAGCGGTTAGGATGTATTTTTCCTCTGGAACAAATGGCTAATCCAATATTAGTTCATTGGATTTGTCCATGTTCACGTAGAACTAATTATTAATTGAAGATTAGTTCAATGAAGATGTCCAAATTCCATTTTTCCCCTTTTTTAACCGTCATAAATGAAGAGCTATGCTCTTATAGCCTGTTTGGGAGAGCGGTTGGAAGCTCGAAATTTGGAAGATAGCAAATTGCAAATCAGATTTATGACTAAAAACCATAACTATAAACAAGGTTAATGGTGGTTGTATGAAAGCTACCCAAGTGGAACTCCGCTTTCGTCTATTCATATTAGTTGAAGTGTGTTTAGAATAGATTTGGAGGTACTTTTTGGATGTGATAGACTTAGTTCATAAATTGATACTGTTCAATGAAATGCATATAGAAATACAAAATAAACAAGCAGTGAATTTAGATTGTATGAAGATTTGGCTATCCTCTGTTGAAGCACGGATTAAACACATCACAGTATCAATTCGGAGAAACTAAATATTTTAAGGACCTCTGTATAAAATCTAGGGCCCAATTGTAAGTTTGTAAAAATTAAAGGGCCAAATTGTAAGTTCATAAAAATGAAATGGCCAAATTGAAAAAGTTATTCAACTTAATTTTTTTGAAGTTATAACTTTTCCCTTAATTTTGAAAAATCATAATGTTTTAAAAAGTTTTGCAGAAAAGAACCTATCCTAATAACACAAAGTCAAACATAGGATTAGATTACTTAAAATTTAATCATATCTTTTTTTTTATATATTCTAAACTAATCCTTTAACATTATGTTATCTAATGTCTATCTTGCATACCAAATGGTTCCTTATCCATACACCATTGTCAAGTACACATTTACAACAACTTATATAAGTACACATTTATAATTTGTGTGGTATTCGGGACCCATATCGACCAACTCTTAGCATATAATTTCTGATAAGGTTTCATTGGCATGATTTATTTTATTTTATTTTATTTTACTATGGGAAATCCAAAGATTGTATTATAAAGAAACCAAGTCCAAACAGACTGAGTTGTAGATCCAACATAAATTACATCAGCCCACAAGTACTAGAAGTCTAAAGCGAGCCAAGGAATGAGCCACCGCAAATGAGTATCGATTTCTAGCATGTTTGAAGCATTTGTTTAAACTCAAGCAGTATAAAAATTCTTATATGCTACAATATAAAATATAAATAAGTTACAATATAAAGCTCTCATATAGTATAGTGTTTTAAACCAATTGGTTCAAATCAATACTTTCGAACATCTTTTTCAGTGATAAAAGAGCCATGGAGGCTCAAAAATTCTTAGCCTTAACAATTGAAAAACCATGATTTTCCAGCAGTACAAGTCAATATATAATGTGGGTTGATTTTTTTTTATTTTTTTATGAGTCAATGTAGGTTGAATTTGGAGTTCAAAATATGTTAATTCTCCTTTTAGATTATGACAGTTTTTCTTTTAACAAATTAACTATGTCAACCACTCTTGTCGCCTATCAAGAAGATGCAGTTTGCGGGTAAGTCTCTTATTTAAATTTGGAAGTGGTAGTGAGATAAGAAAAATGAAAATGTCCAACTCATTGTTAACAACTCAGAGTTAAAAAATGTGAAAAAATCTTAACTTTTGTCAAGGACTTGTGAAAGTCAACACCAAATTGATAAAAACTTCTCAATCTAGTCTGGCTCATTGGTCCCTCATACCTAAGTAAACAAGTACTTGCCTGGTTGACTTGGGAATCCAATGATGAAATTAAATATCAAATCCTCATTCTGTCTTTCCTTTTTTTTTCCATTATTTTTTTCTGGAAAATAAGAGGAAGGAAATGAAAAGGAAAAGCATTTTGCTCTTTTAAGTAGTACACGGTCTACAATCAAACATTATACTGCACAAGCACTCAATCTGGTAACCATTACGAGTTATTAAACCGAAAAGACAGAGTGTGAGAGATAAAAAATGAATTTTTAATTTATATGCAACTTGACCTCGTCTTAATGAATTAGCCCATCTGTTCTCTAGGGGTATGTTTGGTTTGCGAGTTCAAATTAGTGTGTTTTAAACCTTTTAGTTTGAACTAGTAATTTTGAACTTTTGTAATTTAAACTATTGTCCGAATTGATATTTGAAAGTGTAAAGGTCTGGACAGAAAATAAAGCATCCTATCAGGGACCTTATGTTTAATTAGTGTGAGGATTGTAATAAAACCATAAATAAAGCCATAGTTTTATTGTAATGAATAGGAACAAAACCATGAGAATTTAAAACGAAGATAGCTTCTCCAAAACCGTTTTGTATAGGTTAAAACATTACTTCAAGGTTTAAAATCATCTCAACCAGTACACATCCAAACACTATTTTAAACCGTACTAAAGCTTTCAAACCACATAAATCTATAAAACTAAACACCCTGTAAGTTAAAAAAATTTTAAATGAAGTGTTGGAGCATTAATTAAAACAAATTGATTATGTAGCATATGAGAATTTTACGCTGTAACAATTTTTTATTTTTTTTATTGTAACTGTTAAAAGCTTTACATTATTTATTGGTTTCAACCAAAAATCAAACACCCTTCTTGATCTGACTAAAAGAACATTATACAAGAAAGAGTTTTAAAGTAAAGAAGCATAAAGAATCTATGGAAAGGATATTAACAAAATCTAATGGATACCCAAAAGTAGAAATAGCCCACCAGATCTTTTGATGGACAAGAGGATCAAAGTATCAAGGAGA
Source organism: Artocarpus heterophyllus (assembly GCA_025403435.1). Lineage (NCBI taxonomy): Eukaryota > Viridiplantae > Streptophyta > Magnoliopsida > Rosales > Moraceae > Artocarpus > Artocarpus heterophyllus. Next base: position 10,549,680 of record CM046352.1, read on the forward strand.
GGTTTCCTTGATTCATTCAAAAAAAAAAAAAGAAAAAAGAAAAAAAAAATTTAGTTAGGTTCTTGGCCATTTTGGGACCAAAACCCAACTCTCGCTAATGGAGAGGTGAAAAAAAGTGATTTTGCTATCATCACACAGCATAATCAATAGCTTAAATAAGAAGCCTTTTGACATATTCCCTTTTCTTTCTTTTCTTTTCTTTTCTTTTCTTTTTTGTTTATAGAGTTTTTTTTTTTTAATGTAGAAGAAGCACATGAACTTTTCACCTTTAAATAGAGTCGAACGTAGTTTTACAGGATTTAACCATAGTTGCTTGTTTATATAGTTTTAGATGCTATAACCTTATTTATTTTATTTCCCCCAAGATACAACATTATAACTTATAAGAAGCTGGAAACAGGTAAAACTCATTGAAGCAAATGCTGGCTCACGTGTACGTGTTTCCCTCCACACAAGCACTAGCCCTTTACTTTAATAAGCGCTTCGAATGTAGAGGGCCAAGAAGCTTTTGTCTCGTATCTCTCACAATCACTTTCCTATTGACTTTTTTTAGGTTTATTTTTTTCTTTTACTTCTTTCTAATTTTCTCTTATTTATTTATTTATTTATTTGCTTGTTTGCTTATTTATTTATTGTTTTCACTGTCAATGCACAAGCACCACGAGGGAAAAGCTAGGGGACTACAGCTAAATCACAAAAAAGTAGAGAGCTTTGGTTAAGCAATCTAGTAATCTAAGTAAAGTAAAACGAGGGTATAATTAAAATAAAAGACAGTAAAGCTAGGATCTCATAATCATAGGTACCCTAAGGCGACTGGTCTTAAATTGAATCTAACATGCATTCCCCCTTGCCAGATAAAAGCACTTGAAAATAAATAGTTTTTTTTGATAAAGGGGAAGAGGAGGGTAATATTGAAATTTATTGCGACTTAAACATACAACTTATGGTTGAGATGGAAGGACTTACAATCAACTAGACTGCCCTCACATATCATAGTAATTTTAGATTGTAACGTAAATATCAATCTCAATTTTATATTTAATGCAAGAGGTAATATATATATATATATATATATATATATGTTATGTCAAAGTTAACACAATACTATTATTGCGTTGAAAATTGTTTTTGACATTGAATAAAAATCTAAGATTGGAATGTGTCGTTGTTGAATCTTATTTGCCTTGTTGGGTCTATGATATATCTTTATTTTAGAAATATGTATGCATGTGCGGGTGTATGTGTATATAAATAGGCATCCATCAAAAGTTTAAAAGCTAAGTTTTATATGAAAATACTTAAGGTCCGTCAATATCAGGAAATAAGCAAAAAATAATAATAATAACTTTATTGGTTAACAATGACAAATACAATTTTTCCCATTATTTATGCAAATTGAAACGGCAACAAATGCAACGACAATATGAAGTCAGAAATGTCCCATGAACTTATATAAAAGAAGGGAAAGACCAGGAAAATAGCTAACTAATAATGCATGCACGCATGTATAATCAATCGAGCATCATGTTAGTTAGCTAAAAAGAAGCATAATCAATCGTGGAGGGCTAACCTTTTTTCTTTTTCCCTGTAGGTCCACCATTATCTGTGTTATATATATATATATATATATATTATGTATGTATGTATGTATTATAGTTCCTATATTTGGCACCTAATTGTCTTTGAAAAAATAAATTGAAACGGAGAATACTTGTGTTTAAAAATTTAGTTTTAGTTACTTTAACGTTTGTTTAGTTGTTTCAGTTCATTTAAATAATTTTGTCATTAAATTTTTAGGAGATTTCTATGATAGGATTAACTTATTAGTAATGCATGTTTCAACATTAAACTATCAACATTTCATTAAAACGAAAAGTATACAATATTGACAAAATTTTATACAAATTTAACGGTTTAAAATATAGCCTTAATAATGGGGTATTTTTTTCATACTTTATTCTAAAATTCTTTAGTTTTTATGACTCGAATCAAATCGAAAAAAAGGCCCATTTTAAGGAATTCTCTTTTCAAGTTAGGGAGAGATACGAAAATGGTCGGAAAATTCGTCCTTGAAATCCAAATAGAACTTTTCAAACTCTAAAAATTCCAACTTCCATCTTTTTATTTCTTAAAAAGAAAATAAAAATAAATTCCAACTTCAATTCACAGAATAATGCATGGTGGAATAAGTTCTTTAAATTTTCGTTCACTAAAACTGCCTTTCTCTCTAATTATAGATTTTTAATGATTATTATAAGAATGATCCCGAATTTTTGTTGAGAAATTCCATTTTACATTTTGACAATGAGGTCCACTTGAAATAAATGAATAACTGCATCTGTGTGTAGTGGCAAAGTTGTAAATATGAAGAAAATAGGTGATGGTAGTGTAAATTCGATAGTTTTGGAAAGACGGCGAGTGTGAGTGTGCGACTTCAGTATTGAAAGGTGAAAAGGAAAGGGCGAATCAGATGCGGCGTGAATCTGGTGCTCACGGGTAGAATGATGACGTCATAGAGTATTGTCCGACCAATCATCTTGTGCTAAACAGTTATGTCCATATCCGCGGTATACACAACTCTTGAGGCTCTAACGCCGTCGGGATGATGCATAATTTGCCGTTTATTTATTTATTGAATTTATTTATTAATTATTATTATTCATAGTAATTATTTCTTTTATTTTTACTATCTCACGCTGTTTTTTTCATAGAAAAACTTTTTTTTTCCTGACCGGGCTACAGTCCGATCCTCTCATATCAGTGGACCCCATCAGGTGAGAGCTCGGTCCTCTCATAGCAGTGGGCCCCACCAGGTGGGTCCTACTATTGGACCCACCCGGTAGGGCCTACTGCTATAAGAGGATCGGGTTATAGTCTGATCGGGACATATAAAAGTGTCCTTTTTCATAGCAATAGAATACTTGTTTAACACTAGAAAGGTAAAACCATGTTACTCATAAAACAACACGAATCTTATAATATGTCTAGCACATCTGTTCAAACTTAAATCAAACTATTTATAGTGAAAAGCTATTAACAACTACAACATTTGAACTCTTTTTTTTAAAAAAAATTCAAATTGGTTTTCTAAACACCTCACTAGCCTAAAAAACATATCATATGTAAATTGGGACCTATTGTTTTGTGAATAATTGAGAGAAAAATAATTTTTCTTATAACAATCGTACCCTTTTTTTGAAAAAAATCTTTCATTCCACATGATCAAAGCAGTATACACACTAATGGTGTCATTGACCTCGTAATACAAGGAAACAAAATCTCAACCATAAACCGGCTCTACTAGTAAATAGTATTGAAACACACAAGGGGATACAAGGTTCATGTCAAAATAATAATCAAGCCTACACAAGGTTCTTTCAATAGTACTACTATAATCGATGGAGAGTTCAGATCAAACAAGACTAATAGATCTAAAACACAAAGGTCATAACCGATACCACAAAAAAATAATTTCTATAGATGGATAACAAAATTGACACCTGAGGATAAAGAAACTACCGTCATTATTACATGAACTAAACTAAAACACACCAAAAAAACAAAAAACCACCTAGAGGAGGCCAGAGCTTGTAGATCTTTACGGAACCACCAAAAGTACAACATGACCACTGATTGCGTAGCACCATAAAAGTGGAACACCACCCCACGATCAAGAACCCCATGCCACCTGTCCTCCAACGACCTCCCTTAACTCACACCCAACTTCAATGAAGCCGAGCTCCTACAACCACAAAAACCTCGCCTGGACATCCCTCAGCAAGCCTTCTCCACCTAACACTTGCCCAACACCACAGCAACCGCACCCCTCCCCCCCCCCCCCCCCCTTAGGACCTCCCAAATACCGCCACCCAAGGATAACCACAACCTAGAAGAGAAACAGCGGAAGAACTCCCGTCACAAGCAGTCTAGTTCTAGATGGACAGAGCCACGGCACGAAGAGGCCTAGATTCGGCTACCTCCAAGGCTTCATCCCCATCACAACAGCCCTACACATCAGTTTTGCAGCTTCTCCTTCAAAAAAGCCAGAAAAACACATTTCGCTCCCACTCTCGAACTTGGTGCAAGCACCCAACACATAGTCGGCCCCAGAGTCCGGTCTTAGAGGGAAAGGGGGTGGCAGCGCAATTACAATCATATGTCACCTTTTTCTTTGTATTATTTTTGTCCAATTTATTTATATTGTATGTAATTATAGTCAATGTTTGATTATGAAATTATTCAATATTACAAGTTTATTTAATTAATGTATAGATTAATAAGTTTTGCGAACAAATTATTACAAAATAATATATTATCATTTATATAAATCGAAAAAAATATGTATTTTTTTCCATTTTCAGCAATTTTTAGAAATAGGAAATTTTTTTAATTCCAATTTCCAAACATTAGTTAAATCATAATAATTAACAAATTATTTTTGCAATTTTGTTTTTGAAAACAAAATAAAATTTCAATAGTTAGAAACTAAGTTACTGCAAATTTCCCTAAGATCATTAATGATATCTTAGTAACCAAACATAAACAAAATCAGAAGATAAAAAGCAAACTGTGTTAATTTATGAACAATATTATTACAACTTCGTAGGCAAAAACTAACAAAAGTAACACCAAATGATGAAAACAAATCAGAGAGATTGTTCTTTCATCACAAAACTTATTAGACCCTTTCAAAAAATTTAAATCTCCTTAACATCAGTTTCTGTAAAAATCAGGCAATAATCAAGTTCTTAAATAGATCTTAGACATTTTTACAAAGCATATGCCTGCACTAATTTTAAAATTATGTATAAGTCTATAGTGTTCTTTCTATACAATTATTTTGAGAATTTAATATCTCAAAATTCTAACTTTCTTTAAAATATTATTAATCAATTCTAAACTTATAATCTTTTAGAAATTAGAATTAATCCAAACTATCAAAAATAATTATATAAAGAATAAATTAAATGGTTCTAAAATATTTGGTTAGAATAAATTTATCAATGTTGCACATTATTTATTTACCAAAATTATAACTTTGTTTATATTTGAATTTTTACAAACTAAAATGTTTGGCTCTTTTTTTTTATAATCCAATCTTCAGGCAATTATTAATTAATAATTCAAATAAAATAGAAATCTTCTCAATTTGAGATGTTAATTAATAATTTGTCATTATATTTATATATTTATTCTTGGAATTAGTTTTCAAAAGAGTGCTACAACTATTAATATCTTTGACATAAACAAAATACAAACAGTTACTTTTCATTATACATTTACTTTTTATTACTTATTAATAATTTCATTGTATTGTACTTCATAATATATAAATTAGCTAAATAAATATCTTTCCCCTGATATCTAAACAATTTTATTTTATTTTAAACAAGCAGATGAATAAAAAAAAGACAAAAAAAAAATATTAGAACAAAATCATCGGATTAAGCGCCACACCATTTTAGACATAAATCAAGATATCAAGATAACAAATAATGAAGATCCAAATGAACAAGATAAAGATGTTGAAACTGTTGAAGCAGCATTTCTCAATCTAGACTTGATGCGATGTTGGCCTTTGTTGAGTCTCAAAGGCAAACATATGATGTAATAAAACCTTTAACTTCTGGAAATCACAAGAAAAAATGTAATTTTTTTACCTGTGATAAATATTGTATTTAATCAATTAAAAAAACTTTTATATAACAAAAAAACTAATTCTTTAGTTATTACATCTTTTCCTCTTTGGTATTAATCTATAGGTGTCATTGATAAATATATTGATCTTGGAAACTGTTCTTGCACCTTAAACATTGTGGTGCTCTCTTCTAGTTCAATGAACGAATAAAAAATAGCAATCCATTCAAATTTAATCTTTGTTTTAAAGATGGAAAGATTGCCTTACCTCAGATCAAAACAACTCCTCCTATATTAGATAATTTACGTAATTTTTATGGAGGACCAATATGTACACACGTTCAAAAAAAAATTCATACTTATAACTCTATGTTTTTGTTTACATCATTTGGAATCAATGTAGAATCAAATACAAAAAATTCAAACTGCCTATATATCTTTAAAATAAGCGGACAGATACATCATCTGATAGGATCTCTATTATTAGTTAATACTTATCCTCCAAAATTTGCACAACTATATATATGATACATAAAAGGAAATTCAAAATCGAATGGCAATATTTTCATTTGATGAGGTTGTCAAAAATTTAACTAAATTAATAACTAAAAATTTTATCAAAATGCTTGACAAAACAAATAACTTAGTAAAACTTTTCCAAATGATAAAAGACAGAGACCAAGAACCTGAAATCCCTTCATTGAAACTAAGACTTATAGGTCGAAGATATACAGATAGGAATCAATATAAATTACCTACCTCAAATGACATAGGTAGTTTAATAGTTAGAGATATTGGTGAATATGAACAAGAGATTATAATCCATAACAAAACTGATATTTTACAAAGAATTACAAAATCACATCTATATTATATGGCTTTACAATATCCTTTGTTATTTCCTTATGGAGAAGATGGTTATAGAATTGATTTAAAATGTAATATAAATAATTAAAAAAAAAACCCTTCAACAAAAAGAATTTCTATAAAAGCATTTTATTATTATCAATTACAAAAACATCAAACCTAAAGCAATACTCTGTTCAAAGGAAGTAGTTATTTCAACAATATGTAGTTGATGCATATGCTTTTGTAAAAGAAGATCGATTAGACTAAATTAGAAAAAAAAATTAGAATATGAAATTTATCAAGGTATTCAAGATGCCGTTACTAGAAGAGACACAAATGCATAAGCAATAGGCAAAAGAAATTATCCCTTCTTCCAGTCACACATGAAGTCCTAGATATATGATTCAAAAAAATTAGGCTACAATGGTAATTTGTAGACACTATGGAAATCTAGATTTATTCATAACATTCACATGTAATCCCAAATGGCCTCAAAATTACTAGAGCTCTTACTAGAATTTCAGGTCAAAATTTCGAAGATAGACCAGATATTATCACAAGAATTTTCAAAATGAAATTAGATCATATTTTATTAATTATTAAAACTAAAAAATATTTGAAACAATTATCGCAGGTTAGTTTACTTTTTCAGTGATAATTTTATTTTATTAATTAAAAATAGTTTATTTTAATATAAATAAAGACTAACACAATTTCATTTTCTCTTTCTTTTATTTAATTTTGTAGATCTTTATGTAGAATTTCAAAAATGAGGATTACCACGTTATCATTTTTTTTTTAATTTTGGTTATATCAAGACTAAAAACTAGATGAACCTTAAAAAATAGTATAATATCGTAGCTAAATTTATGATGCATGGACAATGTGGCATTGTTGAAACAAATGCTCCATGAATAAAAAGACTCAAAAGGCTCCAAAAATTTCCCCAAACAATTCAAAAATGAAACAACTATTGAAGAAAATGGATTTATCAATTATAAACGTAGAAATACAAATTTTATGTAGAAAAACAAGACATTAAATTAGATAATAGATTATAGTTCCTTACAATATAGACCTATGATTAAAATTTCATACTCGTATTAATGTTGAAATTTGCTACCAATCTATGCCTATAAAATATTTATTCAAATATTTAACAAAGGAACTAAATAGAATCAGAGCAATAATAGAACATAATATACATGGAACGATCTGAATAGATTATTTACCAAGAAATAGATAAAATTAAAAATTATATCAATTGTCGATACATAACACTATATGAAGCTATGTGGAGATTATATGAATACCCAATACATCATAAAAATTCAGCTGTTCAACGACTATCAATTCATTTACCACGTACGCAAAATATAACATTTCACTCAGATCAACATCTTACTAATATAACGAAATAGCTAGGAATTCATAAAAACAACTTTAACTAAATGGATGGAAACTAACAGATTTAATATCGAAGCTAAAGAACTTACTTATATTGAATGTCTTATATATGTGTTTGGAATAACAAATATAAAAATTGGACTATTAGACAAACAAGCCATATAATTTGACAAACTTTCTATGTACATCCAAGTTCTAGAGAACTATATTACCTAAAATTATTACTAAATTATCGAAAAAGTACAAGTTATGAATCCCTTTGAACAATTAACAACATAACATATTCAACATATCAGACAACATGTTTTACATTAGGCTTACTAGGAGATGATAAAGAATGGGATGAATCAATATTGGAAGCTTCATTTTGGTCAACATCAAGTCAATTACAACAATTATTCGTTATAATTGTAACGCCCCTTAATTCGGACGTCACAGATGTCGTTACATACTTAAATTCGTATATGCATAAACATTAAACTTATAAATAATATCAAACTTAATCGTTACTATTGATTTTTAAAGTACTTAAACATACATTACCAGGATCCATTCATACGTTGTTCTTTTTTTTTTTTTTTTATAAACTTATCATTGTTTAGAATAACAATGTTTAACTTATTCCATATCATAATTTATTCAATTATACTTAATTTAAACATGAACTTATTTAATAATATAGGTTTGTCAAGTTGTATAAATCAGAACTTATAAAATATCACATTAAATCTCTTTGATCAACACATCATTTGAAATCCAGTTATTCCCACAGTTCCGCAGGCCGAACTTGGGACTTTGGCAGGCCGAACATCATCGGTAGGCCGGAGATCCCTCAACCGGCAGGCCGGCAGAGGCTTTGCAACTCGGATAAAAAAATTCATCCATGTTCGGCAGGCTGAAAAATTCAATCGACAGGCCAAACTCCTGGTCTTCGGCAGGCCGGCCACAGAGTTCAGCAAGCCGTCCGAGACCAAATTCCTTTGGAAAACTTAACTTAAAACATACCAACTTTACGTAAAATATAGCGGAAGTTCATAATTCATTAAAAATGATAAAATATCTTATAAAACCATAATATAAGTATTCTTAAAAACCTTAACATAAAATATGTTCAAAATATATAATTTGATCAAATCATAAAATTGTTCCTCTTGGCATGCTTCCGGTTACAATTCATCGTTCATGTTGCTCATACGCCTTCCCATGTCCTCCTCCTATTCCATGACTCTCTTACCCTTATTTGCAACATGACATATAAAACATGATTAAGCTAATGCTTAGTAAGTACACATATTCTCACAATTTAAAACATTTCATAAACATCATCATCATCATCATCATTGTCATCGTATCATAAAAGTGCCTTAAGCACAATTTCATAGAACATATCTTTCGTAACGTTAACCATTTTAAAACTTAATCCATTTTATCTTAAGGGCCCAAGTGTTGCACCATAAACATCATCATAGGAGCGCCGTCATGAGAGGAGAAGGGTAGCTAATCCCAAACCAAACATGACATCATAACATAACATTTCATAACATTGGGTGTGCAACACTTATTAGGTGATACATATATACATACTTTTCATACTTTGAAACATGTCATCATCATACATGCATTTCTTTAAAATCATGAAAATCTTTCATAAGAAATCCTTTAAGGAAAAATCATCATAAAATCATCATGAATATCCTTGTAAACATATCATCAAACCTTGTAAAAACATGTGTCATGTTGCAGGTGAGAATGTACTTACCTCAACGATAGCTTACTTGTGACACCCGTTATTCTCCTAACGGGTATTGAGGTAATTAAATTAATTTTTAATGTATAAAAAAAAAATTGCTTCATTTAAATTTATTTTATAATATTTATTTTTATCTATTTTTAAGTTTTCTAAAATTCTCCTATATTTATTTAGTATGATTACTAAAAAGCCTTAGAACTTCTAATAAATCTCAAAAATGTCATATTGGCATTATGTGTGTTAAAGTCTTTAGATGAGACATAAGGATATCTTTTCCAACTACTCTTGACCCTCATTTTCTTTATTTCCTCCGTGACATGCTTCAACATGTCTCCTCTATAATTGTTTCTATCACTTCTTTTCAAAGACTTCATCTTTTCTTCCTTTTTCTTCCACGGTTCCCACACTCTTCTTCTCATTTCTTTGCTGAAGCAAAATACTTAGAGAACTTCTTCAAGGCAGTCATAAAAATCAGCCACCATCACCTCCATTTGAGCAAGAATTTCAGTCATACCGAAGTAAAGGAACCTGTTTTGAAGCCATTTCAAGCTTCCAACTAACCATAATCCGAGGTTAGAATCTTATGAACAAATTTAGTCTTTCATTTATAAATTTTCTTTTATACTAAAGGATTATTCAAATTTGCGTTCTTAAACCTAAGTATATGTTTGTTGCTATTTTGGAGCATATGTATGAAGTCTAAGTGTATATGCCCTAGACAGAAAATTTATATTGTTAAACTTTACAATACCTCTATGGGCAGTGGTTATTTCTTGAAATTCTAAGATTAAATTAAAATAAATTTTATGAATGTAGTTGTATGTTGTGCTTTAGTTTTAATTGTCCTTATGCACGCCTTAGGATCAAGGGAGTATGGAGCTAACGTTAATTGATTCCAGGATTAAGAGACTGTTGATAAGCTTAAAAGGTAGGGATTCTATTACTCATCTTTTGTGAGGTTTTTATAGAATTAAAATTGATTGTTTTGCCGCAATATATATATATCTATGTTGAACTGATATTATATGTGTATCACATATGAAACTATGACATGGACTCGTCTTGTATTGTACGGCGAGGAACATAATGAATTGACACATGTTATAAATTGAGAAGCATGGTTAGGAAAATTAACTCTATTAATAATGATTTAATATAGAGAAATTGTGAGACATGAAAAGGGCGACGGTTACGTCCTTGGGCATGAATACCCTAAAAGGTAAAGTAGGGGGAAGGCGATGACGCTTCCTTGGGTTGAAAGTCCCAGAACACACTGTACAGGAATCGATTTGGTGAGGACTCGGGGCTTGATGTCCCCTCACCGGAACACCCTTGGAATGTTTATAGGGTGATCAAGTGCGCCCATTTGGGTTTCGATGAGTTGAGTGATACTCAATTTAACATGGATACCTAGGAACAATGATGATTGGTAATATTTGTATAAATGTGTAATTATGACACTTGGTAATGATTAACTACGGTATCCATAAGATGTGATCATAATAAACCTCATAATCTGGAATATGATGTGACTTACTAACCATGCAGATTTTAATGTGGTAATGATAAAAACCTAAAGGTGGGTAATAGCTTTCTCTACTGAGCATAGTGTTGCTCATTCCCTTATGTTTATATCTTTTCAGGACTCACTAAGTGTGAGGTGGCTACGAGAAATATAGTTGAGGAAGCGATGTAACTATATTACATTGGGACTGCTCAATTGTAAAGAATGTTCTTCATGATAATGTAAGCATCAATTGTTACTTTCTGTGACTGTAATTATAATGTGTTGAGGGTTAAAATGATGATGACAACAGTTTATATTATTAAATTTAAGGTGCTACATTAAAACTGTGGTTTATTTGTCGTTTATATTTTTATTTTTGAGTTGAGAGTTTTTATTTAAGTCCCGGGTAAATTTTATTTTTAAGGTTTTACTTTTATTATTTATTTTTATTTTATCTCATTAAAAACTGTTAACCCCCATATAGGGGCGTTACAGAATTTTTGGTATCAGAGCCTAGGTTCGGTTAACCTAGGGAGTGTAGCACCACTTTAAAAAATATATTTTTGAGATGGTTTTGAAGCTGAATTTTCATTGTCATCATCAAAATGAACCTTCACATTGATTTATACAGTCTAGAAGGATGTAACATGGAAAGGCCATAGAATGAAAATACTTATGGTTATATGAGTACAATAATTATATAGAAGGAAAGTATTAATAGTTATGAGGGAATGATAATTATATGGAATGAGTTTATAAGTAGAATGCTTATGAGAGATTCGTATAATATTAGGATCTATAAGCATATCTAATTCGTATAAACGATGAGAAATTCGTGTAGATACGAGGATTTAAGAGCCTTTTGTCTCGTGAAAAACAATAAGAAATATGAGGCTTGATTTATTGATTTTAAAGTTTGACATAGATATGCCAAATTTTTCGTAATCTATTCAAACCTAAGTAATGATTATGTGTGGATTCGATGGAGCACATAAGTGTCAATATCTTTTCTTAAAAGTTCTATATATTTGAGGAATATGATATAAGTTGGGAATCATGGTATTGAATCATGAGAGAGATAAATGTTAGACTTTTGGTCTGTTGAGACTGTGTAAAGTCTAGAATGCATGAATCTCAAAATTGGAATATTTTGTTACGTACATTGTATTTAAGTGTATCAGTGAATCTTTTGGTTACCTAAGGTTTTGTTATATGAGGAAATTATATATTGTATGAGTAGAATTGTGGGGATTGTAGATGTTCTTAAGTAGTAACATCTAGTGTCTTTGTTCATTGATATGGTCTACGTTGGAAGACGTAAATCGTATTGATTTCAAGGTTAGTCGCATTCTAAACCCTTGGTAGTAATGATGATGAATCCATTGATAGACGTTGAGTATTATCAATAACATATGGGTGTATGCATTGTTCAATAAGGTTTTGATTAAAACAAAATTATTTGAGTTGCTGGAAGATTATGTTGTTATGAAATGATTTTAAATATCATTCAGGAAGATCCTTGTTGTCGTTAAATTAGATTTGTTGTTTATAGTCAACTTTATCTATAGTGGGCTTTGAATTGGGTTTAAGATTCATACGAATTGGTTTTCAATTTTATGTTTGTTATTTAACTCGTTCTAAATGTGTTAAGGCCCGAAACAACCTGACCATTTTCAACTAAGAACATTTGGGCCTAGTTTAAATCCTAAATCAGTTTGATTCACACTGTCTCTCTCACGTGATCTCTATACGTGTCATATACAGTGGTTTAATCATTGTTTACATATACGTTTACTGTGCATAGGAGCTTATTTCTCCGAGTTCACTTTTTCTCTCTTAATTTGTTATTTTCTCTCTAAATCGCAAATCCTCTTCTTTTTCATTAGAAATTCTTCTTTTCCTCTAAAAGAAGAAGGAATTCTAGGATTCTGCAATTTACTATCTTAATTTTTCCTTTCTATTTACTCTTCTTTCATCTCATCATGGACCCAAAGTACCAACACCTGAGAAAGTATTTCCCATCACTCTCCCAAAAGATTCTTAGAAAGAAATACAAGGCTAGAATTACTCGGTTGTGGATTCTTATGCGTTTTGGCATCCCTTGTGATGTGAGAATGTTAATAGAGGGGAAAATCCGTCCGAGTGACTTTAGTCAAGATGTCGGTTTACCAGGAACAGGTACCAGTCGTAGTGCAATGAAAAGAAGAGCTCGTGCCATCGTGGTCACTTGTAACAAATGTGGAAGACAAAATTGTAACGGTAAATGTACTTCACCTGGTTATATGTCTACGAATAGAGAGGATAAAATAAGGTTTTGTAGGGATGGACTTTCAAAGGAGAACTTGGATAGCATCCATCCTCCTCTCCACGGTCACCCTAGTGGATATGTTCAAGGAGCTATTTTTAAACTCTGGCCTAAATTTTATACAGAAAGACAACGCCTCAGGAATATGGTATTTCTAGATCCTGTTTGCCAAGCCATAAGAAAACTGGATGGGGAATAAGTCATCGCTCTATAAAGGTTATTTAGTCTTTACTTATTTGAAGCAGTTTTAGCTGATGTTCAACAGTTTGTGTTTTTCTTTTACTCAGAATATTTGCTTTTGTGTTTGAAATAATTGTGATTATTAGATTGATACAGTAAGTGTTAATATCTTATTTAATTTATGATTTTCTTAAATATATATATAATAAAATATATTATCTTATCAGACACGTTACATACGGTACAGTAATATGTTTGAATTTTGAAAAACTTATCCAGATATTTCAAGATTTGTGTCTCAAATTTCAAAAGTTCTACAGTATTTGTCGTTTATATTAAATTTCTAGACTTGGTGTATATTTGTCAAAAAGTCTACAGTTGTGTCATGAGGGTCTTCTGTCGAATTGTTCTCAATTGTCAAAAGTTATACAATTAGAGTCTAATCTTTTTCAAAAAGTGAATCAGATTTTCTGTAAACTATCAATCACCTTATCTTACTTTCTTATCCGCACAAGATTTTGTTTAAATCTTTGGATTACCTTTTCATTACCTACTCGTCTATCTCTTTAGCCCTTTTTGTATATTTCTCATCTTTAAAAACTCATGTAGAACCCGAAGTCTAAGTGGAGCAGACATTAAGCAGCCACTTCTATAAACCAAATATGTCTACCTCCCAGTCCACGAAGAAAATAAAGAATGTCTGTGTCTTTTGTGGTTCCAGCCTTGGAAAAGATAAAGCTTATTTAGAAGCTGCAAATCACTTAGGGCAAGTCCTAGCACGCAAGAAGATTAACATAATCTATGGGGGTGGTAGTATAAAAATGATGGTAAATATGGCACTAGCAGCTAGGTCTAGCGACGCTACTGATGTAAGAATTTGGCCTCATATTCCAATTGAAGGAAACCTTTGTAAGGAAGCCATAGGTAAGGGAGAAGGAGTCAGGAGTATCCCTAAAAATTTTAAAGACATAATCTATAATTCTGATGCTTTTATAGCATTACCTGGTGGTCTAGGTACTCTTGAGGAAATATTTATAGTTGCTTGTGGGCAATTGTTGGGCTTTTATTCCAAACCTTTGGGACTGCTGAACGTAAAGGGTTTTTATGACGGTCTTTTGAAATTTCTAGATTACGCTGTGGAAGAAAACATCACTACAGAATCGGAGAGACAAATCTTTGTCACTGCTCCAACAGCTGAGGAATTGATAGATAAAATGCAAATCATACATCCAGAATCCGACACTGCAACATCCAAGCTTGAATGGGAAAGGGAAAGCCGGGAGCGGCCAATTGATTTGAATCTCCATCTGTAATCTTTTTGTTTTATCTTTGGCATGTAGGCATGTGTGTCCGTATTTCGTGTGTTACGAATAACCGTTTGCCTTGTATTCTGTGTTTCTTGTGGTACGTTGTTGTTCAATCTTTTAGATTCATTGAGCCTAATGCCGGGATGGCTGGATACGGAGTACTTGATGCTCTCGAAACGCATCCTTCTTAAGGTCCGATCTTTTGTTTATCGATGTTTTTGTATCCTCTAAGCATGCATGATATGGATAGCTGGTATACGGAGTGCCTTGTACTCTCGAAACGTATCCGTATTATGTTTGTAATGTGTAATATTCTGTTAATATTATGTGGAAGTACCAGAGTCAGTTATGGGGATATTCCATATGAAATATGAGTATATTATTTGGGTTGAATGTTTGTTTCATGAGGATAGCTGTTTAATGAAAAATATGCCGGGTATGTTTGCAACTCTGAGATTCCGTTTAATATCTCTATGAGTAAGTTTAATGTATAGTTTTGAATAAAAGCGTTTGTGATATATGTTTTATGATTATGTTTTAGTTTATTAGTTGAGGTATGAAATCAAATATATTTGACTTTTCCTTACTCAAAAAGGAAAAGGAACCTAAAGATGAAGTATATAAAATTTCTCTGGCAATCTCCTTAAATGTGATTGTAAATCACAGTCCATGGACAATGAAGGACTGGAATCATGGTATGGTCAATATGTATGCCTGATCAGATTCTTAGACTATTATACGGTGTTATAAGTTGAAACTTGTCAGAAATACTCTCATTGAGGGATTTAGGAGTAAGATTTATTATGCAAGTAAATAAGTGGAGATACGATAACTTAACTTTGGAAGATAAACAACATTAACGGTTTAGACTCGGAATTGGAATCATAATGGAATCAAAATTTTTACTAGTATTGCTAGAATTGAAATTTCGAGGACGAAATTTCTTTAAGGGGGGTAGAGCTGTGACACCCGTTATTCTCCTAACGGGTATTGAGGTAATTAAATTAATTTTTAATGTATAAAAAAAAATTGCTTCATTTAAATTTATTTTATAATATTTATTTTTATCTATTTTTAAGTTTTCTAAAATTCTCCTATATTTATTTAGTATGATTACTAAAAAGCCTTAGAACTTCTAATAAATCTCAAAAATGTCATATTGGCATTATGTGTGTTAAAGTCTTTAGATGAGACATAAGGATATCTTTTCCAACTACTCTTGACCCTCATTTTCTTTATTTCCTCCGTGACATGCTTCAACATGTCTCCTCTATAATTGTTTCTATCACTTCTTTTCAAAGACTTCATCTTTTCTTCCTTTTTCTTCCACGGTTCCCACACTCTTCTTCTCATTTCTTTGCTGAAGCAAAATACTTAGAGAACTTCTTCAAGGCAGTCATAAAAATCAGCCACCATCACCTCCATTTGAGCAAGAATTTCAGTCATACCGAAGTAAAGGAACCTGTTTTGAAGCCATTTCAAGCTTCCAACTAACCATAATCCGAGGTTAGAATCTTATGAACAAATTTAGTCTTTCATTTATAAATTTTCTTTTATACTAAAGGATTATTCAAATTTGCATTCTTAAACCTAAGTATATGTTTGTTGCTATTTTGGAGCATATGTATGAAGTCTAAGTGTATATGCCCTAGACAGAAAATTTATATTGTTAAACTTTACAATACCTTTATGGGCAGTGGTTATTTCTTGAAATTCTAAGATTAAATTAAAATAAATTTTATGAATGTAGTTGTATGTTGTGCTTTAGTTTTAATTGTCCTTATGCACGCCTTAGGATCAAGGGAGTATGGAGCTAACGTTAATTGATTCCAGGATTAAGAGACTGTTGATAAGCTTAAAAGGTAGGGATTCTATTACTCATCTTTTGTGAGGTTTTTATAGAATTAAAATTGATTGTTTTGCCGCAATATATATATATCTATGTTGAACTGATATTATATGTGTATCACATATGAAACTATGACATGGACTCGTCTTGTATTGTACGGCGAGGAACATAATGAATTGACACATGTTATAAATTGAGAAGCATGGTTAGGAAAATTAACTCTATTAATAATGATTTAATATAGAGAAATTGTGAGACATGAAAAGGGCGACGGTTACGTCCTTGGGCATGAATACCCTAAAAGGTAAAGTAGGGGGAAGGCGATGACGCTTCCTTGGGTTGAAAGTCCCAGAACACACTGTACAGGAATCGATTTGGTGAGGACTCGGGGCTTGATGTCCCCTCACCGGAACACCCTTGGAATGTTTATAGGGTGATCAAGTGCGCCCATTTGGGTTTCGATGAGTTGAGTGATACTCAATTTAACATGGATACCTAGGAACAATGATGATTGGTAATATTTGTATAAATGTGTAATTATGACACTTGGTAATGATTAACTACGGTATCCATAAGATGTGATCATAATAAACCTCATAATCTGGAATATGATGTGACTTACTAACCATGCAGATTTTAATGTGGTAATGATAAAAACCTAAAGGTGGGTAATAGCTTTCTCTACTGAGCATAGTGTTGCTCATTCCCTTATGTTTATATCTTTTCAGGACTCACTAAGTGTGAGGTGGCTACGAGAAATATAGTTGAGGAAGCGATGTAACTATATTACATTGGGACTGCTCAATTGTAAAGAATGTTCTTCATGATAATGTAAGCATCAATTGTTACTTTCTGTGACTGTAATTATAATGTGTTGAGGGTTAAAATGATGATGACAACAGTTTATATTATTAAATTTAAGGTGCTACATTAAAACTGTGGTTTATTTGTCGTTTATATTTTTATTTTTGAGTTGAGAGTTTTTATTTAAGTCCCGGGCAAATTTTATTTTTAAGGTTTTACTTTTATTATTTATTTTTATTTTATCTCATTAAAAACTGTTAACCCCCATATAGGGGCGTTACATTACTTAACCTTAAAAATGCACTTGGTGACGATGTCGCGGTCTCGATGTGCTCGCTTCCTTGAGTGTTCATGCCATTTATCCATTTTAAAGATGCAATAAAAATCAATACTTATCATGAAATATCCATACACATAACATTCATTCATATAATATTCACATATACATACACTCATCTCATATTATAAACATAATTCATAACCATAAAAATCGTCATCACATAAACATGTTATTATGATTTTTCTTAAATCATAAAAATTACCTTAAGCATATAAAACAAACCATACATTTTGAATATAATTATCTTTTAAATAAAACGTTTTCGAACAATTAATATATTTATATTTTAATTTAAAACTTCATACAAGCGTCATATTATCATGCATGAAATTATTTTATTATCATAAAATCTTTTAAACATACATAACATTTCATAAACAAAAAAAATTCAGAAATAACATTTATTGAAACATTTTTCTTAATGAATCCCCATAAAAATTTCATAACATATAAATAAAATACATTCATCTTACACAGTCATACATATGCATATTTTAACAACTTTTCATAAAAACATCATATTTGCCCCTTGAATAATCATTACATTTTTCATACTTTTAAAATTATACAGTAACATATTACTGTGAGGGGTAGAAGACAGAAATATCATTTTTTTACTAAAACATTGAAATGACATGAAACTTAGAAAAACATCACATAATATATACATAACATCATATATAAAAAATATCGAGACAAGATACAATACCTAACGAGGAGAAGAATTTCTTTTCAAAAATACCAGAAAAACCGAATTCATACCTGGAAATATCTTCTCAAAACCCCTTGATTTCAATCAACGAAATATGACTTTTCTTATAATTTTTTGCAGAGAATTTTCATGAGAGAGAGAAAAGCAAAGCACTCGTGGAGAAGAGAAGAAGAGGAGAAAATAATGAGAGAACGTCTCAGAACCGAGAGAAATTATCTGAGGAAAGAGCATTAAAATTTTTCTAACGTAATGTGTATAATGAAGAGTCATTACTCTTCATTAAGTCAAAAATTCTGACTGTTAAGAGGGTGATTGGCGTGGGAAAAGGAAGAGAAAGAAAAGGAAGGTCAAACATCATCAATCTTACCTTAATTTACCTTCTAAAAATAGGAAACCTCTTAAAATAATACAAATCAATACAAATCAAATCCTTTAATTTCCTTAACTGATAAAAACATTCCATTATTATGCCAATTAATCACATTAATTCACCCAATTAATGTAATTAACTCAGCCATAATTTTAGAGAAATTTTTGCTGACTGCTTGTCAGTCGTGTTCGGCCTGCCGGTTTTCCCCTTCGGCCTGCCGGTTCCAGCAAGTTTGGCCTACCGGTGGGTTTCTTTGGCCTGCCGTTCTCGGACAAGATGTTCGGCCTGTCGATCTTAAAAATTCGGCCTGTCGATCTGTCATTAAATGCCATAACATAAAACATTCATACATCATTGCATCATAAATAATCATATATTGCATCATAAATAAACATATACTTAGAATTTCACATGAACACTAGAGCACAACGATCCCATGCGGTCGTCACTTGTCATAAAAAGCTAGTAACATGCACATCACATATCATATCATATAACGTTATGTATTAATAACATTCCTTAATAACGTTACTAACTTAACGTGGTCCGTTACATAAAATAGGCGGGTGTTACAATAATCTTATTACTTTGCAATGCTAATGATCTACAAAAATTATTTACAAAACATTAGAAACTTACGACTGATGATATTTTACATAAAATTAAAACTCTATTCAACAACCCAAATTTTCAAATACCTAAAATTGAATTATATAATTATGTATTATTTGAATTAGAAAAATTAATACATCTAAATTCATCAAGTTTAACAAATTTTAATTTACCTCTACTGGATCATTAATTGATGATCTAAATAATAAACTCTTAAAAGAATAACTTTATTAGGATGTAAATAAATTAAAAGAACAAAATACTATATTAGTACAAAATTTAAACACTGAACAACAATATATTTATCAACAAATTTTGGAATCACTTAAACATGGAAAAGACAATCTTTTTTTTTCATCTATGGTCATAGGGGAACTAGAAAAACATATTTGTGGAATTCAATCATTACTAAAATAAGATCAAATAATAAAATTGTCTTAGCTGTCGCATCTTCTGGAATAGCATCATCATTATTACTAAAAGGTAGAACTGTACTTTCTAGATTTTGAATACATTATTAATAGATAAATTTTCTATCTCTCGTATCAAAAAAGGAACTCAATTACCAAAATTAATTGAAAAATATCGCTTATATTATGGGATGAAGTACAAAAAACATTGTTTTGAAGTATTAGACAAAACGCTTCAAGATTTAGAAAATAATTGGAAATAACCATTTGGTGGAATGACTATTGTCTTAGGAGGTGATTTTCGATAAATTTTACTTGTTATTCCTATAGGAATAAAAGAGCACATAATATATGCAAGAATAAACAATTCCTATTTGTGGCTAGATTTTCAAATTTTAACATTAACAACAAATATGATATTAAAACATCACAACATTACAGAACAAGAAAAAACATAAATTACAAAATTTTTAAATTGGATACTAAACGTAGGAAATGGAACCACTGACGGAATAAAATATTTAAACAATGAAGAGGTTACATGGATTAAGATGCCAGAAAAATACATACTACATTATGAATCAAATCTATTTGAAAAGATTTCAGTAGTAATATACGACGATTTCAAAAATTATTTTAACAATATAGAATATTTAAAACAATGAGCAATAATAACTCCAAAAAATGAAACAACAGATGACATTAATAAGCGTATATTATCTTTAATACCTGGTGATTAAAATTTTATTATATTTATGATACAACAGCTTCATTAGAAAATATAAACGAACTTATATCTTTTATATCCTCAAGAATTTTTATACATATTAAATTTCAATGGTGTACCACCAAATGAATTAAATCTTAAAATCGGAATTTGTATTATGCTATTAAGAAATTTAAGCCAATCAATAGGATTTTCCAACGAAACAAGACGCATCATTATACATTTGACAAATAAAATTATAGAAGGATGAATCATAAGTTCAAATAATACTAATGAAAAAGTTTATATTCCAATAATAGAAATGATTATATATGAATCTAAGTAGCATTTTACATTAAAAAGACAACAATTTCCTATGAAAATTTGTTATCTCATAACAATAAATAAAAGCCAAGGAAAATCCCTAAATATAATTGGTCTCTATTTAGAAAACGAAATTTTTAGACATGGACAACTATATGTTGCTTTTTCAAGAGTAACAACACCAAAAGGATTACATATATTGATTCATAATTCAATTAATAAATATCCAAATAATATATAAAACATTGTATACAAAGAAATTCTACACAATATTATATAAATGTGTACATATCAATACTTTTGTTTCATATTAAAATAATATATTATCAATATTCAATAAAACTATTCATTCGTCGATGACTAAAAAATTATTTACTATTTATAGCAACAAGAGAGATGACGACACCTATTCAATACTAAAACCAAATAAAGTACATGGGACTATTAGAGCAAGAATTTACAGATTATGGACAAACAACGACTTTACGACATGACGTTTAATTAGTCTTGATTGCTTTCTAGTTGATAAAGAGGTAATAACTCTTATAGACATCAAATTGCATCATCTTTTATTTAACATTAAATTTTATAAAGTAACTAACATTTTTATCCCTCTCATTTATAGCATGAAGCAATTCAAAGATCAGTACGAACCTGTGATTCTGACGTCATTTCTAGAAAAATCCAACTGGGTGTAATTTATGACATCAGCAACTTCTTCGTAAATCAAAATAAACCAAGATACAAAATAATTCCCCATAATGCAATGCTACAATTTGTAAGTGCTACATGTTTCATCCCAACTTCTTCTTTGTAGAAATGAATTTTTTCGTCCCTAATTACTGACACAAAACCAACATTATGATTAAACTCACTCGGATGAATCTTACCTTTAATCAACATCCTCACATCACCAGGGATGCCAAAACACGTGAATACCATAGTCAACTAATCCTAGACTTATATTTCTATCATAGAACCTTCTGGGAAAGTGATGAGGAATATTTTCTCAGGTGATGATACTTTGGATCCATGGAAAACAAAAAAAAAAAAGGAAAGAAGAAAAATAAAAATGAATAAGAAAAGAAAGAAATAAAAATGGTTAAAGAGTTGTAAATAAAATTTAGAGTGTTTGAAAAGAAATAATAATAAAAAAAATCTAGAAAACTAAGAAAAGAAAAAAAAATTAAAAATAAGCTTGGAATTTGGGAGAGAAAAGGAGAAAATTCTAGAAAGAAAAAAAAAATTGAAAACTAGGGAAAAGAAGAAGTGTAGAAAGAGAAAGCTCAAAAATCAGAAGTTTGATGCACAGTGGTAGCACTTATGGACATGTGATAGAGCACTGTGATGAATATGTGTCAAATACATAAATAAAAAATGGACTAGACAAACATAGACTGGGCCAACTATTTTTGGTCGAATTAAACTTTTGCAATCTAGATTAAACCTATACATTTTGAATTGATTATTTTGTAACACATTTTGAGCGTGTTACAAATAATAACATGTTTTCCAACTCAGATGTATTATTAATATTTTCATATATCAATATGTCATGAACTAGTTTAATAAACAAGAACAGTTACATATATATATACATATAAATACAATCTAAATTAAAAAATTGACACCTACTAATAAATCCTAGATCCGTCAGTGTATGTATTTATATATAAACTAATTTTATATTACAACAATTCTCAATTTTTTATATAACACAACAATATCTCTCGCTACAACGTGGGGTTTTTTGGCTATTCTCAATGAAAAATAGTTTCATGATACGGCATAAAACTAATAGTATCGACGGTTAGGATACTATTATTATTAGCTATTTGATATAAATCTAACGGCTGTAACGAAGTAAATGATTAATAAAAAAATTTATGATTATTAATAAGGTTGAATTCTTGCCGTGCTATATATTTTCCTAAACAAGCTAAACTATATGTTGTTAAGTGTAAAAAAAACTTAAATAAAACAATCATCTTAATTTTACAAAACCTATAAAATTTTAATTTTTAGTACATGTATATTCATGATGCACCATAATTTTTTTTTTGTTTTGTGTATTGTTATATTTTAAATATATATATATATATATATATATATATATATATATTTATCAATCAATGCTTGTGACTTGTGAGCTTTTAAATAGAGTTGTGTTGTTGATATCCCACACTCGAATTGTACAACATTTGTTACGTTTCTACTCATACATGTTAGATTTTTATGATAAACTCTTGGAAACAAATTTCACAAAATAGCATGGAGTGAATTTAATTTGGGATTCATCTTTCGTTTCTAAACAATGACAAAAGACTTTATTACTTACTACACGCTTTAAAACCAACGGTCTATTTCCGAGGAACCAAAAACCCCTCCTCACTACTATCTAAATAACTCCTCTCGTAGGTAAGCGGCTATAATAGCCAATAACAATTCTGTTGTTCAATGATCAAAATATATGACCAAATCTCAGTGTGTGTGAATTTGGTTATCTACAAGACCTCCCTTTTTTTTTTTTTTTATAATTTCTTGGATCGGCATTGAAAAAGTAACTTACAGATACCTATTTGTGTTTGTCTTTCAACCCCCGTATTTATAGAAAAAAATGATTTTAAAAATCTAATAATTTAAAAATATGTCAACTAATGAGGTCTCCATAACTGACTCATATATCCTCTTATTTATAACCCCTTTAAAATGTTTTATAAATTATAAATCATAACACTTATAAATCATAACACTAATCATGTCGGTTAATATTTTTTAATTGACGTGGCGTAATATTATTAGGGTAACATGAAAAAATACATATAAGCCACCAGAGAAAAACCCCTTATTTTTATTATTTTATTTTATTTTACTTTTTCGCCAGAGCTAACATGGAGGGATTTTTATAAAGGGTCTTAAGAGAAAAAATTTTTTGATAATTTTTATAAAGGGCCTTAAGAGAGAATTTTTTTTTATAAATGGTCCTTTTTGTTTGGATAGTTTTTGGCACAAAAAAAGGTTTTTTAGATATCAAAACGGTTTCAGTTTTTTTTTTTCATTCTGTTGAGGTTCCTTGTCCTGCTACAGTCATTTTCTTTATTTTTTTGAAAAAAACTTAGACAATTTACTTGCATAAAAAAACATGTTTTTGATTAAAAAAAAAGAGACCATTTAGTTAATTAGAATTTTTTTTTGACCCTTTCGTCAAAATCTTCCGCCAACATGCCCTGTTCTTCCTCAAAATGGAAACATAGCAGTTCTAAACTGCCAACACTCTCATATCATAGATCTCACCTTACTATTTCTGCTAGACGATGTAAATATTGTATGTCAAAGTCAGACCAAATGGTAAACAGTATGCATGTGAAGCCAAATGGTTTAGAGTATGCATGTGATGGAAGAATCACTCTCTCTTCTTAAATTAATTTTTTAATCATAATAATACCATGGCTTAGATTTGGCTGCCCATTTTTCTCCTTTTTCTTTTCTTTTTTCCCCTCGAGGCAATACAACGGAACAATACTTAAAAAAAAAAAAAAGACTAGACTAGGTGGAGAGTCAAACTTTCAAAATAATTTTAATAATGTCAGTTGTAATAGAAACCGAAAAAAAATACATTTTAACTTGTTTGATGTCAGTTAATTTTAATTATTTTTTAGTTAAAAGTAATATAAAATTTTTATATATTATAATAAAATAAAAAATTATTATAATAAAAATTTTTCATATGTTATATTATTTATAATTTTAATTAATAATTTTAACTATTATATTAAATACTGTATTAATAGGTATTTTTTAGGCGAGAAATTTAAAAAAATAATTTTAATTAAATCTAATGTTTTAAAAAATATGCGGTCAGATAAAAAAGCGCCCGTAATCATCTCTCTCTTCTCCCTCTATCATGTTGTGTGTTTTCCCATTGGGTTAAACTGCTCATTGGAAACAAAACAAGTAGAAGAAGATAAATATCTCCCTCTCTTTTCTCCTCTCTCTTTATTAGTTATTTCTTTTCAGCTCAAGATCTTCCTTGCTTTCGGTGCGTCCAAAAGCAAATTCAAAAGCTGAAGAAGTTTCAATCACTTCTCTCTCTCTCTACTTTCTCTCTCTAAATATTCAGTGTCCTTTTTCTTTCAACCTCGATCTGGCTCTGTAATCTCTGTCACGAGAACCGACCTCAGAAAACTCCCACTTATTTACGTTGTTTTCTTCGTTTTCGTTGTCTTCTATGCTCTTATTATTACGTCCTTTCCTTTTCTTTCTCTGTACTTTTTCTTTCTTCTTCTCTCAGTAAGTTTTTTTTTCAAGCTTCCATTTTTGGTTGCTTCTTCCACAAGATCTTATCCTACTCTGCTTACAAATTAAGCTGTTAAAAGAACGAAAAGAGAAGAAAAATATAAAAATTCTTGGAATTTTATGGCCTGAAAAAGCTTCAAATACCGCCCTGTGGTTTTGTAGATTTCAGCTTCAACAACGAAAAACAGGACCCAAAAAAAAAGGGGGAAAACAAAGTTTTGTTTGAATGGATTCATCAAATACGAATCAGATTCAGAGCTATAATCAGCAACCCAATTCGGTTTTGCTTCGATTTCGGTCGGCTCCGAGCTCGCTGCTGCTGAATTCGTGCGATGGCGGCGGTTCTGAATCGGAGAGACCTCTGTTCTCGAGGTTTGTCAGCTATGGCGGAAACACCAACGACGATTCTGAGTGTAATTTGGAAAACGACAATAAACCGGCGGTGGTGATGAATCAGAGATGTTCTTCTTCTTCTGGGTTGCCTCCTCATTACCCTAGGCAGATGGAAAATGGGTCGTCGTTTGGGTTGATGTCTTCAACGGCGGTTAGTCATCATCAGAGCCAACCCAAGAGTCTGAATTCTCATCCTAGTCTTGTCAGGCAAAGTAGCTCCCCTGCTGGCCTTTTCTCCCAAATCTCCCTCCCTAATGGTAATTTTCTCACTTCTTCATTATTTATTGGAAGAATTTAATAAATAATTATGCCCATTTGGTAATGGATTCATGTATAATTTTCTCACTTCTTCATTATTTATTTATTTAATAAATAATTATGCCCATGTGGTAATTGATTCATGAACAAAATGATTGTGCAAGGACAAAGGAGGCTGGATTAAAGTACAAGGTTTTCTTTTTTGGCCTGCTGTGTTAGAAAGGGGAAAAGTAGAAAGTAGAAATCTTTTTTTTTTTTTAATTTTCTTTTCTATTTGTGGGTAGAGCACTTAAGTTGTTATCATTGAATGCCCTATTGGGCATTCTCTATCTTTCTCTTTTTTTAGTAATTATTTGTTTGTTTATTTTCAACAGTCTGGTTGTACAATGCAATGGAGGCAACAAAATGTGTTGCCAAGTGATTAGGTCAATTGTTGAATTTTTAGGATTAGGTTGATAGAGTTGACTTTTTTTTGGTTTACGGGCTCCACGAGAATGAAAATTCATTTTGATGGCTTTCTTTTATTCTTATGGTTTTGGGGTGGATATATAATTACTTGGAACAAGAGAGCAGACTGATTGATTAGGATTTTAGAGTGAATTATTAAAAAATTTTCAGAGAAATTGCAGGCTATGCAGCCATAAAAGGTGTCAATTATGGTGGACTGGATGGAGAAGTAAGTCCATCTACAAACAGATTGAAGACTCAGATTAGTTTCTCATCGAGACTCCCTTCTTTGGGGATGTTATCGCAGATTTCGGAGGTTGGGAGTGAGAACCTCGGTGCCGGTACCCTCGATGAAGAAAAGCTCGGAAATGGCAATGGTGATGCTCGGTTTTATGGCACCGGGTTTCCATTCGGTTCTTGGAACGACCCGTCGAATTTCAGGGACAACTTTAGCGGTGTAAGAAGAGACCAAGAGAGTAATAGAAAGGTGTGTGTTCTGGTACTCTAGTAGAAGTGACCTTTCTGTTTGGGTGAAGTTCATTCACTTTCTTGTTTCTTGTTCAACTTCAGTCTGAAATATTGCTTTGTGATTAGAATGAAGATTTCGGAAACCGAATTCCTCTGTTATCCCACCACTTGAGTTTGCCGAAGAATTCAGGAGAACTTGCCATAGAGAAGTTCCTTCATTTCCAAGATTCTGTTCCTTGCAAAGTTCGAGCAAAGCGCGGTTGCGCCACTCATCCTCGAAGCATTGCAGAAAGGGTAAATTTAACCTGTGTCCAAAGCCAGCCCTTCATTACACATTTTATGTATTTCTTTGCTTAGCCATTAAGATAACATGTGAACAAAATTGATGCATAATTTACTCTCAGGTGAGAAGAACCCGCATCAGCGAACGAATGAGGAAGCTGCAAGAACTCGTCCCAAACATGGACAAGGTATAAAAATTTTTCATCCAAATTACTCTAGCTTTTCTTTCAATCTTTACTTTGGTTTATTTCCAAGTTATGCATATTTTCTTTCCTTTTCGCAGCAAACGAACACAGCTGACATGTTGGACTTGGCTGTTGAGTATATTAAGGACCTTCAAAAGCAATTCAAGGTAAAGAAGAAAATCAAAACAAGTGAAGAAATCTTGAAGTTTTTAATGAACAATTCAGCATCTTGATTAATTTTTCTTTTTTTTTTGCACAGACTCTTAGCGATAATCGGGCAAACTGCAAGTGTTTAAGCATGCAGAAGCAAATCCCAAATCAAGTTGTGTGATTTGCTTCCATTAAAGGAGATGAAGAATCTGATGAAGTAGTGTATAGAAACCAGATTTTGCTTCCTATTGTACCCTAAACATTTAGTAGGAAGTGAAAAGAGATGTTTATTCTTAAGCTGGTATGAAAAGTAGAAGTTTGGTAGATTTTCCATTACAACATCCAGGTCCTGTAAGCTGATAAGTGTACTAGTTACATCATATATGAAATAATGATTGAGAAGAAGAAGAAGAAAAGTTGTATAGGAGATATCCTAATAATGCATTTTGTAATTTTATCTTTCTTTTTCTTCAGAACTGTTGCAACTTAAATTTCGCTAGTCCGATTGGAGCAAAAAGAAAACGAAACTTTTCTGATTTGGGCAGACTTTGATACTTTCATGTGGATAAAAGTGGAAGCAAAATAAGCATTGAATGTGCTTCAAAAAGTGAGATTTTCAAAACCTATCTTGATGTATAGTTGCTCTCAGTTTTTTGTTCTATTCATTCAGTGATTGAACCATTTAAGGAAAGTAGATCATTTTTTTTTGGCTAAAATAAAAGTAGATCATATATTAATAGTTGAAACAATCATTTTAATTATTGTGTCTGAGTGGCTTAGATGATCACAATGCCTTTGTCTCTTTC
The DNA here is from genome assembly GCA_025403435.1 of Artocarpus heterophyllus. NCBI lineage: Eukaryota > Viridiplantae > Streptophyta > Magnoliopsida > Rosales > Moraceae > Artocarpus > Artocarpus heterophyllus. The sequence continues at coordinate 10,578,034 of CM046352.1, forward strand.
TAGATAATGGGTGATCCTTATCCTATTTTCCTTTTTTTTTTTTTTAAAGGGAACAGCACTTTGTACAACACCAATCACCTTTTTTTTTATTACCTAATTTCTTGTCTTTTCTTAAAGGCCAAAAAAAAAAAATAAAGAAAAGAAAAGAAGAAAAGTACCTTTTTTTTTTTTTTTTGTATGTTTAAGATATCTAAAGTGGAGTATGTTATCACTTTAATCCAAAGAAAAAATAGTTTTCAATTCTTAAAAAAAAAAAAAATAGTCTGTTTGGTATTGGCTCAATAAATTGGTTCAAATGATTTAAATCATGAGATTTTAAGAAAAGTTCTTCAAATTTGATTTTGTATGGATTTAAACACCATATAGTTTAAAACCATTGCAGCTAATACATAGCAAACATTAGTTTAAACCAGACTCATGGTTTCAAACCATATGAATTCACGTACCAAAGGCACTAGTGGTCCAATATTAGTTGGTATCACTTCTTAAATTATTACCTTGTGTTGTTTGAATTATTTTTGGCTTAAAACATTGTAACATGTAAAAATTTTATACTATATTTTTTTATTTTATATCGTAGTTGCTTAGAGCTTTATGTCGTGGATAGTTTAAACTGATGACTTCAAAGGCACAAGGTTCGATTATATTTGTCTATATTATTATAAATTTGGATCTCTGCTATCACAAGAAAATAAGCTGTTGGTCTATCTGCGTGGTGTGGAAATACCATGATGCCAAATAAAATTTATTGCAGTCATGGCTCTTTTTCAAAAAAAAAAAAAAAAAAATTGGAACAGATCATTGGGCAGCCTTCTTTTGTTAAGAAAAAAAATTATTTTCACTCTATAAAGTTAAAAACCTCATTATACACGAAACAATGACTCTTAATATAACATAAATGGCTCGTTTGATTCGAGTATTTGAATAAAATATTTGAATGAAGATTTAAATTTTTGTAAGAGAAAATACTGTAGTAAAATAATTTGAATCGTGATTCGAATATCCAACCAAACGGCCCCAAAGTATATTTTTTAGATTAAGAACTATTAGGGGGTGTTTGATAGTGGTGGGAACCACTTAATTCCCACCACAATCTCAGTTATAAACAGTGTAAAGCTCTCACATGTTACAGTAACAATAAAAAAATATGTTATAGTGTAAAATTCTCATATACTACAGTAAAAATGGTTCTCACCATGTCACAACCCGCCTTTTAGGGCTATGATAAAACTCTTTCTTACTTACTTTAGAGCAAAAATTTAGGAATTTCTTTTTAAACAGAAATAAATAATTTACTTACATTAACTTGATAATTCTCAAAATACTTTCACATACTTGTATTTACATAATTAATACTTTTACTTTCATAACATCTTTCTTTCAAACATTTCATATCAAAATAACTTTAAACATACGTAGCGGAAAACATTACAGCAGCGGACTCCATACCCAATCTGCACATCATCCAATCCTCCGCCAGCTCACCATTTGAACTTATTCTGACCTTCTCGTCGGAATACCTACAGCATGAAATACTTAATGAGCTAACGCCCAGTAAGTTCTATAAATCCCACATGGATATTCATATGAATGCATGAATCAATTATGCTTTCTTATAAACTTTATTTATCCTCATCATTTCTTATCTTTATTAGGGCCCAAGTGTTCGTACCATTGCGCAATTTCATTTAGGTCTACGTAACACCGTGACCGTAACATATCCTTTAAACTCCCATTGAGTTAGGAGTCGGTACGACACTTTTCTTAATTTCTGGTGATACATTTACCAGTCCATTTATTATGGTTGACATACCATGCATGAAGTGATAATCACATATTATCCATGAAACATAAATTCTCTTGCATAGCATAGTACACACAGGTACTTACTTTATATACACACTGGTACACATTAATATACGCACAGGTATATAGCATAATGTACTTACATGTACTTAATATAAAATATACACACAGGTACCTACTTTATACATACTCAAGTATTTATCATTGTACACACAGGTACGAAATCATGATACACATGCTCATTTTCATTATTGTACACACAGGTACATAACATCTTATACACACTGATACAAAATCATGGTACACATGCTTATTTTCATTGTTGTACACACAGGTACGTAACATCTTGTACACACTGGTACACATTAATATGCTCACAATTATTCATACATGACTATACCCCTAGGTATTCATATTATGGCAAACATACAAGTTTACACTTAATTATACGCACAGGTATACACATACATACATTTCTTTCTAAACCTACATTTCATACTGTAGGTGGGAATGGTACTTACTTGATGCAAATGTCAGGCAACTTAACCTCGATATCTCTTCTCCTAGACTCCTAGGATCTTGTTGGCCAATTACAAAGCCATTAGCCAAATTTCACTATGTTTCGATACGAAACATCCGTTAGTTAATAAATTGAGTTGTATTACTATGTACAACTCTAAAAACCACTGGTTTTTCTTATTTCTATCTAACTTTACCCTATCGTTTGTAAAGAAGGGCCGGAACCCTTTTTAGTCGTTTTCTTATTCCATTGGAAACATTTCAAAACGGTTCGGGTTTTTTGGACAAAAATGACGATTTTGCCCTTCGTGGGTTTACTAACCTACCCGAGCTCGATTTCGTTATTCTTACGAAAATAACCACATACTAATTTTAAAATAACACCCTAGTGGGTCAAATCCCTTTATTTCTCAATTATGCCCCATTTTCATAAAACTTTGTGGTTTAGTCCCTAAACTGAAAATTTTGACGATTTTACCCCAGGACTAAAATTTACTTCTTTGCATCAAAATTTCCTATTTTTCTCAAGGATCATTTTTACTTAAGGTACCATTCCTTAAATCATTTGCAAAAATAACATTTTTTTCCATTTAACACTTTTTTCACTTTTAATATATTCTTGAAAAATCAAAAGACTCACAAACGATTGAGTTTTTAGGCAAACCGCTCGCGTGGCCTAACAGTTTCATTGAAATCTACAACTTTCATGTTTTAACTTTTCCCAAAATCTCACTGTACAGGGGCTTTTTGACTATTTTTCAAATCTGCCGAGAAGGAACTTTTTCTTTCAATTTAGTCCCTATGGCATTTTTACAAAAATCCGTTTACAAATTGTAATTCTACCCCTGCAGAAACCATTCCATGCCTTAATCAAAAGATTCTCATACTCAAACACCACTTTTGCAAAGTCTAACATCAAAATTACAAAAATAACACTTTTTGCAAAAATTGCAATTTTGCACTATAAACTAAAGTTTCACAACTCAAACTTGCCAATCATCACATATACATAAAATTCCAGCAAATACATGCTCAAAACCCCTCATGGGTTTGAAAGAATAAAATCAAAACAAAATTCAAAACTTTAAACTTTAAAACTTACCCCAAATAACACTTTTTGGATTTCTAACCTTCAAAGGCTTCTTGAACTTCTTCTTGGACTTCCTTTTCATGCAAAAATAGCATGGATTAATCATTGCCCTTTACCCATGAAAAATCCCTTGAAAACTCATGAAGAAGTTTAGGATTTTACCTTAAAACTTGTGGGAAATCCTTGTACTTGCTTGTAAAACTTGTTTGGGGTTATTTTTGCAAAGTTTGGGGGCTGAGAAATTTTTGTAGAGACCTGGACATGGCTGCCGGATCTTGAAAGGAAAGAAAGGAAGTGAATTTTTGTGATAACTTTGCCTTAAATGCATCCTTATCACATTTGGTGACTCATGGTAACCCATGAGTGTACCACTAGGTGTCCTCATCTTATTGGGCCACATTGCATGGCTTGTTGGCCCAATAGAATTCAAGCAAATGTCCACTTTGTGGAGTTAAAAATTTATACTGTGTAATTTTTCATCACACAGTATTTTTCTTATACTTCTGTGGTCAAATCAGTGTACTTTTTATCCTTAGACTGTATAAAAATATTTAACTTACTTTTCGTTTACTCTTGGAGGCCAATCATAACATTTTTCGTATCTGCGTTTTCATTTAGCAGTATTCTTATACTGCTCTGGCCTCCTTTCTACCCCCGGTTAGGGTTAGGACAACCTCTATATCCTATTTATATTCTAATCATTCATTCGTTTATATCACAATTTCACAATTAATTGTGACATGAAATTCATTTTATGGATATTATGTACAAATCTCTGAGTCATCAAACTCATAAAATTTGTATTTTACAATATCCACAATTGCATTACATATGCCATAAAATTTGCAATCAATGCCGCTCATTCATATTTTATTGTAATTTTCACATAAATTACAATTTTTACAAAATTTCACATTTTTAAGAATAAATTCATTAATTAAACCTAATTAAATATTAGGTTTTATTGATGACGTTTTCTTGGTCATTACACACCATTAGTTTTCACCATCTTTTTAAATACCTTATTATTTTATAAATAACGAGGTTAAACCATAAAATTAAATAAAATTGCTCGAAATGAAAATGCCAAAAACATGAAATGCCAAAGACAAGGAAGGGAATCTCTCTAAGTTGCTGTGCATGGAACAGTTCAAAAGTGGGAGAACTGAGAATAGAGCTGCAATAAATACGCATGTAAAATTAAATGCGAGTTGTCACATGGTTAAAAGGGATCCAATCATCTTTTCATCAGGCGATAATGTTGTTTTACTATCGTAAATAGTATATTGGTTTATCTGCTTGGTGTGGAAACACCATGATGCCAAATAAAATTTATTGGAGTCAAGGCTTTTTTTCAAAAAAAAGGAAAAAAAATTTAGGAACAGATCATTGGGAGCCTTCTTATATAAAGATTTTTTTTTTCACTCGTTAAAGTTAAAAACCTCACTATTTATAAAATAATGAGTCTTAGTATAATATATAGTATACTTTTTAGATTATGATCTATTATATTATAAATAGCGGAGTTAAATTATAGAGTTAAATAAAAGTACACGAACAAAAAATGCCAAAAACAAGGAAGTAAATCTCTCTAAAAGGGTATTTGGTTAAGGGTAATTTACACTACAAATTTAGTCATAAACAGTATAAAACTCTCACATGCTATAGTAAAAAAGGTTATCATCAATAGTTTCTATCATTAGCCAAACACCCTATAAGTTGTTGTGTATGGAAGGCTTCAAAAGTGGGCGAGCTGCAATAAATACGCATGTAAAATTAAATGCGAGTTGTCACATAGTTAAAAGGGATCCAATTATCTTTTCATCAGGCGATAATATCGTTTTACAATCATAAATAGTATATGTTAGTTAGTGATGAATAACAATACTCTACATGCATTTACCAAAAAATAAAAAAATAATAATAAATAAAATGAGTCAGATTGCATGCTATCGTCAAAAAAGCTGATAGAAAACAGAATCACATGAAAGATCAATCAACTCTAGGCTTTTTCCTTTTTTTTAGGTGGACTAGGCTTTTGTTTCGAGGGAGACAAAAAAGAGAAAATTACATGTTATCCTATGCTACATTTTAAGATATTGTTTGTTTATATCATATTTAAAAAAATTTATGTCATACTATCATTTATATTACACATTAAATTATACTACAAATAAATATATATGACATTTCTAAACAATAAATCTTAAAAGATAGTATTTATAAAAATTCTTCGTAAAAAATAAGGGATTTAAGCTATGGGCCAATGGCCCAAGCATATAGGTAGTCACATATGTCAAATAAACACATGTGACATTTTTATTAAAAGATAGCATTTATAAAAATTCTTAGTAAAAAATAAGGGATTTAAGTTATGGGCCAATGGCCTAAGCATATAGGTAGTCACATATGTCAAATAAACATATGTGACATTTTTAAACAGTAAATCTTAAAAGATAGCATTTATAAAAATTCTTCGTAAAAAATAGGGATTTAAGTTAAGGGCCAATGGCCCAAGCATATAGGTAGACACTTTTTATGAGAAAATTACATGTTATGATACACTTTTAAAAGTTGTATCTATGTATGTCATACTTTCATTTATATAACATATTAAGTTATACCAGAAATATTCATTTGTAGCATTTGTAAAAAGTAAATCTTAAAAGATAATGTCTATAAAAATTCCCCACTTTTTATTCCTAAAGAAAACAAAAATGTAATTAAAGAATGGTTTGTATTTTGCGACAAGGTATGAGTAAATTCACATGAACTCATAGGGTGTTGGCAAATTAATTTGAACTGAAAAAATGAATGTAAACACTATAGCATCAGCATATAAAAACTTTACATTATAATTTTTGAAAGCTTTACATTATAGATGATTCGAAGCTGTGAGTTTAAACCGGTATGCCTAAAAAAAAAAGTCAATTTCCAAAACAGATTTTTTAAACTTAAATATCCTAAATCACTCTATTTCCTTTTTTCTCAACAACAAAGAGGGAGTGGCCGCATGGCAGCAGCGTATTTAGCCCTGTCGATTTTGACAACTCTAGTTTTAATTTCTTTAAGTTTGAGAAAATATAAAAGTATCTTCTCAGTTTTTGTTAAATACAACATTTACCTTTAAATTTTTTAAAATACAAAAAATTTCTTTTATGTTTTTCAAACCATTCAAAAACTATCTATTCTTTTAACTTTTCTAGTTTATTTTTCAAAAATAACCAAGCCATCTTTAAAGTAGAAACACAATCCAAGAGATTTATTAGGTTATGCTAGCTTTCAAACCACTCTTTTAGATTTAACGTCAACATAAATGAAATTTTGAACACTCGTTTGATTTTATTTTGAAGGATATAAGTTTTTTTTGTCATTTGAAGAAGAAAGTAAAACCTTTTTTTAAAAAAAAAAAAAAGAATCAGAACTTAGTATTATTTGGTCACATTAGTTGTATTAGGCATTTCTAACAAGTTGATTTATTTTGCTATACAAAATATGTTATTATTTCTAAATAGAATTTCAAAGAATATGTCAAAAACGATTGACTAGTATAGAATTGATCATAAGTTAGTTTTACCTTTTCAAATATAGGGTGTTTGGTTATAGTTTCGCCAAGATCCTTATCTTTGATTTCTAAATATATATTTGTTTTTTTAAATGATCTATTTTATCGAAAGTAAAAAAAAATGATGGTTTTTGGATGGTTTAGAAAACATAGGAGATACTTTTTGAATTTTAAAAAACCCAAAGACAAATATTGTATTTAGCTAAAACACAATAGATACTTTTTGTATTTGTTTCTTTAGTTTTCATATGGGCAACTAAAAGAGCTTCATTTTTTTTAATGATTTAGTCATATATAATTCCAAGAGTGTTTTTTCTTCAATTTATTCATTTATTTGAAAGATAAATTTTTATTTCTAAGATAGCTAATTCTACCATGCTTGTCTAGTTTTGACACTCGTGACTTTATTAAACAAACTTATTTAATAATAAAAGTCATTTAGATTAGTTTATTCAGAGAAGTGTCACTCTCACATTAGTTCACATCTATCCGGTTATCACTTTTCTTTTTCCCCCTAATGGAAGTTATGTCAACCATTAACCACCATCCCCCACCCTTTTCTCTCCCACCATTTACATTTTTTTTTTTTTAAGATATGGAACAAAGATTTTGCATAAGCCAGTTACGTGACTGCTCCCACTAATTATTTTTTTCCTGTAATTTATGAGATTTGCTGCATTTCCTTAGCACGCAATTTCCCTTTTTTTTTTTATAATTTATGAGATTGCAATTAAATTTCACTGCATGTTATGTCATAATTTTAAAAGTTATATTTGTTCATACTATATTTTAAAAAAATTATTTCACACTATCATTCATATTACATGTTAAGTTACGCCATGAATAACCATGTGTAGTATTTATAAAGAATAAATCCTACAAAATAATATTTATGAAAATTCAAAAAAAAAAAGAAAAATAGAAAGGTCACCAAGTATATACGGTAAACATCAACATGAACACACTTCAGAAAAAAAAAATTAAAAAAAGAAAAAAAATCAACGTCAATACCCAAAAAAAAAAGTTCATTAAGCAATAAAACGAAAAGGTTCACTAAGGATGTATGGCAAACATCCTCAACAATCAGAGATCTAAGCCATAAATAACAGGTGAAAAAAAAAACAACAACACAACAATCAATGAAAGTTTAGAGCATTTTCGAACTCCTTCCCCCTCACTTTTTTGTTTGTTTCTTTTTTATTTTTTGAAATATTTTTTTTTTGTTTGTTTATGGAATGTGTATAGTAAAGTTATAAATTTGAAGCAAACAGAAGGGGGGGGGGGGGGGGGGGGGGGGGGGGGGGTGGGGGGTGTTGGCATCACAAACGGTTCGTTAAGTTTACATTCAATCTCATGTCAATCCTAAACGTTTGAAAAGTCTTATTTTGTTCTTAATCTTTTACTTTGTTTCATCTTTAGTTTTTTTGTCAGTTAGGTGTTAAATATTTAATAAAATATTCTTAAAATGTCCTACTTTAATCCCTAATCTATTACTTTATTTCACTTTTGATCTCTTCATTAGTAAGGTATTATTAGGGATCAAAATTAAAAAAATAAATGAGAAACCAAATACAACGATTTTGATTTATGTAACTAAATAAAAACAATTTTTTATATTGTTATTTTAATGACCTTTAATTTTTTTTAAAAAGATAAAGTTGAATACTTAATGCCAACATTTATATATACACAATCATTTATAGTAATTATGATGTTTACAATTATGATTATACACACAGTATATAAATATACGTATATATATAAATCATAATCCATAATTTATAATTTAGAATGTGTATACTAGTGTTAAAAACTCCTTATTTTTTTCAAAATTAAATTTTATCTTACTAACAATATAATTTTTTTTAATATATGCATCAAAATTATTATATTTAGTTTTTCACTTTAAATTTTTCAAATTTTATTTCCTAATAACTCTTAATTATAACGTAAGGATAAAAAGTGAAATAAAGTAATAAATTAGAGACTAAAGTAAGATATTTTAAAACTTTGTAGTTAAAAATTTAACGACTAACTAACAGAAGGACTGAAACTGAAACAAAATAGAATAAAGACCGAAATAAGACTTTTCAAATATGAGGGACTAAACCCAGATTGTGGAAAAATCTCAAAAGATCATTTCAAAATTAACCCTAAACAAATTGTAACTTTTAATGTTCCATTTATAAAACGTGCTTTGTCCATTGTCCTTTTTTTTGTTGCTTTTTTGCTTTTTATTTTTTAATTAAATCTTTTACAAATTTTTCTTTCACTCTTTTTTCTTGGTTTTATTTATCTACTATACTCTTCTACTTGATATTTTTCTATCTTTTTAATTTTACCAAAGAAGTCCTTTTTTTAATCTTTCTTTCTTTCCTTTGTCCTCGACTCTTTTTTATCTCTCTTTTTAGCTCCATTTGTCTAGCATAGACTCTTAGCCCCAATGTTCTTCTATTTGTTTTCTTTCCGTTCCTCTTTCATTTTCTCTCTATCTCAATTCTACCGATCTCTCTCATAGATTTTAAAAACCTCTAATCTCAACTTTCTCACTGTAACTCTCTACCAAGGAATCTTTCATTCTTTTCATGGTTAAATTTATATAGAGTTGTGTTGTGTTTGTGTGCGCGTGCCAATGCTTTTGGGTTTCTCTTAACCGAATAATTGTGACACCCGTTATTCTCCTAACGGGTATTAAGGTAATTAAATTAATTTTTAGTGTATAAAAAAAATTGCTTCATTTAAATTTATTTTATAATATTTATTTTTATCTATTTTTAAATTTTTTAAAATTCTCCTATATTTATTTAGTATGTTTACTAAAAAGCCTTAGAACTTCTAATAAATCTCAAAAATGTCATATTGGCATTATGTGTGTTAAAGTCTTTAGATGAGACATAAGGATATCTTTTTCAACTACTCTTGACCCTCATTTTCTTTATTTCCTCTGTGACATGCTTCAACATGTCTCCTCCATAATTGTTTCTATCACTTCTCTTCAAAGACTTCATCTTTTCTTCCTTTCTCTTCCACGGTTCCCACACTCTTCTTCTCATTTCTTTGCTGAAGCAAAATACTTAGAGAACTTCTTCAAGGCAGGCATAAAAATCAGCCACTATCACCTCCATTTGAGCAAGAATTTCAGTCATACCGAAGTAAAGGAACCTGTTTTGAAGCCATTTCAAGCTTCCAACTAACCATAATCTGAGGTTAGAATCTTATGAACAAATTTAGTCTTTCATTTATAAATTTTCTTTTATACTAAAGGATTATTCAAATTTGCGTTCTTAAACCTAAGTATATGTTTGTTGCTATTTTATAGCATATGTATAAAGTCTAAGTGTATATGCCCTAGACAGAAAACTTATAGTGTAAACTTTGTAATACCTCTATGGGCAGTGGCTATTTCTTGAAATTCTGGGATTAAATTAAAATGAATTTTATGAATTGGTTTGCATATTTGAAAAGTAGCATCCTAAGCTTTCTAACGAGCTATCATAAACCTAAATCGGAGTTGTATTTTATTTTCTAAGAAATTATTCAATTTTCAAATTGGAAACTAGTAAACCTACCAGTTTGTTATGGTATACCAACTGCTAACCTGAACCAAGAACCCATCTTTGCTCACCACCTAATTCTTTAATGCTTGCAACATTTTCAATATTATCCTAAGTGATTTATGAATCTTATTAGGGACTAAAACATATAGATTACTTGTTCACATTTTATATTGTGTTAAGATAAAAATTGTTTACTGTGGTATTCAAAAGAGATTTACATACAAGTTTTAATGGCATACTAGTAAGATAGGTTTACACATGATTTATTTATGAATGTAGTTGTATGTTGTGCTTTAGTTTTAATTGTCCTTATGCACGCCTTAGGATCAAGGGAGTATGGAGCTAACGTTAATTGATTCCAGGATTAAAAGATTGTTGATAAGCTTGAAAGGTAGGGATTCTATTACTCATCTTTTGTGAGGTTTTTATAGAATTAAAATTGATTGTTTTACCGCAAGATATATATATATATCTATGTTGAACTGATATTATATGAGTATCACACATGAAACTATGACATGGACTCGTCTTGTATTGTACGGCGAGGAACATAATGAATTGACACATGTTATAAATTGAGAAGCATGGTTAGTGTTGAGGGTAGCTCGGCACTCCCACCGAGGACATTAACTTTGGTGGTCGGCAAATAAGTTCGGCATAAATGGCTACCGCCCGACCCGACGAATTATGCTTCTTCCTGGGGAGCCTTCCACTGATCTGAGGGCACGCCCCCAAGAAGGCTGCCACCTCGGGGGATGAACTGTAGCTCGGGCCGGGCCACGCTATTCATCATAACACGTCACTACCCATCCTTGTTGGCCAACACCAGGCAGGCGTGCTGCCGTCCGATAGAGTCCAATCCATTGGACTATGGACGCGACACTTGTCACCTATTGCTTGATACACTTTGATGTGACACCTGGGTAATGGGCAAAACCCATCTTGCACCCGATCCAGCTAGTGGCCTATAAATAGGATGCATTTATGACGTTTTAGAGAGAGAAACCTCTTCACATTTGATCAGCTGTCGACCTCTGCCGAACAGTTCTTGCCTTGAGCATCGGAGAGCCCTTGTATATTGACTAACCCCATTTCTCCGAATCATCCCTCTTGCAGGTACTCAGTTTCGACCAGGGGCAAGCTTAGAGGAGGTCAAAAGGTGTACAGTCACACCTGGGTGTTGATCCGACGCCGGACGGCGGCAAGCATCAACATTTTGGCGCTAGAAGGAGGGCCGACGCGCCCCAATCCAAAGTTATTCTACCTCGGATTTCTGAAATGACGACACGAGGTAACGTAAGAGATAGTACCGCCCGACATCAGGAGTCGGGCGACGTCAGGCATAAGCAACCAGCCACAGAACGGCCCAACAGCCGTCCTCGGATCGCCAGATCTCGGTCCGGCGGGCAAGGAAGCGCGGCAAGAGCTGAGTCGATGCAGGTCCGAGCCGCACATGACCCCATCCAGGAGCTCACAGATGCAGTTCAGATTTTAACTCGACAGCTCGCGCAAGCCCGACAACAAGCTGCGCCAGAACCGCCACCCCCTGCCCAGGTTGACCAGGCAGAGGGTCGGCGTGAACAGAGCGCCACCAACTGGGAGGACCGATCAGAGCAGTCCCCGGGATCCACCAGAGCGCCCCTGCTCGATAACAGACTGGTTCATGAACGCCAGATGGGACGTCAACCACCCCGCATCCCTTCACCACAAGGTTCCAGGGCCTCGGTATTTGATCGGCTAGGGTACCGAGGGATTAACAGAAATCGCCAAGGCGAAGTCGAAGGCCGTGCTGAGGGCGGAGTACCTTATCGCGTCGAACTGCCCGAAGATACGAATAGTCGCCAATTCTGGGTACTGCAGCGACAGATCGATGAGATCCGTAATTGCAGGTTTGGTCTGGATGAGATCGGGGCGCAGGGTCCACCATTCCCGGATCACATAATGCGGGCACCCATGCCGCCGAAGTTCAAGGTCCCACAGATTAAGCCTTACGATGGGGCCACAGACGCGGATGAGCATGCCGAGCTCTTTCGCGGGCACATGCTGTTGCAAAATGCCAGTGATGCTGCGATGTGCAAAGCCTTCTCCCTCACCCTTACAGGCCCTGCTCGGCAGTGGTTCCGACGGCTCGAACCAGGGTCGATTTCTTCTTTTGGGCACTTAACCGACGCCTTCTCCGCTGCATTCTCTACAACCAGGATGCGGAGGAAAGAAATAACTTCCCTGTACGCTGTCAAGCAGGGAGACGGCAGTGTCAGGGATTACGTCAACCGATTCACCCGGGCCGCTCTTGAGGTCAAGCATGTCGAAGATGAAACCCTCAAGCATATTTTTGTAGGGGGACTCCGAGACGAGAAGCTGACCTGGTCCCTGGCCTTTGAGCAGCCAAACACGTTTTTACAAATGCTCGGCTACACTCAAAGACATGCAGACGCTACCGAGTATATGAAAAGCTGCCGGGAGGAAGCTGGCCCGAGCGGGGCAAAAAAGGAAAGGAAGCAGAAAAAAGGCCCGGAGCAGGGTAGTGTCGAGCATGCCAAGAAGCAAAAGAAGGAGAAATCTAACAAGCCGAAGGGGCCGACCGGCAAGTTCCAAAACTACACACCTCTGGTGGCAACCATTGATGAGGTGCTCGCTCACGTCGACGACAAGAATCTGCTGACACCGCCGCCCAAGCTTCGAGGCTTTAAGGCGAAGCATGACCAGTCAAAGTTTTGCAAATTCCATCAGGATGTGGGTCATACGACCCGAGAATGCATCCAACTTAAGGACCAAATAGAAAGGCTGGTCCGAGAAGGTTTACTGCAGGAGTTTGTGGATAAAGCCATAAACCTGAGGGTGACCTCTGGAAGAAACGACTCGTCGGGCCGAGACGTGCAGGGCCGGCCCAGAACCGATAGTGTGAACGCCCCGGAACCCCCGAATATCGTACACACGATACTCGGCGGGCCTGTAGCCGGGGACACATCGAGTGGGCGGTGAGCCTACATCCGAGAAGCCCAGCGCATCGAACGGGGTGATTTCATGAATGTCTCCGAGCACATCAATAAGATATGCCGCCAAGAAGACATCCCTATCACCTTCACTGAGGAGGAAGCAGACCGGCTGCTGCATCCCCACAACGATGCCTTGGTTTACGAACTGCCTATCGCCAACAACGTTGTACGACGTGTTTTAATTGACAATGGCAGTTCAGCAGACATCCTCTTTAAGCAGGCGTTTGATAGACTAAAGATTAGCAACGCGCCTTTAACCTCAGTTCGGACCCCACTTTTCGGCTTCGTGGGTGAGTGTGTCCGAGCAATCGGGAAGGTTAGTCTCCCGGTAACTTTTGGAGAAGAAGTTGCCAGGGTCACTCGGGTGGTCGACTTTTTGGTCGTCGACAAACCTTCTCAGTATAACATAATCATCGGCCGACCGACACTGAATGGACTAAAAGCCGTGGTCTCGACGTATCACCTGGCGATGAAGTTTCCAACCGATGGTGGCGTTGGAGTAATCCGCTCGTCCCAGGCGGATTCCCGGGCTTGCTATGCGAACGCAGTCCGAGCAGCCTCAGTCCAGCAACAGGGAATTCTGGCCGTGCACACAATCGACGAGATCGACCTTCCAACCGATCCGATGCCGAAGATGCTCGCGGACCTAGACCCCAGGTTTCCGGAGGAGGAAGTAAGGGGCACCCAGGTCGAAGACTTAGTGCCGTTCTCCCTGGACCCCGAAAGGTCAGAACGCACAGTCCAACTCGGGACTCAGCTACAACCTGAGATCCGGGCCGACCTGGAATCCCTTCTTTCCGAGTACCGCGACGTTTTTGCATGGTCTCATGAAGACATGCCCGGCGTAGATCCGAGCATCATCAGCCATCGGCTTAACGTCCAACCTGGTCACAGGCCGGTGATACAAAGACGAAGAGCCTTCAACCCGGAGAGATATGCCGCGATAAATGATGAAGTCCAGAAACTATTGAAGGCTGGGTTCATCAGAGAGGTCAAATATCCAGAATGGTTGGCAAATGTTGTCCTCGTCAAAAAAACGAATGGAAAGTGGCGGGTCTGCATCGATTATACCGACCTTAACAAGACCTGCCCCAAGGATTGCTTCTCGCTTCCTCGGATAGACCAGCTCGTTGATGCCACAACCGGACACGAGCTCTTGAGCTTTATGGACGCGTATTTCGGGTATAATCAGATAAGAATGGCCGAAGAGGACCAAATTAAAACCTCATTCGTTACCGACCAGGGTTTGTATTGTTACGTTGTGATGCCATTTGGTCTCAAGAACGCCAGAGCTACCTATCAACGACTCGTTAACAAAATGTTCGCTCGGCTGATCGGGAAAACTATGGAGGTCTACGTGGACGACATGTTAGTTAAATCTGTCCAAGCGATGGACCACATAGCCGACCTCCGAGCTAGCTTTGACATCCTCCGGGAGTATGGGATGAAACTCAACCCGGCAAAATGCGCTTTTGGCGTTAGCTCCGGCAAATTCCTCAGATTTTTGGTTAACCGACGAGGAATCGAGGTGAACCCGGTAAAAGCCCAGGCAATCATAGACATGCATTCTCCTCAGATAGTAAAAGACGTGCAAAGGCTTACTGGCATGGTGGCCGCCTTATCAAGATTTGTCTCCCGGGCTACCGACAAGTGCCATCCTTTTTTCAAGGCGCTTAAGGGGAGGTTTGAGTGGAGCAGGGAGTGTGAAGACGCATTCCAAGGCTTAAAAACCTACCTAGCCACACCCCCGCTCCTGTCCAAACCTTCGCCCGGTGAGATTTTAACCGCGTATTTAGCCGTCTCGGAGAAGGCTGTTAGCTCGGTGTTGATCCGAGATGAAGATGGAATTCAGAGACCCGTCTACTACACCAGCCACGCGTTCCAAGGTGCCGAGGAGCGCTATTCATCATTGGAAAAGCTGGCATTCGCTCTAATAACATCAGTTAGGAAACTTCGGCCGTATTACCAAGGCCATACTGTTAAGATCCCGACCAAGTTCCCTCTCCGGCAAGTTCTACAGAGTCTGAAAATATCAGGTCGGATGGCCAAGTGGTCGGTTGAGTTGGGCCAGTATGATATACATTTTGTGCTGAGAACGGCAATAAAGGCTCAAGTCCTGGCGGACTTCCTTGCCGAATTTACAGAAGCCAGAAAGTTTGCTCCCCTAGTTGAGAAATCGCCCATGGAGCAACCAGATACACCTAGCTGCAGTGAACAAGGCCTCTTCTCGGAGCCGAATTGGAAACTACACGTCGATGGCTCGACCTGCGTCGATGGGTCGGGGGCAGGCTTGATTTTAACAAGCCCTAACGGATATAAGGTCATTTATGCCCTTCGCTTCAACTTCAAGACCTCAAATAACGAAGCGGAGTACGAAGCTTTGCTGGCCGGTCTACGAATTGCCCGGGACCTCGAAGTTGATCGGCTGACCATCTATAGTGACTCAATGCTGGTGGTGCAGCAAGTCACGGGACGATTCCAGGCCCGAGCAGAATCAATGACGGCATATTTAAAAGAAGCGAAACGGTTGCTTGGACAATTCAAGTCCTACACTTTTGAGCAAATCCCCCGATCCGAGAACGCGGAAGCTGATGCCCTCGCTCGACTAGCCTCCGGGATAGGCGGAGTGGACCCGATATCCGTCCCTATTGAAAGACTCTCCGAAGCAAGTGTCAGTAAAGAGGTTATGAGCCTGGAAGCCGAACGAAAATGCTCGTGGATGGACCCGATAATCCGGTACCTAACCCTATCCAAATTACCCGATAACCAGGAAGAAGCACGGCGGATACGTAACAGCTCAGCCCGGTATTCAATGATCGGGGAAAAGCTATACCGGCGCGGCTACTCAACGCCATGCCTGAGATGCTTGGATCCCCAGGAGGCAGAGTACTTAATGAAAGAGATTCATGAGGGCCTGTGTGGCAATCACTCTGGTGGACGCTCCTTGGCCCAGAAATGCCTACGGCAAGGTTACTACTGGCCTAGTATGCAGCAAGACTGCGTGAGCTTTGCACGAAAATGCCTCAAATGCCAGCAATTTGCTCGAATGCTAGGTTCGCACGCCGAGCCTTTAAACCCGGTGACTTCAGCATGGCCATTTGCAAAATGGGCCATCGACTTGATCGGACCACTCCCTCCGGCTCGTTCGCAATTCAGATATTGTGTCGTCGCCATCGACTATCTGACAAAATGGATCGAAGTCGAGCCTTGCACCAACATGACTGAAGCTAAGTGCACCAACTTCGTATGGAAAAATATCGTCTGTCGGTTTGGAATCCCGCACACTATCGTGACCGACAACGCTAAGCAATTTGACTCCTCGGGTTTACGGCATTTGTGTGAGAAGCTCGGCATTAAGAAAGTCTTCTCTTCTCCGAGCTATCCACAGAGTAACGACCAAGTGGAGGCCGTAAACAAGACAATTAAAGACAATCTGAAGAAGAAGCTCGAAAGGCTCAAGGGTGCGTGGATCGACGAGCTGCCCCAAGTGCTCTGGGCATACCGAACAACCGCGCGAGCTGCAACTGGCGAGACACCGTTCTCCCTGGTCTATGGGGCAGAGGCCGTCATCCCAACCGAGGTTGGATTGCCGACCTTAAGGGTTGAGCAATACGAAGAGGAACTTAATGAAAGGTTCATGATGACCGAGCTCGACCTACTTGAAGAAAAAAGGAATCGAGCATCCATCCGTAACGCAGCCCGGAATCAGGTTATAGCCCGGTATTACAACAAACGGGTTCAGCCGAGGAGCTTTAAGGTTGGTGACTTAGTAATGAAGAAAGTCACGGTTCAGCAACCCGGTCTCGGGTCCTTTGGTCCGAAGTGGGAAGGACCTTTTAAAGTCGAAGGTGTCGTGCGATCAGGTACCTACAGGCTAGTCGATTTGGAGGGGAATCAGCTTGGGCATCCTTGGAATGCCGAGCTGTTAAAAAGATTCTATTCCTGAACAAGAACAGGAAATCAGAGCCAGATTCCTTTTTTGATCTCTCGCCACAATTCTTTTGTAACTAGACCTGCTGAGCAGGACTGGAAAAGTCAATGTAAATATTACATTCGTGGAACACAACTTCCCTAATCTCATTCTGCCTGAGCAATGTTTTTAAGGGAAGTGTCAGGCCAAGACGCCGGAACCCCAGCTCGGAAGACAGGATGTTGACTCCCAGCCAAGGGCCATCCTCGTCAAACTGGACAGGGGGGCTAGTCGATATATGTATTGTCTGTCATGCAGACACCCTTAAGTTGCTCGGCACATTTATGTGTCCGATCAGTCCTATACTTGTAAAGTTTCTTTGAAACTTCCACAAGTCTAGGGGGGCAACAGGGTAAGGGCAGCTGTACGCCGTTTACATTCTGCCCGACCGAGACCAGAAACCTAAACTTGCTTGGATAACTAAGCAGAAGTGGATAACTACTCGGAACGACCGAGAACTGAAGTCTTCGGATCAACTGAGGACAGAGGTACTGGAATTAACCGAAAACAATCGCACCATTCACCTCTGCTCGGTCAATTGTCCCCCAGCCTAGGAATCTACCCGAGAAGTATCTAACCTTAAATGTTACATGGGATGTAAAAAAAAAACTACTACACGTAATCTAAAGTGGATACAAAACGGGAAAATATAAATCGTTTAAATTTCTTTATTAAGGAGGTACAAGAAAGTCGGGCACCTCCTAAGCCCAATCACAAAAAGTGAGAAACAGAGGATCAATCGGCCCGAGTCTCATCACCAGCTTGAGTCTCGTCCCCGGCCGCGCTGTCGTCTTGACCGCCCTCGGCAGCTTGCACATCCCCGCCGTCGTCACCGTCTACAACGACGACCTCCTCAACATCCCGTTGTTGCTCGGCCTCACCCTGGTCCGGCTCGGCAATAACCGACCAGTCGAATGCAGCGGCCTCGGGATGCTTCTCTATCAGATGGTCGCGGAGATCCACCATTCCATCGAAGTAGAGATCGGTGTACTCGGGGGATGTCTTGAACTCCTCGACCGCAGCGGCTAGCTGATCCGGAAGCCCGGCCACGAATCGGTGATGCTCGGCTTGTAGAGTTGCCAGTCGTTCCTCTAGCCGAGCGGCTTTCTCCTCCTGCCGAGCGGCTATCTCCTCTTGCCGAGCAGCCTTATCCTCTGCCTCCTTTAGCCGCCTCAACAGGTCCTCGGCCTCGGACTTCGCCTTCTGAGCCTCCTCCTTGGCCCGACCTAATTCGTCCTTCGTGTCTTTGAGCTCTCTGTCGGAGTCCAACTTCAGGAGGAGGGTCTTCTTGTGCCTTTCTTGCTCCTTGTGGATCTCCCTCACCCCGATGGAGTGCGCCATGTGCACAACGGCGCTCAGCTGTGAAAAGTACCAAGGGATAAGTTCTCGGCAACATTATAGGAAGTCCCTGCAACCATTAGTCGACTTGGATACTTACTGAGGCTGCCGATCGGAGTGCCAGGTTGCAAAAATCGGGGAAGTCCTCACCCCGAATCTCCATAAAGAAGTCATTCGAGGGAGCCACGTCCCCGATGCATTCAAGGAGCATCCCGCGGTAGTTCGGGCGCCTTCTTTGTCGGTTCTCGGAAGAACCTCTGGATGCCTCGTCTACTCGGTCGGCCTCTGACGAGGTCCTTATTGGCGGTTGCAGTGGAGCTTGGACTGATGTGGAGGTCTGCCCGGTACGTGTCGGAGCCTCGGGTGCTGGAGTCCGCTTACGCTTCTTGCTGGCTTCGGCGGCCTTGCCCTTGTCCTTCCTCTGTGTTGTCATCCGAGCAAGCCTGCCAGCGCGGGAGCTCGGTGCGGTCATTTCTGTACAAAGAAAGTCCGAGTTAAACAAAGGACGAAATAAAAGAGAACGGTGACTATAAATAAAGTTCTGGGCTGACCTCCGATCCGGAGTTGGCCCGACGGGTACGGGAGCCTAATTACGCCCTCGAGGTTCTCGTCGGCTACAGGTGGCCCCGCACCGAGGGAGCCACTGGACGAGTCCTCGGTACTGGACAATGAAGGCTCCCTCGTCGGCCACCCTGACCGGGAAGTGCTTGGCCCTGGAAGATCACCCATATGGGCAACAGTAACCTGCCCGGTCTCCCGGGCAGGACGCCTAGCTCGGGGAAGACTGCTAGATTCCCCGAACCAACCGTATCTGGACAGGGTTTCCTTTCTCAGAAGAAAGGACTGTTGTCTGGTCGACTCGGGCTTTTCGAACAGCTCGTCCACGGCCTCTATTACATGGCTCGGTGCCCAAGGGCGCTTAATCCAAACGTGCCCCAGCTCGAATGACCCTGGCACTTGTTCATCCTCGGGGACAACTTCACCGGCTCGGGCTAAAAAGTTCCCCTCGACGTAAAACCATTCGTACTTCCACAGCTTGTCCGAGTCGGGGTTGCCCAGAATAAAGTCCTTTCTGAAGCCGGTGAAGTAGTACCAACCGGACTGCCGAGGAAGCTTCTTCATCTTGAATACTTGCTTGAAGGCCTCCAACGGCATCTCAGTACTCCGGTGGTACTTCCACAAAATATACATCCCGATCAGCGACCTGTAGCTGTTCGGGTTTAATTGTGCCGGGCACACATTAAAGTCATTAAGCGCCCGGCGAAGGAAACGGTGCAGTGGCAGACGCAGCCTGGCCTTGAAGAACTCGGCGTAAAGTGTGATAAACCCCTCCGGCGCCTCTAAAGGTGAATCCCCCTCGCCGGGAACGACGAGATCCACATCGGCCGGAATACCATATTCGGCGCGCAGTGTCCCTAACCGCGACTCTGTAATCGCGCTCGTATATCCTGCCGCTGAGGTTTGCCCAGGACGGCTTATCCGATATGCTGTGACACCCCGTACGCGGGTGGCCTGGACCTCCTGCTCCATCTCCGGCTGTTCTGCCCCTGCCTCCTCGACCGCATGCTCCTCATCGGAGGCATCAACCGTAATCACGCCTGCAACTTGGACGGGGGCCTCGGCATTCCGACCAGAGGTGCTCGGAGCGTCCTCCTGGGTTTGAAACTCGGTCCTCTCCCTTGGAAAAACTTGGGAATGGCCCGCTGTTGCTGCCCCAGTGTAAGGGTCTTGCTCCCTGGACGGCCTGATAAGTTTGTGCCCGCCTAGCAAATCTAAAAATTCTTGCTCGGGCACGGTCTGGGAATCGACCCTTAGGATCTGCTCCAGCCGCCTGGACCCTTCCCGTCTATGGGACGCCACCTCGGCGTCAGATTGAGTCGAAGAAGAGCTACTGCTCTCCCCGCTGCTTTCCGACCATGAAGCCTCTACGTTTTGCGAGTCAGACAAATCACTCATTTTTCACTCGGGAATTACCTGCTCGGGTTCTTGGTTGCTCGGTTGATATAATCCTCGGCTAGTACTTGAGCTCGGCAGCTAAAATTTCTCGTTCTTAAATTTCTGAAAATGAAGTGCAAACTGCGGAGGGGAGGGGCCCTATTTATAGCCACTTTAAGCGGGAAGTTCGAGCGCGAAAACCCAAAAGGCGCAATTAATACGCCTGACAGCCACACAGACGGCTGCGACGCGACACGCGTCCCCCGTCTGATCCGCGCGTCTTTTCACCTCACCCCGCTTCTAAGTGTCGCTTAGTCTTCTTCCTTTGAGCTGACCTCACCCACTCGGCATAGTCCACCCGGCCGAACACCGACCAGGTGCACTGGGGGGCTAATGTTGAGGGTAGCTCGGCACTCCCACCGAGGACATTAACTTTGGTGGTCGGCAAATAAGTTCGGCATAAATGGCTACCGCCCGACCCGACGAATTATGCTTCTTCCCGGGGAGCCTTCCACTGATCTGAGGGCACGCCCCCAAGAAGGCTGCCACCTTGGGGGATGAACTGTAGCTCGGGCCGGGTCACGCTATTCATCATAACACGTCACTACCCATCCTTGTTGGCCAACACCAGGCAGGCGTGCTGCCGTCCGATAGAGTCCAATCCATTGGACTATGGACGCGACACTTGTCACCTATTGCTTGATACACTTTGATGTGACACCTGGGTAATGGGCAAAACCCATCTTGCACCCGATCCAGCTGGTGGCCTATAAATAGGATGCATTTATGACGTTTTAGAGAGAGAAACCTCTTCACATTTGATCAGCTGCCGACCTCTGCCGAACAGTTCTTGCCTTGAGCATCGGAGAGCCCTTGTATATTGACTAACCCCATTTCTCTGAATCATCCCTCTTGCAGGTACTCAGTTCCGACCAGGGGCAAGCTTAGAGGAGGTCAAAAGGTGTACAGTCACACCTGGGTGTTGATCCGACGCCGGACGGCGGCAAGCATCAACAGTTAGGAAAATTGATTTTATTATTAATGATTTGATATAGAGAAATGGTGAGACATGAAGAGGGCGGCGGTTACGTCATTGGGCATGAATATCCTAAAAGGTAAAATAGGGGGAAGGTGATGACGTTTCCTTGGGTTGAAAGTCCCAAAACACACTGTACAGGAATCGATTTGGTGAGGACTCAGGGCTTGATGTCCCCTCACTGGAACACCCTTGGAATGTTTATAGGGTGATCAAGTGCGCCCAATTGGGTTTCGATGAGTTGAGTGATACTCTATTTAACATGGATACCTAAGAACAATGATGATTGGTAATATTTGTATAAATGTGTAATTATGAAACTTGGTAATGATTAACTATGGTATCCATAAGATGTGATCATAATAAACCTCACAATCTGGAATATGATGTAACCTACTAACCATGCAGGTTTTAATGTGGTAATGATAAAAACCTAAAGGTGAGTAATGGTTTTCTCTACTGAGCATAATGTCGCTCATTCCCTTATATTTTTATCTTTTCAGGATTCATTAAGTGTGAGGTGGTTACGAGAAAAATAGTTGAGGAAGTGATGTAGCTATATTACATTGGGACTGCTTCAATTATTGAGAATGTTCTTCATGATAATGTAAGCATAAATTGTTACTTTCTGTGACTATATTACAATGCGTTGAGGGTTAAAATGATGATGACGATAGTTTATAATATTAAATTTAAGGTGCTACATTAATCTGTGGATTATTTGTCGATTATATTTTTATTTTTGATATTGAGAGTTTTTATTTAAACCCCGGACAACTTTATTTTTAAGGTTTTACTTTTATTTTTTATTTTTATTTTATCTCATTAAAAACTGTTAACCCCCATATAGGGGCGTTACAATAATTGAATCAAAGTTTTACTTGGTTAATACAATAAACAGTTTTAACTCTTTAATTAATATATTTTCAAATAAAATCTAACTGAATAATGCACATGAAGGTTTCTAATAATAAAGTTACAAGAAAATGCAGTTTTGAAAAAATTCTTAAAGAAATATATATATTTGAAATTTTAAAAAATAAATCAAATTGCGATAACGATCTAAATCTTTTTTTCTCTAGTGTATATTTTTAGATATATTTTTCATTTACCATCTTACTTCTTGTAAAACCCTAACTTGTTATCAATTTATTATCTGAGAAATTGAAACTATATATTTTATAAAATCTCAAGCTATCAAAAAGTGAATGGTGGTGGCCAAAACAAAACAAATGCTTATTTTCAAAGCCTCTTTGTCAACTTTTTTTTAATCTCTAAATATAAAATTATTCTTATATTCATTTTTTTCATTTATAGTCTATGTTATGAAAACTTCAATTACAACTTACAACGTGTGTCGCGCATTCCCCAACTAGTTGTAGAAAAAGACTGTATAAAGAGAGTGAAGGTCGGAATGGCACTACTATAAACAAGTTAAAAAGAAGCAACTTATTATTAGGTGAGTTTATTTAAGAAAGTTGATACGATGTGTGTTAAAAAACCAGACTAGTATCCGTAAAAGAGCATGAATAGAGGAATTATTTAGTAACCAAGGTACATCACGTTATTTTGCTAATATGGTACACCTGACCAATAAAAATTTGACATTTAGACATTATTCCTTTGTCAATTTTTTGCAATTAAGTTTCTCTTTGATAATATATGTTGCATTAATTATAGAGCCAAATCTACTCTAATTATTTTATTTAAATCCCTTTTATTAATTATTTTAATTTAAATAGTTTATTTAAATTTTGAAACATTATTTAATGAACGATTTTCTTGTTTGACAGTTGCTATTCCCTCATCCTGAGGCATACGTTCTGCTCCATCACAAAGTCTAGCAAGCATATCCGATTGCTTCACAAGGAGAAGATATCAGCCTTGCAAATCGTGGGAGAAGTATTTCACAAGGAGATAAAATTTCAACATTCATCAACATGGAAATTGAAGAAGGTATTTTTTAAAAGATTTTGGTTTTTTTTTCATGATATTTCTTTTAGAGTTTTTTTATAGAAATCTAGGTATACCTTCCGTTAGAGCCAATGTGTTGGCACGAATAACACGTTTATAGCACATTTAAACTTAAATAAACATCAAATGAGGGCTTTTAATATATTTATTATGATTTTAAGGTTTTGAAACTTTCACTATCACAAGTCCCACATCGAAAGAAAAGAGAGACTTTCTCGCCTTGCCTTTTTCCTCTATATAAACGCTACCAATTTTTTTTGTTTTCTAAGGTGTTGCTGTTGAAGCACTTTAGATCAATTTTTGTCCAATCTTGGTTAATTAAATTTTAAAGATTGAAAAATTGAAAAAAAATACAATTTAAAATATTGAATAATTAAATATTGTTATATTTTTCACGTAAGAAAATTTAATTTTTTAAAATTTTGTTAGTCAAAATTTAAAAAAATTTATATAGTAAAAAATTATATAATAAGTTTTTTTTAATCGTGTCATCTTTTAAATATGTTTATTAATCGTGTTGTGTACGAATTGTCAGCCCTAAGCGAATACGAATTGCCAGTTGCTAGTCCTACCTTCAGTTGAGGAAATCGTATGTGTATATATTTTTGTTTTTCATACGGTATACACGTTGTTTATATGTCTTATTTTCCTTTTTTTCTGGCTTTTTTGCACAGCATATGATATTGTTTGATCTTTATCTGTAAATATTGTGATTGGTGGCCTGTTCCCCATTGACTCCAAAAATGATTTAAACAACCCTTCAAAGGAAGCAGTTGTCTCATCTAACAAGAATGCACAACCAAATACGATATTTTGCCAATGATGATTAACACCCACACATGGAGCACATATCAAGTCATACTTGTTAGTATGATATGCTGTGTCAAATGCAACAATATCGCCAAAACAATCATAATCAAATCTTGACCTCCCATCTCTCCAGAAAAACTAGTCATAGGATTTTCTTGGTCAAATTGAACTTTGTAAAAGAACATGGAATCTTCAGCTTTTTCAACCTTGAAAAGATTAACTTAACTTTATGCATCTCCTACACTAATCATTTTCATCTTTCTTTTTTTTGTTGACATAATTATAACAATCTCGCTTTGTAAATCCAACATTTTTAATGCCCCCAACTTTCCTTGACAGATACGAAAAAGCATCTCTTGTTTTGATACTGCATTCACCATTAAATCATTAGCCCTTGCTTTTGGTTTTTAAATACAACGTTCAGATTTCAACAAGTGCCACTACGGCAAATTGGGCCGACGGTTTTAAATCGTCGTGGAAAAGTTTCATGTACCTTTCTAGTGGTATTGCAAGCTCATGATTATGTTATGCATTAAAAGCTACTACCTTCCATGTACCTTCTTTATTTGCAAAACGTTTAAAAGCTTTGCATCCAGTTCTTGTGTCTAACCTGTTCACTTTCTTTTCTTCATAAGAAACCTCATCTCTTTTCAAACCTTCTTTTGAGCACAAGTATTCGCAAGGGCATATTTTCTTTGAACCCGCAAAATATCAAACTTTTCCTTTCCGAATACTAAAGCCAATCCCTAATGCATAATCATTGTAAAATTCATAAGCTTCATCCTTACTAGATACTAACTTCCCAAGTAAATTATCACTGTCAACTTCTTAATCGATGAATTCAACATTATCTCTAATTTCCATAAATTCTGTAAAGAAGCATATTGTTAATACAGTTGGTTCAATATTACGCCCACCAGTGGCCCAATTGTCATGTAGTCCAAATAGTATGTCGGTTTTAGAAGTTGGTTACTGAGGGTAGTCAGGTCGGTTACAAAAAGTGTATTAAAGGGTGAACTCTATTGTAACAGAAATATGAATGCTGTTGGAGGGAAAATAGCAGAATGGTAGAGAGAGAATCATCGAGAGAGATTGATCTGTGTTTGAGGCAATCTTGTGTGATTCTTGGAGAATTAGGTGTGCACTAATTCTTGAGATAATTGAATAAGAAATTCAAGAAGTTCATCAACATAGTTTTTACTGCTTGTGTCTTCCGTTCGTGTTCAAAGTATTATTAGAGCATGTTTGTTTCAGTTTTCAAATCACGATTCGAATTATTTTGCTACAGTATTTTCTCTTACAAAAATTTAAATCTTCATTCAAATACTCTACTCAAATACTCGTACCAAACGCATCTTTAGTGTTTCTTTGAAGTTTTTCATTCAACTTTCTAGACATATATATAGACTTCAATTATATTTTTTTTATGCATCACATCCTAATACTATAATAACGAAATATCATATATCCAGATAATAAAATCCTTAAAAAAAACCAGAAAAAAGGAAAATAAAACAGATAAACAACGTATACCATATGAGAAACAAAAATATATACACATACGATTTCCTCAACTAAAAGGTCCACCCAGATTCCTCAAAAAAAAAAAAAAAAAAAAAAACTTTTAAAGAAGAGAAACAAAAAACATAATCTTCTTAAAAAAAATACCTTCTTCAATTTCCATGTTGATAAGTGTTGAAATTTTATCTCCGTGTGAAACACCTTCTTCAACGATTTGCAAGGCTGATCTCTTCTCCTTGTGAAGCAATCGGATATGCTTGCTAGACTTTGTGATAAAGCAGAACGTATGGGAATAGCAACAGTCAAATAAGAAAAACGCAAATGAAATAAATGTTTCAAAATTTAAAATAAAATATTTAAGTAAAATAATTAATAAAAAGGATTTAGAAAATTAATTAAGGTGGATCTGGATCTACAATTAATTCAATATACATTAGTGAAGGAAAACTTAATCGTAAAAAACTGACAAAAAAATAATGTCTAAATGTTAAATTTTTATTGACTAGATATACCACGTTAACAAAATAAAATGACGCACTTAATCTACTGAATAATTCCTCTCCCCTCACGTAGTTCTAGCTGTAACAACCCCGTCCAAGAGACAGAACCATGCCCTTTTACACTCAAAAAACCGTTAATGGGCCCCGCAGTAGCCGTTGGTCTTGTCAAACAGCTTTCTCTCTCTACCCCTCTCTCTCTTCTTCCACAAACAACCTGCAAACAAATTAATCCCATGTCCTAAATTTTCTGATCTTCTAACCTGTTCTTGATTTCACGTCAATCCCTCTTCTTGCCTGATTTAATGCACTTGATCATGTCACATGAATACTGATTCGAACAATTTGTTTTCCTTTCCACCAAATAACTATTTGCGGTTTTGTGTGAATTGTGATATTCAAGATTGTGGAATAATTGGCGTTTCATTGTCTGGTTGAGATTAAAGAATGTCGAATTTGTATGGAGATTACAATCAGAAGATTGACTATGTGTTCAAGGTCGTCTTGATCGGAGACTCGGCGGTTGGAAAAACGCAGCTGCTGGCTCGCTTCGCGAGGAACGAATTCAGCGTGGACTCGAAAGCGACGATCGGAGTCGAATTCCAGACGAAAACTCTCATCATTGATCACAAGACCGTCAAGGCGCAGATTTGGGATACTGCTGGCCAAGAAAGGTACGTGCCATTGAAAAATTCATGTGTTAATATTTAGATTTGATGTCATTGATTATGGGAAAAAGTCTCCTACCAAACCAAAAAAATTTAACAAATTTGAACCAAAGATTTGTTAGTTTGTAACAAATTTGGACACATTTTATATGGTTTTGCCTACAAATTAAATGGCCAGGTCATTGTTTGAAGGTCTATGATTTTGAAGGTGATCAAGAATGTAACATTTTATAGATTGTGGAATTTGATGGTATTTTATTCGAAAATGCAAACCTAATGCATACAAAAGATGCGTCTGTCCCTTTTCTGTGTTTTTTACATTAAAATTGTTGTAACACATGACAAGAAATTCGATATTATGTCATCCAAGTATTTCAAGAGATTTGAACTTAAGTAACAAGACAATGCTAATTTTTTGGATACCCAACTTTTATCAAAATCATGGCCTAAAAGTTCAAGGCCTTTTTGTTCTTGTTCTTTGAATAAAGTACTTAAAAATTTGCAGCTTGATCACGAAGTTATTTCCTTTATGGTCTCTTCAGATACAGGGCAGTGACAAGTGCATACTACAGGGGAGCAGTCGGAGCAATGCTCGTTTACGACATGACCAAGCGCCAGTCATTCGACCACATGGCGAGGTGGTTGGAGGAGCTGAGGGGGCACGCCGACAAGAACATTGTCATCATGCTCATCGGCAACAAATGCGACTTGGGGAGTCTCCGGGCGGTGCCAATGGAGGATGCTCAGGAGTTTGCTCAGAGGGAGAATCTCTTTTTTATGGAGACTTCAGCTCTTGAGTCCACCAATGTTGAGACTGCATTCTTCACAATCTTAACCGAGATATATCGGATAATCAGCAAGAAGACTCTTACAGCCACTGATCAAGAGGGCGATTCAAGTGGCGCTTCAAGCCTTCTACAGGGCACCAAAATCGTTGTTCCAACTCCGGAGGATTCGGGTATTAGGAAGGGCGGCGGATGTTGCTTTTCCTCCTAACTTTTTTTTTTTTGAGCTCCTCCTTTGGTAATTGTTTGTGCTCTCAAATATTTTGCATTTTAGGCTTATCTACTCTAGAGAATATACTTTGTAGAAAGAGATGTTGCCCTTTATCAATATGCTTAATTAGGCCACAAACCTGCTCTTTGGGAGATGGTTTTCTAAAAATTATACTTCAAGGGAAGCCCCTTTTTCTTTTAATTTCTTTAGAGCATAGGACTATTTGTACAAAGTTCCAATTCTCAGGATGTTTATGTAGTGGTTTCTGATTTTTTCTCATCATTTGTTCTTATGTTTTTATTTATGTACGATCACTGGTTTTATTTTATGTTGGAATGAAATCAACAGTGCAAACATAATTCTTTTACATTTTTTTTAATTAAAAAGTAGTTCAAACCTTGCTCGTTAAAGTGTGTTTGTCATTGACCTTTTGGCTTTTATGTGCCTTTTTTTATTGATCTTATTCAGAAGATAAATCTGCATTTTTTTTCCTTTAAAAAAATAGGCTTAGAAAAGAGAGATTTTGGGTTTTGGCGAATAGTTTAATTCTGAAATTTGAATTAACCAAACACTTTGTTGTATCAAGCTTCAAGCATGTTCAATTCAAGCCAAAAGACTAGCTTCGCATGTTTAACACAAAAAAAAAAAAAAAAAAAATGGAGGACAAGGAAGAAAAAAAGGTAAGATTACGAGCATCGAAAGCAGACAACAAAAAATTTGTTCAAGTACCGCATCTGTATGCTAAGCCCAAAATAAGGTTCTGCTGCTCTCGTTCTTGGTAGTTTGATTATCAAATAAAATTTCGTTTTTATTTTTTTCTTATCTGGTTACCTTTTAATTCTCTATCAGTTATGTTCAAATTTGTACAAGATGATGAATTTAAACAATTTATTTATTAAATGAACTTTTTTTTTTTTGGATAAGTCTATGGTTAGAAGGATCCAACAGCAAAGAATTTGGGAGTTAAATTTGAATCTATGATTAAAAACAAAGGTATACCAAAACAAAATAGAGACTCCCACGGTAAATTAATCCTTAATTAAAATCTTATTAAAAAACTATAGGAAATTTTCAACAAAAAAAAAAATCTTGTTCATGATTTCCGTCCATGGAAACCACCGGCGATGGAGACGGCCGAGCTCCCCATGAACCCCCCGCGTACCCCCTCCAATCCCGCCGCTAGTCCTCACAAACACCGTCGAAACCCCCGCGAATGCCGCTGAGCCACCACAGACCCCTTGCCAGTGAAGTTGCAGACGTCGATGGAGACGGAAAAAATCCCCTCCTCTAGTCCAATGCTACCGCCATTGAAGTCGCAGACAAGCATGATGGCAGTCCCTCCACTGCTGCCATGAAGAGCACAAAAAACACCGCGAATAATTGCCCTCTTTTCCCTTCTTATTATCCAACACAAGAAAGTCTAAAAGATGCTTTTTCATGTCATTTTCTAGGAAGATTTTGATGAATAGGATAAAAAAAAATTTGAATTTGATAAAAGGTCTTTTTTTTTTAAAATAAAAAAACATATTTTTCTGTGCACTCCACAAATTACTCTAATAAAAAAAAACCCATAAACAGCCCCATTATATGATTTTCCAAGAACCAACTAGGGAAAAAAAAAAAAAAAAGCAAAAGCTTCCCAGACCTACCAAAGTGTTTGACAAAATTCCCAAATGAGTTCTTCTTCCTCTGAACCATGGATTCCTTTACAGCCATGCATAACCGGTTCCTCGCTGCCGAAGTCTTCGTTCCTTCGCAGACCCACGAGGGGGTGGGGGGTTTCGCCAGCTTCATCATTGAAGGAGTATTGCCGGACGGGCGAGATCGTCGAGGAGAGGTGCTAAGGTGGAGGGTTTGTTTTCCCCTATGAGTGTGAAGATGGAATTTAAAATCATGTTTCCAAGCCTAACATGGGAGGTTAGTCACTTGAGCTTGAGAGTGAACGGCAGTCGTCGGCGGCAGAGGTTCAAAGGAAGAAGAGGGAGTCCTGAACGATCGAGATGCAAAAGAGTTTTTTTTTTTTTTTTTTGTTTTTTTGTTTTTTTGGAAGATCGATAGAGAGGATTCCTGTTGCGTAGATTTGATTCTATCTTTGTCGATGTCAGCTTATTTTTTAGAACCGTTAGATCAAAATCTAGCAGGTCTTATTATGCACTCTATCGATGAAAAATTTTACCATTCTCCGCCCCAACTTTATCTTCTTTTTTTTTTTTTTTATATGCATTTAGGTCCTAATTATAAGAACAAAATTCGAGATTATATTTTACTTTTTTTTACCAACTGTATCACAAACTCAGTTATAAATAGTGTAAAGCTCTCACATGTTATAAAAACAATAAAAAATATTGTCACAGTGTAAAGCTTTCATATGCTATAACAAAAGTGGTTCTAACCAACGGTTTTCACTACCCTTTTAAACACCCTCTTAATGAAAGTGAGGATATTTTACTTTCTACGAAAGAGACAAAGAGGGGAGGGCAAGATTGCCCTTACTAATTAATCATTGTTTTTTTGCTTCTCCCTTTGTTTGTTGTTTTTTTTTTTTTTTTTCTGTTAGATACCAAAGGTATAAAAACTTCACATCACAAATAATCTTTCAAGGATAAATTTGTCTTTATAGTTATTATTATAATATTATTATTATTATTGGCCGTTTAAATCATTATTTCTTTAATGAGTGAGCTTATTGACACCACTCATTCTATTTTTTACACACCTTTATTTAATAATATTTATTTATTACTGCATTACTTATTAAAAAATTACTTTTAAAGGCAAAAATGTTTTAAAAAATACCCATTACACACCCAATCTTAATTATAAATATATATATATATTTCCTTCTAAAAATTAGTGTATTATTTTTTCTGAAAGAATAGAGATGGATTCTAACATAAAAGAGTCTCCAATAAAAAAATATGTGGTTTATTTATTTTTCAAAAATTTTAATTTATTATTGTTTTATATACACTAATTATAATTATAAATATCATTAGAAATTATTTAATTCATAAATAACTGCAAATCATGTGCCTCCAATAAAAGGAACCACACTTTACTGTAATATAAAGAACACAATATAAGAAAAAAAAAACTATGTTTTCCTTCTTGTTTTTAAGTAAAGGAAATACAATTTGTTCAATTCATATACAAGCCTTTACAATTAACTACCAATTATTGTTTCTTTGAATCTAAAGTTATGTTTAATAAAAAGAAAAAATATTATATTTAGAAAAAACTATCGCTTCGTATATAAACTAAAAAAGAAAAATGTTTGGAAATAAATTGTGAGTTTATTTGTTGGGTGGTGGAAAAAGAAAAACCAATAATATTATTTAGGTGTAGAGAATTTTTTGGTATGTTAGAAGGGGTGTAAGAAGTAAAATGAAAGGTGGTTGAAAAAAAGGCATGTGAAAGGTAGAATAAAGTGTCAATAAATGTACCTTCTTAAATTTGTTTGTCATGTCATTTACTTTAAGGATAATTCAAATAAAAGCATTTAAATTCGTTAGGCTTTTCATGATGTGGAATAAGTGAATAAATTAAGGGGTATGCCATTTTTTACTATCATCATTGTGTTCCATCACTTATCTTTTCTTCCTTTAATTTATATAATTTCTCATAGCCAAAAAAGCTAAAATAGCCTTAGATAATTCTTGTTTTCCTAACCCAAATCCAAAATACTTGTGACCAACTATGTCTTTGTATTATTTGAAAGTGGTATATTTCAAACTTTATCCTAGAAATAATAAACTTGGAAAACAATGACACAGAAGTGGTATTGCTCAAAATTGACCCGAAATAGGCCGAGTACATCGAAAATACAAGGGGAAACTACAGTGCTAAGTGTCATAATTAATAAAAGGTGAGTTCACATATAGATCCTATGTCATGAGACCCCCCTTTATTTAATGTGTGGTGTTTAATATCACTTATGCCATGTAATATCATTCTGGATTGGGTACTACTTTTGAACTCTAATTATTCATGCATACCATTTTTATTTTTAAATTTAGCTTAAATCCTTTAACATAAGTTAGTTTTGGGTATCAATTCTTTTTCCCTTAAGAAACCAACTATTTTAAAGTGGTATTTCTCTAATTCACCTAGGATGAGTAATTTAGAGCAGACACAATGATATGAGATAACAGGTTTAGAGTGTGGACTATGAGTTTATTATTTGGGTCAGTAACGATTTGGCATAAATAACACAACAAGAAATAGATCAGTTTCATGTCAACCCACTTAAGATGCTTAATCTGTTTAATTATACAAGTCATTGATATGTTGTGTTAGCGTGACATAAAGTCACCTATTTTTTACCCATATGAACAAAAACAGATTGGAAATTTAAATATTTTTGTTAATTATAATTGAGATTTAGAAAATTTATGTTCTTGCTATCATATGCTTGCATGATTCAACTATAATCAATATTTAGTAGTTGTTTAATGTCTGTTTAAATATAAAAACTTTCCACCACTTCTATTTGATTATTAGTTGGGTAATAAAAAGGGGTCATAAATGGATTGTTTTTTGGGAGAAGAAGACAAACGCACCAAATTAAAAGGAAAATGGAAAATTAATAGGTCAAAGTTTAGATAAAAATAGTGAATTACATATTTTAACTAAATCTGAATTTACGAGGTAGGAAAAGATTCAAAATACCCTTGTTCTATCTATCTTTCTCCTTCTCCACTCTTTTTCTTTAGCCCCTTTTTCCTCTCGTTAAAAGCAACACCAAGCAGTATTGTCGTTACACAATGGCACGTGATAGTGGTAGAGATTGAGACCAGAAATCAAGCCAGCATGAGATCTTTTACCAAATCACTGGGAGCTTTTCCCATTGAAGTTAAAGATCGTAGCCCAAGTCGTTAGCAAATGTTGCAATGAAGGTTGCCCTCTCGTGAAACCTATTCAATAATGGTAGCCTTCTCACAACTGTGATTCTCTCCATTAGATACTGATAAGTGCTTAATAGGATATAATTTTTGATCAATTTTTCTCATATTTCCTTGCTTTATTCTTGATTATTTTGTGTTTTTGCATTTTATAGGTGTTCTAAAAGTTTAAAGATGATTGAAGGCCAAAATGGAGGTATTTGGAGAGATTTTTGGGCGAAAAACCCAAACATAGAACACTATGGCACTATCAAGGGCAAAAAACGATGAAGAAAGTTTTTTTGAGCACTAAGTCGTTGTCTTTCTGCAGTGGCAGGCATAAATGCTGCGGAAGACTTTTAATAGCGCTGCAGCACTACACTTTCAATGTGGTGGTGCTACATTGCAAAAAAATTAGGTTTCCAAATATGAATTGACTTTGAACTTTTTCGTTTTGACCCCAACTTAGAAAGCCTATAAATATATGATTATAGGACACAAAATACAAGTTTTTTTTTTTATCAATTTTTTCTTAATTTTTCTTAGGCTTAGGAGTGAAGAAGAAGAAGAAGAAGAAGAAGAAGAAAAATAAGAGAGTTTCGATGGAGGCTATGGAGAACCATCTGCATAGAAGGGTTTCCAATGCCATGATCGTTCTTTTCCTTACTCTTTCTTTCTTCTATTTTTTAATTATGTTAGTTTAGTTTTGTTTATCGTTGAAGAGGATTTCAAAACCCTAGACATGACTATATGATTATTTTATAGAATTGTTTCTAATTTTTTAATTGAGATTGTTTATGTTCTTCTATAATTACTACTTATGATTATTATCTTGTTTTGTTTGGATGCGCAACTAAGTGGGGCTTGAAATTAATCTATTGCTAGATTGGAATGCTTGATCCATAATTGTCTTGTTATTCTAATCATAAGTAGCAAATTGCAAACCAAAAAACTCGGGGCTAACCATGTCCTCTCACAACCGTCAATTTTTTATAGAGATTGACAAACCAAATAACCCCAAATTCCAAGGCTTAAAAACCTATCAGTCAAATGGTATTTTGACAATTTGGCTCACTCACATGATAAACTCCCCAAAGAAAAGATGAATATATTGAAGACTTAATTTGGAGGATGTGAGCAATTCTCTAGATAGGATATAAATTATGTTAGCTTAAGGAGTGAGTGGGAATATGAAGAAAACAATGTAAGAATGATTTACAATTAATGCTTCTCTTACTTTTTTATGAATACAATGAATGAAGGGGTCTATATAGCCTCCTAGCACTTAGATATGGCTTAATATATTAATTTTTGCTCAATATAGCCGTTGCAAATAGAGTTCTAACGGTAAAAAAAACTAGCCATTACAGACTAGCTAGCAAGGCAGAAAATAAGTTCGGCCAACCGAACTTTGAAATTTGGCCAAAATAACTCCAACAGTCCTTTGACTAATAGGCTACCACAAGGCAACTGACAGGCCAATAGATACCACCGGTAAGCCGATCTGTGAGACCGAAAAGCCCCAAAAGCATGAGAAAAATCATGCTTCTATGACGTTTAATTGGCATGCCTGAACAAGGTTTCTAGTATGTTGATTGGAACAACTGGTAGGCCAGTTTGCTAAACGACATGTTAACAAAAGGTTGTTTCATAGCCTTCTATCCCATATAATCAGCAAGGCGGCCTGTAATGACTAACAAGCTGGTCCTGCTGGACAGGGCCCCTTACATACTTGTTTCTAAAAAACAATTTTTATGAAAATGTATTAGAGTAAATCGTGTGCATTATAAGTATGATTTTGGAGTCTGCATTTAAGATACAAGTATTTTAGATAGAAAATATTTAAGCCACATAATTTTCCAAGTTTCGAAAATACTTATGCATATTTATGAAATATCATGAAGGCAAGTGTGTGGTGATTAGAGCTTGCATAATTCATACTATCTAAGAAGCATTTCACATTTACATGGAAGACTAAAAAATAACACTAATAATCTTGAGCCTTCAATGTCTTCTTATTTTTCTTCTTCATAATCTCCATTGCTTCCAAGACTTGATCCTTCTTGAGATTTAAATTGCGTCATATAATTTATTACAATTTTAAGCTTAGCAATACTCAAGAAATTTATTAGCCATTTTACATAATATAAATAAAAATTGTTTGTTATCATCAAAACTAAATGAAATTAACTTAATAAAACCTTGGAGCCAACAATCTCCCTCTTTTTAATGATGACAGGCAATTTGATTGCATGGAATTGAAATGAAAAATAACAAGAGATTTCTTACAAATAAATCGCGTTAATATATGCAAGGTTTCAAAACTTTGAGTAGTTAAAATTCTCCCCCTTTTACATAGCTTCCCTTTGTAATATTCTCACCAGTTTTTAATACTAAGATAATTGCAATATAACCAATCACGTGCTCCAACATATTTGCAATCAAACATATCTCTCTCTTTGTCAACAAGATCAAATATAAATTTCAAATCATAAACCAATTCTCAAATACAAGCAAAATAAATTCTCCTCTTTTATCATATTCCCCCTTTCTCATATAGGAAAATACATGTGCATAAGCTTTCTAGATATATACAAGTTTTTTTTTTTTTTAAATAAGAAATTAAGATCTCCCACTTGTTTAAACAAAAAATATACCACCATTCAAAACAGCCAAATAATCACTAATCAATTCTAATCAATAAAATTATTTCCGATAACCACCAACTAATCTCCTCATGCAATTAAGCAAACTAACTTTCTCCCCCTATTATGAAGCTTCTTCTTAGAACACTTTTATCGAATCACAACTCCAAGTTCAAATCCGTAAATTTGAATCTCAATCTCAACCCAAATCATAATTCAATCAAAACTTGATAAGTAAAATTTAAATGATGCACTCAAATCATGAATTAAGATGCATAATTATATAGCCAAAGTTCAACATGCATTGATAAATAACAAGAACCAAAAGTCAAGTTTTACAAACCATAAAATAAAGAAACATTTTTTAAAAAGCAATATCTAAACATACTTAATTGCATAATACATAAAACATGGTCAAGAAAAATAAAATCATTGATGACCGGATGAACCACCTCTTATGTTCATGCCACAAAAGAAAACAAAGATTTCTTATTGAGTTGCACAATGTTGACATTGGGTAAGCTCAAACCTATCTTGTGATTCATGAAGAGTGTGGATGTTTTCTCTCATTTTTCATTGTTCCTTGTACA
Source organism: Artocarpus heterophyllus (assembly GCA_025403435.1). Lineage (NCBI taxonomy): Eukaryota > Viridiplantae > Streptophyta > Magnoliopsida > Rosales > Moraceae > Artocarpus > Artocarpus heterophyllus. The sequence continues at coordinate 10,614,427 of CM046352.1, forward strand.
TTGCTCGAAGATCTCGACCCATTTGACGTTGATGTCCATACATTTGGCAAAGTGTGAATTCCTTCTTCTACTGCAAGATCGGCTTCAATTTTCTCGATTTCTTCCTTTTCTTCCTCTTGTTCTTCGTGAACTTCTTGACTCGCTTGATGACCAATGGGTATCGACCTACCATGAACTAGATCGAATCCCATTTTCCTAATGGTTTGGCTCCCAAAGGCATTGTGAGGTTTAAATTCTGCTACATTGGGCTCATCACTACGATTAACATCAAAATTTTTGAAGACTTTGATCTATATCATCCCATAAGATAGAGTGGCCTTTTTGTTTCCCCGCAAATAAGTCCATCTTCTATGGATAATTATATATGGTAGGTTTGTGGTGGAATCGGTTAGGAGGCAATATATAAGGTGGAGGTCAAGGTAAGATATTTCTTTCTTGTGGGCAACACGAGAGATAATATTTGTAGAAATGAGTCTATGAAGAAGCCACTTTTTAGGAAGACGAGTGGATGCAGTGAATTTACCGGGAATTCTCCCCTTATTCTCAAATATAGCTCTAGCCATAGCATTTTTTTTCAAAAGTCCAAGACCTAACATTTGAAAGAATTGCATTGGACCACAATAATTAATATTCAATTTTGGTTAAGCAATCTAGTAATCTAAGTATAGTAAAACTTGGCTATAATTAAAAAAAGTAAAGCTAGGATCTCATAGTCATAGGCATTCTAAGGTAACTTGTCGTAAATTGAATCTAACGTGCATTCCCCTTGCCAGATAAAAGGACTTGAAAACAAATAGTCACTACTAGAAATTATAGAATATATTACGCATAATAAACGACAGTCTCTTACAAACCGTCGTATTAAGTGGGAAAAACACAAGGAGAGCAAGTAAAATACAAAAATCATCATGGCAGTGAATGAAAGATTTTACGTAAAAACTAACGTGGTAGGCAGCATATTAGACGATGGTTTTACTAAAAACCATCGTAAAAGATATTCAGCAAAACTTTAAAAGCCTGCCCTTACCACAATCAACGAAATTTTAAAAAGCCCACTTGCCCTCTATTTCTCTCTTTCTTATTCGAATTAACACTCAAACCCAACCCTCTCTCTCTAAACCTAGCCTTACCTCTCTTTCTAACCCTCCCCCTCTCTCTACCATGATTGTCGCCATCTTTGTCTTTGCCTCCACCTAACGTGCCATCGTTGGCCTTGCGGCCTCCACAACCTACGAGCTCATCGCCATCCCTCATTTATAAAGGTTCTTCTCTCTAAGTGTTCTCTCTAAGCTTGTTGCCTTCACGACCTCGTCGTCACCGATAGCCCCACCGTTGCCTGCCTCTAACCTCTGTTTGGTAACATTCCATTTCTTTTTTTATTGTTTAGTTTTTTTTTAATTGTTAGTTTTAATTATTTGTAGTTTGTGTAAATAAATTAGTTTTTGTTGTTTAGTTCTAATTTTAGTTTTAGTTTTAATTACTTTCTATGTATTTGTGTACGTGTTTATATATGTGATGCTCACCATATGTTTAAGAAAAATCTTCTATGGCCATCATAGTAATTATTTACGTTTTTCGTTGCCCAAAACTCAATAGCAATTATTTAGGGTTTGTGTGAATTAATGATTTTTAGTTATGTATTTTGTTAATTAGTTTTGTAACTTAATTTTGTTAGTTTAAGTTTTTGTTATTTTCATGTTCTTTAGGTTTAGTATTAGTTTTATAAAGCTAATCAGTTTTTGTTTTTAAATTAATTCTATTGATTTGTTATGTTAATTTGTTTTATTTTTGCTCAATAGTTTTGTTATTTAATATTTAGTTTATGGTTGGAATCATTGTTGTTCTATGTAAGTTATGTTGACATGTGTTACTTAGTTAATGTTTGTATATGTGTTTGTGTGAATTACAATCTACATGTGTTTGTGTGAATTACTTTCTACATGTTTGTGTGAATTACTTTCTACATGTGTTTGTGAGAATTAATTTCGGTGTTTGTGTGAATTATTTAAGGTCTAATTTTAGCTTTAGTGTTGTTAGCATATGTTTGTGTGAATTATTATTGGGCATGATTACTTAGATATAGGTAGTAGAGTAAATATATGATTTTATAAAAATTTTATAGTTCAGTATAAATATATGATTTTGCAATCAGGGCTTTGTATTAATGGATAACATATGACTAGACATCCTGTAAGAAATTAAAAATTCTGATTTTTTTTTTGTGCTGATAACCAAATTTTCACGATAGTTTTTGATAGAAACCATCGTGGTGACAGATTTTATAATTACATGATGGTTTTCAATGAAAACCGCCATGTAATCTACCCATTCAATGACCTTTTTGGTCAAAACCGTCATGGTAGCCTCATGTAGTGGCATCCCACGATGGTAAAAAACCATCATGAAAAGTCTATCACAATGGTTGATTTCATGAAGGTTTTTTAACCTTCGCGAATGCTTTTTACGATGGTTTAAAACCGCCGTGTAATCCTTAATTTTTAGTAGTGAGTAATTTTAGATTGTAATGTAAATATCAATCTCAATTTTATATTTAACGCAAGAGGTGAAAAAACATATATGTCATGTCAATGTTAACACTATATTATTATTGCATTGAAAATAGTTTTTGACATTGGATAAAAATCTAAGATTGGCATGTGGATGCTCTTAGCCCCTAACATCTCTATACTAATTATGGTCGTTGTTCAATCTTATTTGCATTGTTGGGTATATAATATATCTTTATTTTAGAAATATTCATGCATATGTGTGCGCATGTGTATATAAATATATATATCTATCAAAAGTTTAAAAGCTAAGTTTTATATGAAAATACTTAAGATCCGCCAATATCAGGAAATAAGCCAAAAATAATAATAACTTTATTGGTTAACAATGACAAATACAAATTTCCCATTATTTACTGGCAACAAATGCAAAAGACAGTATGAAGTCAGACATGTCCCATGAACTTGTATAAAAGAAGGGAAAGACCGGGAAAATTGTAACGCCCCGAAATTTATTTAACGTTAATATAATGCAAATGATGAATTAGTGTGCCATAATTAACGTTTTAACATTAATTAGATTATTTGGTTGGATTTTGAATCTTTGGTTGTTTTGTTAAACTGATGTGTCCAAATGATTTTTTAATTGTTTTAAAATGATGTTTTGAGTTTTAAAACACAACAATTTGAAAAATGTTAAAAATACTCCGTTTTTGCAAAACCATGGGCGGCACATGGTTTTTGCACAGTAAAACCGCCTACCGATTTTCTCTAATTATTTCCTTCCTCTCTCTCTCTCTCTCCTCACTCTCACGTCTCACTCTCTCTCTCTCTCTTTCCTCCCGTGACACTCTCTCGGTAGCTCTCTCTCTCTCTCAAATCTCTCTCAAAATGTTTGAACTCCATTTCGAATCCAAGCTTTGGGATAGCAAGGAGGAGGCTCGGGGACGTGATTTGGCAACCAAGATCGCGGATTAAAGCTTCGATTCGAGGTTAGTTTTGAAATTTCTAAACTTTTTCCAAAATTTTCAATTTTGTGCATTTTTGAAATCTAGGTTTGTTTAAGCTTAAAAAACCGTGGATTTGAGTTAAATGAACTTAGAACAAGTAGAATCTAAGCCTAGATTGAAGAAAAACGGATTGGATTCAAGATTTTTCATTTTTCCCCCTATTTTCTTATTTTGGGATTTTTGAGGATTTTGAGTCTAAATCTTGTTTAAATGAGTCCAAACATGTTCTAGTATGTTTTTCTATCAAGTATAATTGTTTTTCATGCCTAGGATTTGAGAAAAATAGGTTAGAATCAAGATTTGAATTTTGGGGATCGAGAAACCCGTGGCTGGGATTTCTGGATTTTCCCAGTTCGGCAGGCCAGAGTGATGATCGGCAGGCCGATGTTCTTCCGACCGGTAGGCCGAACCTGGGAAATTGTTCAGCCGACCGAACTTTGCTTCCGGCAGGCCGAACTGTGTAGTTCGGCAGGCCGAAACAGGGAGTCCGGCAGGCCGACCGTGGCATGGAAAATTTTGTGATTTTTACCTGTTTTCACTGTTTTGAACCCTGATTTAAATCCCAACCTTATAGGATGATTTTAAAGGTACAAATGGCACACTAGGACATCATGAAATGGTTTAGTAACATAGAATGTCTCAAACTAGATATTGATTGATTTAGTTGGTATCTAGGATCGTTCGTGGTTCCGTGGAGCTAACGTATAGCGGACCGAGATTACGGTGTGGGGCACCGGCACGAGTATTGAGGTAGGACTTCTATCCTATTTCTTTAGTAGCCTGGTTTTGAAATGATTTGGCTTTGAAAAGGATTTCTATTAAAGTGTTTTCAACGGTGTTTGAAAATGGTTTTATCAGTTATATTTTAATATAAAGTGATTATGAAATGAATTTCATAATGAATGTAATTGACAACACTCGGTAATTGGGTTTTGAATGATAATGATAATAAACACATAGGCATGATGCCATATCAGAAATCGGGTCGTGTAGCGATTGACCTTAGGGGCAGGTCCCGAAACCCAACTGGGCCACTACGGTGGTGATATCATGGTTTGCCTAGGTAAAGAAAAATGGTGTTTTAATTGTACGAGGAGGCTGTTTTGTGTCAGGGCGGTTCTACTCAAATTATTGATTTATTTATTTATTTTAGTTTTCTTTGAGTAACCCTTAATTAATGATATGTTTCTTTGCATTAAATTATTTTATAAAACTTAGTCCTACTGAGCCTTTCGCTCACGTTTTATTTTTTTAAATTTTCCCCCTTCTATGTGGTTTCCCATTTAGGTTTGGAGAGGATTCTTCAGACCGAACTCAGGAGCAATAGGAGGATTGATTTATATTTTGTAATATTTAATCAAGGCATGTAAGGTTTAACTTTATTTGTACTTGGACTGTAATTGTATTTATGATATTGTCAGAACCATGTATGTGTACAAGTTGTGGGTTGTGGAACCCATACTCGCGGTTTTTATTTAATTTTTGTTATTTGCTTAATATTTATAAATTCTTTTATAAAATGTGGTGGAAAACTTCTTATTTCTTACTTAATTTGATCCTTAAACCATTGGTTTTAATTAAATTCTCCTTTAATTAACTTAAATATCCCGCCACGTCACCTCCGGTACTCCGGGGCTTGACAGAATGGTATCAGAGCTCAAGGTTATGAACCTTGGGAATTGTGCACACATAGGTTTGACAATGAAATACCTTTGACAGTCCAAATTTTGTTTTCAGAAGTGAGAGAATGGCACCTAGACGTTGTTCGACTGCTGACGCTGAGTTCAAAAATGACGAGAGCATGATGAGGTCTATGTTTGCGACTTTCCGACAGATGGCAGCCAGGGCTAGACCGGAAGACTCCAGTGTTGGTAGTCGACATGCGTATTTTAAGGAATTCCGGCGTGCGTCTATTCTGACTTTTGATGACAATGGGGATCCGCAGTTAGCAGAGTATTGGTTGAATTTGATCCTGAAGCATCTGGATACTCTTGGTGTGCCTGAGGAGTATCGTGTGGAATTCACGGCGTATAAGCTCGAGGGTGGCGCTAACACCTGGTGGAAACAGACTAAGCGTCTGGAGCGCGGTGGTGATATCAGTTGGGACAAGTTCGAGGAGCTGTTCTATGATCGGTATTTTTCGTAGGGGTGTAGAGACCAGAAGGCAGCTGAGTTTTATAGATTGCAGCAGGGTGATCTTTCAGTCCGGGAGTATGAGGCAAAGTTTAATGAGTTGGCTAGATTTGCTCCATCTGCTGTGGCATCGGAGCGTGAGAAATGTATCAAGTTTCGGGAAGGGCTCAAGGCTCCTATTCGGCGGCAGTTGGTTGCTCTACGGCTTAGGAGTTTCGGAGAGCTTGTGTCGTCGGCGATCTCCGTGGAGAATGATTATGTGCAGTATTGTGAGGACCGAGCCAAGGCTTCAGGAGGACCGCAGAGGAGTGGCAGGAAGAGCACCAATAGTTGTCCAGCTCCGGGGAAAGGCAAGCAAGGCGGTGCGACCAGTGGTAGCAGCAGTTAGTCTGGCAACGAGCGCAGCAATCCCTACAGCTTTCATTGTCATTTCTGTCAATAGCCCGGATACATCAAGAGGAATTGCCCGATCAGGAGTGCTTGACTTGGATCTCAGACCGGGGAGGATGCCAGTCGTTTGTCTTAGCCTCAGCCTCAGACCCTACCTCCGCCTCCGCAGTACCCGCAGTTGCAGTATCCACAGTTTTCTCCTCAGCAATTCTCATATCCGGCACGGGGGCAGCAGCTGCAACATTTTCAGCGCAATGTTCCTCAGTATAGAGCGTCAAGTACAGGTAGTGTGCAGTCGTCTCCATCTCAGCAGCATCGGCCGAGTAATCCAGGACCCAGCAATGTTGGTAGAGGAAAAGAGAAGGCGCCAGTGCAGGTTCATGCAATGGCATCTAGAGGGTTAGATTCTCAGACTGGCAACACGGTTGTCGATGGTATGATATTGGTTTCTAGATCTTTAGCTCGTGTTTTATTCGATACCGGTGCCTCTCATTCTCTCATTTCGAGTTCTTTTGTACATGCCTTGGGATTAGAAATAGAAGAGTTTAATGAACCCCTAGTCATAACTTCTCCCTTGGGGCAGGTGTGTGTAAATTGTATGTGTAAATCCTGTAAAATAAAGATTGGGGATGAGATTTTGAAAAGTGATTTGATTATACTCCCCATGAGCTCCTATGATGTAATTCTAGGGATGGACTGGTTGTCCAAGTATAGTGCAGTCGTGGACTGCCAGCTTAGAAAAGTGACCCTAGTGTCTGATAGGGGGACGACGATCACTTACCGGGGTAGTGGTGATTGGTCAATGAGTGAGCGTCTCATGAAGTCGTGTCTAGAAGGGCGAAGGAATCTAGGTTGTTGTGCTTTTTTTGCCAATCTAGATTGCGAGCCCTATGTTTCGAGTGACAGTGTAGCGATTTCGGTGGTTGATGAGTTCGAGGATGTCTTCCCCAACGAGTTATCAGGGTTACCACCGCATCGGGAGATTGAGTTTGGTATCAAGTTGTTTCCAGGGACATCACCAATTTCTATGGCACCTTATCGGATGGCGCCGGTAGAGATGAAGGAATTGAGGAAGCAACTTCAGGAGCTTGCTGATAAAGGGTATATTCAGAACAGCACATCTCCGTGGGGAGCACCAGTTTTGTTCGCTAAGAAGCATGATGGGACTCTTAGGTTATGTGTGGATTATCGGCAGCTGAACCGTGTTACGGTGAAGAACAAGTATCCCTTGCCTAGGATTGATGAGTTGTTTGATCAGTTGGGAGGTTCGTGGTACTTCTCCAAGATTGATTTGCGTTCAGGTTATCATCAGCTCAGGATCAAGGAAGAGGATATTCCCAAGACAGCTTTTAGGACTCGGTATGGGCACTTTGAGTTCCTGGTTATGTCGTTTGGGTTGACGAATGCTCCAGCAGCTTTCATGGATTTGATGAACAGGATATTTAGGCCGTATTTGGATCAGCTCGTGATCGTGTTCATCGATGATATTCTTGTGTATTCTAAGACATGGGAGGAGCATGAGCAGCATCTCCGGATCGTGCTTCAGACTCTACAGGAGCACCAGTTGTATGCTAAGAGGGAAAAGTGTGAGTTTTGGTTGACTGAGGTCAAGTTTCTGGGTCATGTTATCTCGGAGCATGGTATTTCAGTGGATCCGTCCAAGATTGAGGCTATATTGGAATGGGAACGACCAAGGAATGTAGCGGAGATCCGCAGCTTTTTAAGTCTTGCAGGTTATTACAGGAAATTTATAAAGGATTTTTTGAAGATTGCAGCTCCGTTGACGAAGTTGATCAAGAAAAATGTCAGGTTTGAGTGGGATAAAGATTGTGAGCTTGCTTTTCAGGAATTGAAGAACCGGTTAACTTCAGCTCCAGTGTTGGTTATTCCTAGCAGCGATGAGCCGTATGAGGTTTATGCGGATGCTTTAGGGCACGGACTTGGATGCGTGTTGATGCAGCATGGACGTGTGGTTGCGTACGGATCGAGATAGCTACGACCTGACAAGCGGAATTATCCTACTCACGATTTAGAGCTTGCGGCGGTGATTTACACGCTGAAGATTTGGAGGTGTTACTTGTATGGAGCGTCGTTTCAGGTCTTCTCCGATCACAAGAGTTTGAGGTATTTGTTCACTCAGAGGGATCTCAATTTGAAGCAGCGCAGATGGGTAGAGTATATGGAAGATTATGATTTTGCGTTGCAGTATCATCCCGGGAAAGCTAATGTGGTCGCGGACGCGCTTAGCAGGAAGTCTTCAGGGATTCTCGCTTGTTTGATTTTTGAGGACTGGAGCAGGGATGCGACAGTGAGTGAGTATCGGCTACTGTATCGTGAAGACTATGATCAAGTTTCGTTATATCATGTGGAAGCGACTCCAGCTCTTGTTCGGATGGTGAAGCAAAGTCAGTGGCAGGATCGGCATTTGCAGGGAATTTGGTCGCGGATTCAGAACGGGGAGCAGTTCGAGGAATGGAGCGTGCATGTAGATGGATCGTTGTACTTCTGGGAGCGCCTTGCAGTTCTAGTTATCACCGTGGTGACGAAAGCCGTTCTAGACGAAGCCCATAGGTCTCAGTTCGCTATTCATCCGGGGAGCACCAAGATGTATCGTGATTTGAAGAGGCAGTATTGGTGGAGAGGCATGAAGAAAGATGTTCGCGAGTATGTGGCCAAGTGTTCGACGTGTCTTCAGGTGAAAGCCGAGCATCAGAAGCCTGCAGGTCAGCTTCAGCCGCTTCCTATTCTAGGGTGGAAATGGGAGCATGTGACGATGGATTTTCTCACAGGTTTGTCGAGGACGGAGCAGCGGCACGATGCAGTTTGGGTTGTGGTCGACAGGTTGACAAAATCGGCGCATTTCATTCCGTTTAGGTCGACGTGTTCTAGGAAGATTCTCGAGGAGTTGTATATGCAGAATATTGTGAGGTTGCATGGAGTTCCTTTGTCCATCACCTCTGATCGAGACACCAGGTTTAATGCTAAGTACTGGAGGAGTTTTCAAGAGGCTTTGGGTACGGATTTGAACTTCAGTACGGCATTTCATCCTCAGACTGATGGGCAGTCTGAGCGAGTTATTCAGGTTCTCGAGGATATGTTGCGTGCTTATGCGTTGGACTTCGGCGGGAATTGGAAGCAATGTTTGCATCTAGCGGAGTTCGCATACAACAACAGTTATCAGGCGAGTATCGGTATGGCACCATTTGAGGCGTTGTATGGGCGATCGTGTCGGTCACCTGTGTGTTGGGCCGAGCCAGAAGATAGAGTTATTCTTGGGCCGGATGAGATTCGTGATAGCAACGAGAAAGTCACGGTGATTCGAGATCGATTGAGGGCAGCTCAGAGTCGGCAGAAGAGCTACGCGGATAGGAGACGTAGACCCTTAGAGTTCGTGGTTGGAGATTTTGTTCTCTTGAGGGTGTCGCCTCGTAAGGGAACTATGCGGTTCGGAGTGAGTGAGAAGCTCGTGCTGAGGTATATTGGGCCTTTCGAGATCACTCAGCGTGTTGGTGTGGTCGCTTATCGGCTTGATCTTCCGCCCGGACTTTCTCATGTTCACAATGTGTTTCATGTATCGATGCTTAGGAAGTGTCTACCTGAGCAGAGTAAGATAGTTTCATTCCGCGATGTGCAGGTTCAGGAAGATACGACGTACGAAGAAGTGCCGATTCAGATTATCGACCGGAAGGTGATTAGCTTGCGTCGTCGTGAGATACCGTTGGTAAAAGTCGTGTGGCAGCATCACGGGGTTGATGAAGCCACTTGGGAACTAGAGTCGAATATGCAGGAATTGTATCCACATTTGTTTTGTTTCTGAGATGAGTTGTAAATTTTGAGGGCAAAATTTCTTTTAGAGGTGGAGAGTTGTAACGCCCCAAAATTTATTTAACGTTAATATAATGCAAATGATGAATTAGTGTGTCATAATTAACGTTTTAACATTAATTAGATTATTTGGTTGGATTTTGAATCTTTGGTTGTTTTGTTCAATTGATGTGTCCAAATGATTTCTTAATTGTTTTAAAATGATGTTTTGAGTTTTAAAACATAACAATTTGAAAAATGTTAAAAATACTCCGTTTTTGCAAAACCGTGGGCGGCACATGGTTTTCGCACAGTAAAATCGCCCACCGATTTTCTCTATTTATTTCCTTCCTCTCTCTCTCTCCTCACTCTCACGTCTCACACACTCTCTCTCTCTTTCCTCCCGTGACACTCCCTCGGCAGCTCTCTCTCTCTCAAATCTCTCTCAAAATGTTTGAACTCCATTTCGAATCCAAGCTTCGGGATAGCAAGGAGGAGGCTCGGGGACGTGATTTGGCAACTGAGATTGCGGATTGAAGCTTCGATTCGAGGTTAGTTTTGAAATTTCTAAACTTTTTTCAAAATTTTCAATTTTGTGCATTTTTGAAATCTAGGTTTGTTTAAGCTTAGAAAACCGTGGATTTGAGTTAAATGAACTTAGAACAACTAGAATCTAAGCCTAGATTGAAGAAAAACGGATTGGATTCAAGATTTTTCATTTTTCCCCCTATTTTCTTATCTTCGGATTTTTGAGGATTTTGAGTCTAAATCTTGTTTAAATGAGTCCAAACATGTTCTAGTATGTTTTTCTATCAAGTATAATTGTTTTTCATGCCTGAGATTTGAGAAAAACAGGTTAGAATCAAGATTTGGATTTTAGGGATCGAGAAACCCGTGGCTGGGATTTCTGGATTTTCCCAGTTCGGCAGGCCGAACTGTGTGTTCGGCAGGCCGGTGTTCTTCCGACCGGTAGGCCGAACCTGGGAAATTGTTCGGCCGACCGAACTTTGCTTCCGGCAGGCCGAAGCAGGGAGTCCGGCAGGCCGACCGTGGCATGGAAAATTTTGTGATTTTTACCCGTTTTCACTGTTTTGAACCCTGATTTAAATCCCAACCTTATAGGATGATTTTAAAGGTACAAATAGCACACTAGGACATCATGAAATGGTTTAGTAACATAGAATGTCTCAAACTAGATATTGATTGATTTAGTTGGTATCTAGGATCATTCGTGGTTCCGTGGAGCTAACGTATAGCAGACCGAAATTACGGTGTGGGGCACCGGCACGAGTATTGAGGTAGGAATTCTATCCTATTTCTTTGGTAACCTGGTTTTGAAATGATTTGGCTTTGAAAAGGATTTCTATTAAAGTGTTTTCAACGGTGTTTGAAAATGGTTTTATCGGTTATATTTTAATATACCGTGATTATGAAATGAATTTCATAATGAATGTAATTGACAACACTCGGTAATTGGGTTTTGAATGATAATGATAATAAACACATAGGCATGATGCCATATCAGAGATCGGGTCGTGTAGAGATCGACCTTGGGGGTAGGTCCCGAAACCCAGTTGGGCCACTACGGTGGTGATAACATGGTTTGCCTAGGTAAAGAAAAATGATGTTTTAATTGTACAAGTAGGCTGTTCTGTGTCAGGACGGTTCTACTCAAATTATCGATTTATTTATTTATTTAAGTTTTCTTTGAGTAACCCCTAATTAATGATATGTTTCTTTGCATTAAATTATTTTATAAAACTTAGTCCTACTGAGCCTTTCGCTCACGTTTTATTGTTTAAATTTTCCCCCCCTCTAGGTGGTTTCCCATTTAGGTTTGGAGAGGATTCTTCGGACCGAACTCAGGAGCAATATGAGGATTGATTTATATTTTGTAATATTTAATCAAGGCATGTAAGGTTTAACTTTATTTGTACTTGGACTGTAATTGTATTTATGATATTGTCAGAACCATGTGTGTGCACAAGTTGTGGGTTGTGGAACCCATACTCGTGGTTTTTATTTAATTTTTATTATTTGCTTAATATTTATAAATTCTTTTATAAAATGTGGTGGAAAACTTCTTATTTCTTACTTAATTTGATCCTTAAACCATTGGTTTTAATTAAATTCTACTTTAATTAACTTAAATATTCCGACACGTCACCTCCCGTACTCCGAGGCGTGACAAAAATAGCTAAGTAATAATGCATGCATGCATGTATAATCAATCGAGCATCTTGTTAGTTAGCTAAAAAGAAGCATAATCAATCGTGGAGGGCTAACCTTTTTTCTTTTTCCCTGTAGGTCCACCATTATCTGTGTTATATAAATATGTGTGTGTGTGTGTTGTGGTTCCTATATTTGGCACCTAATTGTCTTTGAAAAAATATAGTGAAACGGAGAATAATTGTGTTTAAAAAAATTTAATATTGATTTAGTTGTTCTAGTTCATTTAAATATTTTGTTATTAAATTTTTAGGAGATTTCTATGATAAGATTAACTTATCAGTAGCGCATGTTTCAACATTAAACGATCAAAATTTCATCAAAATAAAAAGTATACAATATTGATAAAATTTTATATAAGTTTAACAGTTTATAATATAACCTTAACAAAAGGGTATTTTTCATACTTTATTGTAAAATTTTTTAGTTTTTATGACGCGAATCAAATCCCAAAAAAAGGTCTAATTTAAGGAATTGTCTTTTCAAGCTACAGAGAGATACGAAAATGGTCCAAAAATTCATCCTTGAAATCCAAATAGAACTTTTCAAGCTCCAAAAATTCCAACTTCTATCTTTTTATTTCTTAAAAAGGAAAATAAAAATAAGTTCCAATTTCTATTCTCGGAATAATGGGTGGTGGAATAAGCTCCTTCAATTTTCGTTCATTAAAGCTCTGACCAATCTAGGATACTCTTTTTTTTTTTTCTCAAAGTCATAATTCTTTTCCAACATAGAGCATCAAAAAGTTCCTCCATACCTTAAACTTGCATATCCTTAACTATCACAAACTTTCCTTCAATAATGCCTCTATCCGAAAAAATGTTAACATAACGATCATTGGTAAATTCCAAGAAAGTTACCTCTTGAGTCGGGTTTTTATTTGCCATGGATTTACTGCACTTGAAAGGCGTTAAGAAAGATGACATTCCGTTCAATGATAAAGGAGAACTCGAATTTGATGAGAAATTAAAGAGAAAATTGAAATTTTTAAGAGAGAGAATTAGGGTTCGGAAGGAGGGAGAGAAATTTTTTATAGAGAAACTTGTGATTTTGGTGAGGAAAATGGTGAAAAACAAGTGAGAATCACAAAAATTGAGTGAAAATCGCAAGTTTTGGATGTTTGAAGCTTAGGTGATGATTTTTGTAGGTTTTATAGAGTGAGGGAGACTGAGAGAGTGAAAAAGGGCTGGAAAATGAAGCCCTCAAGTCTATTTGAGTTTTTAAACCCCTGGTCTCTTAGACCAACAGGTAGGTTGTATTGAACCGAACCTCTTCAAAAAATTTTCTAAAAATTTAAATGAAAATAATTTTAAAGCCACAAAAATATTAAAGGAATTCATACAAAATCACTCAATAATTATATCAAGCAGTCATACCAATATCATGCAATTTTCATGGGAATAAAAATCATTAAAAAACAATAGAAATATAAAATCATTAACAAAATCAATGAATTCAATTAAAAGCTAATAATTCAAAAAATCATAAAGAAACATTTATATACATAAGAGAGAGAATAATAAAAAAAATACATTAATGAGCATTTCAAACCTTCAAATTTATTGAGAAGATGCCTTTATGTATTGTTGGATTGAAATCCTCAAAAAATGTTAAATTCTCATGTTATATTCATTTCAAATTCGCAATGCATACACTAGGTAAACTCTTCACAATATTAGTAGTACAAAAAAATAATCATAAATTTGAACTAAAATGTATCCATTTAAGAATGCGCTTTTGACATCCATTTAATAAAGTGTAAACCCTTCCAGGCAAGCAAAAGCAAACAACATTCTTATGGATTCTAAATAAGCAACCGGTGTAAAGGTCTATACATAATTGATATCTTCTTGATTGAAACCTTGGGGCACTAGTTTAGCCGCGTTTCGCACAATAACACTTTGCTTATCCTTTTTTTCATTCTAGAAAAATTAAAAATTAAAAACTCAGTCTAGGAACTACTTACCTTCTTCTTCTTCTTCGGTACTTACAAAATAATTCAAATTTTGGCCTTTGATACCCAAACAACCTTTGGTCCATTTGCGTTAGTCATCCTAGTAGCCTTAGGAATTCATTTCTGTTTAACTCCAAATATGTATTTTTCTTGATGGAGCAATAATAGGTGGTACGTCATAGGTGCAGACATATTTTGACTTATTCGAACTAATTAATGCTTAAACAAAATAATTTTTAAACTATTTTATTCAATGTGTGGTTTATATCCTAAACCACCTTTGTTAAAAATACAACATTATTCACCAAGCATTAAATATAAATTTTTCTTGCCATTGGTAAATGTTAAAACCGTTTTTTGTTAAAATCATCAACTCTTTTTTTTTTTTTAAAAGAAGCATTATCAATTGCTAAAATATCACTCTTAGTTTTCACATTTTTTAAGCTTCAATTTCTTCTAAAAGAATCGAAATTTTTTTTAAGTGTGGAATTTTTAAGAGCAAATTTTTCATAATCATCATGCAATTCATCAAATGCTCTAGATTCTTCAACATTAGTGTCATCATTATTATCATCGGAAGAGTTAGTAGAACTAACCTCATTGTCATTGTCGTTTATGGCCAAAAAGCACATGTTCACAATTTCTCTTGGCTCCTCATCATCCGAGTCTTCAGATTCGAGCTCGTGCTAAGTTGCTTGAAGCGCTTTCTTCAATTTCTCTTTCTTTGCATTTTTCTTTTTGAAAGGACTATCTGTTCTTTTGCATCCCGGTTTGCTATAGTCATAGCGAATAACTTTGTCCATTCTTAAATTTTCTTCTTGCTCTTCTCTTTTTTGGAGCCTTTGCCTCAACTGAATTTTCTATAAGACTTTTTGTACTTTTTCGGTAGCAAGGCCATTTCTTTAAATTCTTTTTGATTGAAACCTTCATGTTCATTATCTTTATCATCCTTTTCTTCGAAAGTGGAGGCTTTCAAGGCAATTTCATACCTTTTTTTTTTTATTATCTTCTTCTTCTTTATTTTGCTTCCTTGTAATTTTGTGAGTCATGAGAGAACCAACTAACTCATCAAAAGTTAAGTGGCTAGATTTGCATCCGAGTCAGGTTGCAAGATCAATTTTTTTTAACATTTTTTCTCTTCTTTTACGTGATACAACGCCCTTCATTGTGCAAGATTTAATATGTTATCCAGCGCCACACGACATAGTGCAGCAAGTGTGCGGCCTTGATTTAGAACGTCAGACACGTGAGACCAAGCTAAAGAACAACGCAGATTGAAGTCAGTTGGCATGGGACAGATAGGAAAAGATGAGACCACTTGCGACTGTTGGATCAGTCTTTGTATGCGGATACTACCGTACTGGATCTGTAGCAGTTCTGAAGATAGTGACCGATGGCTGGCAACATGCAGATTGTTGAGATCGTTCGGGCACGATCCAAGGACTACCACGTGTCCTTCTTTTTTATTTTTTTATGTATTTGAGGTATATTTTTGCCCTTTTTTGTCATTTTGTTCTATTTTTTTTTTTAGATTTTGAATCTAAAATTTACAAACATACTAAAATTAATTATTTTACAAACAAAATATTTATAATAATTTTTTAAAAATATTTATTTTACAATTAAACACACAAAATACACTAAAAATAAATAAAAAATTCTAAAATTAACAAACTTTAACAATATATTATCTAAGACACAAAAGTATTTTTAGAAATTATTAAAAATATTATAAAACATATTTGCAAACTAAAAACTTATTTAAAAATGCTTTAAGACTCAAAATAAAATTACCACACATTATTTTTATGGTTTTAATTATTTACAAACTAAACACATATTTAACATACTGAAACAACTCTAAAAATTACTAGAAAATTATTAAATATAAAAACACGATAAAAATATATTTTTAAACATATTTACAGACTAAGACATAAAAATACTTATTAACACAAAAATACTATTGATTAGAAGATTTAATAAGAAATAAAAGTATTAATAAATGATTTTATCCTTAAAAAATATACACTTTTACAATCTCATCACATCTTCTAACTAGCTTATTGTTGGTCCTTAGCAATTAAAGTGATAAAATTTTGAAATAATTTACAGAATATTCACACAATGCAAATCATTTAACTATAATTTGACTCATCTAACTAAATAAACTAACAAAACAAAAATTTTATTTAAACAATTATATGCTATTTAACACAATGTATGCAAGTCAGATTTAGTGAAAAAAGAAAAAAAATAAATAAATGTGTAGTTTCATCAAAACTAATAATAAAATTGTTATGATATTTTATTTCAAATCACACATGCAGGTAGCAATATTTCAAGCTCATTGATTAAAACAAATAAGAACAAAAGAGAATATAGAATAGAAATATATACAAAAATTAAACAGATTTTACAATTGTGGATAGTATAATGTTTGGTTCCCTTAAGCTTTCTCCATAGCCTATTTAACAAGTTTTATGTTAGCAACTTTTAGCCCACTTGGCCTAAAGTACTAGGTGTTGAAGCACTATTTAGAACATGTTTAGTCGAGTTGAAGAGACAATGAAACCAAACTTATCCTATCTTATTCATTAGTTTACAACATTACACACTTTATTTATTTACAATTTCTTTTTATTTCTTTCTATTTTTTAATTAATTAGTTAATTAATTTTGAAAATGTTATTGCCCTTAATTGTTTATATTCACAAAATAACAAAACTAAAATAATCATAGATTTGATTTATCACCACAATTAAGCACTACAGTGTGTGTGTGAAAGGAACAGCTTACAAACACTTTGAAAAATAAACACATCAAAATGCTAAATAAAACCAAAGTTTGGAGAGTCTATAAAGTCAGATAATTAAAAGAATAGAAAAATGATATTATATTAATATGAAATTCAAACATCAAAACAAAATAATAATACATTAACTACTAAGAAACTAATATTTACAAAGCACACTTTTTCTTTTTAATTTTATGACTCACAAAAACAAAAACAAAAAAAAATTACAAAACACATAAAATCTAGAGCAAAAACCATAAAAGTGAGCAAAAATTTAAAAAAAATTGGCATAATTTTGCACAGTAGTGATGCAGAACTCTCTCCCCCTAACCTCATTTGTACATTGTCCCCAATGTGTAAGAAAAATAGTGAGAGCAATAAATATATTACCTGAATGAGCATAGCTGCAGAGATGATCACTAGCTTAACAAACCAAACTAAAATGAACAACAATATATCACAAGCTAGGTCTTTTGAAGTCAGATTTCAAAGAGTTTAATTTTTTTGTTTGAAAATTAAAATTACTTTTCAAATTGTTTAAAATGCGTTTCAAGAAGCCGCAAGTACAGAATACTTATTAATCACAATGACTATATCCTCCTTAATCTCAGCCATTTTAAATGAATTATTTAGTAATTTAATTTCAAAGATTTTTGAAGGAAAATTAAAATGTAAAAAAAAAACACACAATTTTTTTAAAATTTATTTAAAAATTCAAACAAATTGCATTTACAAAATCAAACCTAATAAAACGCGTCTCGAGAAAAAAATGAAAACAATTTAACTCCATAACTTGATCATTTTGAGAAAATTTAATTTATAGTCTTTATTTTAAATTTTCAAAATAAATTTCAATATTTTTTATTTATTTTTTAAAAGAAAATCAAAATAACATGCAACAGTATATAAAAATATATTACGAGTAAGAAAAAAGTAAAGATATTATGTTGATAGTATTTTTCCTATCATTTGATGCTCTGAATCCAACAAATATTTCTTGCAACTCTGCTTCTAGTAGATAGTCGTTAAAGAGTGGCTTCTATCTATAGTAAGTGTTGAAAGACAGCACATACGAGTCTTGCGTGAACATGCCCTTAAGATTAACAAAATTTGAAACATTTAAACTTGTGAAACTTGGACTCAATTACGTTCTTGGTAAGTCTATAAAAACGATGCTAGATGTGGTGGCTATACAGGATCTCGATAAGAATGGTCTTTTGTGAACTTTTGTGACAACTGGGGTTGAGAACATAAGACTAAAGGTGATGATTGTTCCTCTTCTACAGCTAAATCTTCTTTCTCTTCCTCACATTCCTCTTCTAACATTTGTTCCTCAAAGTAGTGGGTTCCAAATGTTCCTCTTCTATGGCTGGTTCAACGATTTCTTCCTCACCTGAAGAATCGTCTTCAAACAACTTAAGAGTTTGCTTAATTGGCTCAATAGGTTCTTCTAAGTAACAACTTTGTACTAAGGTATCTTTGACATGAATGGTTTCATTTTGTTATGCCTTTCACACTAATTGGCACAAAGTAGTTTTTATTTCCTCTCTATCTTTTTACAGTTTTCTCAATTTTTTCGATAAATTTTCTGAGATTCTTTCCATGATTTCTATAAACTTTGCTAGGGTTTCCTTTAAGCTTTCCTTTTTCAAATTTCCTATAGAATTTTTAGGTTGAAAGATGGTTTTGAAGTTTGGGTATTAGACTAAGCTTCTGCATTATTCTCTCTTCTTATATTGTTATTTCTACTGTTCATCCAATAATCAAATTTGACCATGTCTTTTATCATGAAATAGGTTTCGTCAATAGTTTGTCGGTAAAAAGTGGTAGTACCATCTCCTCTCTTTACTCAATTTATTATTTCAAGAATTAATCTATTTATGAAAAATTCTAACAGATATTCCCTAAAAAGATCATGGTAAGGGTACTTCTAGTAAGTCTTTAAATCTCCACCAAATACTATAAACGATTCCAAGTGTTTTTGAGAATGAAGATCAGTGCCAAGATTGCAGCGCCATTGTAGGTTGTTGATTTTCCAAGATCTATGTAGTATCGTCGAATCTTTGTTGTCTAGAAGTAGATCCACCGATGCTTCACTGTCTCGTCATCGTCGCCATGGAAGATCGTGCTATGGAAGACATGATCTCGATCTTTGGTGCTGATCAACCAATGACGGCAAGAGATTGCCGTCCTCATCGCAACTTCATCGTGCCAAGCACGAGCTCCATCGCGATCTCTGACAACCAATGGAGTAGAAAGCGATGAGCGAGAAAGGGAGAAGGAAGAAGAGGGAGTGAGAGGAGAGAGAGAAAAAAAGGGAGAAGACGTGAAAGAGATAGAGAAAAATAAATGAGTGAATTTTTTTTTTTTGAAGGATATCAAAATTTATGACAAATCAAAATTTCTGATATCTATTTTTAAATTTAACATTTTGGGGCACTGGTAAAAAATATGGGGTTTTCTTAAAAAATGAGTATTGGTGTAATTTTTTCAACTTTAAAGGTCAACTTCATCTGGCTAAGCCCAATTGCATCCGTGGCCCATTTAACAACGGAATCATAGTATCCCGCTCTCAAGGAAATTTGAAATTGGAAGCAGACCAGAAAATAAAACAAATATTAAAAACTAAAAAGGAAAAAAAAAAAAAAAAAACAGCAACGAAATATGTGTGAAAATTTTAGAAGACATTTGAGTATAAGACCGCCCATTTTTCATTTTGAAAAATTTGCCAATTTGTCTGTCCCTCACAGAGCTCTCTCTCTCACCTTCTTCTTCACTTTTAAGCCCCCCATTCTCACGCTTTCAGTTCAAACCTCCAAACCCTAGCCATTTCCACAGGTGAATCCATTCTCCATTCTTCTTCGTCTTCTTCTTCTTAGGATTCGGTTTGCTCAGATCCATTAAGAATATGTTGAATTCTTGCCGAAATGAGTTCTAGACTGCGAAAGAACCTGTTCATTTCTTTCAGGAAAACTGTGTTGTCTTTAGTTTTTTCTTAAGATTTGATTTTTCTTTGGTTTCAGTTGATCGAATCCATCGCGAAGCTATGCCGGAAGCAAGAGACCGATTATCGAGGCCGGTGGACGTCGCCGCATTGTTTGCTCGCCGGAGATCCGGCGTCATTGGAGTTCTCGCAGACGAGGCGGAGAACGGCGCCGACTTGTTAGGATCTCCGATCAGGCAACAGCCTGCGGCGGCGACGGCAACTGTCGTTCGTACACCAACGGGTTTTGGAGCTACTACACGAGGTGGCGGTGGTGGAGGAGGAGGAGGAGGAGTGGGGACCGGGCGGGGTGTTTTGGGGACTCCAAGAACCGGGAACTCGCGTGGCCAGAGCTCGTTTGGATCGGCGTTGGCGAATAGGGAGAATGCGCCGTCGTTGGGGAGTGCTCGGCGGGGAAGAGGGCAGGGAAGGAGCGTCGTGTTACCGTATTGGTACCCAAGAACCCCTCTACGTGATATCACTGCTATCGCGAGGGTATGTTTCTGTTTCTTGAAATGTTTAATCTTTGTTATTCAGTTCATTTCCCATGAAAATGAGGATTTTGTCCATAGAATAAAATAATTGTCGCGAAATTTTAATCTCTGGTTCTGATTTTATGTATTGTTGCAATACGGTTATGGAATTAAGCCTATTGTCGGCTGAATTTATTGCTTAATCTGCAGTCCTCTTTTTTAGGTTATATCGTGATTTGTTGTATTGAACAGATAAGTTTTCATGAAAACTTGATCATAATTTTCTTGTGTTTGGATGATTTCATCGATTATCAGAGCGATTTTTTTTAATATGCTATGATTATTAAGAATTTAAAGGTTGGTTGGATTTATTGCTTGAGCGCCTCCCTTTTCCATAATTGTGTTTGCGTCCGAATTCTTGTGGGGTGTAATTGTGTTCTTAGTCAATCGCCAGAGATTAAATCTTCCAATTAAGATTTTTTGGCATGTTGATGTTAGTTGGGTGGGTTACTACAATTTTTTTAACCCGTCTTATCGTCTGAATTTTTTGGACTTAAAGGCCTACCCGCGTTATGGGCCAAACGAAAGAATTTAAATTAAATATCTGGGTGTATTAAACTTATTAGGGTTTATTTGCTTCTTTTTTCAAAATGAAGGAGCCCTTTGTGTGCACCTGGTTTTGAAATTTGTTTTGGTACTTTTCTTTATTTTTTATTTTCTTGGATCTTGCTTTGTTGTTGGTGTTTTTTTTTTTTTTTTTTTGAGCTTTGTTATTGGATTTTACCTTGATTAACATGGGAATTCCGTGAATAATTGCTACCCAAGCCTCATTCTAGTGTTTAGATTATTTTGCTGATTATTGGATTATGTAATTGGATGAAATCCGTAGAAGTCTGTAAAATTTTGGCGTAATTCTGTTTTTTTGCAAGTCTTTTGCTCATTCAAGTGCTCTGTGCATTATTATATATGCATATTCAATACGAGCTTTGCATGCTCTGTTTTGGTCTCTAAATTTTTCTTGCTTGTGATTGTTCACCTTTTGCATGGTCCTTTTTGTTGAACCGTGGCGGGTCCACCGTTAATGATTCTGTTTACACAGGAAACCATGTTGGTCATAGTAAAATGAAGCACAGGATTTCTTCCATTCCTCCCTGTGGGTGAAAAACAGTACTTTGATGCTTTTGTAGTTCTACTTTTAAACTTGTCAAGTTGAAAGAGCTTTAATAATTATTTTTAAGTCAAGATTTACCTCTTTTGACCAAATTTATGTGTATCATTTATTTTAATCTTTTGTGCAAATCAATGAGGGTCAGGTTTTCTTGAAACCATTTGGTTTGAAAGCATTCAGTGCATTAAATATCAAACAACTCAATGCTAGGTTAGGATGGTTGCAGTCAAGTCATGATCAGATTGTATTAGATGCATAGTATGGCATTTACTTTATATGACTTGGAAAATTCTTATGAAATCTGTGGTTTAAAAGTACCTTAATGCTTTATCTTTCATTAGGCCATAGAAAGGAGAAGAGCTCGCTTGAGGGAAGACAAAGGCCAAGACGTTGTGAGTCCTGCACCCCAAGAACAGGGATTTCTTGATCCTTCTGCCTCAGTACCTGTTGCTCCACTCGAGAACAATATTGTTTCTACCACTCCACATTCAGCTCTCAAAAGAAAACCTTGCCCAACTTCTGTTGGTAAAGTTCCGAAAATCCTGCTTGGGATTGCTAACCAGAACACTGCAGAATCGGAATGTCTCACACCCCAGAAGAAACTACTGAATTCCATTGACACGGTTGAGAAGGTAGTGAGGGAGGAGCTGCAGAAACTGAAGCGAACTCCGGCTGCTAAGAAGGCAGAGAGAGAAAAACGTGTTAGAACTTTGATGTCAATGCGGTGAATGCTTTTCAACCCAAAGTTGAGAGAACATAAGCAGTTAGGATTAGAAGTTCAGAAGTTTGGGGCAAGACTCCTTGCAGCGCTTCTCTATCACCTTCTGCAGATAGCCGATCAACTTGAATTTGCTGATACATTTTGCTTTATAGGATCAGCAAGTGATTGCGCTTATCTGCTCAGGGTCTTTGCCTAGGACCACTTGACTTACTGTGTACTTGTTTTTTTCTGTTGATCATCATTCTTTGATGATCTTGCGTAGAACTAGTTGATATTTTTCTGAGATGATGTACATAAAGGCCATGTTATTTTTTCTGCGACATAGCTTCAAGTCTTTTATAATGTACAAATACTATTCAAGAATGACAATGAAGTATGACTTTTTTGGATGCAATTCTCCTCTGAAATGCATTTGGGAAATTTTCTTCTGCTTTTAAATCATGATGATGGCCAGTTAGCCACTAGAGGTAAACAGTTAGGCCTTTGGAATCTATTCTTAAAGCGCTAATAGACACTGCTTGATCTGAAATTGGCGTATTTAAATCCGAAGTTTGACATCTATTGCGATGTGTATGAAAAGAAGCCTGCACTCACTGTAATTTCTTCTTTTGTGGAAGTCATGTTAGTTCTGCAAACTTGTTTCTCGCGGTTTGTGAAGAGGGATTTTCATAGAAAGGGCGTCTTAGCTTTTTTGAGCTCCTTAGAAGACGCCATTTGAATTTTGATGGCGAGTCATGGAGATGCTAGACACTAGGAATATGCTTCATTTTCTGATGTTCAAGGAACAAATAAAATCAGAAATATTTCTTAGCATGTCTTTCAGAGCCCTTGATGAACACTTTCTTTCGCATTTTGGTCCGTATCTAGTCTAAGTATATGATCGATAGAACATCTATTCTGTATAAATACACAATACAAACATGTGACACGGTCTAAATACGAAGTAACAGCATAAAACAAGCCAAGCACACAAAATTTAACTTGAAAACTGCTGCTCCTTCCAGTTGATTTCCTTTGAAGTGCACAAATCCAAAAGCCAGTTCTCAGATAGCTTCTCTTGCATCGCTTCGGTTTGCTCTTTTCATCATATTTGCTCATGACATTCTCCAAATCTGCATCTTTCAACCTTGAAGAGAATAAGGTATTTGCAAATTATGCAGGCTATGAAGTCAAAGTCAGAAAATTGGAGAGGAAAGGATCGGGTTTGATTCGTCCAAAGAACGAGCTAGTAACGGGATAATCGAGTAGGTTATGTGGGGATAATGCAAATTTTCCACTGACAGTCCTTGTGTTTGCAGAAGCGACGATTTGTAGCAAGCACTGAACAAAAGGGAAAGATAAGAAAAGAGCCAAAGGAAGAACAAATAGTAGTAATATTGGATGCTCAAAATGGCAGCCATCCTTCTTAGAGTATGACCCTTTGTGACTAGCAAGTCTTTATGTAGCGCGATTCGTAGTATAGAGTCAAAACCAAGAGCAAAACTTGCTATTCTTATTATTTCATTATTATTATTGTTATTATTTTTTTTATACATGTTCGGCAATTCATTGACTTTATACACACCATTTTTGGGTTATTTTGAACTTTGAAGCTTAAACTCTAATTAGAGTATCTCAAATGTAATGTCAAATTAGGGTGTCAACGTCAAATTTTAGCATTTAAGTAGTAAAATTGATTTCCAATATGATACTATTTTTGGTGTTAAATTTTCAAGTTATTTTAAGACTAAAAACTTACTTTTACAAGTTTTATAGCTCAATGATGACGAAAAAAATAACTTTCAATATAATGTAATGCATTGAAGCAACACCAAAGATAACATATCAAATACATTATTTTCATATTTTGAGTACTAGATATAATATTTACATTAATATATTTAAATTATGTTTTGTTGGTCCCTCTCAACAAAAAATTAAAGTAAAAGTAAAAAATAAAAATAAAACAATTACGTTTCTTATAACACGCTTAGGTCACTTTTTCATCGTGGTAGATTGCTTGAATTTCCACAATTGCGTGCTTGAATGAAAAGCTCCCTAGCGTTGGTGTCCTTTTCTATTTTAAACAAATTTTCAAACTTGTTGAGTATATTTTGTACTTTTGCCTTTCCGAGGAAAACATATTGCTCTTCCTACCATACACAGTCAGCTACTTAAATTTTGTCAACTCCAGTGCTCTTTTGGAAAAATTCCATTTTAAACCAAACACAATATAGTCGCAAATGAACATTCACTATAAACATATTAGACTTCAAACATTTGATTGGATCCATCAATGAAAACAGATAAAGTAGACAGGTAAACCACAACTCGACATGAAAATTGAGCATAACCAAAACTCGTTATAAAAAACCACTATAGTTGATGGATACGATTAGTTGACCAAGTTTAAACCTTAAATATTAAGACAAAAGACATGACATAGATTTGAGAATTAGAGACAAAGAAGTTGTTGAAAAAGGCTTGCTGAATTCATTCATAGAATCAGTATACAATATATAGTCAATATACAGCGGTGTAAAATAATTGAATAATTACAAATCTTCTATAGGCAGAAACTATACAAAACTGACATTGATTACAAATGACTACAAATCTCTATGGTATTGTGTGCTCTTTATCCTCAAGCTGACTTTCCTTGTCAATAGAAACAAATCTAACCGGGTACTAACACACATACCACTGATGACCAACTCAAATTGATACGACATAAACAAAATTAAAAGGTGGGGAGACCACCATTAATATTACAAATTAAAGATAAACCACAACAGAAATAACATTACATTTGTTACAAGAAAAACACATGACTGAACAAAAAAATAGATAAATCCACAATTTAAGAAGCATACCCGTTGCAACCAATACTGAACCATCTTCCCTCGACGAAAAGGCTAAAGAGCCCAGATTACAAGCCACTCTTCCCATGCTAGACGTCCCCCATTTGCAATTCTCCATGTTGAACACCAGTATTGCGCATTGCTCCTGACCTGTAGGCTAGAGAACCGGCGACTAGACCAAGGCTAGTGCCGATTCGGCCTGGGGGTGGCTGGGGCTGTATAATATTGAGATGTAACTAATTTTATTGCTTGTTTGGTCAGAAGGAAAGACAAAAGAAGAAAAAAAAAGATAAAGTATAAGAGGGATAAAAAGTAAAAGAAATAGGAAAACAACTATTGTAATTTGATAATTTAATATTTAATTTTCCTATCAAACTTTTCCTTTCTTTTTTTTTTTCCCTCCACAACTGGAGAGACAAAAAATAAAAAAAAAGGTGAGACTGAGATCAACTAATATTTTTATCTATTCTATTTACCTTTTTACCAAAGATCTTCAAGTTATCAAATTGTATTTAATAAATATCTCCACTTATTTCCTTCTCTTCACATTTCATTTCTATATGCAAATTATAAATCAAATGGAATGAATCATATCACCAATAGTTATGGTATGACAGTAAGAGGATGGTCAACTCCCTTTGTTTGTAGTTAGGCTAGAATTATGTCTCTTAATGAGTTTGCCTAATATGGTTTGGACTACTATAAGTTGGACCCCAGACACTAATAGATGAAAACATAGACTAGATTTTCTTACCGTTTTACATGTAGTCTTAATAAATTACTCCTAATAAGGCGCTTGGTGAGCACACCACAGATCCTCTTTAAAAGATGGAAGGACCATACATATTGCGGTGTGAACCGACCGTGCCATGAGTTCTAGTTTTTAATCATAGATTATATAATTTGTGTAAAGTTAAACCTAACTATTAGGTCTGTATTACCTCACTAGTAACTATTAGTTTATAAGTTGACTGAATCAAGACATTGACCTCTTTCTAGCAAATTAATCTATTTTCAAGTAATGTTGCACATAATATTTTCGGACAAGAAAGTTTAAAATACAACTTATATCATCTCTTTTTAGGGGATTTTATTGTGGAGTATATACTTGTTATTTAATTATTATGCCCTTTTTTTTTGAAATTTAATTTTAATAAAAGGGTAGGGAGATCTAAACTCTTCATCTTAGATAGAGTCGTGTGTGGTTTTACTATTAAGTTATACCTAAAACTACATAATTATTATAATTTGAGTATTTAGAAATGTGGGAAAACAAGTTTTTTTACTTCTTGTTTAGCTAAGAACAAATGAACTGTTTTTGTGTGCACTTTTATGTTCCTTCTTACGTAATCTATCCTTCTGTATCTATTCTATAAGTAGAAGCATCAATCAATTCTCATTATGGTTCATCAATATATGGATGTGTCAATAAATTTTTGGTTATACAAGTTTCAGTGTTTTCTTTGTCTTGTTCATACGTGAGTCGTGCAGTGCGCCACATATGGGCTGGTTCAACATTGTTATGTTGCGCTGAAGCTTTTATTGCAGACTAAAAGCAGGTAAGTGTATGGTAAAGTTTTTTTAAGGATGCTACGAGGATTAAAAATAGAATTGTTGCTGTTTAGTAAACTATGTATAAAATTATTGTAAGGATATATAATAATAAAAGCAAACACATTTTACTAAGCATATTCATAGTTTTAGCTTTTAATTAATTTTAATTCTAAAGTTAAAATACATAATATTTGTACATTAAAATAATAAAAATATGATTTTATTTTTATTATGTAATATATTTTTAGAAAAATACATTACTTTTATTAAACAAGATAGATTAAGTGTCCCCGTAAAACAATAAATAACACATAAAACTAAAAGTAAATTTTCATCTCAAGCCACTATCAGCAAAATATGTTATTTGATTTATTTTAATTTGTTAAAGAAAAAATAAGTAGATTGAGAATTATATATTATTATTAAGGTTAATTTAGTAATTGTAAATTATGAATACAAAAGATGCTGTAAAAAAGCAACCCTGACCTACTTCTCAACTTTGGGTACTAGACAGTAGATTTTAAAAGTAACTTTTCAAAAGCAGGGTACACTAAATTGCTATAGGCGGTTACAGAAGTTAAAAGTAGCCTTCAAAAGTAACACTAAAAGGGCCTATGTTTAAGTGTAACATAACTTAAGCATATAATAAATTGATAATACGACATAAATTTTTTTTTATGTATGATATAAATAATCACATTTTTTTTTAAATGTGTATAACCGTGATTTTCTTTTTGATTTAAAATCTTTGATGGGCTAGGGCCGAAGATCTGGGCCTGGCAACCTCCTTTTTAAAATATTTGATTTACGTTCCATAGAGGTGATTCATTTTCTCATCATTCTCCCTCCTTTTCTCTAATTTGTTTTTTTTCCGCTTCTTTTCCTAATTCTTTACCTGTTTTGTTTTTGTTTTTGATATTTTTCATTTATGCATGCAGGTCCAAAATTTTATTGCTTATGCCTTGTGTTTTTTTTTTTTTTGAAAATTGCCTTGTGTGTTTATGCACATATGAATTTGTTTGGTATATGGCTCAAATTTGGTTTATTGAGGTTAAGTTATTGTTGTATGCGTTTAGATCAAGATTAAAATTGTGACCGTTGGGAGTCTATAAATATGTCCGTTATGTCTAGGATGCCATAAGTGGATGGCAATAGAAAGATAGAGTGTCTTCATTTAAGAAAAAAAAGAGAAAAGTGTGAAGAGAGAGATATGCAAACAATATAAGGGTATAAAGAGAGATTGAGAAAGATTGTTGAGTGTATAATTCTTAAGTTGTTGGTGAATTTTTTTGCCTCTTCCATTGACTTGACTTAAGTTATATTGTCGATCACGTAAAATCTCTATCTTTTCTGTGTTTATTGCATTAATTACCGTTTCAATTACATTTTTCTACCGTGTAGATATAGTGATGTGTTTTTCCCCAACATTATTTGGTTTCTATTCTTGTTCTTAGTTTTTTTTTTCTTCATTATGTTCCTTCGTATGTCAATTTTGATTCTTTTTTATTAATTTATTTGCTTCTTCATAATGAATTTGTACAATTTCTTCATTCGCTGGACAGTAAAAGAAGAGTAGAAAAATCATTTATCTAATGCACACTCAAATATAATAGAGAAATCGTAAATTGACTTTGAAAAAATATGAAAGGAATTTAAAGTATCATTTTCAATGTATAAAACCTCATAGAAAATTGGCCTTTAACCCATTTTTTTAATACATGACTCAAGTTTTGTAAAATTAGAAAAATTGTTGGTTTTATAAATGATTAATTATTAATGTACTGATTAGTAGTTATCGTTGATTAACGCGACTGCTTACTATTGATTAACTTCAT
Organism: Artocarpus heterophyllus; assembly: GCA_025403435.1. NCBI lineage: Eukaryota > Viridiplantae > Streptophyta > Magnoliopsida > Rosales > Moraceae > Artocarpus > Artocarpus heterophyllus. The sequence goes on from CM046352.1 coordinate 10,642,825, forward strand.
TTTATTACTTAGTAACTTGAAAGATTATCATGTTTAACCAGTATCAATTAGTAATTAGCCAATTGTAATTAATAATTTACTGATTTATCAGTGTTAAACAATTGATTAACCAATGTCGAAAGACAACTATTTTCCTCAAAAATTCAGCCATTTGCTTAAAAAGCAAAACACTCGTCCCTAAAAAAATGTTTGGCCATTTATTAAAAAGGATTGGCAAAAATTGATAATCTGCCTAATTAGGTATTTGTTTTAGTAAAGTGAAGCAAAGTAATAGATTAAGAACCAAAGTAGGATATTTTAAGAGTTTCTGTTAAATATTTAACACCCCCTTAACGGAGGAATCAAAATTGAAACAAAATAACAAAGTTAACAACCAAAGTGGGACGTTTTAGGGTGCGTTTGGTAACCATGTTCAAACCGCATAGTTAGGACTATTATAGTATAAAAGCTCTCATATACTATAGTGTAAAATAAAAGTAGGCTACAGTGTAAAGCTCTCACATGCTACAGTATATTAGTTCTAATTGTATTGCCAAATACGCTCTTAAAATTAGAGATCAAAGTAACATCGTAGGTAAAGCTAAGGAATAATTCGTAGGATTAACTCTAGGTTTTTGAGTTACAAGTTTATAACATATATATAGAGTCTGAGGAGGTTTCTACAAAGAAAAAAGAGGGAAAAGAAACCGCAAGTGAGTCTTGTAATTTTTCAATATTAATAATATCGACCAGTGAATGTAAAACTCATTAATGGCCAAACCACCTTCAAAAATTCCAGTTTCCTTCTCATCTTTAATAATCCAGATTCTCTCACCATATTTCTTATTTTTGCCACTAGGCTTCAATTAAAGAAAAAAGGTGATTTGGAATGCACCATCAACAATTTAGGGTGTTTGAGAAAGTGATTAAGTCGCACATAATGTCAAGCTCTCACAAACATTCTAATTGAATTAGAAATACTCTTTCAATCAACACAAAATTTAGGAGAAAAAGCAAATGTTTGATTGGCAAAACTTATGATAGGACATGTATTTTGATCTTATCAGTCGGTCATATTATTTTAATCATTAGATTAACTTTTTAAAAGTTTGATTTATGACTAGAAACAACCATATGTGGCGTACCGTTGAGTTTTAATGTTGGCAGTTGTAAATAAAATCACCGAAAAGAAACTAATGATTAAATAATATGACTCCCTGATAAGATTAAAATACCTGTTATGTTGCTAGAGCTTCGATGTTAGATTGGTAAAATCTCATGGCATCGTAAACAAACATGAAAACTGTATGGATTGCAGAACTGAAATCCCTTGGATACGACTATCTTAAATAGTCTTGCGTAAACTAAATCATATTCTAGTGATTTTCATGTATAGAGTAGCAGAATATGCAATATGTATTCCGTGTGAAGCAGATTTTGTAGATCATAATCAGATTGGTCAATCCATGGAACGTACCATATCCTTTATTGTTTCTTTATGGTTTGGTATATCAAAAAACACATAAATCAAATGACATGATATCTAGTAAAACTAGACAAAGAAATCGGGACAAAAAATGAAAATTCATGCAAGAAAATTTGAAACTTATTATATAATTTGTTGCATTAACATCCAGGAAGTTCTTTAAACTTTTGGGGACCATTTAGTACTAAATAATAGAAAATTTCGTGGTCCAATATTTTCTTTGTCCTAATTCTTTGGTTCTTCATCAACTGCATGTATCATATATAAAATTATATATAATACATGATTTGATATATTATTACTAACATCTATTTTTTTTATTTTTTATACAAGGATAGGAGAATACCAACACTATTGAGTAGGGCTTAGCGTGACTCGAACCCTCAATCTGGTAGAAAGACTTACAACCAACTAAGCTGCTTTCACTCGTCACTACATCTATTCCACCTATATACATTATAATACCTTTGACAATTAAGAGAAACCCAAAAGGTTTGTGTTTGTGAACATATTTTTTAACCTTAGTTATGCATGTTTATGTCAGTTTTATTAATTTATTTATAATAGGATACACACGCACGGACGCACAATGACCTCCATGTCTTTAAAGCAATAAAATAAAATAAATAAATAAATAAATAAATAAAATAAAGAGAGTACGAATAATGGGATTTTAATCCTGTCCTTTTCAAAATCGTATAAATTTTAATTATTTGGAACAAACAGATGTGGTAGGCTCCAGTGAGGAAAACTAGGACCCACATGCTGGCGTGAAATTATTTGTTTCCTCTAGAGAAATAATTTGAGAGGTCACAATATTTAAGAGAAAAAGATCAGATAATTATGCGATCTTCTACTTAGATTCTTGATCCACCCCCGGACGTAAAATTGTATTGCAAAATTAATTAGTATATATTAGTACCAATAACTCCTGAATATGATGAGCAACAAAAGCACACGAAGAGAGGGAAAAAATGTTTCGAAAAGGATTGTTCAGTAATAGAGACCAAAAACAATTAATTTTGACGAGTGAAAGCAGCCTAATTGGTTAAAAATATTTCCACCTCAACCATAAATTAAGAGTTCGAATCACGCTAAGCCTTACTTAATAGTGGTGGTATTTACCCCTCTCTCCTCCCCTTGTATAAAAAAAAAAAAAAATCAATCCTAAAAATCAAAATATTTAATGATGATCATGACAACTCTAAAAAAAAATTAATGTCGTGATGGTATAGAAAATAACGATAAATCAATGAAAAGTACAAGGAATAAAACAAATTCATTTGCTGACAATATGGTTACTTCAATAACAAAAAATTAAATGTAGGAAAATAATAAATGATCAAACTTATTGACCATTAAGGTATTCAAAACACTTACTAGTCCTTACAATGTAGTGATAGGTCATTACCTGGATTTTTTTGGGGTATAAACAGATAATTTTGGTCGGATTTATTATATAAGGATTTTTATGAAGATCAAAGCTTTGAAGAGGATAATGCATAGTTGCATACTTGTTCAGATAGAGGCGGAAATTTTCATTATAAGTTATTGGAAAAAATTAACAGACCTTGATAATATGAGAAAATTTGAACAAAAATTCAGAGAATTAAGAGTCATCCTACAAACTTAGAGCCCATGGAGAAAAGATTTTTGAAATGAACAGAAAATCTTAAATTTTTCTCATCGGTTGTTTTTTTTACCGTTTTATGTTTATTTATTTATTTTTGCTTTGTATGCATTAATTTTTGTAACTTTTTCTTATTTCTTTTATTAATAAGGTCTTTTCGTTTTGCTTTTTAATAGAGCTCTTTTTTTTTTCTTTGCTTATATAAGAAAAAGATGACAAACTTTTTAAACCGTTTTCGTACCTTTTCGACATAATTTGGTGGTCCTGGCACGCTCCACTAATTCGTTACTAATTAATAGGAAATTATATTCCATTTAAAAGGTTACTATATTTTTTGCATGAAGTAGATATATATGTATATGAAACTGTTAGACATGTATGCTCTAAGGAGTAAAAATGTAATACGTTTTTGGAGACATTTTTATCAATAAAGAATTTATTCATTTATATATACCAAATATTGTCCTCTTTACGTTCATATTCGTTGAATGTATGATAAGCAAACAGTAGTCTGAGACTGTCAGTCTAAACCTTAAGAGTTGGGCATATGATGGGATGATTATGCGGTAGACACGACTCTTAAGGTGATGGTCTAAAATATATGATCCGCAATCGAGGGAATAAAGTTGGGCGCTTTATTCATGTAAAGATTGTTATGTTGTCTATATCCCTTTTGGGAGATGGTTTGTCTTGGCCATTGGAGTTGGACTCCGTGAATAGAAACATTGGCGCGTTGTCATAGGTGACGATGTGTTGGATCGGGACATAAAGTGAATTGATTTGGATTAATAATTCTGTCTTGTCAAATCGATTCACTTTAGACAATCATTTGTATTGTATCTTAATCCTGAGATGAATAATGGGCCCGTTGTCTCGACTTGTGTCTTTTGATGTACCAATGGGTGACTCCCACATCTTTATAGTGGCATGCATGCCGGTACGTTGGAGGCATGACTCTTGGTAGCGTAGACTTGTTATTCATAGATATGGAATCCATAGCTCCTCTTTAGGAGTAATGATATCCTCTTATATGCGTTGTCCTGTAATTGGAAAACTGGAGCGCTCAACCATTTGGATACATAGGTGTAACCGAATGGTATACTATCTTTAGATGGTAAGTTTTCTAATGGTGAGACAATGGAACGTAAGATAAAAAATAATCGGGAAGGTAAGACAGAACTTGTCCTTAAGCCGATTATGGATGATCATATGGGGATGCGATACACTATGATATGTCATGGAGACTTAGCTACACGAGCTTCGTAATTCTATAAAGTTCGAGAGTGCAGCTCCAAGCTTTTAGTGGAGTAGCGTTGGAGTTGATAATTGTGAAATGTATATCTGGGATATTGGGTTTCATAATTATCATGAGCTTGAACTTTATAGGTCCATTTTGGTCCCCTTTGCTAGCTCACAAAATCCTGTAACGACACGGCGTGCTTTTCCAATAATTGGTGACTTATGTCGGATTTATCAGATTGGTTTAAAATTTATAAGAATCAAATAATTCATGTCTGTTTATCGGTTGAATTAATTATGTAAGAAATTAGTTCAAGATGAACTTGTTGAATTATGGCGTTCGGATAATTCTTGTCTGTTTATCGGTTGTTTTAATTTTGGACAATTAGAACAAGATAAACTTGTAGAATTATTGTGAATTGATTTATTTTCTTAGAGATTATCTTGATAAAGTTTGTTTTGATCAGATATCTTTTCTATTGGGCTATTTGAATCAAAACTGAGACTTTATCCTTTAGAATCTCGGGTGGAAAATAAAAGATTCGCGGAGATTTTTTCTCGGCAGTTCGGCATGCCGGATGACGTGTTCGGCCTGCCGAACTGGCCAGTTCGGCCTGCCTATCTCACAGTTCGGCATGCCGACCGCGACAGCTAAGATTACGCGTTTTTCACGCGTATCTTATCAGATATTGATCCGAACTTGATTCTATTTCGATTTTTGAGACCTAATCTGATATGGACTGACCCCAAGGACCAATAGGTATAAAAAGGGAGTGAGTCTAATGATTTACTCAGATCAATTTGAGAGATTAAGAGTGATACTCTTCTAGTGAGCATCTAAAAACTCCCTGAGAGCTTTTGTTCACAAATCACGAACACTAGCTTTGGGTTCTCTCTATTGGTTGGAAGGAGAGTCACCGGTGGAAGAGCTGTACGTGTGAGCCCACACTCACTCCGGTTGTGGATAGAGAATAGCAAAGAAGACCAGTTGGTTGAGGCTCTTCTGGAACGTTACTTCTCTACACAGGTCGCGGAGGTTCTTCAGCACACTGAGGTTAGTAAGATCTGTTTAATTTATACATATAATATGTCAAACTTGTGTTTTGGAAAATACTCTGATGAAAAATTTTTTAAAATTCCGCTGCGCACTTTGTTTCCAACAATTGGTATCAGAGCCGAGGTTTTTACATAAATTTGCAAGTTTGTGATCATGTTATATGCATAAATTTTGTGATCTCAATCTCTCCAATGCTTGAATTAAATTTTATAGAGAGATGGCACTCTAGGTTTCTATATAATATACATGTTGTCATGGATTATATGGTGGATGTTTATTAATTAATTATGGTTGATTAAATTGTTGTTTAATTATTTATTAATTAATTAATACCGGTTATGGTTCCTTAGAGGTTAGAATGTGTATCTAGGTTTTTCATGTAATTAGATGGCGGACTATCATCTCCGTCTAGGAATTATTATTTAATTTGTAAGAATTTTGTAATTAAATAATTATTCGGAGAAGATGGAACGAGAAGTCGGATCTTGAAGATAGATGATGGCGCCTCCAGGTATTTCCTGAGTCTCTAATTTTATGTTTTTGAATTGTTGAAAATAAAATTGATGAATTGCATTAAAATTGTATTTTCTAGATTGAGGGTTTTCTGCTCGGTCGGCATGCCGGACCTCACAGTTCGGCAGGCCGAAGGTCACAGATCGGCAGGCCGGACGCATGGTCCGGCAGGCCGACAGTGGGGCAGAAATTTTGGTGCTCTGCCGGCAGGCCGAACCTTCATGTTCGGCAGGCCGAACCACCATGATCGGCAGACCGATCACCCAGATCGGCCTGCCGACCGAAAGCTGCCAGGCGTCCAGAAAAGGTGCGATTTTTAGTGCAGTTTTAATTTTATTTTTGGGACGATTCTGAGAAACATTAAATTTGGATATGACCGGAAATATGAAGTGTTCGATTCATACGGGATTGAGGACTTGAAGATGGACATTACATGAAGAATGATACAGCTTGAGGATTCAAGGATGAAGAATCGATAAATGTCTCGATTATTCTCTTGTAATCTTATTTTTTCTATTCTCTAGGGTGGAACCATAATATTACAGTTATTATTATTATGCTTGTAGCTTTGCTTGATTGCTTTGCTTGTCTGCATTATAATATGATTTACCATGTATATTGATAACATGTCATATAGAATAGGGAGTGCCGCTCATATTAAAATTGTTCATGCATAATTTTAAAATAAAACCTTGACTTCAAAAGATTGAGTGGGAGAAGGTTTTCGAAGAGAGAACCTAAGGCCTCCATCGTTGGTCCATAGGAAGAACATGATGGTCCCAACCCCTAGGAAGGGATTTCTATCATGTACCAGATTGGATCTCTGAAAGGATAAGGTATTTTAGTATGATTTATGATTGCACACCCCTAGGTGGTGATTATAAATCATGGATAAAATATTAAAACGGTGGTTATACACTCACGTTAATTTTATTATTAACCTCCCCTAGGAGCTCTGTTAATAAAATTAATGGCCAAAGAAACGATTATTAGTATATGCTGGATCATACGGGTCCTGGATGGCATATATTAATCAGGAGGGGATCCGTGTTCCTGATTGAATTTGGCATGACTCCCCTAGGAGCTTGTTGAATTCTGAGTTGGGAATTATCGTTGTAAGGTTGTGACATTTTCAAGGTTTTGACACATAAACACATTTGTATGATTTTACATGATTGTGTTAACTTACTAAATTATTATATATGTTTGCTTATGTTTGGTATATGATTCTTTATTGTAGATTGAAAATGTCTAAAAACGCTTTATCATCGATACTTGACAAAAACCAATTGACCGGTGAGAACTATAATGATTGGAAACGGAACCTGGATATCGTCCTTTCCTTTGAGAAACTGAAATATGTTCTGACAACTCCTTGTCCTCCCGAGCCTATGGGAGACTCAAGTAATGAGCAATTCCAAGCGTACGAACGCTGGAAAGATGCTAATGATCAGGCCCGCTGCTATGTTATGGCTAGCATGAATAACGTGCTGCAGGCTCAACATCAGGATTATGAGACTGCGAAGCAGATCTTGGATAATCTTGAGGACATGTTTGGAGGCCAGGCCATAACAAAGCGGCAAGGGGCGCTTCGGAAACTCTTAAACTGTAGACAGAGACCGGGGACATCTGTAAAGGAGCACATGATGTTGGTCATGGGTTACCTCGCTGAGGCTCAAACCAATGGAGCCGACATCGATGCTGAAACTCAGATGACTATGGTCTTTGAGACTCTGTCTAAGGAATTTATTCCGTTTAGAGCTACTTTTAATCTAAGCAATAGACGGAATATGACCTTGACAGAACTGATGAAACAGTTACAAGAGTTTGAACTGCTGATCAGGGAGTCTCCTGCTGGTGGAGAGGCCAATATGGTAGCTGCTTCTGGTTCCAATCCTAACTCTGGGAATGGAAAGAAACAACGGGCCAAGAGTGGGAAGTCTTCTATTCCTATTGCTACCAAGAGCAAGAAGAAGAAGAAGAAGAACCCAAAGAAGCTTAAGTGCTTCTTTTGTGGTAAGGTCGGGCATATAAAGAAGCATTGCAAGGACTTCCTTTCCAAGGGAGGTAGGTGTGATCTTCTATATTTAGAAACTTGTTTGGTTGAGGAATCCAGTGACATTTGGGTCATAGATTCTGGTGCAACTAATCATGTTTGTGTTTCTCTGCAGGGATTCAAAGAAACGAGAAGTCTACTTCGTGAAGACTTAACGCTTCGGATGGGCGATGGATCCTTGGTCTCAGCGGAAGCAGTGGGAGATGTCCATCTTTATTTTGATAATTATAGGAGTTTAATTTTGCGAGATTGTTTTTATGTTCCTAAATTTAAAAGGAATTTAATTTCTGTATCTTCTTTATTTAAAGACTCCTACGTGGTATCTTTTAATGAAAAAGTGGTGATTCGTAAAAACAAATCTTTTATCTGTTCTGGATGGATGCAAAATAATCTATATTTTATCAAACCTAAGATGGACTTGTTGCTTAATGCTGAGATAAATGATAATGACTCAAAAAGACTTAAAACTTCTCACTCTAATAAGACTTATCTTTGGCATTTGCGCCTTGGCCATATTAACCTAAATAGGATTCAAAGGTTGGTAAGGGATGGACCTTTAAGTCACTTAAAGGTGGAATCTATACCTCAATGTGAGTCTTGTTTGGAGGGTAAAATGACCAAAAGACCATACGGGTCTAAGGGCAATAGGGCCGAAGGGGTTCTAGAACTTGTGCATAGTGATGTTTGCGGACCGATGAACATCCGGGCACGAGGAGGGTATGAGTACTTCGTTACTTTTATTGACGATTACTCAAGATATGGGTATGTATACCTAATGCACCACAAAAGCGAAACTTATGATAAGTTCAGGGAGTTTCGGGCTGAAGTGGAAAAGCAATTGGGTAGACCCATAAAGGCACTTCGATCTGATCGAGGTGGGGAATACCTTTCTGATGAGTTCTTGGGACACTTGTTAGAGAATGGGATTTTATCCCATTTGACTGCGCCGGGTACTCCGCAGCAGAATGGCGTAGCAGAGAGAAGGAATAGGACTTTGTTGGACATGATTCGGTCCATGATGAGTTATTCATCATTGCCTTTATCCTTTTGGGGATATGCACTACAAACCGCATGTTATCTTTTGAACAATGTGCCTTCAAAATCGGTCCCTAAAACTCCTCACGAGTTGTGGACAAGACGGAAAACATCCTTAAACCATATTCGCATATGGGGATGTCCAGCTCATGTCCTGTTTAAGGATCCGAATAAGTTGGAAGCACGTTCAGAAGTTTGCGTGTTTGTAGGATATCCAAAAGGGACTAAAGGGGGTTATTTTTATAACCCAAAGGAAAATAAAGTCGTGGTTTCAACTAATGCAACTTTCCTTGAGGAGAGTTACATGAACGACTTTAAACCTCAAAGCAAAGTGGTGCTTGAGGAGTTGAGGGGTAATCCGTTTACTCCGGAGGTTCCGAACGAAACCATTCCGATCGGTGTAGAAAAACCAAACAAACCTGAACAACAACCTCAAGGGCTTCGGCGTAGTGGGAGGATCGGGCGTCAACCTGAGAGGTATATGTTCAATGGGGAGGTCTTTTTGGCTGAACCGGATGAACATGACAGGGATCCTTATACTTACGCAGAAGCTATGGAGGATGTTGATTCAAGACTCTGGACAGAGGCCATGAACATTGAGATGAAGTCTATGGAGACTAATCGGGTCTGGGAGCTTGTGGATCTTCCCGAAGGGGTAAAACCCATAGGGTGTAAGTGGATCTACAAGAGGAAAAGAGGAGTGGATGGAAAGGTCGAAACCTTTAAGGCTAGACTGGTAGCTAAGGGTTATACGCAAAAGGAAGGAATCGATTATGAGGAAACCTTTTCGCCTGTAGCCATGCTTAAGTCCATCCGGATTCTCTTGTCCATAGCTGCCGCTCTCGACTACGAGATTTGGCAGATGGATGTCAAGACGGCTTTTCTGAATGGCTATCTTGATGAGTCCATTTATATGGAACAACCAGACGGGTTCAAGGTCACGGGTCAAGAGGGTAAGGTTTGTAAGTTGCTAAAGTCTATTTATGGACTTAAGCAGGCTTCTCGTTCTTGGAACATAAGATTTGATCAAGTGATCAAGACTTATGGGTTCTCACAAAATGTGGATGAACCATGTGTTTACAAACACATTAAGAATGGGAAGGTGGTTTTTCTACTACTCTATGTAGATGACATTCTGCTAATTGGCAATGACGTTGGGGCATTGTCATCGGTCAAATTATGGTTGACCAAGCAGTTTGACATGAAGGACTTGGGTGAGGCTAATTTTGTTCTCGGTATCCAGATCTTGCGGGATAGGAAGAACAAAATGATAGCTTTGTCACAGGCCGGCTACATAGATAAAATTCTCAGGAGGTTTGCAATGCAGGATTCCAAGAAAGGTGGGCAACCATCTAGGTCTGGAATTACTCTTTCTAAGAAAGACTCTCCAAAGTCTTATGAAGAAAGAGAATACATGAAGAAGGTGCCTTATGCTTCGGCAGTGGGTAGTCTCATGTATGCCATGCTTTGCACTCGACCGGATATTAGCTATGCGGTCGGGATTGTGAGTCGATTTCAGGCGGATCCAGGACCGAACCATTGGGTTGCGGTAAAGCATATTTTCAAGTACCTGAGAAGGACTCGAGGGTATATGCTTGTGTATTCGGGTGAGGATTTAACTCCTCTAGGATACACTGATTCGGATTTTCAATCCTGCCTGGATTCTAGGAAATCGACTTCAGGGTTTGTGTTTACTCTGGGTGGCGGTGCCATCAGTTGGAGAAGTGCGAAGCAAGATTGCACTTCGGATTCAACGATGGAGGCCGAGTATGTGGCGGCTAGTGATGCTTCGAAAGAAGCAGTGTGGCTCCGCAAGTTCCTTGGGGATCTTGAGGTAGTTCCTGGTATGGATAAAGCGGTATCACTGTACTGTGATAACAGTGCGGCGGTAGCTAATGCTAAGGAACCAAGATTTCACAAGAAGAGTAAGCATATTGATCGGAAGTATCATGTGATAAAGGACTTCGTTGAGAGCGGGCATGTCACGGTGTGCAAGATCGCGTCAGAGGACAATTTAGCTGATCCATTTACGAAGACACTTTCTGGGAGAGTCTTCGAAAGGCATGTGGAAGCTATGGGGATGCGAAATTTGCAGTATTTACTCACTTAGTGCAAGTGGGAGATTGTTAGACATGTATGCTCTAAGGAGTAAAAATGTAATACGTTTTTGGAGACATTTTTATCAATAAAGAATTTATTCATTTATATATACCAAATATTGTCCTCTTTACGTTCATATTCGTTGAATGTATGATAAGCAAACAGTAGTCTGAGACTGTCAGTCTAAACCTTAAGAGTTGGGCATATGATGGGATGATTATGCGGTAGACACGACTCTTAAGGTGATGGTCTAAAATATATGATCCGCAATCGAGGGAATAAAGTTGGGCGCTTTATTCATGTAAAGATTGTTATGTTGTCTATATCCCTTTTGGGAGATGGTTTGTCTTGGCCATTGGAGTTGGACTCCGTGAATAGAAACATTGGCGCGTTGTCATAGGTGACGATGTGTTGGATCGGGACATAAAGTGAATTGATTTGGATTAATAATTCTGTCTTGTCAAATCGATTCACTTTAGACAATCATTTGTATTGTATCTTAATCCTGAGATGAATAATGGGCCCGTTGTCTCGACTTGTGTCTTTTGATGTACCAATGGGTGACTCCCACATCTTTATAGTGGCATGCATGCCGGTACGTTGGAGGCATGACTCTTGGTAGCGTAGACTTGTTATTCATAGATATGGAATCCATAGCTCCTCTTTAGGAGTAATGATATCCTCTTATATGCGTTGTCCTGTAATTGGAAAACTGGAGCGCTCAACCATTTGGATACATAGGTGTAACCGAATGGTATACTATCTTTAGATGGTAAGTTTTCTAATGGTGAGACAATGGAACGTAAGATAAAAAATAATCGGGAAGGTAAGACAGAACTTGTCCTTAAGCCGATTATGGATGATCATATGGGGATGCGATACACTATGATATGTCATGGAGACTTAGCTACACGAGCTTCGTAATTCTATAAAGTTCGAGAGTGCAGCTCCAAGCTTTTAGTGGAGTAGCGTTGGAGTTGATAATTGTGAAATGTATATCTGGGATATTGGGTTTCATAATTATCATGAGCTTGAACTTTATAGGTCCATTTTGGTCCCCTTTGCTAGCTCACAAAATCCTGTAACGACACGGCGTGCTTTTCCAATAATTGGTGACTTATGTCGGATTTATCAGATTGGTTTAAAATTTATAAGAATCAAATAATTCATGTCTGTTTATCGGTTGAATTAATTATGTAAGAAATTAGTTCAAGATGAACTTGTTGAATTATGGCGTTCGGATAATTCTTGTCTGTTTATCGGTTGTTTTAATTTTGGACAATTAGAACAAGATAAACTTGTAGAATTATTGTGAATTGATTTATTTTCTTAGAGATTATCTTGATAAAGTTTGTTTTGATCAGATATCTTTTCTATTGGGCTATTTGAATCAAAACTGAGACTTTATCCTTTAGAATCTCGGGTGGAAAATAAAAGATTCGCGGAGATTTTTTCTCGGCAGTTCGGCATGCCGGATGACGTGTTCGGCCTGCCGAACTGGCCAGTTCGGCCTGCCTATCTCACAGTTCGGCATGCCGACCGCGACAGCTAAGATTACGCGTTTTTCACGCGTATCTTATCAGATATTGATCCGAACTTGATTCTATTTCGATTTTTGAGACCTAATCTGATATGGACTGACCCCAAGGACCAATAGGTATAAAAAGGGAGTGAGTCTAATGATTTACTCAGATCAATTTGAGAGATTAAGAGTGATACTCTTCTAGTGAGCATCTAAAAACTCCCTGAGAGCTTTTGTTCACAAATCACGAACACTAGCTTTGGGTTCTCTCTATTGGTTGGAAGGAGAGTCACCGGTGGAAGAGCTGTACGTGTGAGCCCACACTCACTCCGGTTGTGGATAGAGAATAGCAAAGAAGACCAGTTGGTTGAGGCTCTTCTGGAACGTTACTTCTCTACACAGGTCGCGGAGGTTCTTCAGCACACTGAGGTTAGTAAGATCTGTTTAATTTATACATATAATATGTCAAACTTGTGTTTTGGAAAATACTCTGATGAAAAATTTTTTAAAATTCCGCTGCGCACTTTGTTTCCAACAGAAACATGATCTCGCTACTTCAGTGTCACGCCCCGGAGTACGGGAGGTGACGTGGCGGAATATTTAGATTAATTAAAAGAGAGTTTAATTGAAATTAAGGGTTTAAAAATCCAATTAAGCAAGAAATAAAGAGATTTTTCCACCACATTTGATAAAGAATTTAAAATCATTAAACAAATAACAATAATTGAATAAAAACCGCGAATATGGGTTCCACAACCCACAACTTGTGCACACACATGGTTCTGACAATATCATAAATACAATTACAGTCCAAGTACAAATAAAGTTAAGTCTTACATGCCTTGATTAATAAATACAGAATGTAAATAAATTCTCCTATTGCTCCTGAGTTCGGTCCGAAGAATCTTCTCCAAACCTAAATGAGAAACCACCTAGAAGGGGGGGGGGAATTTAAAACAATAAAACGTGAGCGAAAGGCTCAGTAGGACTAAGTTTTATAAAATAATTTAATGCAAAGAAACATAGCATTATCAGGAGTTATGCAAGAAGAAACTTAAATAAATAAATAAATAAATTGAGTAGAACCGTTCTGACACAGAACAGTCTACTCGTCAAATCAAAACACCAGTTTACTTTTACCTAGGCAAACCATGATATCACCACCGTAGTGGCCCAGCTGGGTTTCGGGACCTGCCCCCAAGGTCGATCACGACCCGATCTCTGATATGGCATCATGCCCATGTGTTTATTATCATTATCATTCAAAACCCAATTACCGAGTGTTGTCAATTACATTTATTATGAAATTCATTTCAGATCACGGTATAATAAAATATAACCGATAAAACCATTTTCAAACAACCGTTGAAAACATTTTGATAGAAATCATTTTCAAAGGCAAAACATTTCAAAACCAAGCTATCAAAGAAATAGGATAGAAGTCCTACCTCAATACTCGTGCCGGTGCCCCACACCGTAATCCCGATCCGCGATACGTTAGCTCCACAGAACCACGAACAATCCTAGATACAAACTAAGTCGATCAATATCTAGTTCGAAACATTCTATGTTACTAAATCATTTCATGATGTCCTAGTGTACCATTTGTACCTTTAAAATCATCCTATAAGGTTGGGATTTAAATCAGGGTTCAAAACAATGAAAACGGGTAAAAATTACAAAATTTTCCATGCCTCGGTTGGCCTGCCGGACGCCCTGCTTCGGCCTGCCGAACTGCACAGTTCGGCCTGCCGGACTGCACAGTTCGGCCTGCCGGAAACAAGGTTCGGCCTGGCGAACATTTCCCCAGATTCGGCCTGCCGGTCGGAAGAACACCGGCCTGCCGATCATCACTTCGGCCTGCCGAACTGAGAAGATCCAGAAATCCCAGCCACGGGTTTCTCGATCCCCAAAATCCAAATCTTGTTTCTAACCTGTTTTTCTCAAATCCCAGGCATGAAAAACAACTATAGTTGATAGAAAAATATTCTAGAACATGTTTGGGATCATTTAAACAACATTTAAACTCGAAATCCTCAAAAATCCAAAAATGAAAAAAAAGAGGAGAAAAATGAAAATCTTGAATCCAATCCGTTTTTCTTCAATCTAGGTTTAGATTCTAGTTGTTCTAAGCTCATTTAACACAAATCCAAGGTTTTCTAAGCTTAAACAAACTTAGATTTCAAAAACACACAAAATTAAAAATTTTGTAAAAAGTTTAGAAATTTCGAATCTAACCTCGAATCGAAGCTTCAATCCGCGTTCTCGGTCGCCGAATCACGTCCCCGAGCTTCCTCCTTGCTGTTCCGAAGCTTGGATTCGAATGGAAATCAAAAATTTTGAAAGAGATTGAGAGAGAGAGGGAACTGCCGAGAGAGAGAAGAGAGAGAGAGAGTGAAACGTGAATGAGGAGAGAGAGAGAGAGAAAAGAGAAATAAATAGAGAAAATCGGTGGACGGTTTTACTGTGCGAAAACCATGTGCCGCCCACGGTTTTGTAAAACAGAGTATTTTTAACATTTTACAAATTGTTGTGTTTTAAAACTCAAAACATCATTTTAAATCAACAAGAAATCTTTTGAACACATCAATTTAACAAAACAACCAAAAAAACTAAAAATCCAACCAAATAATCTAATTAAAGTTAAAACTTTAATTATGGCACACTAATTCATCATTTACATTACATTAATATTAAATAAATTTCGGGACGTTACAGCTCTCCACCCCTAAAAGAAATTTCGTCCTCGAAATTTAAAACTCATCTCAAAAGCAAAACAAATGCGGATATAACTCCCGCATACCCGACTCTAGTTCCCAAGTGGCTTCATCAACCCCGTGATGCTGCCACACGACCTTTACCAACGGTATCTCACGACGACGCAAGCTAATCACTTTCCGGTCGATGATCTGAATCGGCACTTCTTCGTACGTCATATCCTTCTGAACCTGCACATCGCGAAACGAAACTATCTTATCCTGCCCAGGTGGACATTTCCTAAGCATCGACACATGAAACACATCGTGCACATGAGAAAGTTCGGGCGGAAGATCAAGCCGATAAGCGACCACACCAACACGCTGAGTGATCTCGAACGGCCCGATATACCTCGGCGCGAGCTTCCCACTCACTCCGAACCGCATAGTTCCCTTACGAGGTGACACCCTCAAGAGAACAAAATCTCCAACCGCGAACTCTAAGGGTCTACGTCTCCTATCTGCGTAGCTCTTCTGCCGACTCTGAGCTGCTCTCAACCGATCCCGGATCACCGCGACTTTCTCGTTGCTGTCACGAATCTCATCTGGCCAAAGAATAACTCTATCTTCCGGCTCAGCCCAACACACAGGTGATCGACACGGTCGCCCATACAATGCCTCAAATGGTGCCATACCGATACTCGCCTGATAACTGTTGTTGTACGCGAACTCCGCCAAATGCAAATATTGCTTCCAATTCCCGCCGAAGTCCAACGCACAAGCACGCAACATATCCTCGAGAACCTGAATGACCCGCTCAGACTGCCCATCAGTCTGAGGATGAAACGCCGTACTGAAGTTCAAATCTGTACCCAAAGCCTCCTGAAAACTCCTCCAGTACTTAGCATTAAACCTGGTATCTCGATCAGAGGTGATGGACAAAGGAACTCCATGCAACCTCACAATGTTCTGCATATACAACTCCCCGAGAATCTTCCTGGAACACGTCGACCTAAACGGAATGAAATGCGCCGATTTCGTCAACCTGTCGACCACAACCCAAACTGCATCATGCCGCTGCTCCGTCCTCGGCAAACCTGTGAGGAAATCCATCGTCACATGCTCCCATTTCCAACCTGGAATAGGAAGCGGCTGAAGCTGACCTGCAGGCTTCTGATGCTCGGCTTTCACCTGAAGACACGTCGAACACTTGGCCACGTACTCGCAAACATCTTTCTTCATGCCTCTCCACCAATAGTGCCTCTTCAAATCACGATACATCTTGGTGCTCCCCGGATGAATAGCGAACTGAGACCTATGAGCTTCGTCTAGAACGGCTTTCGTCACCTCGACGATAACTGAAACTGCAAGACGCTCCCGGAAGTACAACGATCCATCTGCATGCACGCTCCATTCCTCGAACTGCTCTCCGTTCTGAATCCGCGACCAAATCCCCTGCAAATGTCGATCCTGCCACTGACCTTGCTTCACCATCCGAACAAGAGCTGGAGTCGCTTCCACATGATACAACAAAACTCGATCATCGTCTTCATGATACTGTAGCCGATACTCACTCACTGTCGCATCCCTGCTCCAGTCCTCAAAAATCAAACAAGCGAGAATCCCTGAAGACCTCCTACTAAGCGCGTCCGCGACCACATTAGCTTTCCCGGGATGATACTGCAACGCGAAATCATAATCCTCCATGTACTCTACCCATCTGCGCTGCCTCAAGTTGAGATCCCTCTGAGTGAACAAATATCTCAAACTCTTGTGATCGGAGAAGACCTGAAACGATGCTCCATACAAGTAACATCTCCAAATCTTCAGAGCGTAGATCACCGCTGCAAGCTCTAAATCGTGAGTAGGATAATTCCGCTCGTGAGGTTGTAGCTGTCTTGGTTCGGATGCAACCACACGTCCATGCTGCATCAACACGCATCCAAGTCCGCGCCCTGAAGCATCCGCATAAACCTCATACGGCTCGTCACTGCTAGGAATAATCAACACTGGAGCTGAAGTCAACCGGTTCTTCAATTCCTGAAAAGCAGACTCACAGTCTTCATCCCACTCAAACCTGACATTTTTCTTGATCAATCTCGTCAACGGAGCTGCAATCTTCGAAAAGTCCTTTACAAATTTCCTGTAATATCCAGCAAGACCTAAGAAGCTGCGAATCTCCGCTACATTCCTTGGTCGTTCCCACTCCAATATAGCTTCAATCTTGGACGGATCCACTAAAATACCATGCTCCGAGATGACATGACCCAGAAATTTGACCTCGGTCAACCAGAACTCACATTTTTCCCTCTTAGCATACAACTGGTGCTCCCGCAGAGTCTGAAGCACGACCCGAAGATGCTGCTCATGCTCCTCCCATGTCTTAGAATACACAAGAATATTATCGATGAACACGATCACGAACTGATCCAGACACGGCCTAAATATCCTGTTCATCAAATCCATAAAAGCTGCTGGAGCATTCGTCAACCCAAAAGACATAACCAGAAACTCGAAGTGCCCATACCGAGTCCTAAAAGCTGTCTTGGGAATATCCTCTTCCTTGATTCTGAGCTGATGATAACCTGACCGCAAATCAATCTTCGAGAAGTATCGCGAACCTCCCAACTGATCAAATAGCTCATCAATCCTAGGCAAAGGATACTTGTTCTTCACCGTAACACTATTCAGCTGCCGATAATCCACACATAACCTGAGAGTCCCATCGTGTTTCTTAGCGAACAAAACAGGTGCTCCCCACGGAGATGTGCTATTCCGGATATATCCTTTATCAGTAAGCTCCTGAAGTTGCTTCCTCAATTCCTTCATTTCTGCCGGCGCCATCCGATAAGGTGCTATAGAAATCGGTGATGTCCCTGGAAACAACTCGATACCAAACTCAATCTCCCGATACGGTGGTAACCCTGATAACTCGTCGGGGAAGACATCCTCGAACTCATCAACCACCGGAATCGCTACACCACTACTCGAAACATAGGGCTCGCAATCTAGATTGGCAAGAAAAGCAAAACAATCTAGATTCCTTCGCCCTCCTAGACATGACTTCATGAGACGCTCACTCATTAGCCAATCACCACCACCCTGGTAAGTGATTACCGTCCCACTTTCAGACACTAGGGTCACTTTTCTAAGTTGGCAGTCCACAACTGCACTATACCTGGACAATCAGTCCATCCCTAAGATTACATCATAGGAACTCATGGGGAGTACAATCAAATCACTTTTCAAAATCTCATCCCCAATCTTTATATTACAGGATTTACACATACAATTCACACACACCAGCCCCAAGGGAGAAGTTATGACTAGGGGTTCCTTAAACTCTTCTACTTCTAATCCCAAGGCATGTACAAAGGAACTCGAAATGAGAGAATGAGAGGCACCGGTATCAAATAAAACGCGAGCTAGAGATCTAGAAACCAAAATCATACCATCGACAACCGCGTTACCAATCTGAGAATCTGACCCTCCAGATGCCATTGCATGAACCTACACTGGCGCTTTCCCTTTTCCTCTACCGACATTACTGGGTCCTGGATTACTCGGCCGATACTACTGAGATGGAGATGACTGCACACTACCTGTACTCGGCGCTCTATACTGAGGAACACTGCGTTGAAAATACTGCGGCTGCTGCCCCCGTGCCGGATGTGAGAATTGCTGAGGAGAGAACTGCGGATACTGCAACTGCGGGTACTGCGGAAGAGGAGGTAGGGTATGAGGCTGAGGCTGAGATGAACGACTGGCATCCTCCCCGGTCTGAGATCCAAGACGAGCACTCCTGATTGGGCAATTCCTCTTGAGGTGTCCGGGCTGCTGACAGAAATGACAATGAAAGCTGTAGGGATTGCTGCGCCCGCTGCCAGACGAACTGCTACTGCCACTGGTCGCACCGCCTTGCTTGCCTTTCCCCGGAGCTGGACGACTACTGGTGCTCTTCCTGCCACTCCTCTGCGGTCCTCCTAAAGCCTTGGCTCGGTCCTCACAATACTGCACGTAATCATTCTCCACGGAGATCGCCGACGACACAAGCTCTCCGAAACTCCTAAGTCGTAGAGCAACCAACTGCCGCCGAATAGGAGCCTTGAGCCCTTCCTGGAACTTGATACACTTTTCACGCTCCGATGCCACAGCTGATGGAGCAAACCTAGCCAACTCGCTAAACTTTGCCTCATACTCCCGAACTGATAGATCACCCTGCTGCAATCTATAAAACTCAGCTGCTTTCTGATCTCTATACCCCTGCGGAAAATACCGATCATAGAACAGCTCCTCGAACTTGTCCCAACCGATATCGCCACCGCGCTCCAGACGCTTAGTTTGTTTCCACCAGGTGTTAGCGCCACCCTCGAGCTTATATGCCGCAAACTCCACACGATACTCCTCAGGCACACCAAGAGTATCAAGATGCTTCAAGATCGAATCCAACCAATACTCTGCTAACTGCGGATCCCCATTGCCATCAAAAGTCGGAATAGACGCCCGCCGAAATTCCTTAAAGAAAGCATGCCGACTACCAACACTGGAGTCTTCCGGTCTAGTCCTGGCTGCCATCTGCCGGAAAGCCGCAAACATAGACCTCATCATGCTCTCATCATTTCCGAACTCAGCGTCAGCAGTCGAACGACGTCTAGGTGCCATTCTCTCACTTCTGAAAACAAAATTTGGACTGTCAGAGGTATTTCATTGTCAAACCTATGTGTGCACAATTCCCAAGGTTCATAACCTTGAGCTCTGATACCATTCTGTCACGCCCCGGAGTACGGGAGGTGACGTGGCAGAATATTTAGATTAATTAAAAGAGAGTTTAATTGAAATTAAGGGTTTAAAAATCCAATTAAGCAAGAAATAAAGAGATTTTTCCACCACATTTGATAAAGAATTTGAAATCATTAAACAAATAATAATAATTGAATAAAAACCGCGAATATGGGTTCCACAACCCACAACTTGTGCACACACATGGTTCTAACAATATCATAAATACAATTACAGTCCAAGTACAAATAAAGTTAAGTCTTACATGCCTTGATTAATAAATACAGAATATAAATAAATTCTCCTATTGCTCCTGAGTTCGGTCCGAAGAATCTTCTCCAAACCTAAATGAGAAACCACCTAGAAGGGGGGGGGGGGGAATTTAAAACAGATAAAACGTGAGCGAAAGGCTCAGTAGGACTAAGTTTTATAAAATAATTTAATGCAAAGAAACATAGCATTATCAGGAGTTATGCAAGAAGAAACTTGAATAAATAAATAAATAAATTGAGTAGAACCGTTCTGACACAGAACAGTCTACTCGTCAAATCAAAACACCAGTTTACTTTTACCTAGGCAAACCATGATATCACCACCGTAGTGGCCCAGCTGGGTTTCGGGACCTGCCCCCAAGGTCGATCACGACCCGATCTCTGATATGGCATCATGCCCATGTGTTTATTATCATTATCATTCAAAACCCAATTACCGAGTGTTGTCAATTACATTTATTATGAAATTCATTTCAGATCACGGTATAATAAAATATAACCGATAAAACCATTTTCAAACAACCGTTGAAAACATTTTGATAGAAATCATTTTCAAAGGCAAAACATTTCAAAACCAGGCTATCAAAGAAATAGGATAGAAGTCCTACCTCAATACTCGTGCCGGTGCCCCACACCGTAATCCTGATCCGCGATACGTTAGCTCCACAGAACCACGAACAATCCTAGATACAAACTAAGTCGATCAATATCTAGTTCGAAACATTCTATGTTACTAAATCATTTCATGATGTCCTAGTGTACCATTTGTACCTTTAAAATCATCCTATAAGGTTGGGATTTAAATCAGGGTTCAAAACAATGAAAACGGGTAAAAATTACAAAATTTTCCATGCCTCGGTTGGCCTGCCGGACGCCCTGCTTCGGCCTGCCGAACTGCACAGTTCGGCCTGCCGGACTGCACAGTTCGGCCTGCCGGAAACAAGGTTCGGCCTGGCGAACATTTCCCCAGATTCGGCCTGCCGGTCGGAAGAACACCGGCCTGCCGATCATCACTTCGGCCTGCCGAACATGAACTTCGGCCTGCCGAACTGGGAAGATCCAGAAATCCCAGCCACGGGTTTCTCGATCCCCAAAATCCAAATCTTGTTTCTAACCTGTTTTTCTCAAATCCCAGGCATGAAAAACAACTATAGTTGATAGAAAAACATTCTAGAACATGTTTGGGATCATTTAAACAACATTTAAACTCGAAATCCTCAAAAATCCAAAAATGAAAAAAAAGAGGAGAAAAATGAAAATCTTGAATCCAATCCGTTTTTCTTCAATCTAGGTTTAGATTCTAGTTGTTCTAAGCTCATTTAACACAAATCCAAGGTTTTCTAAGCTTAAACAAACTTAGATTTCAAAAACACACAAAATTAAAAATTTTGTAAAAAGTTTAGAAATTTCGAATCTAACCTCGAATCGAAGCTTCAATCCGCGTTCTCGGTCGCCGAATCACGTCCCCGAGCTTCCTCCTTGCTGTTCCGAAGCTTGGATTCGAATGGAAATCAAAAATTTTGAAAGAGATTGAGAGAGAGAGGGAACTGCCGAGAGAGAGAAGAGAGAGAGAGAGTGAAACGTGAATGAGGAGAGAGAGAGAGAGAAAAGAGAAATAAATAGAGAAAATCGGTGGACGGTTTTACTGTGCGAAAACCATGTGCCGCCCACGGTTTTGTAAAACAGAGTATTTTTAACATTTTACAAATTGTTGTGTTTTAAAACTCAAAACATCATTTTAAATCAACAAGAAATCTTTTGAACACATCAATTTAACAAAACAACAAAAAAAAACTAAAAATCCAACCAAATAATCTAATTAAAGTTAAAACTTTAATTATGGCACACTAATTCATCATTTACATTACATTAATATTAAATAAATTTCGGGACGTTACATTCAGTGTGTTATATATATATATATATGTATGTGTGTGTGTGTGTATATATATATATATCTCATCAAATTTTGTGATAATGTATGACATTTGATCTTATTAAAGTAGTAAATTTACATAGATATGACTACACTTCAATTGGTGATATAGTTATCTTCCAGAAAAAAAAAATGGTGATATAGTTTGACGCATTACCAGCAAACGAACGGTAAACACCACAGCTAGCTTCTATCACAATTCGCGCGTAGGGGAAAAAGAGAATTTTGTGGTACGATATTGAAAATTATCCTATGGGCAGGTACCATTCCGAACAATATTATCACCTCATAATCATAAAAGATTAACAAACGTATGACACTTAAAGACTATATGGGAGCGCTCTGAAAAAGTTGTTTTTCACTTTTTGAGTTCAAAATTTAATTTTAGAAGTGTTTAGATGATGTCGTAGAAGTGTTTCGAGTCAAAGCGTAAGCCACAAGATGTAGCTTCTAAAAACACCTTTGAAATAGACTTTGAGCTTGATTGGGAGGGCTTCTTAAAAGCTATTTTTAGCTTGTAAAAGCTACTTTTGCAAATGATTGATGACTTGTCAGAAATGTTTTTGCTCTTCAAAAAAGCACTTTTCTCATTCATAGTACAATAGAAATTATGCCAAATAGGCCCTTTAAAACATATATAAGAGTTTTTATAAAGGCATTATAAACTTCATTATAACAATTTTATTACGTATTAAAAATTTTTAAAACTATTTTGACCTATTTAAGTTTTTTTAAAAGTATGGCTCCAAAAACTTATTAAAAAGCCAAAATTTTTGCTTCTCTTTTATTACTGGCTAAAAATCCAAACAAAAGCTATACCAAATAGGCCGTTATTAATGCTTGAAGCTAATCTGACAGTTATTATATTATACGATTAGTTTTAGACACTAAAGTATTTTTTATACCCTATCATAGAATTGTGCTAACAATATCTATATAATCATCATCATATTTTCTTTCTTTATCCCCAATTTTCCTAACTTAAAAAGGAATAAAAGAGAGAGACATTCGTACTATACAAACTACGTGCCATGTACCTATTAACTGTTTTACTATTTCTAATAGCCACTTACGAAATGATAAATAAATTTATCCGTGGTACTCTTGAGATGTTAAAAAAAAGAAGAAGAAGAAAATAATGTATTTTTGTAGTTTTTTTTGAAATAAATAGTAGATTTTAAAAATATTTGTAGTAAATAATAACCAAAAAAAAAATTTCATCGATTATATTTTCTATTTGCTACTATTTTTATAAATATTATCAAAACTTGTTTTTATTTAAATAAGTTTTAAAAAGTAATATTTACTACTACTTTTCAAAAAAGATGTAAAATATATAGCTAAATGAAGTACTATTGCCTTTTTTTCTTTCGTTTTTTTCAAATGTATATATAAATAATTGTCTGTCTCTCTCCTCCGGTTATTATCAAATGATCTCTTACTTTTATAATTGTAAAATAAATGAAGTAAAGTCTCAACTATGTTTGCTTTGCAATATTAGTTATATTTGAATTTATTTGGTATTTTGATCAAGGGATATGATTTTATATCAGTGGGAACAAATAATTTTTTTAATTTATTTCTCACTATCATACTTCTAATCTTCTTTTACCTTTTATTTATCAGCCAATCTTTGTCTTAAATATTTTTTTTCATAATCTTTCAGATTAAATTAAAGATCATTGTATACACACACACACTACATATAGTTTTAATGCATAGTATTATAAAAAAAAACGTTGATATCTAAATACGGTATAACTAAAGAATAAATAGATCAGCAGAAACTTATACTAATACACACAATTCAAATGATATATAAAGAAGTACGTAAAATTAATAAAAAGATATATAATTATGTCAGGGTCTCAAGAAATTTATTTTAAAAATCATCCTTTTATTTTGGCTATTACAACTTGATCCTTTCGATTTTTGGAAAATTGATCCTTTCGATCTAAAGTGAATGTTATACTAAGATTACGACGTCACTAAAATATCTGGGTGGCGAAAAAACTTCTAAACCTTATTAAATGAAACATACGCATTTCAAAGACTAAATCATACCTTAAAAAAAAAAGAAAAAAGAAAGAGGTGAAGATGTCCTTATTGCACATACAAAAAAGTAGGGTTCATACTCAAAATGTTACGAATCTTACGTTTAATAAATTACAAAGTCATTCAAACTAACGCTTGATAACTCTAATTCAAATAACACATAAAACTTAAAATTAGTTTGGCAAGTCGTTGGATCCAGCTGTAGTGTGAAACTCTCAGCAATTATAGTAAAAGGCAAAAAGTTACTATAATATAAAACTCTCATATGCTGTAATTTTTAAACTAAAATTTTTTAGTTCTAACTAATTTGTCAAATGATCTATAAGTTATTGAAACATAATCAGGTTCCTCAAAAAAAAAAAAAAAAAAACAATGATAAAGTTCGCTGTAATTTGAGGCCTGTATTATTACGAATCTGAAAAGGTCTTCTTATTTTGAGCACAATCAATGAGTCAAGTGTGAACTTTTAGTAATGCCACATCGAATTCTCAGATATTCGACATTGAGTTATAATTTTAAAGGGATATTCTTGTCATACCTTCTATTTTAGGTTTATTTAAAAACTAATATCTTTAATTTTTAAACTCATCAAATATATATTTTTAGATTAAATTTAATATATATAGAAGGTAAATTCTACAATTAAATTTGTTCAGGCCGCTCCAGGGAATAGGTTAGGTGAGAGTTAGTTAGTTGCTTTCGAGTCAACCTGCAATGTGAACAAAGCATAAAATGCGATGACTTTAAATAGACGCATAAACTTATAGTGATTCACCTCTAGAATAGAAGCTAGGTCTACTGTTGGGTCTCGGGTTTTCACTATATAGAGATATAGTATAGAAATTGAGGTGATAGAGAATGAAAGAGAGAGAAGGGGATTTAAAAAAAGTAGAAAGAGAGTGTGTGTGAATGTTCAGAGTATAAAAGTGTGTATTTTGTGGGATCAATGTCATATTTATAGTAGACAAAATTGGCTCCCTTTTTCCTGATTTTGGAGCTGATTTTGAGTTGAGCAAGGAAAGGGTCACGTTTTTATTTGCTTTAAATTCATTTTCTCATTTGTTTGTTTGCTTATTTGTTTTAAGGTTGCTCATTCTTTAAGATTGATGTGATTTTTGCCGTTATTTGCATATTTCATTAATTTGATCTTTATAGGATCCAAGGGTGATCCTTTTTTGATTTATTCTGTGAGGTCCCGCTACTCTTTAGTCGATTATTAGCTCCATCTCCAATCGAATATCTGGCCAGTCTACTTCCTCCAGTTGAGTCTTCCAAGAAATCTATTGACATGTGCATGGTGGAGGTTGTGGTGCTGTTTTTGGTATACAAATCTCTAGCTTACCTTGGTCAATAATTGATTTTAGCCTTTAAAATATCAAATTATCCTCAAATAAAATAAAAAAAAGTAAAACTAAAAAAGAGAGAAAAACAATAAAAAAAACGACACAAAAAACCATGTATTAGGGTATTTAGTACCTTTTGAAATCAAAACCTTAAGTTTAAAGGTTTTTTTATTTTTATTTTTTATTTTTAAGCTTTCTTACTTTTCTATTTGAGGCCGTTTTAGACGCTTTAAAGTCAAAATTAAAGGTTAACTAGGACAAAGAATAAATTTATATATTAAACACAATATGAAGATATACATTCGATAAACTAAAAACTAATACTAAAGTTTTTAAATAAGCCTGAAACATCAATAAAAATAAATAAAAATTACACAAAATATCAGATTTTTAAATACTAATTATAAATTATGTCACCTGATTTAAAAAAAAAAGATATTAAAAAATTAAAATTTTAAAGTAACTAAAAACGCAAAAATACCTCATAGTAGATTTCTTTCCTCTTCTATTCTCTCTCTTCACCTCTCTCGATATCTCTCTCCCCTCCATCTATTCTTATCTTCTCTCTCTCATCTTGCTGTTCTCTCTCTAGATCTTCACTTCTCTCTCTCGTTGGAGTCGTGTCAGAGCCACTGTTTTGGTGTTTTCTTGGTAGCGAAAAAGGAATCATGGCCTAGCTCTTATGATCATCTACGATTTTGGTGGTTGCGATCTGTATCGCGCCGTAGATTCTTGCGATTTTGCAATTACTTCAACTGTCGCGTTTGGCTCTGGTGGTTGTGATTTGGCATTGCGATGTTGAAATTTTTCGGTCACAACGAGTTTCTCTGACCTGACCCATGACGGAGACGACTTCATAAACGTTCTCTTCCTTTTTCTTTTCTATAGATTCCAGATCTGTTAATTGCTGGCTGAGATCGTGTGTCTATGGTGTCGCTCGGTGGCAGAAATGGAGGAGATTTGAAGCGACGATGGTTCGATTCTGTATATCGGATGATGTCTGTCATTTTGGGAGGGCGGTGTCATCCGATGGCGGCGGTGCGATGACAAACTCAATAGGAATATGGTAGCCCTTGTTCCGGCAGAAAATAGTTTTTTTTTTTTTTTTTTTTTTTAGTATCAGCATTTTTATTTTTATTTTTTTTAGTATTTTGAAATCCAGTATATGGAAATATAGTATTTATATGTAAATACAAAATTTCTTTGCTGCTAGTGACTTCGTCGGTGCCGGTGGTGTCCCACAATGTCATCGGTAAATTTTTTGTATTTACATGATAAAACAGTATTAGCAAAGTAATACTGTATTTTTCTACCACTGTTGGTCCGATGAAGTCACTGGTAAATTTTTGTATTGATATGGTAATATATTATTTTTGGAGTAATACTATATTTCTCAGCTACTGGTGGTCTGAGGAAGTCGCAGGTGAAATTTTATATTTATATGGAAATATAATATTAATAAAATAATACTGTATTTTTCGATTGTCGAATGTTCGACAAAATCATCGGTCAATTTTTGTATTTACATAGTAATACACTATTAATGGACGAATAATACTGTATTTTCTAATCGTTGGTGGTCTTACGAGGTCGTCGATGAATTTTTATATTTATACAGTAATACAGTATTAAAGAGTCATACTGCATTTCTTGACCGCCTGCAGTTCGACGAAGTCACATGTAAATTTTTGTATCTACATAGTCATACAGTATTACTAGAGTAATATTGCATTTTCTAGCGGTAGGAACAGAGACGAGGGCGATAGATATAGAGGAGAAATAAGTAGAAGTACTTTGGGGCTTTAGTTCTCAATTTTTCATAGGATATTGTTCAATTTTTCATGCGATATTATTCAATTTTTTATGATATGCTATTCACTACATCTTTTAAAACTATATGGTATTATTTACTAAATTTTAATCTAAATATACTATTTTGCACTTTCTTCGTGACAGTAACCTTTTCTCAGAAATTAAAAAGTAAATAACCCAATTAACAAAAAGGTAGAAGGTTAATTTTTCAAAAAATAGAAATGTAAGCGGTTTATTATTGTAATCATTCCATTTTATGCATTTGAATTATCCTCTGCATATGACACGTAATTGGGAATGACAATTAACGGCCACCAACTGAAAAGTTGCGTGCTTTCTTAAGTAGAGTCAAATATATAAGAATAATATACGAGACTTTATTGAGAAACGAACATGTTTTCTTTTGAACGGGTCATACATCGAAAATAAATTAAAAAAAAGAAAGAAAAAAAAGGCGGCCTTTCTATTCAGTCCCAAAGTTATTAAATTTGAGCCGTTTAATTAACTTTTCAATTATTAAATGGGGACATTTCACACATACTTTTGTCGATAAAGAAATTAGAGTAGATGAATTCTCTCTCCTTTATTATTTTTTCTTTTCAAAGCCTATACATACAAAATTTCAAAAATCAAAGTAGGCATATGCCCCTACGCCTCAACAAACCACTAATTGTTTGATTATACTACATGAAATAATTAAAAATGCAATCATCAACAAAAAAATAAATAAATAAATAAATAAAAATAACAAAAGTATGCTGCAAATTCATCTGCAAATATCCCACGTTAGCAACACCAATATTAATTCTCACTCAAAAAAAAAAAAAAAAAATCCCAAACCATCCAATGGCTGATCTCCAACACTTCCTTTTTCTTTCTAGAAAAAATTACAATACGTGACCCAATTATTGTTATGAAATTAAAATCTAACACAATATTTAAAATTTTTTAAAAATGGCCTGAATGATATAGTAATTATCTTAATGATATTACATATTATACTATATAATTACATATAAATAATTTTAATGATATCATTATGAGACATTTGTAGAATTTTTATAATTTAGAGCCATATTTTAATTCAATAAATGTAAGTAGGCCAATTGTCTCATTAATCCAATCTTCTATTCTTAGCCCTAGCCTCCACCACTTACTTAGTCTGAGCCATATTCTTCTCCAAACGTAGAACCAAGCCCCATCTCCTTCTTCCACCGAGCCCCGTTCCCATCATCGGTCACCTCTCCCTCCTCAGAAAACTCCCTCACCAAGCTCTTTGTAAGGTCTCCCACCGCTATGGCCGATTGTCTACCTCAGGTTCGGCTACAAATCTTCTCTTCTCGCCTCGCGGCAGAGATAGCAAGAGAATGCCTCAAAACCAACGAGTCTTGCTTCCTGAACCCTCCACAGAGAGCCAACTTTGACTACCTAACCTACGGTGGCGCCAACTTCTCGGTGGCGCCTTAGGGACCCTACTGGAAGTTCATGGGAAGCTCACTGTGTCCAAGTTTCACGGAGCTTCTCTCATGGAGGTAATTCTGTTGGAAACTTTTTCATTTTATATATTCTTTATTTTTTTATTTTTTATTTATTTTTGGCCTTTATAACGTGGGGTCCATGTAGTGGACTCTCCTGGATTTACAGATACATCAGTCTTATACATGGTTTTAGTAACTATACTACTTTCTGTAGTTAATATAACAATTTCTAAGTCAAAGTGAGGTGGCATTATTGAGTCCTTCAAGATAAGGTAGATCTTCTGTGGTGTTTAAAAGAAAATTTAACCCATCATATCATATTTGGTCATTTAATAGACTCAAGCGTTGAAATTTATAAAGTTAAATATAAAGTATTATGTTTTGAATGATATGTTATAATATAATTTGCAGACATAATTTAACACATAAAAAACTAGATTGGTGATATGAATCTAAATGTTTACTAATATTGCCTCTACATGTGGATTTACTAATGAAAAAGGTGTGAACCAGCCATATAATTTGATTGTTAAAATATTCAGTCAATAATTGATGCCTAGCTAGTAGTAGTCTTATTAGTCTTACATAAAGTATGTTGACAAGAATTAATAAATTTTTTCTTGATATTATAATAATTAACTAAGTGAAATGCATCAAATCTAGTATAGGTTTACAAAACTATCCGATGGGAAGAGACAAATCAAGTAATAAAAAACATATTGAAGAAAGCAGATGAAGGAATGGAAATTGACGTTGGAGCTCAACTCGTGGGGTTGACAAATAACATAATCTTAAGGATGGCTTTGAAACAAAAGTGTGCAAAAAATGAAGATGAAGCCTACGAGGTGAGGTATGTGGTGCACGAGATGTGTGACCTTGCTGGCAAGTTAAACGTGCAAGATTTTATTTGGTTTTGTATGTAATTTGATTTGCAAAGGTTTGGGAAGAGGCTTAAAGAGGTAAGAGGTAAGAGGTAGGTATGATAATTTGATGGGCAAGATTATACAAGATCATGAGGAAGCAAAGAGGAGGAGAATGGAGGCACGTGGGTGTGTGATGATGAAGTCAAGGATGTACTTGACATGTTGCTTGATGTTTATGAAGATGAGAATTCAAATATCAAGTTGACCAAAGAAAACATACACGCCTACGTTATGGTAAACATCCTACTGCCATTCGTTCATGTGTTATACATGTTTATTGCTTCTCAATATTTTTTTTATTATGTTTATTTATTTTATAAATCTTCATTTTTCTTTAAATAATTAAATCTTCATACAATTTATTTATTTATTTATTTTATATTGATAGCTATTCCTAGGATCAACCTTGGGTTCTCTCATTTAGCCCACCTTATTCTTTTTTAAGTCATGCAAATGAGTTGGGATCCAAAACCCATGATCGTGTACAAGGTTTAGCTATGAGACCATGATTAAAGGGCTTCGGAAGAACTCATCCTAGGGCACAAGGGAAGAGGGAGTCCAATCCACATATAGATTATAATAGCTCAATAATTTGGCCATGTGGGACAAATTCAGTTTATAATTGAGCATTGTATCATTTTGATTTCTATACCTTTAATTGTGATAAATTACTCACTAAACTTTGATTTTGGGACAGTTTTAATACATGACACTTAAACAGTTGGATAACTTCTTAAAATATTCAGAGATAGTCATGTTTTAATTGCATAATAATTGAAATTTTTAGTAAAATAGTTACATTAAATGCAAAATGTTTTAGTTTATAAGTGTTTTAACATCAATAAAGAAAATATTTTGACCTTAGTATAATTATTTCTGTAAAATTTTTAGTTACTATATTTGACCCAGAGGTGATTATTTTTGTGAAATTATAAAAATACTTCGTGATCAGTCTTAGTGTCATGGACCAAAATGGTCAAAAAAAAGCCAGAGAGCAAAAAAATTAAAAGCTTAGATATCAAAATGACATAAAGCTCGAAATTCAAGGACTAATAATGTTAACAATTCTAAATCTATTGGCTTTGTGGTGTAAAGTTGACACGGCGAGTTAGAGTAATTTGTTATAATATCTACAAGATCAGTTGGCACTGCTAAAGTTATGTACTTAATTAGTAATACGCATACACCGCTCATACATATGACAACACTTCTACTTCTGAGTGTCCTTAGAAAAGAAAAGAGAACAAGAAAATGACACTTCTACTAGTAATAACAACAACAAGAAAAGCAATAACACTTATAATTATTATTTTTTTGTCAGAGTTCTAGTTTTTTTTCCCTACTTTTGTTTTTTATTTGCTTCTTTAGAAATTGTGTTTTTTGAACTTTTTATTATTCGAGTTCTTTTTCTTTTATTTTAATTAAAAAGTAGCCTGTATAGTTGCTCATACTAATTAGGGCCCAATGATTTTTTTTTTTTTTTGGTGTGGCGCGTGACAAAAATGTAAATGCATGTTATTTGTCGGCATATGTATTCTAAAGATTCAATATTGTTTTATTCTCACACTATCTATAAGAAATGTAGTAAACACCAACAATGTTTTGTAACTCTAATTGAAAAATGCATGAATAGAAACAAAATAATCTAACTACTATCTTTGATGCTCGCTTTTTTTTTCCTTATTGTTCTAGCTAGTTTAGCTCTTCAATTAGGAGGTTTTTAATGAGAAAACTGTTGTGTAATCTGATCGCCCCATCAGAGATAAACTGGTACGGCATAAAAAAAAGGCATTCTTTTTTACTTTTATCATTAGGCATAGATCGTGCTTTTCTCACTCTACTTGCTATTTTTTTTCTTAACTTTATTTATTTTTTATTTTTTAAGACAACCTAATTAGGATAATGTATTAAGGGTTCTTGACATAAGTTGTTGTCTCAACGTATGACTCTTGCATCACAACCCATTTCCATATACCTATATATATATATATAATTATATATATAGTATTACAAGTCTCGATCACAATATATATATGTCTGCAGAACATCTTCGGTGCTGGGACGGAAACCCAATCAGTTGCAATAGAATGGGCACTATCCGAGCCAATAAGACACCCAAACGCCACGTCCAAAACAAGGCAAGAAGTAGACCAAGTCATAGGAAACAACAGATTAGTGCAAGAATCAGACATCCCAAACCTTCCCTACACCCAAGCTGTAGTAAAAGAAACCTTAGGGCTTCAACCTGGAGGCCCTTTCATTGCCAGGGAATCCTCCAAGGACTGCACCATAAATGGCTACCGTGTCCCAGCTCACACCCGGCTCTTCATCAACACGTGGGCTATTAACCGAGACCCGAACCACTGGGAGAACCCGCACAAGTTCTCGCCGGAGAGGTTTCTCGGCAAGGAGAAGAGAGATTTGGATGTGAGGGGAGAGCACTTTCAGTGCCATTTGGGAGTGGAAAGAGAGGATGTCACTTTCGTTGTTGGTCGTCCCGATGACGGCGGCGACGTTGCTTCATTGCTTTGATTGGAAGGTTGGGAAGGATGGCAATGGCGTTGTGGATATGGAAGAGGGGTTCGGTTTGTCACTTCCGTAGGCTAAGCCCTTCCTGTGGCCAGGCTTAATCCTTTCCCTCAAGTTCAAAGAGTTGTCATAATGATTGGTTTAATATCAATTAATTACAGATCGGTATGTAAACTTCTATAAAATGTTATGCAAATCCTACATCTGGGGATGTTAGTATTGTATATGTGTGGGTGATTGGTTCAAAAATATCTTGTGAATGTACATAGAATACGGTAGTGGTGTGAATAATATACATGTAACGCCCCGAAATTTATTAAATGTTATTGTAATATGGAGTGATGAATTAGTGTGCTATGATTAATGTTTCAACATTAATTTGATTATTTGATTGGATTTTTAATTTTTGGTTGTTTTGTTAATTTGATGAATTCAAATGATTTCCTATTTGTTTTAAAATGATGTTTTGAGTTTTAAAACACAACAATTTGTAAATTGTTAAAAATATTCCGTTTTACAAAACCGTGGGTGGCATTTGGTTTCGCACAGTAAAACCGCCCATAAATTTTTTCTATTTATTTTCCTTTTTCCCTTCTCTCTCTTCACTCTCTCAGCTCCCACTCTCTCTCCTCTCTCTCTTGCCCGTGCATTGCCTCTCTCTTCTTCCCTCTCGGTTTGCCTCATTCTCTCTCGATTCTCTTTCAAAATTTTTGAATCAAATTTGAATCCAAGCTTCAGGATAGTAAGGAGGAGGCTCGGGAACGTGATTTGGCAACTGAGAACGCGGATTGAAGCTTCGATTCGAGGTTAGTTTTGAAATTTCTAAACTTTTTTCAAAATTTTCAATTTTGTGCATTTTTGAGATTTAAGTTCGTTTGAGCTTAGAAAACCTTTGGTTTGAGTTAAATGAACTTAGAACATCTAGAATCTAAGCTTAGATTGAAGAAAAACAAATTGGATTCAAGATTTTTTATTTTTCCTCAATTTTTCCTATTTTTAGATTTTTGGGATTTTTGTGTTTGAATCTTGCTTAAATGAGTTTTAAAGTGTCTAAATATGTTTTTCTATCATCTATGAAGGTTTTCCATGCCTGAGATTTGAGAAAAACAGGTTAGAATCAAGATTTAGGTTTTGGAGAAATCGAAACCCGTGGCTGAAATTTCTAGGTTTTCTCAGTTCGGCAGGCCGGAATAGGGATCAACAGGCCGGTGTTCTTCAGTCCGGCAGGCCGAACCTGGAAATTGTTCAGCAGACCGAACTTTACTTTCGGTAGGCTGAACTGTGCAGTTCGGCAGGCCGAAGTAGGGAGTCCAACAGGCCGACCGAGGCATGAAAATTTTATGATTTTTCACCCGTTTTTACTATTTTGAACACTGATTTAAATTCCAACCTTATAAAATGATTTTAATGATACAAATGGCACACTAGGACATCATGAAATGGTTTAGTAACATATAATGTCTCGAACTAGATATTAATCAACTTAGTTTGCATCTAGGATCGTTTGTGGTTCCGTGGAGCTAACGTATAGCGGACCGGGATTACGGTGTGGGGCACCGGCATGAGTATCGAGGTAGGAATTCTATCCTTTCCTTGGTAACCCCATTTTAAAAGGATTTGGCTTTGAAAAGGATTTCTATTAAAATGTTTTCAACGGTTGTTTGAAAATGAATTTAACGGTTATATTTTAATATACCGTGAATTGAAATGAACTTCATAATGAACGTAAATAACAAAACTTGGTAATTGGGTTTTGAATGATGATGATGATAAACATATAAGCATGATGCCATATCAGAGATCGGGTCGTGTAGCGATCGACCTTAGGGGCAGGTCCCGAAACCCAACTGGGCCACTACGGTGGTGATATTATATGATTTGCCTAGGAAAGAAAAACGATATTATTGGTTGTACGAGTAAACTATTTTGGGTAAGAATGGTTTCACTCAAATTTATTTATTTATTTATTCGTTTAAAGTTTCCTTTAAACGATTCCTGAATAATGAAATGTTTCTTCAAATTAAATTATTTTTATAAAATATAGTCCTACTAAGCCTTTCGCTCACATTTTATTTGTTTTCAAATTTTTCCCCCTCTAGGTGGATTTCCATTTAGGTTCGGAGAGGATTCTTCGGACAGAACCCAAGAGCAGTAGGAGGAATTGTAGGTTAAATTGTATTCACGGTTCAAGGCATGTAATATTTTAAACTTTCTTGATGTTGGACTGTAACTGTATTATTATATTGTCAGTACTATGTGTGTGTACAAGTTGTGGGTCGGTGGACCCATACTCGTGGTTTTTTATTCATTTTTATTATTTGCTTAATATCTATAAATTCTTTTATAAAAATGTGGTTGAAATCTTCTTATTTCTCATTTAATCTAATTCTTAAACCATTGGTTTTAATTAAATTCTTATTTAATTACCTTAAATAACCCGCCACGTCACCTCCCGTACTCCGGGGCGTGACAATACATCATGTATTGAATACATTCTTGTTTTTTTTTTCTTTTTCTTAGAATATTATTAATGGGAACAAAGGTCGGCTACAATGACAAATTCTATGGAGGTTCCTCCAACTAAATTAGCTCATCATAAATAGTAAATAGTATTAGCAACCATAAAATGGGGAGTCCTATTGGCTTCCCTGTATACATATATGTGTACTTGATTAGAACAAAAGATGATGCCTTAAATAAGTTCAATTTTTTCAAGGCTTAAATCGAGAAACAAAAAAAAAAAAGAAAATCAAAATGGTTTGAAGTAATAGAGGTGATGAATACTTTTCTAATGATTTTGATGCCTTTTATGAAGAGCATGGTATCATTCATTAAAAGTCAACCCCTTTTACTCCTCAAGAAAATGGTTTGACTGAAAGAAATAATATGATATTCACTGATTTGATTAACTCTATATATGCTTCTTAATGCCAAATTGCCTAATACTTTATGGGAAGAAGCATTGTTTACTTCATGCCATGTTCATAATAGGATAACATCTATAAAAACACGTGTCTCTCCTTATTAAATATAGAAATGAAGGATACAAAACTTGATGCATTGAAGGGTGTAGGGTTGTTTAGTTTTGTATAGAATGCATGACCCTAGAACATCACAGCTAGGTGTAAGAAGAATTAAATGTGTTTTTTGTAGGGTATGCTGAAAATTCCAAGGCTTATAGATTGTTAAATCTAGATTATAATGTTATTGTGGAATCAACAAATGAAATTATAGAAAATAAATTTTATATTGATTCTACCACTAATTTGGAATCTAATATTGATCAATTAAGTGACTATACTCTCGGTATCTCCACTAATAAAAGGAATGAGTCTATGACATCTTTTGAACCAAAGAGAAGTCAACATGAAAGAAAAGAAAAGAGTTTAATATCGGATTTTATTTCATCTCAAGTTTTTACCTTCTTGGTTGAAGGGGATACAAATGATGTACTTAACAAAATACCTTTGTTGCTAACTATTGAAAAGATCTAAAGTGAAGCCATGTCTTCTAGAAATGCCTTTTTTTTTAGAAAGGCTATAAATGATGATATGGATTCGATAATATTTAATAAATGTGGGTTTTAGTTGATCTCCTACTAGGATCGAAATCGAAAAGCAACAAATAGGTGTTTATAAGCAAGTACAACATTGATGGGTTAATAAAAATGTTCAAGGGTAGATTGGTAGCCAAGGGCTTTAAACAAAAGCATAGTATAGACTACTTCAATACATATGATTTGGTAGCTTAGTTGAAAGCTATTAGAGTGCTATTTGTAATTGTCATGTGCACCAAATAGATGTTAAAACAGCTTTTATAAATTATGATCTTGATGAGAAAATCTATATTGAACAACATGAGTGGTTTGTATTACTTACAAATGAAAATAAGGTTTGCAAGTTAGTCAAATCACTTTCTGGATTAAAGGAAGCACCAAAACAATGACATGAGAAATTTGATTTGGTTATATTGTCTCATGGTTTTAAGCATAATAATACAAATAAATACTAGGATCAGGGTAGGGATTTGAGGTCGAGGTTAGGGTTAGGATTCGAGACCGCAGTTGGGATTTGGGACTAAGGTCATGGTTGGAGTCAAGATTCAGGATTAGGGTCTGGGTTGGGTTCGAGGTCAGGATTCACGATTCGGGGTCAGGATTTAGGACCAAGGTTAGGGTTAGGATTTGAAGTTGGGATTGGGGTCAGGATTCGGGACCGGGGTCAAGATTCGACAGGAAGGTCGGTGTTGGGATTTTGGGTTAGGGTTAAGGTTAGGGTCAAGATTCAAGACTAGGGTCGGGATGAGATTTAGAACCAAAGTTAGGGTAGGGATTCGAGACTAGGGTTGTCAGGATATGAGACTGGGATCAGAGTTGGGATTTGGGGTCAGGGTTGGGGTTGGGATTAGGGTCCTAAACCAGGGTTGGGTTCGAGATTCAGGACCTAGGTCAGGGTTGGGATTTGAAACTAGGGTTGGGGCTAGGATTCAGGCTTAAGACCTAGTCCCAAATCTTGAATTCGGCTTGAAATTCTGACTTGGCCTCGAATCTTGACCCCGATCCTTGTTCCGAATCTTGACCCTGCCCTAGTCCAAAATCCCAACCCCGACCCTGAATCACAGATCCAGATCCCGATCCCGATCCTGATCCCGCTCTTGAATCTTGACCCTTATCCTATTCCCAAATCTCGACTCCAATCCCAATCTTAAATCTTGATCCTGACTTTGGTCCCGAATTCTGACCCCGACCTTGAATCCCGACCTCTACCTCAAATTTCAACCTTAACCCTAGTCCCAAATCCCAACTCGACCCTAATATCGATCCCGAATCTTGACCTTGACCTTGGTCTTGAGTCTCAACCTTGTATTGCAATTTTTGACCTCGTTCTCAGTTCCAAATCTGATATTGGTCTCGAATTTTGACCCCGACCTAGACCCCAGTCCCGAATTAGGACCTTGACCTCAGACCTGAGTCCCGACCTCGAATCCTTGCCCTAACCTCAACCCTAGTTTCGAATCCTAACCTCTAAGTCTGGTTTCAAATTTAGACCCAGACCCCAAATCCATACGCCGACCTCGATCTTGAATCTTGACCCTGAATTCCAACCGTGATCCTAATTTTGAATCTTGATTTCGACCTTGGTCTCACATTCTGACTTCGACCTCGATCGTGAATGCTGACCTCGAGATTGGTCCCAAATCCCAGTCTTGAATCCCGAACCTAATCTCGAATCCCAACCCCAACCTCAGTCTTGAAGCATGACCTCGACCCCATATCCCAATCTCGAATCTCATTCTAAATCTTTAACTCCTATATTAGTTTTTAATATATTTTAAATATTTGATTGATTTATTAATTACGTGCTTCTGATTTAAATTATACAATACGGTCTTGTACGGAGGTTTTTGGTTGTATTTGATATCATGCTCTGTAATGTATTAATTTTTCATTTCATATTAAATAATACAATACATTGATGCCACCAAACATTGTATTATTTTTAAATAATACAATATGGAGTGCTAATATAACGTACCAAATGTGCCCTAAAGAAAGTATTTTATATACACCTCAAACTCATTCTCCTTTTCCAGAAATTCAAACCTCCATCTCCTCTCTTCTACTCAAACTCTCGAACACTCTACAAATTTAACATTCAAGAACATGAATATGGTAGAAGATATCTTTTTTTTTAAAAAAATTTGGATATGAAATTTTGTCGAATAAGCATATGTTTAGAAGATACGATCATCATTTCATTCTCTACAACTCCACCTAAAAGGGGAGTATCTATTACATATTTGGCTTCGCGTCATTGTCTAGTGGGATTGATGAACAAGATAAAGCCTCCAACCTCCAAAATCAACAAAAATACTTGACACTTGCCGTTTTCACTATTACTTTGACAATTTTGGTATATTCTAAAAGAGAACACGATGGGCTAGTTATAACTTAGTGCATACTTTTACCATCCTGAGACGCCAAAGAAAACTGCTAAACATGATCGGTGCTAATGTTGCGTAGTAGGTAACGACGATGATGTATCCTTTTTTTATGTGTACATGTGGTAGGTAAGAATTGATTTCTTTATTTTTTTATTAAAAAAAATCTTTACATCCCTATGTTTATAACCCCTTTTTTCATAAAATTTTAAGCTCCAGTTTAATATATAAATGAACTTATTGGAATAAGTCTAACTGTATTACTAGTAGTGGGGTTATAACCCTATAGGGTTAAATATAATTATTAAATTAACTTTAAGAAACTTCTTTGATAGAAACGCCATTGGTGGTGCATATTTTGATTCCATTAGATCTTATCAAAATATTTTTATTTTATTTTATTTTTTGTTTATATCAACGGCTAACAGATACCTACCGGTAGGTATTATGTTTCTTTGTTCTCACTAAAGAAATTGCCTTATTATTATTATTATTATTAGAGGGGAAGGGTAAGAATGCGGTTTCTTGCCAAAATGAAAGAAAAGAGTAAAATTAAGTCTATCGTTAATAGGAGAAAAGGAAAGAAAAGAATGAAAAGAATATGTATCTCTTTCATTTCATTTCTGTTTTTTCATATTTGCAAGATTTAGGAATTAAAATAACTCGGTTATATGAATTAAGTAACTACTAGCTAAAAGATTTTATAGTTAATTACCCCATACCAATTTAAGGGTCATCCTTGGTTATTATAATATACACCTAAAAGTATATTCAACAAAATACACCCAGAAAGAATGTTCACTCTCACTCATATCAGAAAGTTTCAAGAAAAAGGCCCAGACTTGAGCAAAATCAACGGGCATTTAGGATGTTCAGATTTGAAATATTAAGAGGATCATTTTTTTCAGGTCACATTGAGGAATCTTTGACTTGAAATACTATGGAGTTGAATATAACCAATGGGAATTTATTAATGCTTAGATTTTGAGGATTACTATAATAGTTTCCCTGCTGAATCATATCTTTAAAATTTTGTATAAAGACTTGAAACACGTGATTAGATATGCTTTTTTTAAAGCATTATTTGTCCCCTCTTAAGATAGATAAACCTTTCTAATATGTTTCTGCACTAAGCAATAATAAAAAACACTGGAAAAATATGAACACAATTTTTCTAAGTAAGTGGAATAACGTGAGAGCAGATTAAATTTCTGATCATGTTTTTCTATTTTTACAATTAAATGACAACCATTGATTATACCTTTTAAAAATAACTACCACCTGTTCTAAAATATTGTAACCTTTCTAATAAGTCAAATTCAAATTTGACACAGTTTTTGAAAGATGATAACTTTTTCAAATAAATTTTGAATTATTTTAAATTAATTAATTAAATCCAAAAATAAAATAAAATAAAATTTGAATTTAATCAAATAAAATAAAATATTATTTTTACAAGCCTTTATAATTTCCCATATGGGATTATGTGATTATCACAAACATTTTACATTTGAACTTGAACAATTCCAACATCATATGTATATATATATACACACATACACACGCACACGCACGAAACAATGTTGTTGAAACTACTCACAAGATGACCACATGTGACCGAATGGAGATATATTGTTAATGAGAAGCAATTTAGTTGAAGAAACCACCCTTTTAACTGAGTAAAGAAATAGATTCCCATCTCCTTATTTTCCGATATACCATTGTTTTTGACGTAGACACGTCTCAAACAGTTGGATTGAATGTGGGTTGGAATAGAATCAGCAAAGTAACTTTACAAGCACTTCACTAGTATATATTCTTTTGCATATATAGATAGATAGACACGTAGATACATCGAGAGAGAGAGAGAGAGAGATAGAGAGAGTATGGAAGAAGGAGTTCTGACGAGGCCTGTGATTGATGAGGCAAAGACAAGAGAAGGTGAAACACAAGGACATGGCTCCTCGGTGGTCACCCCAGTTGTTCTCAGCACTTTGGTTGCTCTTTGCGGTGCTTTCTTTGGTGGTGTTGTTGTAAGAACTATCTGTCATTCTAACTTAGGTCTAAGATGTGTTTCTTTAGTCATTTAACTGCAAATTAATATGTTATAAGGTGTTTGGGAGAAGAGTTCAAGCCAAGAGTTGGAGCTCATATACTGTAGCATGTGAAAGCTTTACACAGTTAATAATCGGAACTGAATGGCTTGAACTCTTCATCCAAATCGGCTTTAAATTTACTGGTGGCTAAAGTTTAAATTGATAGATTGTGGACAATGTGTTTAAGAGTTAGGGTATTTATGTTCCTTGGGACACAAGTTAAAGGAAAATTTTGCAAATTGTTGCCTTGCAGACTGGATATGCTTCACCTGCTGAATCTGGAATCCATGGAAGACTTGGACCTCTCTATTGCAGCTGTATGTATCAAATAATTGCAATATTTTGAAATTTGAAAAAAATTTCAAGTCCTTGCATTGGATTGACCCTGCCTTTCCTACCTTGCAGTTTTCGGTTATCGGTTCAATTTTGACTGTTGGAGGTATGATAGGCGGACTGGTTAACGGGAAACTAGCCGATGTCATTGGTCGTAGAGCTGTAAGATTTTTCACGTAATTCCTCTGTTCTGGTCCTCTATGTAAGCTTTCTATTTCAAGCATCTGCCCTTTTTGGGGGATTTGAGTACTTTTTGTAACTACTGGTTCAGGCAATGTGGTTCTCAGAAGTATTGAGCACTGCAGGGTGGCTTGCAATAGCGTTTGCAAAGGTTTTCTCTCACTCTTTCCCCATCCGATAATTGTGGATTAGTTTAGAGCCTTGTGATTGAACTCCCACATTTCTAGAATGATTTTAATAATTGAAAATCAGCATCAACCAAGTCATTGTTTTGTCTGTGTGTATGTATGAATTTTTCTCTTTTTTTTCCCCCTGCTTTTTCCCTGTTGGGCATAAATCAGCTCCTGAATCAATGATTGTCATAGAATGCTTGGTGGTTGGACTTTGGAAGAGTGTTACTTGGAATCGGAAACGGGCTTGTTTGCTACGCGGTAATTTTCTTGAGATTACGTTACGTCAATCCCTTAATTTGTCACAAGCATTCTTATACAAATAGCAAAATTCTTGTTTGCCTGACAGGTACCGGTTTATGTTGCTGAATTATGTCCAAGGAATGTCCGAGGAAGATTTCTTTCTTCGCACCAGGTACAAGTTAAGGCCTATTGAATATGAGATTGAAGATCTGTTCCTTTACTCATCATCTTAAGTTTTGTTCCAGTGGACAGCTGATGCTTTGTTGTGGGATTTCATTGATGTTTTTCATTGGCAAAGCTGTTAGCTGGCGCACCTTGGCTCTAATTGGTAAATCGTCCGTTTGATTCTACTTCTACCATGTACTAATTTGTCCGCCGCAGAAAAAATATTGTAGGGAACACATTGATCATGCTACAATTGATTTTTTTTTTTTTTTCAGGTGCCATGCCATCTGTTTTACATATT
The DNA here is from genome assembly GCA_025403435.1 of Artocarpus heterophyllus. Taxonomy (NCBI): domain Eukaryota; kingdom Viridiplantae; phylum Streptophyta; class Magnoliopsida; order Rosales; family Moraceae; genus Artocarpus; species Artocarpus heterophyllus. The sequence continues at coordinate 10,684,693 of CM046352.1, forward strand.
ATAGGAATATTCTTCATTCCTGAATCTCCTACTTGGCTGGTGAGTCCATTAAGACAACAAATGTTTTCCTCCGATTTTTTTACCAGTGGAGAGTAATGTTTCACTAGAATTTTCAAATGATTGTAATAATTATTTGCGGGCAAAAATTGGAAAGCACGAAGAGCTTGAAGCTGCGCTGCAGCATCTTAGGGGAAAGAATGCTGATGTCTCAGGAGGAGCAGCTGATAATAGTAAAATCTCTCACCTTAATATTCTAAGACTTTGCAAAAATACAGCAACTAAAATGGTTACCCCACTCTATGTTGTGGCAGGACTACACTAAAATTTTTCAGCGGCGAAAAGAGGAAATTCTAGACCTGTTCCAACGGAGATATGCGCATGCACTCACTGTGAGCCTTCTTAACTATAAAAGCAATTATGTAGAATCAAATGAGTTCATTTCTTTTCATGAGGTTTCTTAACCCTGTTTATGCACATGATTTAACTGGCACTGAAAAGAAATAGTCATTTGATTCTACATTTAAAATGAAATAGTCATTATCCGGACCATTAATGTAGAGACATTGGATTGGAGGTACTTTATATAATGAGATTATATAGGACTGGACCAGATAAATTATGAATCTCTAATAATCATCCGTTACAAATAGAGTATTCAAATTTATCACTATGATGATCATATATTTGACAGTCTTAATCCTGAGTATTTATTAGACTCCTATTTATTACATTATGTTTTTTGACTTGTATGGTAAGATTTTTCTAAGCACAGATTATAACTTAGCATCTTGGAAACATAAAGTAATAAATAGCTGGGAATAATATTATACATATATGGAATCCATTCATTCCCTATGTAAGTTATAAAAATAGTTCTCTTGAGTGATAATTCAATGTTTGAACAGTAGAGCGCTTGTTCATAATAAGATTATGAATTAATTGTTCATTAGAGAATTATTGGAACTCAAGGATAAAGATGTAATAAGAGAGGTGAACGGAAATTGAACCTAGCTCTTATTATGAACTATTTATGGAGGACTGACTTATATGTAATGATTATATCAATGGACTACTCGCTAATTTTCTTTGAGTAATTTCACTGTAATCTCAAGAGTTCAGTTTCAGGTTTTTAGTGGAGTAACACTGAAACTAATAAATTTGGCACATTAATTAAAGAGTTTGATTAAATGTCAAATTTATTGGAGCTTGGGTTATAGGTCCATAGGTCCCCAATACCACCTCTGTAACACTATATTAGATTTTTGCATAGAATAAATTATACATGTTTAATTCAGAATTTTTGAATTCTGAATTAATTTTTTCACACTTGAATTATTAACGTGACACAGAAAAATATTCTCTGTGACACAAAATATAATGTGATAAATGTTATCACATTTAACTGAGCATTAGTTAATTAATTGATTATTGTTAAAATCTATTCTTAAATAAATGTGATTTATTTTTGAATTGAGATTTATATATATATATGGTTTTGAACCAAATCTTTTTATAAGATTTTATAATATATTAATATATATATTAATATAATATTATATAAAAAAAAAGTACAGGTGTGAACCTTTCACGTTTCACTTATTTATATATATATATATATATATATATATAAACCGAATCACATGTTGTGATTCGGTCAAAGTAAAAAAAAAAAAAAAACTTTATGTATACTTACGAATAAGGATTCGGGAAACAAAACAAAAAGAAAGAAGAAAACGGAAAAGAAAAGAAGAAAAAGGAAAGAAAAAGAAAAAGGGAAAGTAAAATTACTAATGGCTCAATTATAAAAAGGGAGAGATAACAGTTATCTCAGTAATTTTTATTCACATAATTTTTAGAGAGAAAAACTGAGAGTTCTTCTCTGAAGAAAAAGGTCTGTTATCTCATGTGTTGAGTACATAGCAGATTCAGAAAAGTGTGAGAAAAATTCATTCTTGCAGTTTGACGCCCACTCGTCTTTCCATTGGTGTAGAGGCCAGGTTTGGAAGATCGTAGTGTCAAAGAGGAAAGCTAAGATACCTTGATAGTCTTCAAAAGGTTAGTAAAAATTCCTAAAGCTTTCTGTAATTAAAATTATATATCTATTCCCGATGAACAAAGTTTTCAAAAAATTTTTGTTTGTCAACGATCCGTTCATTCTGTTGCGTTTCATGTTTTAATTCCAACAGCTCAAACAATTTCAAGTCTCAAACTTCTGCAAGAATAACCATGATCTTAAAGTTTCGGATTTCATCCTGGATAATTCCTCATGGGATTTATTAAAGCTTCAGCAATATCTCTGCCCATTGGATATTTAGTGCATCACTTCAGTTCCTATTAAGTTTTTTTTCAAGACAAGACAAGCTTGTTTGGCATTCCTCACAAAATGGTCAATATCAGGTGAAATCCAGTTATCACCTACCAATTTCATTGGAAGATCATGCCTCTTCATCTGACTCTTCTCAAATACAAAGTTGGTGGAAACTTATTTGGAATTTATCAATTCCAAATAAGGTCAAAAACTTTGGTTGGCGCGCTTACCATGAATCTTTACTGGCAGTAGGGGTGAACGGCGGACGGTTTGATGGTTTTTGGGAGGGTGCGGTGCGGTTTTTTTGGATGACGGGTTGGCAATTAACCAACCCTCAAACCGCCCACCACATGGCGGGCAGTTTTGGTTTGGTTTTGGGTGGTTGCGGGCGGGTGCAGGCCGGTTAAGGCAGTTTAGACATATGCTATTGCCTAATGTAATTTTTTAGACCTTTTTTTTAGAAAGTGAAGAAAATTTATAGAAAATATAAGATGATAATACATAAAGCATTCCAATAAGTTTAATGTTTAAAGACAGTGACCATATTCAAAAGTACAAATTAAGAAACATAAGCATTCACTGCAACAAGAAACATCAACTACATATAAAGTGATGAACAAAGTCAAGAGTCTATAAAGATTAAAGCCTATTCACTGAGTTTGAAAATAATAGCATGCTACAAATGAAATGATGAACAAAGTCAAGTGTTCTTTTTCTTTTAGAGCTTTTTCTACTAACTTACTTGATTTGAATTTTGAGCACTTCACAAAATAATAGGAAAATTTCTAGTTTCTAATATGTCAAGAGGCAGTCGAGCCCATGCTTGAAGTGTTGGATTGTTCAATCATCTCTAAAATAAGAACAAAATCAAATAAATAATAAGTTTTTTTTTTAAAATATATAGGCGGGCGGGTGCGGGTTGAACCCGCCCTCAAAAAATTAAAACCAAACCCGCCCACCGAATATATTGGTGGACGGGTTCAACTCGCCCACCAGTGGGTTGCTAACGTAAACCCGTTTTTTTTTAGATGGGTGGGCGCGGACGCGAGCGGTTGGTGGGTGCGGGGCGGTTTTTGTACAGCCCTAACTGGCAGCATCGGCACTATTTAAACGGAAAGTTCTGACATCCGCGTGTTGTTCACTTTGTCTTACAGCCTGGGAATCAGTTTGTCATGCTTTATACCATTGTAAGAATGATAAATCAGTTTGGAAGCAATCTGCTTTGAATTTCAATCTCAATTCTTTCCATCGGCTATCTTTTGCTGATACATTGCACATGCGTACTGCTTCCTTTACAAAGAAAGAGTTGGAGCTTTTTCTTTGTATAGCTTGGTGCATTTGGTTTGAGAGAAATAAGAAAGTTCATAATGGAACTTCAAAGCCTCCAAAGCAGATCATTGATTGGGCAACTACCTATTTGGATGATTTTCAACTTGCCCAATAAAGAAGACAAATCAATAATGCTAATCTACCTATAGTTCAATCTGCATCCACATGGACTCCACCATCAGTTGACACATGTAAACTTAATGTTGATGCAGCAATTTCCAATGACAAACGATAGATTGATGTTGGAGCAGTTATAAGAGACTCAGAAGGCTTTGTAATGGCTGCTTTAGCCAAAAACATTCCTAGCATTTTCTCTCCAAAAGAAGCTGAAGCAAAGACCCTTGGTTTAAGTCTAAATTGGGCTGCAGAAACTGGCTTTATGTCCTCACAATATGGAAATTGACGCTTTGGAGGTGGTTAAAGCTTTAAACAATCCATGTGCTTTATACAATGAATTTGGTTCTCTCATTCCCGATGTATCCAATTTATTATCTGTTTTTCCAGGAGCAAGATTATGTCACGTAAGGGTGACAATAATCGTGTTTGTGTAGTGTTTGTGTCAGCGTGTTTACATCAGACACGTTTAACCTAAACACGAATACAACACGATTAATAAACGTGTCAGAAACACAAACACAAACATGACACGTTTATGGTACGCGTAACACGGCACGACACGATTAACACGATTATTAAACGTACCGTGACAGATTGACACGATAAGAACAAGCATATGACACGTTTATGACTTAATTAACTAAAAATTAAAAAAAAAATAAAAAAAAACCTATAAAAAAAACACAATATCTAATTAATACTAACCTACGATAAATATTTCAAATATTTTTATTTTTAAGTTTACATGTGTTATAAATAGACGGGTCGTGTCGCGCTATGTTAATATGTTTACGGCCTGTTTAATTAAATATATTAAGGCTTATTTAACGTATTAAAATAAATTCAACCTATTTATTTTTATATTATTTATATTAATTTATTTATAACATAATTAATAAACATACTGTTTAAAACTTATTTGTCTCGTGACTTCTTTCGTTCACGAGCTAATTTGGTTGGAAGAATACTTGTACTAGTTGGTTTTCATTAACTACGTATTCTTCTTTTCTCAAAAATAATGACGTTGATGATGCTGATGCATTGGCTAGACACCGTTGATGTCAAGTTACACTCTGCCCAGAAAAAGAACTTTAAGGAGGTATTTGGTAGTGATAAAAATCACTTAATTTTTATTATAATCTCAGTTATAAATAGTATAAAACTCTCATATATTATAATAATAATAAAAAAATATATTACAATATAAAGCTCTTATATGCTACAATAAAAATAGTTTCTATTGGTTTTCACCACCGTTCCAAACACATTATAAAAAAACAAAAAAAAAACTTGAAAAAAATATTAAAATTTGAAGTGGATGGTATGAGGTGGCAGGATATAGGTGGGCCCAGTCACGATGTCCATTGGACAGGTTTACCTTCTGATTCGCCCCTAGTTTTTTTTTGTTTGTTTGGTTTTTTTTTTTTAAATTAAATTCTCGCTTCCATTTTCACATGGTTTTTTGGATCGACCTCGATTTTCTCGCATGCTCATGGTTCTTTTCCTTTATCCTCTTTTCTCTGTGGGTCTGACCCCATTTTTATCTTCAAAACCTGTCCTCTCTTAAACACATTCCTTGGGCTATTAAATCTCTATTTATCGATACATAAAATTTCTTTTTTCTCTAATTATTTCACTCCTCCGCAGCCCTTTGATCTGCATAACCTTAAATTTTTACTGGGTTATTCTCAGAAAAACGAATTTGGCATTTTTTGGGTAATCGGTCATTGTCTGTTCATAAGATATTGAGTCACAGCTTCTGGGTTTCTTCCAGATTCAAATTGTTTTCCTCTACTTTTTTGATTAACAAATTTCTGTTGGGTATTCTAAAAAAATGGTGACAGTCAATCTTGGATTGCTTCATTACGTATTGGACCACGTGTACGGCGCATTCATGCACAGATCGAAGCTGAGCCCGCCATTTTTCTCTCGTGGATGGGGTGGCTCAAAGCTAGAGCTTCTAGAGAGAATGATTAAGCAATTTTTTCCAGACATGGTTGGCCAGAATTGGCCTCCCACTTTGATTCAACCCATTTGGAGAACGGTTTGGGAGAACAGGACGGCTTGTTTGAGAGAAGGGGTTTTCAGAACTCCTTGTGATGAGCAGCTTCTCACCGCATTGCCTCCTGAGAGTCACATCGCTAGAGTCGCCTTTCTCACCCCCAAGGGCGTGCCTCCAAGGAACATGGCCTGCGTTGTTCATCTTGCTGGTATGTATTTTATTTGTATTGTGTTATTATTTTGTTTCTTCTTGTTCTTTGTTAAGGTTTTGAGTGAAAGAATGAATTTGGTTATCTGGGTAGTTTTTGTCAACAAATTTTAGGGAGGATTTGATATTGTTTTGCATAGTTGGAGAATTCAGTGATTTATCTTTCCCCCAGTGTAGTACAGCAAGTCAATAACTTTTAAAAGATTGGATTTTCTTGTTCGGTGACTTGTTGGGAATAATTAATATAGTTTTGCACTTATGGAGATTCGAGAGTTTAGTGTTCTTTTCCTCCCTGTTCTACTCATTTGTTCCAATGTAAAATATGAAATCATTAACTTTGATTGTTGAGATATGGTCTTTAGAGATTGGAAGTCAAACAATAGATATTTACGCTTAAAGTATACTCTATAATGCTTTCTTCAGTTAAATGTCTGTAATTTGTTTGTGTTGGAGTTGTTTTCATAACAACGGCTGGTACCCCGCTGCCTTCACCGTACACCTTTGTGCTTCTCCTTGGGTGCATTGGTCGTCCACCTGAAAAATGCAGTGCGATGCTCAAATCAGTGGGATAGTAGGTGAATAATAGTAGAGTACAATGTTTTTGGATTGGTAAAACATGGTTGGAAGTTGGATGTGTTCTAGGCCACAGACCTCTAATCTGCTGCTGGAATCTGAATGCAGTTGTACTTTGGAGAGTGTCAAGGCCATTTTGCCAGTTGTGGCCTCAAGCGAGACCCCATAAACATTTTGAGGCAAATGCTGGTGTGTGGGACCACTTGGGCTTCGTAAATGTGACAATCCTTATCCACATGAGACCGGGGTAGATATGGCTAAGTATGGGCATCGCAATGGTCCTATGCACTTATGGATTGCCGCAGCAAGAGCTGTAAGTGGTTCCATATGCTAATGTACCATTCAAAATATTCAAGGAATCCCACTTGATGTCAAAATAGCGGAATGATCTTGACATTCTTCAAAATACAACTGCATTTGGATGCTCACATTATTAGGGTTTCCTGCCGTAGGACCACCCATCCCCAACTATACCTTTCATGTTGAATAGAAAATACCTTTCACCAAAAATATTGTACTGAATTGAGCATCGAAGTGCACTTTGCATGTCGACCACAAGTAAAACCAAGGTAGAGCATGAAGGTGGACTGTGTATGCAATGGGGTACCACTTGGTGTCAAGACAACTGCTCCTCGCTTGTTTTCTGGTTTGGCAGCAAAAGACAACTGCTCCTAGCTTGTTTTCTGGTTTGGCAGCAAAATGTTTCAAGTTTTAGTAATAACATTGTTTGTTATGAACTCACCTTGTGTTATGATTTAGGTTTTTATTTGGTTTGGATTGGCATTATGTATATGGTGAGATGAAGTTTATCATCACATCTTTTTTAAGTTCCAATATTTTTTATTTTAATCGAAAACAAGAGTTTCCTTCTTCTTGTTTGCTTTTCAGATTCTTAATATTAATTATTAACTGAAAACATTTAGGAAGTCAGTATTTGGTAGTGTATGTGATTATCAGTTTGTGTTTAGTAGAAAGGATGCAGATAGTTGGATAATTAGGAAGTGTGAGGCTCCCTTTTTGGCAGTTTGAGGGGGAGTTAAATTTGGCGGACACATTAATGTACAACTTATTCACATTTTATGTTATTGGTAATGAAGGGAAGTCATAACTGGGAGTATTCCTTTGGTGTGTCTTGTTAAATAATTGATTACCTCGTGAACCATTTTTGTTATTGTTTGCGAAGTTTGAGAATTTATTGCCAACGACTTTACATGATATGTTAGATTTATCCTAAAAATGTTGATGATAGTTTGACACCTATCACGTTGCTTCTGTCCACAGGAACTGGGGATCATACTTTTGAGCGGAGGTTGCGTCTTGGAGGCCCACTATTGAAGGAAAATATTGCAACTATGGTGCTGGAGAGGTACATTTCGTTTCTGCTATTATTCACCTTACAACAGAAATCTACTTTCATGATTACTTATTCTAGGCCTGTTACTTAAGGTAAACTATGCACTGCAGCCCTTTCTATGGACAAAGACGTCCTATGCTGCAGCATGGTGCAAAACTCTTGTGTGTTAGTGACTTGCTTTTGTTAGGAAGTGCAACAATTGAAGAAGCCCGTAGTCTATTACATTGGTTAGACTCAGAAGCAGGGTTTGGCAAGATGGGTGTTTGTGGACTTAGCATGGGTAAGAGTTGTTTAGATCACTTGTTGTACCTTTTACCTTAGAAGCAATGCACCCTATGTAGAATCATCAAGGTTCTAGGAATATTTGATCATTTTTAAAAATTAACCCATTTTGTTTGTGTAATCTGAGAAGACTTAGAGTTGCAAAACTAATTTTACAATACACACCCCAAAAGGGAAAATTTTTGTTTTGGTCCAAAAATTAATACTTTCATATAATTTAGGGGGAGTTCATGCTGCAATGGTTGGCTCACTTCACCCTACTCCTGTTGCAACCCTTCCTTTCCTCTCTCCGCACTCTGCCGTTGTGGCATTCTGTGAGGGGATACTAAAGCATGCCACTGCATGGGAGGCACTGAGAGAGGAACTTGCAGTGCAGAAGGCTGCACTGACTCTCGAGGAGGTCAGAGAACGAATGCGGAATGTTTTGTCTCTCACAGATGTCACCCGCTTTCCCATTCCCAAAAATCCCAATGCTGTAATATTTGTTGCTGCTACTGTAAGTATCTGTGAGATCACGTATCACCCAAAGTAACCTTGTATTAATTGAGAAATCGATTATGAATTGTCCATTTGATTTTGTTTTTGAACCTTTTTGCGTTTTTTCTTATAACTGATGTGGAAATGGTCCCTATACTGTGTTTGGTTGGCATGTATTTTCGAAAACGGCTAAATACTATTTGGAACTGGTATCATATCTTGTTAAGAAAAAGTAAGCGCTAGAATCGTGTACTTAACACATACCAAATGCATTTTCAAAAATGGTCCCTGTCACTATTTTTTTAAAATAGAAATCTCATTTCTCTTTTCATCCTCGAGGCAAAACCATGTCCGATGCTTCTTTTTTATTGTTGCGCTGATGACATTGACTTGTTAGTATTTAGTGAGGAATTTTTCAAGCATTGCCCAGTAAGGAGATTAATTGTATTTTTTTTCCCTTAATTTCTTTTGGAATAGTACGCTGCTGTATCATTGTTTTAGTTTTTAAAATCTGACTTGTCTGTCTTCTTTAACCTTGTCTAATGATCTAATTATCCTTTTGAATGAGTTCTTTCTTCGTACTCACGTCTATTGCATTCATGGTTCAGGATGATGGCTACATTCCAAAACACTCTGTGCTGGAGCTTCAAAAGGCTTGGCCAGGTTCAGAAGTGAGATGGGTCACCGGTGGCCACGTCTCGTCTTTCCTTCTCCACAACGGCGAATTTCGCAGAGCCATTGTTGACGGGCTTAATAGATTACAATGGAAGGACGAGTCTCCATTGTGACAGTGGCATCACATTAGGTAGACATTGCTTGTTTGTTGTCATGGTAAATCTTGTTTGCCTCTGATTCTCTCACAAACTTTGTACAATTGTTTTCTTACATTTTAGATCACCCCATTATAATCAAAAAGAGAGAAAGGGGGTGTTCTTTGTTGTCTTCTGTTGTTGTTTCGTGATGCGGTGTTGTGAGTTATGTATTGGATGTTGTATTCTACTTGAAAATAAAGTAATTATTGCATTGTGCGTGTTTATCCTGACGATGACTTCTTATTTTACTATTTTTTTAGGGTCAGTTCAAAGGATCGACGGTAAATATAATTATCGGTGCAAATTTAAAGGGTATTGGGATCGGAGTTTCGGATCGCCATTTCTAGCTGAAAATATTATTAGCAATTTAGGGTCTGTATGTTTGTGAACTCTTAAAATTTTTTAGATTTAAATTTAGATTTAAGTATTAAAAATTTTTAAGATATTTATTTATTTTCTTTAAAATCTAAATTCTTTGAGTATTAAGAATCTAAGTTTTTAAAGTTTTAATTTATTTTAAACTTTTAATACTTGAACATCTATCTGCTACAGTAAAAGTAAAATTTTCTCTTATATTTGAGAAAAAAATTATAACTTTATTTGTTATCTAATTGAGATAATTTTTTTCATTTTGTTTTTAGTGAAGGGAGGAATAAATTAAGATCCATATTGTATATTTTTTAGGATCATTAACATTAAGATTTTATTAGATTTGTTGATAAATCAAAAATTATTTTCACTACCTCTCTAAACATAAATTTTAATTTTATTTTATACTCAGATTAAAACTTAAATGTATATTCAAACGTCAATTCGTATAACAATTTAAATCACTAATTCAAATCTTAATTTAAATCACATCAATTTAAATTAAATCATTAATTTAAATCTATTTACCAAAATACCTTTAACTTCTGGTAGAAAAAAAAAATCTGACAAAATATACATTATAAAAGTGATTTAAAAAAAAAAGGCACTCCACATTTAGATATGATAAAAGGATGTCAATCGTGGTCAAACATACTATTCCAGCTTCTAAATCTGGCTAAACGCCGGGTTAGAAACAAAAATGTTATTTAGCAAAATTTTACAAATTTTATTTTTTAAATTTATTTTTTATAAATACAACACATATTAGACGGTAAGATTTTAACATTAAAATAAATAATAGTATGGTACAATTTTATTTTTGAATATGGCATAAATAAGTCCATTTAAAAAAAAAATTCGCATAACATGTAATTTAGCATAACATGTAATATACTTTTTTTTGTTCTTTTCTTATCAAAGAAACAAAAATGATTTTTGACTTAAAAAAGGGTTTTTTACACTGTTACCCATAAGTTTTATTACACATTTATAATTTATTCTCTGAACTTTTAATTTTTTATAAGTTATATCTTAAACTTATATTTTTGTAGCAAATGATCCCATTGTTAGCGATGTAGTTTTTTTTAATAGTAAAATTGACATGTAAGTTGTACATGAATAATTGATTAATAATATGAATAATCATTTCTTTGTATTTTAATTTAAATTTATTGTGATTAATATTTACTATTAAGTTTTTTTCAAAATAGAAAATTTTATGGCCCCGTTTGTTTTTGTTTTTAAAATTTTTAGAAATGTTTTTGCACGCTTTTCAAGACAAATTTTAAAAACACTCACAGCACAATTCTTAAAAAATTCTTATTTTCCAAAACAAAAACATTGTAACCTATTTTGAAAACAATATTAAACAGAAATTTTCTTCAAAATATAATTTTAAGTTAATATTTATATCAAAAAAATTCCATGCTTGTAATTACCAAGCCAAGTGAAAATCATATATAAATTTCTATTAAAAAAACTAACATCGTTGTTAATGGGGTGATTTGCTACAGATTTCTAAATTAAAGGTGCAACTTGTAAAAAATTAAAAGTTCAAGAGGCAAATCACAAATGTGTGATAAGTCTAAGGGGCAGCCAATAAAAAAACCCCCTTAGAAGAAGAGGAAATCCTGTCATACCAATCTCACACCAAGTCTCAAAATTGTAATATGCACATATCATGGAATTGTCGAAGACCATCTAAAACAGTACCAGTAGGCAGTGGAAAGTCAAAAGATTGTAGATCTCAGTCATCTAAGGACCAGTAAGGATAATTTCTCATTTTACAAGAGTTTCGAGGCAATTACGCCTACAAGGTAACAGAAGAAAGAGAAGGTGCACCGTTAATCTTTTTTGTTCTTCAACATGTTTATGTGCTTGCTTCACCTCCTTGTTTGCTTGCTTTTTTATTTATTTGCTTTTTTCTTTAATATTTTATATTTTGAAATATTTCTCATAAATATATTAATGATTAGTTTTTTTCAAATTCCATCCTTCCTTAAACATTTCTTTAGTAGTCTATTAAAATATTATTTCCTCAAATATGACTCTAATAAATATCTTTTTAAACAATTTTCTTAAGTATTTTCAGTTTTTTTTTAAATCTTATTTTTATTGTGTAAGTGTTTTGCACGAACATAAATGCAATGTCTTTACAAATAAATATTTACCAAATTAATAAAAAATAATTAGAAAAATAGTAGTTGAATTAAATTTAATTTTATAAGGATAAATAATTAAAAGAATTGTTTTTATATTAAATTTTTTAACATACTATAAGCTGTTTAGAAGAATGGTTCAACGATCAGTTACAATTATAAATAGTGTAAAGCTCTTACATGCTAAAGTAAAAAGCTACAATGTAAAACTCTCGTATGCTACAGTTCTCAAATCAAAACTATTGGGTCTTACCATTCATCCAAACGGCATAATTTAAGATAATTGTTTGTTAACCAAGTAGCAGAAGAAAAAGAAGGTGCATCGTTACTGTACATTAATCTTTTTGTTTATTTATCACGCCAAAAAAAATCGAGTAATAAATGGTTTCCACTAGTTTGTTGTCAAAACTAAGGTTTCAATGCAAAATGGTGTAGAAATAATTTTCTTATCCAAGTTGACTTGCACTCGCACCATAAATTTATTTGAGCAGGTGATTATTTATGTGTGTCTTCCTTCAAATTTCCTGCATCAGGAATTATAATTGAGGTTGCTTATTACTTGTCGTTTTTCCTTTGTTGTCGTTTCTTATTTAACTGTCGTTTCCTTTGTTAATTGTCGCTTTCATCGTGTCTTTTTCTACTTGTGTGCGGTTTTCTGGTTCTGTTGTCGTTTACCCTTTCTGTAAAAAGAGAGAACGGTTTCCATTTGGGCTTCGCGAGTTTCATCAACAGTAAAAAAAAAAAAAAAAACTAATTGTGTCACTTTTTCCACAAAACTCATTTAACTAAATGGGCATCATACAATAAACCGATTAGGACCAGACCAATCCAAACTAAATAATAATAAATTTTATTTGGTTTAAAATTCTGAAAACCAATTAAATTGATTTGGTTTGTAGTTTTATCCCTTCAAAAAAAAAAAAAATAAACCAACCAATTTTTGTTTATATGTATTTTAAATATTATATATCTTATATATTTTTTAAAATATAATTAATTATTTTATTGTATATTTTTGAAAAAAATACTCCAAAATTAAATTTCCTTATTCAAATAATAAATGAAGATAGAGAATTGTTTATCATCCTAAAGTGTTGGCACTAACTATTATTAAGAAATAACTAATTATTATTAAGGAAAAAACTTATATACCTTAGTTCAATTAATAAATTAGAAAAGACAAACTAAACCAGATCGATTGCAACGATTTGGTGTGGATTAGATTTGATCCCTTAATTAGTTTAGTTGATTTAAAAATCTCTAAACCCGATTTGTAATTGGTTTGATTTATGGTTTTGGTTTGGTTATCCTAGTTGTTTCTTCATAATATTCTAATAGAAAAAATACACTCTCTCCTCTCTCTTTTCTCTCTCTGTCTTCAATCTCCTTTCTTTTTCTTTCTCTAAGAGCAAGTTCTTCGAAGCTTCATCTCCTTCGGCAATGAAAGTTGCAGGCAACCAAGCTTCTCCACTGTGTCGTCGCCCCATCCCCACGCCGGAGAAGATGTTACTCTGATCGAGGCTGCTCTCGCACTAGTCCCTTCAAGAAGCTTTGATCGATGAGCACAAATCAGACCTATCGTGCCGGAGCTGCGTCGTCGGTTAGATTGTCCTTGAGCTCCAACAGCTCCGACATGCTCTACCAGAAGGTCAAGCACTCCATTAAGAAGTTCGCCGTCATTCAGTTCGGCGTCTGTCCCTTCTGCTGGGACTCTTCCAAATAGTCTATCGCTTATCCACACTACATTTATATATACACACATATATTACATATGTACATATATATATATATATATTCGAATCTATCCTTTTTTTTAGTTTGGAATAAAAAGAGAAAAGTAAAAAAAATTGTCAACGTCTACATTAAATACGCAATTTCATTATCACAACCTTGAAAATAATATATACACCACTCAATTTCTGGTTGTTTGACGATGAAATAGAGGAAAAACGAAATGTTTGCTTAATCTTCTGTCGCAGATGTGTGATGATTTGCATTACTGTTTTAGTTGAAATATAGGAAAAGGATTAGTTTTGGAGTAGATTTGTTTCTCCATCTCTTTTCCATTCTTCTGGCCGCCAGCAGCGCCAGAGGTGTTTGTGGATGGTCTGGGCGTTTTTTTTCTTTAAACTATTGGTCAAACTAAAAATAAATTTTATTTTTAGGCTCTTTGATATTTTTATAAAACTAAGCTAAACAAATCACTCATAAACGGTTTGGATGGTTTGTACTTAAGAGTATATTATCTATCCTTCAAAGTTTGAATACAAACTAAAGGCAAATTAAAAAGTCACGATAATACAAATATTTAAAATTCATTAATAATTAAACTAAAAAACTTAAAAGAAAGGAGTACGTCTCTTTCTCTGCCCTGCCTTACTAGGGTTTCTTTCTCACTTCTCTTGCATCGTCTCTACGTATGGTCTCAAGGGGCCAAAGTTCAGCTTCAGCCTTGGGTTGATCTCCAGATTTCAGGCCCTATGGTTGGGGTATTGCTCAACAATGGGGGTTTTATCTCGATGGGCGGTCGGCCTCTTTCTCAGACGTGAGGGGTTTCATCGGTTTTGAGGTGTGAGTTCTTACCCCTTGTGACCAGGCAGAGTGGTCATCGTCGGAGGTAGAGGAAGCTAATCGGAGTGGTGCTCTCTCACGGATGGAGGTTGGGCGGCACTCCTAGGTAGCGGCCTTCTAGAGAACCCAACCTTCGATTTGAGTTTCTGGGTCCTTGGGGGTGGTCCTATTCTTATTTTGTGGCGGCGGGCGGCGATACCAAGCAACATTGGGTAGTGTCCGCGTAGCAGTGGCTTGGCATACTTCCAACCCCTCTTTCGACCATGGATGATGATGTGTTTCCCTTTCTCAAATGTGGTAGGAGGCAATTTGTTACTGGATTTTCCTCCAGTATTGGTTAGTTTACCTACCACCACTCCCCCCCCCCCCTCCTTTTTTTTTTATTTAGTTTTTGTAGTTGTCAAATAATGGCGATATTTTGTAGGGTGTGTTTTCTTTTTTTGGTGTTTCTGTTATAACAACGAGTGGTTTCTCCACTATCCGGTCTTTCACAAGTGTTTGTACTTTGTGACGTGGTGTAAGACCTTAACGTCTTTAGTTTCTTGATCTTGTATGATTGGATTTATCCACCGTCTATAGAGGTGTGTTCAAAAGAGCCATTGTTGTTGTTCTTGAGGACCAGTGTGCCGTTTAGTTTCCTTATGTTGGGACTCAGTATTCATATCACCCTCTCGAGTATTTCAATCGAACCAACTGCGGGGTGGTTCCAGTTATTGTCAAGGCTGAGTCGCTAATTGTGCAGAGGTCTTTCGCGTCTGAATTTTCCCAATTGGAGTGAAATTACCTTTTTCATTTTAAAAAAGGAAAAAAAACTAAAAAGCCAAAAAAAACAACTAAATGATAAGACAACACAAATAAATGCTAAACTTGAATCAAAGCTTTCCGTTGGTGTCGATAAAACTCTCCTCCTACTAATATCCTTAATCGACACCATGGTTAGTTGGGCCAGCAGTAGAGAGAGACGACGTGACAATGACTGCATGGCGAGTAAGCCCAAGGTGGTGCAGAGAGAAGAAGTCAGTCGCTAGATGGGGGCATTTTAGGATTCCATTCTATGAGTTAGTCTTAGTGGTATATATTGATCGTTTAATTTGATTTTGTTTTTCTAGATGTTGATGATGAGTGATTAAGAGAAGCGTAATTATAGAGTGTGAAAAGATGCAATTTATATAGATAGAACTTCTATAATGACCAATAAAAAATTTAAAAAATAATAAAAATTCTTTTATAACAAATATTTTAAAAATAAAATTATATATTATAGCAGTTTTGTAGGCAGTTAGGTGGGTGGTTTGGACAGTTTGGAAGTTAAAACAACTAACCAAATAACCAAAAATATTTGTGTAAAAAACCGCATATATTGTTCAAAATTAAAACAAAAACTAACGGTTTGATTCGATTTGGTTTGGATTGGGAGTTTTAAGTAGATTAACGGGTTTTTTGAACACCTCTAAGTAGCAAAGAGGAGGGACAGAAAGAAAGAGGACACGGTGAAAGAAAGGGCAAAAAAGTGTCGGAGGGACACATTGCATGGAAAATGTTTTGGAGGGACACACAATATGTTTTAAAAGGACACAAAATATCCTAGTGGGACATGCAACATGTCTTAGTGAGACATGAACTAGGTTTGTGGTATAAAAACTTATCACATTTTGTGGTACAAATAAAAATAGAGTATAAAAAGGTGGAATTTTATGTGGATTGGTCGTGATGTGATTGTGGTATGATTACACCCAAACGTGTTGAAACATAGCATTCATGGTAGCACAGATTGGATCACAAAAGATTAAAAAAAAAATAGTTAGTGAAATAAAAGTGTTAAGGGGATAAGATAAATACAAAAAAAAAATGAAAATAGTATTTTTGGATTTTTATTGCAAATAATAAAATTAGAAAATGAAAAAAAAATTCAATAGTAAAAATGGCAAAGTATCGAGAACCCCTTATGTGTTTCATTACTCGATCTCGATTTCGACTCATATGATAACTCAATTGCATGTTTCACGTCCCAAATATACAATCGAAAATAGAAAATTTCAAATTTACAAAAGTATTTGAGTGAATCAAACCCTCGCAATAGTTTCCAAAAGTTATTTTTACAATTTATCTTAAATAGACTATATACTTTCTTTAGCGATTTGCAGTAAAAGACCAACTTGCAAAATAATTCTAACAAAACAATTGTGCGACAAAATTACATAAATAATACATGGCTTTGTTGGGGTATTTTAATCAGACTTCTTGTTTATTTTCCATCTGCATAACTTCTTATACTGCTTCAAATTCCAAATCTGCCAAAATAAATAATGATTTAAATTATGATTCGTTTCGTGCGCAGGTTTGAAATAGTGTTGTTTAAAACTTTATAGTTTAAACAATGGGTTTTAAAGTATGGTTTTAAATTGACATTTAAAAGGAGCATATCAAGTTCAAAATAAAGAACTGATGTTTGCAAAAATATGGTTTATGAAAATAAAACGAGAATAAGAATGATTTTTACTGTAAAAAATTATTCAAACCATATGAACCTAAGGGGCCAAAATTTAGATTTTAGGGTTTAAGTCATTTTAAAATTGACTCTATAGTTTGAACTAACCCTAGTTATTACTCAACCAAACGCCAATTTGAATCGCCTGTATGTTGTAAACCGCTTGAATCTATGCACTAAACATCTTGTAAGACAACACTCAAACATTTTCATTTAAAATATTTGAATAAAAATTATAAAAATGTTTAATTAAATCTCAAATAATTGAGCATTTTTAAATAATTAATAGTAATAAGTGTATAATTTTGTGTGCTAATAAGGGTGTGATCCAAACTAAGGCCCATTTGGGATAGCTTGTGCTCTTCTTTTAACCAGTAGAAGATTTAAAAGTAGAAGTTGGAGCTTTTTACTTAGTGTTTAGACATTACAACGAAAAGTTTTTTTTTTAAAAAATTTTAGAAGAGCTTTTAAACTAGTTTGGTTAAATAAATAAAAAACTCTTATTGACATAAAAAAATAATGCAATTTAAGGACATAGATATTATTCTTAATTTGTTATTCTTAAATAAAAAGTCAAAAAATGTAAATAATTTTTTTTTTATAAGCATCAAATGAATAGCCTCTCTCAAAAACGCTTATAAAAGCCAAAAGCTAAAAATATTTTTTGCATGTCCATCCAAACATGTAAAAAAAAACGCCCTTTGAAATAAATAAGTCAAGTAGATTTTTTTTATGCCATTTCAAAAACAACACTTTTCCATTGTGAAGTAATATATATATACACACACACACACAATTACAAGAATTTTTGTCTAGTACTTATCTAATCCTTTGAAAACATACGATAAATTGAACTAAATATCTATAAATAATTAGACAAGCTATTTAAAAATCAAATATGTTATCTTTTCCTTGTCACAGTCTATACATTAATCTACTGTGTCGCGCCGAGTATGTGATATTCGTACCGTGTTTGCGTATATGTGGTTTGCCAGACCTTTTGACAGCTCTATTTATAACCCAAGGTCCTGTATCCTTCACCTCTCCATGATCTCCTCCATTAAATGACTCTTTCTCGCAAATGAGATCAGGCTTCAGCACCTTCGCCCACTACTCTACATTTCAATCAGTTCCTACTTTACTCTTGTCAATTTCAGGTAATATTTCTCTTTTTCTTTGTTGTTTATTTCAAAATGTTATTTAGAGGGTAGTCTTATTGGCACATAAACTCTTCATGTTTATTTATTTTATAGGTTCGAACTATAGTTTGAATTATCTTGTTATAATATTTTTTTATAAAAATTTTAATTTTAATTTTAATTTTTTGTTTAAATATGTAAATCAAACGAGTTCATCTTTTGTTTTCTTAAACCTGCAAATCAAACAGTGTACATCTTTTGTTTTCTTAAGCCTGTAATCAAACAGGGCACATCTTTTGTTTCCTCCACTGTTCAATATAACGAAACAGTCCCTAACCCATGCCACAACTGTGTGAAAAAGTCTCGGGCTCTAGCATTTTCTCGCTTTATGAATAAGTGTAACGAACATAGATAGAGTACTCCTATATAATATCATGGGTTTTTTCTTTATTCATTATTCATAATATAATGGGTGCCAACCAAATGGATAGTGGCACCCACTAGGATGGGGTCCACTGTTTAGCAACTGGCATGGATAAAAGCCCGGTTAAAAAGTATTTTTCACATTGAATCATCTGCTGTTGGTCTTGCTCGTCTTGACGCACTTTCACCAGTTATGTTTCAGACTTTTTCACTCACCTGTGCAATCACCTTGCAGATTCTCTTATCTTTCACGTACTAGGAGTCAAATCAATCTCAGTGAATGGCAGCTTTCCAACTTTTCAACCAAGTTGTTTTGTTTGCTAATCAACCAAGTTTGATTTCATCCTGCATGTCTAAGGCTCTCGTTTGTTTGGCACGAGAGATAGAGAATATAAAAAACGAAAAGAATTAAATAGGTGAAATATATGAAAGATGAAAAAAATTATAACAATTTTTTAAGTTATTTGGTAAAGCAAAAAGAGTATTAAAAGAATGAATGATAATTTTTTAATCGAATTATTATATTATCAATTTGTATTATCTATTTAATAAATTTTTTTAAGAATAACATAGTCTTTTTATATATAACTCATAGTCTTTTTATATATAACTAGCAAGAATATGATAAATCATTCCATCTTTAGAAGGTGTAAATTTGATAGGCCCGAGAGAAAAAATAATCCCTATACCTCTTGCCTCCTTCCTCTCTTCCCTAGCCAAACAAAAGATTAAGGGCCTGTTTGGTAGCATGATTTTTATAACTCACTTAACTCAAAACCCTACTCGGGTATTACAAGTCCTCAAAGTCCTCGTTTGGTGTGTGAGGTATTTGAATCATTTTTTGGGTTCTCCACTCTAGTTCTCGAGTTTAGCTCCCCCTTGTTTTCTTGGGACTCCAATTACTGAAGAACAGTGGTATGCCTCTGAGCATGACTCGCGTGATTCCCTTCTCTTCGCAGAGATTCTCTGCAATTTCTTCACCAATATTTTTTACCGTTGAGGGATTTGCAATAAATCCCCCAACTGAGCATGTATGGTTGGAAACCCACCATTTTCTGCAAAAGCTCTCTCTGCGTCTCTCTCTCTTCCCTGTCACTCTTTCTCTATCGAAACGGCGACCATCGTTCCCCACCGTGAGAGCTTCGGCCCTCAACTCGGTCGTCTTCTCCGTCGATATAGATCTGCCCACCGTAGACCATATCGGGCCCACCGACCATTATTGAGGTGTTATCGTTGTTTGAATCGGAGTAGGCAACCAGTGTCCTCGCGAGTTGCCGATATTCAGCCGGAGTCTACCCAATCATCCGTTGCCTCAAACACGGTAAGTATTCGACCTCAAATCCTCTTTTTCTTGTTCTTGTTTTTTCTGGATCTTGTCTTTATACAAGTTTGGGGATATTGCAATGCTCTGTTAACTTATGGTTGGTATGTTCCTCTGTTTTTGTTGGATGTAGATTTCTATTTTTTTCGTTTTTATTTCTTTGAGCTCTCCGGAGTTTGGGTTCGTCTTCATAATCGGCATCCCTAGTTAATACGGTTACTCAGAATGTTGGAACGGCTGAGAATGATCCACTGATTTCTTTCATTTCTCCAATTGCTTTTGTTCTTTGGCTGATGCAGTAGTTCACGGTTCTCTAGTACATCTATCAGTTCAAACCATGTTGAACTAATCCATTGATGTTCTTTCTTGTTGTTTTGGTTCAACATTTTCAATGGCTTGAAACAAGTCCTTTGGACGAGAGATTATCTCTGTTGACATATATCCTGATGTGTTATTACCTTCTGTGATTGATAATTTGTGAAGTTGTTTAGAACGAAATTGCTACCAATTGCATATCATAGCCAAATGGAATGAACTGTTGAACTACCAATTGATAATTTGCTTTCCTTTGCTTTTTTAATCTGTTGTTGTTGTTGTTGTTGACAATGGTGGTGGTGGTTTTGTTTTAGTGTTGTTGTTGTAAGCTAATAACTAATCAACCCAATAATATATGCATTATGACTAATTCATTGAGTTTTAGCAATTTGTACTTCAATTTGATTCACAGATTAGATGATATGAAGGCATCATGCATTTCCTGTACTCTCGGTTTTTCCTATTCTCATACCAATGTTTTAACTCTTCTCGGTTTTTCCTGTAATCTGTTGTTGTATTCTCCACAAACCAAACCATGTGGTGCAAGACGTCATTTGCAGTGTATAACACGCCTTGGTTTTTGTTATTTGTATTCAATGAACTGTGAACTATGATATGTTACGTGTGAACCTATTACTGTGTACTTGTAATTTGTTTTACACTTGTTCTTATAACAATTGACACCTACATTGCTGATCGTTTTGTCTTGTCTGTTTTTTTTTAATCAAAAGAATTTAAACTTGATAAGATCACTGGTACTACATTATGACCCTAGAGAAAGGGCTGGCTATGATGAAACTAATTCTGCTTCTTCACATTGGTTGAAGCTTTATTATTGTGGATTGTCATGGGCTTCATATGCTAGTGTGCTCTCGGTTGGCTATGCACATGATTGTGGCATTGTGCAACTTTCGTTTTCCACATGTCCTTGTGTGTACCAATCGATCGTAGCATCGTTGTGGACGTCTTAAGTGGCAATCGACAATAGTTATGCTCCTAATGTGAAAAGGATGAAGCAATTACAGTTTGAGCCATTTCTATCTCAACACGTATTCTAAATAGATTTTCACATTCTTTTCATTGCAAAATGTCATATGCATTGGCTATTGCGCGCTCTATGGACTGTTGACTCAAAATGGGCAAGATGGGAAAGAAGAGGAATGATGATGAGGCAACCGTTAATTGGACCCGACAAAATGAGAGAGCTTTGTTATTAAGGCTAGTGGACCATCAAACAACCGCCCTGGGACGACATCCTACCGCAGCCGATTGGGACCGGTGGGCGGAGGAAATTTTTGGTAAAGGTGTTCCTGGCGAACGTTGCAAGCAAAAGAGAAATCGACTTAGGAAAATTTTTCAGCTATATTCCGTTCTGATAAATGCAAGTGGCCTTGGTTGGGATTCTGAAACTGGGGCCGTTCATTGCGAGGCAGCATATATAGATGATTTCTTAGCCGTGAGTTTATTTTCCTTTCACTGGTATCCATCTAAATTCTTCAAAATATATATCACTTTTGGATTGTTGGTCGCTGATAATTTTTATTATTCGATGTCCAGCGAAACCCCCAAGCGAAGGACTTGATTGGCAAGGCTGTGCCAAATTGGGCGTTGATATCGCAATTGTTTCACAGGGAATCTGCAACCGGCTGTCATGCGGTTGCTTCGGGTTCGACTCGTTTGACTGAAGCTCGTAGTCCGCAGAGAAGCAACTCCGAGCATGATGTTTGTACTGATCAGATGGACTTACAAGATGAGATCAATAACCCTGACGATAGGGCATACATTGCTCATTTGGCAGGACTTGATGGCCGCAGACCAGAAGTACGTGCCTGCAACATTGCTCCTACCTCTCGGAGAATTGGGAAGAGACCAGTGCGTAGCAAAGGTGTGGTGGATTCGGATGCAGCTACAACTGCCTTACAAAGCATCGCAGAGTCCCTATCCAGCCGCGGACGTAGTAAGGGCCATGGTGGTGGAAGCTCAGCAAATCAACACACGTCGGATGATGTGGAATGGAGGCAGTGCATAACAATCATGAATGCGATGAACCTAGGCCCAAATCAGTACGTGGATTTTACAGAATACCTATCAACTAATCCCAAAGTCCAAACCGCGTTTCTCCTATCCAAAGAGGATTATCGCATGGCCTTTGTACAGAAAGGGGTCGCAAAAGTTCAAGCTCAACAACGACATCCACCTGAGCAATGACATTGAAAAAGGAGCACATTCTTTGTATGGATTGAAATAAATTTTTTCTCGCAAATACATAATTGATTGGAGAGAGAATTGGATATTTCGGCAAATAGATAATAGCATGTACATGGCAACAAGATTCAAGAGGCAACAAAAAGAGGACTTTTTAATACGATTATAACTCTAATTTTTTTTTGTATTGTGTTCATGTGTACCAAATATTGATTTCTTATTGCATTCAATCAAATGAAACTAATTTATTCATATACCATTTTATGCTCTTTTTAAAAAAATGTGCTATTTTTGTAAAAGAAAATTTTTGATTTTGACAAAAAGGCCACCAAAATTCTTAATCTAAATCTCACATGTACCAAACACATATTCATAACTCAAATCAGGATTTAAAAACTTACCAAACACATATTTCAATATTCTATCCAAATTTAATTTTAAATACTCTACCAACCAAACAATAACTCGAATTATAACTCAAATCACATTACTCAAATCATAATCCAAATCACAATACTATTTAAAAAGAATTCAAATCACCATAATTCGAATACCTCTACCAAACGGGCCCTAAGTCTCTCCCTCCATTTCCCTCTTTCCACCCCTTTCCCTCCCACCAAAGTCCAAATACACTCCAAGCAAGAAATATTTTTGTCCTTTCCATGTTCTTGTATTTTTTTATGTCCTTCTATTGACCATTATGCTCTCCTTATTTAACTTTAATTGAATTATTTTTTTAGTTAGACGAAATATCATATATCTAAATAAATGAAGGCCAATTTTACGTCAAGACATACATTATAAATGTATAACCTAATAGGTTGTTTGGTTTTTCGGTAGCAATCAACGATTACAATAAAAAATAAAAAGTTACTATAATGTAAAATTTTCATATATTATAATTTTTAAACTAATATTTTTAATTCCAATCGTTCTCCCAAAAACCTTATAAATTGCACCAGCAAAGATAGGCTTCCACACATAGATGTTGGGGAGGCCAGAGCAGATGGTGTCAAGCGGAATAAATGATGAAATTGTTATCATCAGTTAAAGGATGAAAGGGTAATTCTACTTGTATTAAAAAATGAATCAACACATTAAAAAATCCGTAATTTTGGCAATAGAAAAATAATCTAGTAACAATATAAGTCACAACTGTAGTGCACACAATTGATTGTGGCATAAAACTCGTCCATGATTGAGTAAAAATTCCACTTTAACACTTTTTTCTTTTGAGGTAACAGAACACTACGTACTTTTGTTCTGTCGTTAATATATTTGAAAAGAATTCGTTTCTTGCCAACTTTCTGAATAATGTTAAATTTGAAATGAAATTAGAAATTATCTCTTTGCTCCTCTCTTCTATTGGTTTCACATCCAAATTGTTACACGAGTAAAAATTGCATGTTCAACAATAACATTACATGCAACATTTTCTTGCACACGTAAATAATTTGTGTTGCCATGTCGTTGAGTTGTCCAAAAGGACAATTTTTGTTCTTTATCAAAGTATTAACACCCGACGAGGCCATGACGGAGGAGGAGGTGCCGGAGCCGAGTGCAACTCGATCGGCAACTTGGGTTCTCTATTGCTTTTTTTTTTTTTTTTGGTCTAATACGTGTTGCACTGATTTATGTGCTTTGGTTATTTCTTGTTCTCGTCTTGTTGCTTTATCATTGAAGATGGAATTAGAGACTAGGAAAAGTGTCGAAGGAGATGAGAAATTAGGAAGGAAATATTTTAAAACTAAGAGAGATGAACATATAGGGGAACTATTTTCTGCTAGGTAAGAAGGTATAGAGAGTATTTTTGTACCCCACTACAAATTAAGTCTATAATTAATCTTACGCTCAAGCCTATAGTTATTATTAATATTATTTTAGAAAGCTCCTTCTTTACTCTTTACATGCCAAAATCTCCTCTTTTCTCAGAAGATCGACTGTCAGCTATATCTCCAAAAAAAAAAAAAAAAATCTAAACCAGAAGATTCGACCACATACAGAACTTTTTTTTTTTTTTTAACACTTACTAGACTTCAAACCAAAAAAAGCGCCAACATTTTGCTAGTCGAGTTAACAAGGATGGATAGATTACAAGAGAGATTTTAAGTTTAAATCTCGAAAACAGGTCTAGCAACTCTTTACGAGCGGAGCACCACATAAGCACCGGTTCTCAAAATACGCGGAGTAGCCAAACCTCTGCAACTCTCCTCCCACCGGAATCTTCCCACACAACCTGTTGTAACTCACATTCAGCTTTTGCAAACTCAGCTCGGTCAGCCCGACCGGGATACTCCCCGTAATCTTGTTGTGGCTAAGGTCCAACCACCTCAACGTCTTCGGAAACTTCACCTTGGACAGGTCGAACTCCAAATAGTTCCTCGACAAGTCCACTCCCCTTATGGTCTTCCTCGAATCGAACAGCACCGAAGCGTCGCCTTCGAGCTCGTTCCGCGAAAGGTCTATCGAGGTGAAGTCGTTCTTCTTCCCCAACGACGCGGGAATTTTCCCGGACAGCCGGTTGTGGGAGAGATCAAGGTAAAAGTTAAAAGCACGAAATGCACCGAAAGAGTCCGGGATTGGTCCGGTGAGCTTGTTTCGGTCCAAGCGAAGCGAGTTGAGGTTGGGAAGCTGAGAGAGCGAGCTCGGGACCGGCCCGGTCAGGCCGTTGAAAGACAAATCAAGGGATAGGAGATTCTTTAGCTGGCTAAGAAATTCCGGGACCGGTCCGGAAATGTTGGTCCAGCTTATGCTTAGGTAGTTGAGATTGTTTAGTTTGGCTATGGCGGGTGGGATTGGACTGATGAGGTTTTCGTGCCTGATTAGGACTAGGGTTTCGAGGTAAGGAAGGTCGCCGAGTTGGGGTGGGATTTGGCCGGAGAGACCGCCAGAGATGGTGAGGGACTTGATGCGGTGGGTGGTCTCGTCGCATTTGAGGAAGGACCATTTGGTGCAGCAATCGGATTGTGGGTCCCATGAGGTGAGGACATAAGGGTTGTTGAAGGCTTGCTTGATTTGGAGAAGGACTTTCTTGTCTTGGGGATTGCAGAGCTCGGAGAGACAAGGATGAATAATGGTGGCAAAGAGGAGGGTGGAGATAAGGAAGAGTGTAGTGAGAAATGGGAAGCCCATTTTGAAGTGTTGGAAATCATGTGATTTGGTAGCTTGATTTTGGTTGGATTTATAAACGGGTTATGGCATGTTGAAGTGGAAAAATGTGGACCACTGGGTGGGATTGATTGACACTTATGGACTATCATCGTCGTGGGTTGATTTATAAGTTGATTAATATTTTAGTTGTAATTAAAGGTTTAAGTTAGCATATAAAAATATTATATTGTGGTAATTTTTTATTTTTTTAAAATAATTATTAAAGTTTTTATATTATTTATAATTAAAATTGATAAATTAAAACTAAAATATCAAATAAAAATTTAAACATTAAATAATACTTTTGAAGGGTTATAAATATGAAGATTTACACTTATCGATGTAGTACTCGATGTAGAGTACTTGAAATCATATTCATACATAATTATACCCGTTGCACATTTAGTAAGGTTAGGATAATGCACTCCTAATTGGGTCTTAAGGAGTTGTTTGTAGGACTTTGAGTGAATATTTTTACCACGTCAAATTTATTTCCAAACTTACTTTTTATATATCTTATATGTATTTAAGTGAAGCATAATTTTTTTAATATCATATTTTTTATAAGTGTGGTATAATAGGTAGTTTCCTCTATTTTTATTCGCATGTATAGAGAAATCTCAATTAGCGTTCTTAGTCTCCTTTCCGCGCCTGTTCTTAATCCAAAATGGAAAAAATTGTAGGGGGGTGTTTGGAAGGTGGTGGGAACCGGTGGTGGGAACCATTTTTATTGTAGCATATGAAAGCTTTATACTGTAGCAATTTTTTAAATTGTTACTATAACATGTGAGAGTTTTACACTATTTATAACTAAGTTTGTGGTAAAAACTGTGGTTTCCACCGCAATGCCAAACAAGGGTAAAACAAGGGTAGTAAAATTCATAGATCATTACGGTTGAATTTATATGCATGTTAATGTCAGTATTCACGTGGAGAGCTGACAAAAGACGATGTTGGGTACGTACGAAAAAAGTAATACTATTGGCACGTGATAATGCTGTTTTTGGGGAATCAGGAAAGTTGCATGCGCCAAAAGTACTTGTATTTGATTGCCCCTCTGGATAATTTTGGACCACATTCAAGTGTATTATCCAACTGTATAAAATTTTTATATATTACAATAAAATTAAAAAAATTATTAATATAAATCTTTTAGGTAATAGAAACAACTATAATTAATAGTCTTAAACATTATATAACTCTGTATAGGTGTTATAAGTGTTATAGGTGTAGATGCACGTCCCCGATCGTTTTTATTTTTCACTGCAAAATTTGAGCAATCTTTTCAGTCAAACTCTCTTTAAAAAATATTTCAGTACTATTACTATTATTTCTTTTAAAAAAATTGATTGTAATAGAATTTATTTTCATAGGACAATATTTTTCTATGCAAAGGCAATATATAGTTTGTAGGAAAATCCTTTTTGAGTTTTATTTAAGCATTAAATTTGTAATTTTTGTTTCATGAAAAATTTGACATTCGAGAAAAATTGACATTATTAGCTGTATATATTTTTACAGGTTGTATGTTTGATAAAGTTAAAAAAGAAAAGGAGAAAACGAACGGGAGGATAAGTTTTTTTTTTTTTTTTTTCCCCAAAAAGAAGCTGGAGGATAAGCTTTTGGTAATAAAAGAATATTAGGCTTTTTTCAATAGAAAAATATATTTTAATAGCGTTCACTGTTTTAAAGCTTCTGTTTTATTGCCTATGACCGTGTGAGTAGTAGCAAGATAAAATTAAATATAGAATTTTCTTCCCCTCTTCTTTTGCTTTTTAGAATTTTTATTCTTGTAGTGTAAAATTTTTACATGCTATAATATAAAAAAATATATCATAATATAAAATTTTTATATGTTATGGTATAAATTTAAGTACAAACCTTAAGTTTAAAGTTAGTTCTCAAACAATCTCAACATAAAATTACTAAAAGTAAAACACAATCAAAGAAAATCTACTTCTTTCCTTTTCTTCACTTGATATTTTGCAATCTACTCTCCATCTTTTAGCGCCTTTGCAAACACAATGTCAAAAAAAAAAAAAAAGAAAAGCTTAGACAAAAAAAAAAAAAAACGTAAAGAAAACTATGTATAGGAATAGATTTTCTAAGACAATATTTGTAATTGCTAATTGGTTTAAGGGGAATGGAATGGTAAGAAAGGGTCTTATCATAATCCTTATTTTTTGATATAAAATTTATATTTAACGGTTAAACTTTAACAAGCTTATTAATAGTAAAATGAGCCCAAATGTATCATATTATCAAAACTAAAAAATTCTAAATTCAAAAACAAAATATAATAATCTCAGAAAAAATCAAACCAAAAAATATGTTGGGTCTCACAGTGTGGGGTCTCGCCGTAGGGGGTCTCGACACAGGGAGTGTTTGAGCAAAAAAAAAAAAAAGAAACAAGAAGAAGATCTACTATTGGAGGGTGGGCAACCTTTAATTGCATGATTCGAGGCGATCCACCCTCGAGGTCACGACGGAACTAGAGGTCGCCACCATTATGGGCCTCGGACTATGGTGTGTCTGTTGCGGCCCCAACTTCAAAGTTTTTTTTTTTTTTTAATTTTAAATTTTCTTTCATTCAAAAAAACAAAACTAGAAAAAATTTAGCTGCAAAGATGATCGTGGGTCGCATGATTCATGGCGATATGCCTTTGTGGGTCGCCAAATCTCAATGGCATGGAGGTGAGTCCATGATTGCAATTTCTGAACACTCGTGGGTGGGTTATGCCGTTGATGGGTCGCGATGCCCCTGGCCCCTCCGCCATCATGGGTTGAGACCTTGCCCCTTGCGACTCGTGGTGGAGATAGCGTGGTTCATCGATTGTTGAGTTTGTAGAGATGAAGGATTGCCAGCGTATACAAAGATAGGGTCCAAGATGGGGGTGGTTGGAGGGATTGGTGGTGGCTGCTTTTTTGGGTTTTTCTTTTTCTTTTCTTTTTAAGCCATTAGATTAAAATTCAAACGGTTTACGTAAGACCTTTTTAGAAGATCTTACTCTAGCATTACTCTTACTAAAAATATTATTTCAACAAAATATTAAATATATATAGAGATAAAAGTGAAAATACGTTGTAGTTTGCAATTTTATTTTTATTTTATTTTTCCAAAATCCATGTCTCTTTCTAAAGACTGCAACATTATCCTCAGATTTTGATGATTTAGTTTCAATTTTACGTTGTTGGCCATCTAAATAACTATGTCCTTTATTGACTCTTTACCCATCAATTGATAATCTTACCAAACCCATAAAGTAAACAAAGAATAGAGTAAATTTTAGAGTGGTTATGACTATAGTAGTCATAAAATTTTAATTTAAATAATTAATTTATAAATTGATTAATTAGTGTGTCATTAATTTAAATTTTCTTAAATAGCATGTATTTTATTTTTCACATAATTTAATTTCCTTTTTAAAATAAAGCTAATAACCAAATTAAATATTAAAAATTTTAGCATGTTTTTATTTTATTTAAAATTCCAAAAAAAACTAGCATCTTTCCCATAATTACAAAAACTGCCATTCTTTCCTTTCCAAACATTAGTGATTTTCCTTGACCTCTTTCTGAAAAACACCTCTTCCCTATGTGTGAAAAAATACAACCAAGGCTGAGCATGTTAGAAAACAAGTACGCAGTGGAGTTTTAAAAATTTTTAAATCAAAGTATTTTTCAAAATATAAGTTTAACATGCTATATACATAAATTAATCATAGATCTTACTAACCTTTTGTTTACCGATGTTAGCTTGAATCCGTGTCGAGAAGAATGTTCCTAAAGAGCCTTAACAAACTGGTTTTCTTTGCTATTCTCTATCCACGATTAGAGTGTGAGTGGTCACTTGTTGTATAGCTCTTCTTTTGATGACTCTCCTTTCAACCAATTGAGAAGACCTAGAGCTAAGGTTCTTGATTGTGAACAATAGCTCTCAGGGAGTTTTAGAGTTTCTTACACTAGAGTACTCACTCTATACTTCTCAACTGATCTGAAAAACTGAGAAAATTCACCCCTATTTATAGAGGTTGGACTTAGGGTTAATCATTATCAAATAAGGTCTCAAAGTTCGAATCTGGATCAATGTTTTATGAAAATCATGTCTGAAATGCATAATCAAATTATCGTTGGATCGACAGTCTGAACTTATCTATCGGCTTGCTGAACTTTCTTCATCTGCAGGCCGAACTAGCAGATCGGCTTGTCAAACTTGCAATAATATGATCCCTAAGAATCTTTTATTTCCTACCTGAGATTCTTAGACAGAGCCTCAGTTTTAATTCAAATAACTCAACAGAGAAGTTATCTCATCAAAATAGTCATATCTAGATAATCTCATAGAAAATAAAATATTATTCCAATGATTTAACATGTTTATCTTGAATTAATATATAAAATTAATTCAACTGATAAATAGACATGAATTATTAAATCTGATCCTATCGAATTCTAGCCAATCTAATAATTTAACATAAGTCATCAATTTGTAGGAAAAGCACGCCGTATCGTTACAAGATTTATTATGAGCTAGCAAAGAGGACCTAATGGATCTATATAGTTCAAGCTCTTATAATTATAAAATACAATCTCTTAGATATATATTTTATAATTATCAAGTCTAACATTACTCCACTAAAAGCTTATAGTTGCACTCTCGAATTATATAAAATTACAAAGCTTAAAATAAGCTAAGCGTCCATGACATAACATAATGTGTCATATCTCAATAGAATATTCATAATTGGATTAAGGATAAATTCTGTTTTACCTTTCCAATTATTTTTATCTTACATTCCATTATCTCATTACTTAAAAATTTACTATATAAAGACAATATACCATTCGGTTACACTTGTGTATCCAAATGGTTGAGCGCTTTAGTCTTTCAATTACAGGATAATGCATATAAGAGAACATCATTAACTCTATAAAAAGAGCTATGGATTCTATATCTATAAATAATAAGTCTACGCAATCAAGAGTCATGTCTCCAATGCGTACCATCATTAAATCAGGGTGTCACCTTGTAACACCCGTATTTTTAACGGGCATAATTTTGTAAAATTTAATGAATAAAATGTGACTATTTAAAATTACTAAGTTGTTTATGATCATTTAAAAAAAATACCATTTTAGTATTTTCTTACCAAGTCTTCCTAAGAAACATTCAAAACTTACCAACACTTACTTCTACCAATCTTGTCTCCCTAAATTATTGCTCAATTATATAGACTTCTTCTCATTTTGCTAAAGGTATCCGAAGGGGACATTGAATTATTTTCCGTCAATTCATAGAAGACATGGAGATATTTCTCAACCACCTAATTAATTATTTCCTTATCTTCTTCTATAATTCACTCCAATTATCCCCTCAATTATGTTGGCATTATTTGCTAAAAGTCTTCATGGGAGACAAGATGATATTTTCCTTTAAGACTCTTTTGTTTCTTCTTACAACTTTTCCCCGTAAACATCCCATTCCTCTTAAGCATTTTGATATCTTTTTATTTAACTATCACCACCTTCTTCTCTAGTTCTCATTCTCTCCCTTCTCACTTCAAATTTCTAACTAAAGACATAGAGCACAAAGCTCTCTTTGTGGCCAAGACAATTATAATTCCCAACCATGATCGAGGCGGTTTTAAAGTTAATTCAAGCTTGATTGATAACCCAAACTTTGGTGCTTTTCAAAGAAGTTTTGAGGTAGGTTTTCTTTAATCTAAACTTAGTTTTTAGTATGCATTTTCTCCATGTTTAATGCATAAAAATACTTTAATGGCACTAGTAGACGGGTTTACACATAACTCACTTATGAATGTGATTATACGTTGTGCTTTAGTTTTAATTGTCCTTATGCATGCCTTAGGGTCAAGGATGTGTGGAGCTAACGTTAATTGATTCCAGGATTAAAAGATTGTTGATAAGCTTGAAAGGTAGGGATTCTATTACTCATTTTTGTGAGGTTTTTTATAGAATTAAAATTGATTGTTTTGCCGCAATATATATATATCTATGTTGAACTGATATTATATGAGTATCACATATGAAACTATGACATGGACTCGTCTTGTATTGTATGGCGAGGAACATAATGAATTGACACATGTTATAAATTGAGAAGCATGGTTAGGAAAACTGACTCTATTAATAATGATTTAATATAGAGAAATGGTGAGACATGAAGAGGGCGGCGGTTACGTCCTTGGGCATGAATACCCAAAAAGGTAAAATAGGGGGAAGGTGATGACGCTTCCTTGGGTTGAAAGTCCCAGAACACACTGTACAGGAATTGATTTGGTGAGGACTCGGGGCTTGATGTCCCCTCACCGGAACACCCTTGGAATGTTTATGGGGTGATCAAGTGCGCCCATTTGGGTTTCGATGAGTTGAGTGATACTCAATTTAACATGGATACCTAGGAACAATGATGATTGGTAATATTTGTATAAATGTGTAATTATGACACTTGGTAATGATTAACTACGGTATCCATAAGATGTGATCATAATAAACCTCATAATCTGGAATATGATGTAACCTACTAACCATGCAGTTTTTAATGTGGTAATGGATAAACCATAAGGTGAGTCATGATTTCCCTACTGGGCATGTCGATGCTCATCCCTATCATATCTTCATATCTCAGGTGGAACTCAGTGCAACATATTTGAAGAGGAATAAGCGAAAACAATTCTGTTGTTTTCGTGTTAGAAGACCCTGTTTAATTACAACTTATCTACAACATGTAAGAGTTGTATTATTTTTTTTTTATGGCTGTGTTAAGTTATTTGGGAATTGTACTATGGTGATGATGACTGTAATTATATATATTTGGTGCTACACTAAAAACTGTGGTTTGTATTTAAAACGTTTATTTTTATTTTTCTTGTTGTTTAAAGACCCATGGGCATTGTTTAATTGATTTAAATAATATAAAATTTAAAATTATTTTTATTTATTTAAAACTGTTAACCCCCACATAGGGGTGTTACAGAATTTTTGGTATCAGAGCCTAGGTTCGATTAACCTAGGGGGTATAGCACCACCTTAAAAATTAATCTTTGGGAATGGTTTTAAAGTTAGGTGTTAATGTCATCATCATTTGGTACTGATCCTAGTTAAATTTTCGCAGCCAGTAGAAACTATGCCACCAAGACGTCAAATGCAATCGTCTGAGCTGTCACAACCGGTTGAACATGCTCAAGAAGTTGAGCAACCGGAACCGATGGAACAAGCTCAAGAAGATGAGCAACTACGACATGCAACACAATCCCCGCCAGCTGCACTAGAAGTAAATAATTTAGGACAAATTCTTCAAGCATTACAAAATGTGCAAAGACCTGTGGAGGTTCGTGATCCCGAACAACGACATCTAACTCTGTTGAAGGAGTTTATGAAGCAGAAACCACCCACATTTAGTGGAGAACCTAACCCGGTCATAGCAGAACAATGGCTAAAGGCAGTCAAAAAGAAGTTGGACACCTTGAGGATTCCACGGGAGTATTGGGTTAGCTTTTCAACATATATATTTGAGGGTAAAGCCGAAGAATGGTGGGATCTTCAGAAAGACGACTATGACGTGCCGAATCTTACATGGGAGCAGTTCGAAACCATTTTTCGCAACACCTATATTCCTCAGAGCCATAGGCAAGCAATGATGCGAGAATTTGAAAACCTGGTGCAGGGAGATACAACAGTTGCTGAATACCATGCTCGATTTATAGAATTGTCTCGCTACAATCCCGGGGCTGTATCGGATCCAATGGCGAGATGCGAAAAATTTAGAAATAACCTGAGGCCGAAAATCAGACAAATGATAGCTGCTGTTCCATCAACAGATTTTCTTGATCTTGTAGCTGCGGCACAGCGGGCAGAGACAGAACTAAATAACTCCTATGGAGAGTATAAGGGTTCTGGTGGGCGTCAAAGGAAAATAAGTAAGAAAGAGAAGTCACAAGGGCAAGTCATTCAGCATAGTGGAGTGACTATTGGTGGTGGATCTTCTGGTAGTGGTCGTTTCCAACCGTATGCTTGTCATAACTGTGGACAAGTGGGACATCTGAGGAGAAATTGCCCTAACCACCCTACACAATCATCCTTTGCACCAAGGCCACAAGGAAGTCATTTTGGCTCCACTGTTTGGGGAGGGAGTCAAAATCGTGGAGCGCCTCAGCAAAACACTCCAGCTTCCCAAGTCTCAGTAACTCAACCTCGAGGGTTCCAGCCTCAGTACAACTATCAACAGCGGCCACAGGGTTCCAATTTTTATGCTAATCAGAACTTCCAACCGACTCCACAAGGCTCAGTAAATCAAAGGCCATATTTTTCTGGGAGAAATAATAATAAGGCTAGTAGTAGCCAAGGAAACCGAGGAAAAAGTGATAAAGGAAAAGCACCAGCACAAGCTTATGCAATTACGGCTACAACTGGACAAGGAAAACAGGCTGATCACTCAGTTGTAGACGGTATGATTCACGTGTCTCATTCTTGGGCTCATGTATTATTTGACACTGGTGCCACTCATTCATTTATATCTATGTTATTTGCTTCCGTACTACAATTAGAAACTGAGACATGTAGTTCATCATTAACCCTTAGTACACCAATGGGCGGGATAGCTGAAGTATCCATAATTTGTAAATCAGTGTGTATTGTTATAGGAGAACATAAACTATCGGCTGACCTATATGTAATAACTATGACAGAGTTTGATGTAATCTTAGGAATGGATTGGCTAACTAAATACCAGGCAATAGTAGATTGTCATAGGAAACGTGTCTCTTTATTCACCAAGAATGGGCAAGTCATCGAATTTCAGGCAAAAACAGGAACAGTGACGCCAGCCCCGGTGCTAAAGGCTTGTATTGGAGGACGAAGGAATTTCACCAATCTTGGGACGATCTTTGCTTCAGATGGAGAACTAAAGAAGAGTGACCTATCCTCTCACACTCCTGTGGTGGACGAATTTTCAGATGTTTTTCCAGATGAATTGCCCGGACTTCCGCCTAATAGAGAAATTGAGTTTGTCATCGACTTAACTCAAGGAGCAGCGCCTGTTTCTATTGCCCCGTATCGAATGGCACCTGCTGAGAAAGTGGAATTGAGGAAGCAGTTGGACGAATTACTGGAAAAAGGATTTATTCGACCAAGTACATCACCTTGGGGAGCTCCAGTACTTTTTGTGAAGAAACATGACGGATCGTTGAGGCTCTGTGTCGATTATCGCCAGCTTAATCGATTGACTATCAAGAACAAGTACCCTCTACCCCGAATTGATGAGTTGTTCGATCAGTTAGGAGGATCTTGCTATTTCTCAAAGATTGACTTACGATCCGGATATCACCAACTGAAGATAAGAGAAGAGGACATTCCAAAGACAGCTTTTCGGACTCGCTACGGTCATTTTGAGTTTCTTGTCATGCCTTTCGGGTTGACTAATGCACCAGCGGCTTTCATGGACTTGATGAACCGTGTCTTTCGACCGTACTTAGATCAATTTATCATTGTTTTCATAGATGATATCTTGATCTATTCGAAAAACGAAGAAGAACATGCTGAGCATTTGAGGATCGCTCTACAAACGTTGAGAGAACATGGTCTTTATGCAAAAAGAGAAAAATGTGATTTCTGGATGACGAAGGTCAAGTTCCTTGGACACGTTGTCTCTGAAGAAGGCATCTCAGTGGACCCCTCCAAAATTGAAGCAGTGCTAAATTGGGAACGACCAAAGAACGTGTCGGAGATTCGAAGTTTCCTCGGACTAGCTGGATACTATCGACGCTTCGTAGAGAATTTTTCAAAGATTGCTTCTCCATTAACAAAACTCACAAGGAAGAATGTCAAATTCGTGTGGGATGATAAATGTGAAGAAGCATTTGAGGAACTGAAGCAAAGACTCACTAGTGCACCTGTGCTGATTATACCTAACAACGAGGAGCCTTACACAGTATACACTGATGCCTCAGGAAACGGTTTGGGTTGTGTGTTAATGCAGCATGGACGAGTAGTTGCCTACGCCTCACGCCAATTGAAACCCCATGAGAGGAACTACCCCACACATGATCTTGAGCTAGCTGCTGTGGTTTTCGCACTCAAAATTTGGAGATGTTATCTATATGGCGCAAAGTTCGAGCTATATTCAGATCATCAAAGTCTGAAATATTTGTTTACTCAAAAGGATCTCAATCTAAGGCAACGAAGATGGACTGAGTACATGGTGGACTATGACTTTAGTATCCAATATCATCCTGGAAAAGCAAATGCCGTGGCAGATGCTCTAAGTCGTAAGAACAACGGACGTATAGCCA
This sequence comes from Artocarpus heterophyllus, assembly GCA_025403435.1. NCBI lineage: Eukaryota > Viridiplantae > Streptophyta > Magnoliopsida > Rosales > Moraceae > Artocarpus > Artocarpus heterophyllus. Next base: position 10,720,604 of record CM046352.1, read on the forward strand.
GTTTAGCATTGGAAGATTGGAGACGAGTCACTATCGCCGACTTCAACTTGCAATATTATGAAGATAACGAGAGAGCTTTCTTATTCAATGTGATAGCAACTCCTACGTTAATTCAGAAAGTAAAACAAGGACAATGGCACGATGAAGGATTACGTAGGGTTTGGAAACAAATACAAAATGGAGAACAACTGGATGGATGGCAGATTGAGCCAGAAGGATTTTTACTTTACAAAGGAAGATTAGTTGTTCCAGAGGATCCATATCTCAGGCATGCGGTGCTAGATGAGGCTCACCGTTCAAAGTTTGCTATTCATCCTGGAAGCACAAAAATGTATATGGATCTAAAACGACAATACTGGTGGCGAGGAATGAAACGAGATGTAGCAACCTTTGTCTCTAAGTGCATGACGTGCCAACAGGTTAAAGCGGAACATCAAAAGCCTGGAGGCGAGTTGAGGAGCTTACCTATTCCAGAATGGAAGTGGGATCATGTGACAATGGACTTTGTTACTGGATTTCCTAAGACTCAAATAGGGCATGACGCCGTTTGGGTAATTGTAGATCGTTTAACTAAGACAGCCCACTTCATCCCAATCAGAACTAGTTATAGTGTCTCAAAATTATGTCAATTATACGTGGAAAAGGTAGTGACATTGCATGGAGTGCCAATGTCAATAGTTTCCGATAGAGATACACGTTTCACGTCGAAATTTTGGAGAGGATTGCAGAGGGCCTTGGGAACTCAATTGAATTTTAGTACAGCTTTTCATCCTCAAACAGATGGACAATCTGAACGTGTCATTCAGATTCTCGAGGATATGCTTCGGGCTTGTGTGCTGGACTTTGGAACAAATTGGGCTGCACAGCTGCCATATGTTGAATTCGCATATAACAACAGTTACCAAGCAAGTATTAGAATGGCTCCATATGAGGCCTTATATGGTAGACCTTGTAGATCTCCATTGTGTTGGGCTGAAAAGGAAGAGCGTCTTGAACTTGGGCCTCAGTTTATCAGAGAAACAACGGACAAGATCCAGATTATTCGCGAACGTCTTCAGACAGCTCAAAGTCGACAAAAGAGTTATGCAGATAAGAGGAGGCGACCTTTAGAGTTCATGATCGGAGACTTTGTGTTCTTAAAAGTGAAACCAAAACGAGGTGTATCTCGATTTGGTGTTAAAGGAAAGTTAGCACCAAGGTATACAGGACCGTTTGAGATTGTGGAACGCATTGGAACGTTGGCATACCGTTTAGACCTACCACCACAATTGTCTCATGTACATAATGTGTTTCATGTATCGATGTTGAGAAAGTATGAACCCGACCCTTCACATGTGATCATGTGGACAGATGTGCCAATTCAAGGAGATACGAATTATGAAGAAATTCCAGTTCAAATACTGGATCATGAAATAAAATTATTACGTCGTCGTGGAATTCCTCTGGTGAAAGTGATGTGGCAACACCATGATGTGGAGGAAGCCACATGGGAACTTGAATCTGAAATGAGAGAAAAGTACCCACATTTGTTTTAACATTGTAATCAGCGTACGAAATTTCGAGGACGAAATTTTTATAGGAGGGGAGAGTTGTAACACCCGTATTTTTAACGGGCATAATTTTGTAAAATTTAATGAATAAAATGTGACTATTTAAAATTACTAAGTTGTTTATGATCATTTAAAAAAAATACCATTTTAGTATTTTCTTACCAAGTCTTCCTAAGAAACATTCAAAACTTACCAACACTTACTTCTACCAATCTTGTCTCCCTAAATTATTGCTCAATTATATAGACTTCTTCTCATTTTGCTAAAGGTATCCGAAGGGGACATTGAATTATTTTCCGTCAATTCATAGAAGACATGGAGATATTTCTCAACCACCTAATTAATTATTTCCTTATCTTCTTCTATAATTCACTCCAATTATCCCCTCAATTATGTTGGCATTATTTGCTAAAAGTCTTCATGGGAGACAAGATGATATTTTCCTTTAAGACTCTTTTGTTTCTTCTTACAACTTTTCCCCGTAAACATCCCATTCCTCTTAAGCATTTTGATATCTTTTTATTTAACTATCACCACCTTCTTCTCTAGTTCTCATTCTCTCCCTTCTCACTTCAAATTTCTAACTAAAGACATAGAGCACAAAGCTCTCTTTGTGGCCAAGACAATTATAATTCCCAACCATGATCGAGGCGGTTTTAAAGTTAATTCAAGCTTGATTGATAACCCAAACTTTGGTGCTTTTCAAAGAAGTTTTGAGGTAGGTTTTCTTTAATCTAAACTTAGTTTTTAGTATGCATTTTCTCCATGTTTAATGCATAAAAATACTTTAATGGCACTAGTAGACGGGTTTACACATAACTCACTTATGAATGTGATTATACGTTGTGCTTTAGTTTTAATTGTCCTTATGCATGCCTTAGGGTCAAGGATGTGTGGAGCTAACGTTAATTGATTCCAGGATTAAAAGATTGTTGATAAGCTTGAAAGGTAGGGATTCTATTACTCATTTTTGTGAGGTTTTTATAGAATTAAAATTGATTGTTTTGCCGCAATATATATATATCTATGTTGAACTGATATTATATGAGTATCACATATGAAACTATGACATGGACTCGTCTTGTATTGTACGGCGAGGAACATAATGAATTGACACATGTTATAAATTGAGAAGCATGGTTAGGAAAACTGACTCTATTAATAATGATTTAATATAGAGAAATGGTGAGACATGAAGAGGGCGGCGGTTACGTCCTTGGGCATGAATACCCAAAAAGGTAAAATAGGGGGAAGGTGATGACGCTTCCTTGGGTTGAAAGTCCCAGAACACACTGTACAGGAATTGATTTGGTGAGGACTCGGGGCTTGATGTCCCCTCACCGGAACACCCTTGGAATGTTTATGGGGTGATCAAGTGCGCCCATTTGGGTTTCGATGAGTTGAGTGATACTCAATTTAACATGGATACCTAGGAACAATGATGATTGGTAATATTTGTATAAATGTGTAATTATGACACTTGGTAATGATTAACTACGGTATCCATAAGATGTGATCATAATAAACCTCATAATCTGGAATATGATGTAACCTACTAACCATGCAGTTTTTAATGTGGTAATGGATAAACCATAAGGTGAGTCATGATTTCCCTACTGGGCATGTCGATGCTCATCCCTATCATATCTTCATATCTCAGGTGGAACTCAGTGCAACATATTTGAAGAGGAATAAGCGAAAACAATTCTGTTGTTTTCGTGTTAGAAGACCCTGTTTAATTACAACTTATCTACAACATGTAAGAGTTGTATTATTTTTTTTTTATGGCTGTGTTAAGTTATTTGGGAATTGTACTATGGTGATGATGACTGTAATTATATATATTTGGTGCTACACTAAAAACTGTGGTTTGTATTTAAAACGTTTATTTTTATTTTTCTTGTTGTTTAAAGACCCATGGGCATTCTTTAATTGATTTAAATAATATAAAATTTAAAATTATTTTTATTTATTTAAAACTGTTAAGCCCCACATAGGGGTGTTACACACCTTTTGGTACATCAAAAGACATAAATCAAGATAACAGACCCATTAGTCATTTCAGGATTAAGACATAGCATATATGATTGTCTAACGTGAATTGATTTGTACAAACAGAATTATTAATCTAAATCAATTTAAATTTATGTGCCAATCTGATGCATCGTTACTTATGATAATGTACTAATGTTTCTATTCGCAGAGTCCTACTCTAATGAGCAAGACAAGCTATCTCCTATTAAGGATATAGACAACATAATAATCTTAGCATGAATAAAGAACTCAACTTATTCTCTTGATTGCAGACTTATGATTTAGACCATTACCTTTAAGATTCACATCTTTCGCATAATCTGTCCATTATATACACAATTCTTAAAGGTTTTGACCAATAGTCTTAGACTTTTGTTTGCTTATCATACATTTAACATAAATGAACGTAAAGAGGACAACATTTAGTATATGAATAAATAAATAAACTCTTTATGATAAAATGTCTCCAAAAACATATTATAACATTTTACTTCTTAGGGCATCATGTCTAACAAAGCATGCATTGGTCTTCTTCTCTTTTTAAAAAGAGCACACTTTCAGACATTTTAAAATACAAACTCTCTTCTTTCTTTCTCTCAAATGTCTCTCCCTTTCACTCTCCATTTCAAAACTCAAAACCTAGCCTTTTCTTATTCACAGCTCATAGACAAAGCCCATCTCCAAGGCCAACAAGCTCCAAGCATTCAAAGTTTGATTTCTAACCAAAGTTTGGAAGTTTTCAATAAGGATTTGTGGTAGGCTTCTCCATAAAATGAACTTGGTTTTAAATTTGCATTCAAATTGAGATTAATCCATTATTTTCATTGTTAATCTCCTTGAAAATTTCTAGTTTATGAATATATGCAAGTTTTGAATGTTGATGAACAAAAACCTAAGTTTACGATATAACAAAAAATGAACTTTCACTTTGGTTCAATAATGGTGTTAGACATATGTGCTTAATGTTTAAAATCAGATTCTGTGGTTGCATTTTGGGTATTTCATGGATTTAAAGCTTAGAATCATATCGTAACATTTTTTGTTTTCCTTTTGAACAACTCTAAAATTTATGGTCCTTGATTGTAATTTTTGTGAAAAAATTCATGAAAACATGTTCATTTGGATCGTAGAATCTTTACTAAGTGTTTTAAAATGATTTTGAACATTTACAACTAATTTTAGTTGAGAAAACTTGAAATCTCTTGAGTCTGGTCACAGAGGAACAGACTGGGCAGAAGCCCAATATGGAGGGAGGTGCGGCCGACTGCGCACTACGCAAGGCAATCGACCACCAACAGTAGCTTGGGCTATTGCCGTCTCCACCTAAGCATACTGGGTTTCCCAACTCGCTCTGGCTCGACTCCTTTGTGTCCCATCATGTAAAAACACTACAAAACTCCTGTCTTTGTGTTATAAAGTCTTGAGAAAACCAACTTGTACTTACTATCATTTTACACATATAAGGCACACTAAGGAATGATTTGTACGTAATATGAGTTTATGGTTGTAATTGTTCTTGTTTTGGTTGCTTCATGACCTTATTAGAAATCGTCAAGGTTAGGCGATGCTAGGAGCTTATGTTTTGGCTGATTGAGCTTATAAGATAGAGATATCAATGGATATTTTTGCTTAAGAGGTAGGGTTCTAATCTCTTCTCTGGTAGCCTTGTTTTGAATTATGATGTTTTCATTGAGCCAAGTTAAATTACTTAAGATGACCATGTTCTGACAAGTTATTTATGAAATGTGTTTCAATCATATTACTATGAGTTTGTGAAAAGAATATTATACACAAATATGCTTGTTTTCATATTTTGGCAAATGAAATTGAAATTCATGCTATAGACTCAAATAAGTAATTATGAGCACCTATAATTTTAAACACCACTGAGGATGTGTATGACTCCTAGTGGTTGGGTTATGTAGAGTATAACCTTGAAGGTAGGTCCTTAAACCTTGATAGAGGCGCTCTGCAGTGTGGGCAATAGCTAAAGCACTGTAAGTATGTTCCTATGTGTTATGTAAAGGTTGGAAACCGAGAAGTGAATCAACCTGCTCATCTCTCTCTTTTACTTGTTCTTCTATATGTTTATGTTTTAAATATTTCACTCATTTATGCAAATGCTTTCATATCTATTTACTTTATTATTTTCTCTTAAATGCTAAAGTTTTTTGAAAAGAAATCCTACTGAACCTTTTGCTTATTTTTTGTGTTTTAAATTAACCCCTCTAGGAGGTGTTAGAGTCGGTGCTAAGTAGACCATGAGAATTGCAGTTTCCATACATAGTTGCAACTCAAGTAAAAATTCACTTATTTTGTAGTTTATTTTCTTTTCATTTCAATCAAGGCATGTATAACCTAAATTTCTTTTATTTCCCTCTCTTCGATTTGTTGTAGATTGTGGTTGATGTCATTTGTATATGTGTTTGATTTACTTTTCATTGTATGCTTCGAACATGGGATTGTAGTGTAAATCCTAAACTGATGCCAGAGGTAATAATTTTGTTTTGAGGTTTTCTTTGGAGATTTTACTCTTCCTTAGCTCTTAAACACTAGGTAATATGGTTTTAATATTTAAAATGAGTAAATTTATGAATATATATTTCAAAGGTAAAAATAACCTTTTCAAATTAATAAGCAAAAATTGAAATAATTGTTTTATTAGTTCTTTTATTATTCAAAGGATGGGTTTAAGAAAATTAATAATAAAGTGTTTATTTGTATTTATTTTAACTCAAACTAAGAAAATTAATAATAAAGTGTTTATTTGTATTTATTTTAACTTAAACAAAAGTTTTAAAATTTTACTTATAGCTAACTTTTCTTAAACTCTTTTTATTTTTTTAAACTAAACCTCCACGTTATACTCTGGTTTAGGGTCGTGACAAAGACCTACATCTATGGGGCCATTCCTGGATGTTAAGCAATCACTACTACAAATTGTTTAGATTTGACCTACATCTCTGGTTTATAAATTTGACCTACATCTCTGGTTCGTATTTTGTGAATGAATTTGTTATGAGAAATTGTTTGAAATTAGCAAAAAAAATATTTGTATATAATTTGTTGTGAGATAGAACTTGATTGACTTGGATATGTTAGTTTAGTTTTCTTTAATCATTCAACTAATTAGGTTTAATTTAGGTTTTACGAATGGATTTGTTATTCAAAATTGTTTGAAATTAGTTATTTGCTAGTTAGTAAATTGTTTCTATTACTTTATTTTTAAAATATTTTGTTTCTTTGAAAGAATTTTATTGCTACATATTATTTAGGTTTTGTAAAATTGTTGGATTGTTGTTAGGAAATGTTAGAGGTTATTTTAATTTATTGTTGAAAAATTTGTTGTGAGATTGAATAAAATTTGATTTGATTTTGTAGTAATGGATAAGAAATGGATATACGCTCATAGGATCAATAATGAATATGAGAAATGGATAGAGGATTTTGTGGCTTTTGCAAAGGAGAATTTCAAAGGGAGTATGATTCGTTATCTTTGTATAGATTGTGAAAATATTAGAAAACAATCATATGATAATGTTAGGTTTCATTTTATATAGTGGGTGCTTGAAGTATATCAAACAATCTAGTTTGATTAGATTATGGAATTTAAAGGCATCAGGTGGGTGGTCTAATTCAAGTCGCATAGGACCTTTAGAATTTTTACATGAAGCAGTTTCGAATAGTAATAAAGTGCTGACAATTATGTATGAGGCAAAAAAGAATTTGAGTACTCTAGGAATAGAGTATGAGAAGATACATGCTTGCCCGAATAAGAATGCTTGTGCTATACCAAAAAAAGAGTGAAAACTTTGATGAATGCCTAGCATGTAATGAGTTTAGTTGGAAGAAGGCTAAGAAACACTTGGAGGGAAGAAAAGGTGTATCAGTAAAGGTGTTGTGATACATTCCAATAGAACAATGCTTGAAGAGACTGTTTCATAATGTGGATCATACAAATTATTTAGCTTGGTACCATGATAGGTGGATCGATGATGGCATGTTGAGACATTTGGCCGATTCCCACAGTGGAAGACATTTGATGCGGGGAATCCAAGATTTAGTGCAAAACCCAAACTTGTTTAATTGAGTTGGCCGAAAGACCCCTCGTTAATGCTAATGAGATATTTTGTATTCACTTAATGATTATACCTTTTTCATTGGCTAAAGAGATAAGAAGCGCTCTGTCGAAAATAGTGGAGTGTTTCTTTGTGTTGATTCCATGCATGTTTTCTCCATAAAAACAAGAATCTCGTGTATGGAACAAGTAGGCATATGGGAACTCGACTATTGATATTAGAAATCCGCAAGTGCATAGAATCATAGACAAGAAATCAGGGGCGGATGGAGGGGGCCATGGCCCCCCTTGATTTTTGATAAATTTTTAAATGTATTTTATTACTTGATAACAACAACAACAACGTTCTTAAGACCATGCATGATTTGCCCCCCCTAGATTTTTTTTTGTAATATAGGATTTTTTTTGTAATATAGTTTTTCTTTAATAATAATATCATATGGTAACCTAAATGGTTACTTCAATCATCATGTAGGCTACCAAAATAAAAAATTTCAGCCTTATCTAATATCCAGCACAGTGTCTAGCATTGTCTATAAATCTTATCACTGTGCATCAAAGCTCAAATTTGTTGAGCTCCTTCTCTCTCTAAAATTCTCCCTTCTCTGTGCAATTCTCTTCCCCTTCCTCTAAAATTTGACTTGTTCTTAATTTTTCAGATCTTCTTTATTGTTTTTCCTCATAAACTCGAATCTCATCTAGAGCCCCTCAACCATCTTTCTTTCTTTCTTTCTTTCTTTCTTGTTTCTTTATTTCTTTCTTTCTTGTTTCTTTTTATTTGTTTTCTATAGATCCAAAGTACCATTACTTAAGAAAATATTTTCCATCACTTTCCTAAAAAATTCTCAGGCAAAAATACAAGTCTAGAGTCACTTGAATGTGGATTCTCATGCATTTTGGAATCGTTGGTGATGTGAGGATGTTGATCGAAAGAAAAATTCATCCGAGTGACTTCAATTAGAGGGTCAGCCTTCCAGGCATGGATAGTGGTTATAGTGTGATGAGAAGAAGAGCTCGTGCTATCAACTCTAGATGTCATAAATATGGGTGAGAGAGTTGTGAGGGTAAGTGTCGTTTGGTTAGATATGTGTCTATAAATAGGGAGGACAAAATTCATTTCTGAAATGATGGCTTTTTTAAAGGGAACTTGGATGATTTCTATGCTTCTCTTCAAAACCATCTGAGTGGATATGTCCAAGGTGCAATTTCTAATCTTTAGTCCAAATTCCACATAGAAAGACAACGTCCCAAGAATCTTGCATTTAAAGACCTTGTTTGTGAGTTTGTAAGAAAATTAGATAGGGAGTAAATTCTTAATTCATAGAGGTCGTTTGAGTGTTTCTACAAAAAAAAAAAAAATTTTTTTTTTTGTGTTTTGAGTGTTTATTTGTTTTAGATTATCACAGTATATGTTAAATAATAAATTGTTTTTATCTTATCATTACGATAGTTATTAAATATTAGTGTTTCTTTTATTTCAAAAAATGTTACATTGTTAGATACATCATGTGTTTGTTCCTGTTTGTTTGTTTGTAAATTTTCAAAAGTTGTATTGTTAGAGTCTCGTTTGTCAAAAATTGCTCTGATTGAATGTTAAAATTGTCAAAAAAGTGTAAAGTTAAATGTTTCTTATTTTTTTTAAAAGTTCTATAGTAAATTATCGTTTATAACAACTTTCTAGATTCGGTGCTCATTTGTCAAAAAAGTTGTATAGTCATGTCAGAGTTTTTTTGTCATTTTGTTTTCAATTGTCAAAAGTTGTATAGTCTGAGTGTTTGTTTTCAAGAGTCGGTCTGATTCTGTATTTACTTTTTTGAACTTGTTCGGATTTGGTCTGATATTTTCTAATATGTCCATATCTTATTTTCTCACTTTTCATTTATAGAATATCATATCATATCTTCTTTTCTCACTAGCACATATTTTGTTTAGATTGTAAAGTAATCTGCCACCACCTACTTGTAATAACTCCTTAGTCCTTTGGCATTTTCATCTTTTTCAAGATATCATTCAAGACTTAGTGTTTTAGGTAGAGCAGACTTAAAATAAAACCTACAAAAAATCAAATAGTTAAAAAAAAGATTCACTCTATATTAGAAACCAAACATGTGTTCCTCCCATTCATCTAGGAAAATCAAAACCATTTGTGTCTTTTGTGGTTTCAGTCCTGGTTATGGTAGAGTTTACTTAGAAGCCATAGAACACTTAGGATAAGTCTTGGCACATAGGAAGATTAACCTAATTTATGGGGGAGATAGCTTAGGGTTAATGGGGAATATAGCAACAGTAGCACATTTAAGGGGTAGTCATGTCATATGCACTATACCTTATCTCCTAGCTAAGGGGAACTTCTATGGGAAAACATAGGTAATAAAGAGAGAGTTTTAGACATCTCTAAGAGTCCTGAAAACTTGGTCTATAACTCTGACGCTTTCATTGCATTACTTGGTGGTGTAGGCACTCATGAGGAGTTATTCATAGTTACTAGTAGGAATCTATTCAGTATTCACTCCAAAAGTTGTAGGTCTTTTAAATGTAAATAGTTTTTATGACAGTTTTTAAAAGTTTTTAGATTATGTTGTAGAACAAAACTTCATTGTAGAGCTAGGGAGAAAAATAATGTCCTCTTTGTGTCTTGCCTCCACTTATTTTCCTTGTATCGACACTATAAATTACCTTCCATTTACTTCCCAATCATTTGCAACATTTTCTTCATCTTACTATAATTTATTATTGAGTGATAATCTCTCAATAATGAAGAAATCCATCATCGGCAACATTATTTGACTGGGACATTGCCCAAGAAGGTAGTTTTCTCAATAATTTGAAATCTACAATTTCAAGAATTTGAACTCTACATTTTTTTTTATAGATTTAGATGTGAATTTATCACTAGGCTATATTTTTAACTATTATTTACAACGCAAGCAACTACATAAGCTGTGAGTTGTTTGACATTTCAGTTGGAACTGTTGGTTCCAACCAACAAACAATGCTCTCAGTTGCTACCACTACAAAAAAAAAAAAAAACTACATTTAACGATATATTATTTACGACATGTAGTTTTTAAATGTTGTTGAAAAGTACATACAACGACATGTCTAACAAAATATCGTTAATAGCATTTGAAACAATAATTAACGACATCTGTATAGATGTCGTATTAAAACTCTCCTTTTAACAACAATAGTTTAGTGTCGTTAAATTATTTAATGATAAGTAGGAGATATCATCAAAGCCTTGGAGATTCTACGACATCCCTTATAGACGATATTGGTCAAGATGTCATTTATAAGGGGTGTCGTAGAATCTCAAAGGCTTTGACGATATCTCCTATTTGTCGTTAAATAATTTAATGACACTAAACTATTGTCGTTAAAAGGAGACCTTTAAGACGACGTCTATATAGATGTCGTTAATTATTGTTTTAAATGTCATTAAAGACATGTTTGTTGGAGATGTCGTTATATGTACTTTTAAACAACATTCAAAAACTACATGTTGTAAATAATATGTCGTTAAATGTAGTTTTTCTTATAGTATACGGTAAATAGCAAAAAATTGTTACTGTAAAAAGCTCTCACATGTACAGTTTTTGAACCAATATTTTTAATTCTAACCGCTCTCCCAAGTACACCTTATGTAACTTTATGTGGACTTGTTTTCAATAGATATGTTTCCAAAAATTACAAAGGTTAAATTTTTAGCCTAATTACTATTGGTTGATGTATTAGGTTCTTTTTCTTTTACTTATCTCAACATTATCATTTTTAAATTACTTTGATATTAAAAATTCTCGTTTAAAAGTTTCAAAGCTCAGAAATTTCAAAAAGTAATTTACATAGCATTTAAAATATATTATTCGTTGGAGCGCTAAAAGAGATAGTAAATCAAATTTGCAATTTTATTTCATATGCTTAGAATTGGATTCAATTCTCACATTGACATTGACACTTAAGGCGGAGATGGTATTAGTATCAATACTATTTCTTTAGTGAAAGATCTTGACTTTATATATAATTAGGAAATTGTGGGATGAGCAATAACACTACCAATTATAAGAGTATTTGGTAATCTCAGTTAGAATTATGGTTGTGGTTATCAAGTAGTGTAAAGCTCTTATATGCTGTAGTAAAAAAAAATTGCTATAATATAAAGTTCTCATATGCTATAGTATTTTGAACTACAACTATAGTTCTAACCACACTTCTCAAACACCATGGGGCCATTTGTTTTTTATCTCAAAATTTTTAAAAATGATTTCGCATGTTTTTCGAGGCAAAAATTTAAAAAACACTCTTAATACAATGCCTAAAAAATTCTCATTTTTCAAAACAAAAATATTTTTACCTATTTTGAAAACAATACCAAACGGCCCCCACGTATATATTAATTTTTAAGTAAAAATTATACAATTAGTATATCATGTATCTTTTTGTTTAGACAGTAAATCTAATTTTGACCTAAATTTATTTTAGGACATTTCAAGTCCGTACCAAATTTATACCTTGAACAAGTTAGTGCTCAATTTAAACTATATTGAAAAGACCAAATATGCTTGATTTTATTTTGGTAATTTGTACATACTATGAATTTTGTTACACACTTGAAATTCCTTTATATTTGATAAGATCCAAAATGAATTATATATATATTTTTTGTCTACATAAACCGAAACTACAAGGTATATTTATATAAATTCCTTAGTCTTATGATAATGAATACGATACTAATTGATAAGTCAGCACGAAGTAAATAAGAAATCATTTATCCTTAGCATGACAATTATGTCATTATACAAGTCTTATATGATTATGACATTATTTTTATGACATTTGATCATTGGAACATTAATTTATCAGGGCCAACAACAGTAAATACACAACTACTGTCTTAGTAGGATCAACTAAATTACGTAATATGTTTGTGACATTATTTCCAAGTATTTACATTCACTATTATTAGTTTTATGATGTTTGATAAGGTCATTTATTGGTTACCATTAACACTATTTTTTTGATTCAACACTAAGTAAATATCCGTGTTTTTTTTTTTGTGATGATCCACATTTTCTTTTGGTGTGAGTTAAAAACAAATTAACTCTCTGGGTGCAATATTTTCCTATAAATAGTTGTTCATGAGGACAATACATGTCTTACCGCCAAATAAAAGGGACGACACACTTTCGGTCTATTTAGTATAGTTTTCAAAATAGTTTTATTTCGAGGAATGAGAATTTGTTTAAGAACGATACTTGACTATTTTCGGAATTTTTATTTCAAAAAACATAAAAAAAAACATTTCTAAAAACAAACAATAATTTTTTTTTTCATAACTTAGACAAATAATATAATTAGTAATCTGATACAACATTTTTAGGTGCGGCATAGATTAAAACTATCTCTAAAAGTATAGCATAACATGTAATTTTCTTAGAAAAAAAAAAAATCCAAATGGCCATAACTTTTGGTGCATACACCAATGCTTACATACGCAAATAACACCGATCATTTTATCAAGCTTCTACTTTAGGACATCTTATTATTATTATTTTTACATGTCACAATATAGATGTAATTATAACTCATGAGTCTTCATCATCATGTATGCACCTCATTCAACTTGCCGAATCAACTTGCAATCCGGCAGCGGATCACCGCAAAGGCAGCAGTTGTGAACGTACGCCGACGAGTCGAAGCTCTGCAAAAATCCGCCCTGCGGAATCATCCCACACAACCTGTTGTAACTCACGTTGAGATGCACCAACGGCAGCCTGGTCAGCCCCACGGGAAGACACCCAAATATCTTGTTGTGGTTTACGTCCAAATACAACAAGTTATCCGGGAATTCCACGTTCCAGAAATCGAAGGCGAACGAGTTCCAAGACAAATCGATGTACAACATAGCCTTGTTCGACACGAAGAGGACCGACGCGTCGCCTTCGAGCTTGTTCCATGACAAGTCGACGGAGAAGACGTTGATCGACCCCAATGAAGGTGGAACTGTTCCTGAGAGCTTGTTATGGGACAAATCCAATTGAACTAGCTCCTCCAATCGCCCGAATGTGTCCGGTATTTGTCCTGTGAGTTTGTTCCACCCGAGATTTAGCCATAAGAGTCGTGGTAGCCTACCTATAGAGCTTGGGATCGGTCCCGAAAGCGAGTTCCGTCTGAGGTCGATAAGTAGAAGGTTTTTAAGGTAGCCAAGGAAGTCCGGGACGGGACCGGAGATGTTCGTCCGATTTATTATGAAGATCTTGAGAATCTTGAGCTCGGCGATGGCTGGTGGGATTGTTCCCATGAGGTTGGGGACGTTGTCGAAGAGGAGGATTTGGAGATAAGGAAGATCTCCGACTTGGGGCGGGATCGGTCCCGAGAGATCAGAGTTGGTAATTAAGAGGGCGCCCACTCGGTTGGCCAGGTTGCAGATGACGGATGTCCAGTTGCAGCAGTCGGATTGTGGGTCCCACGAGGAGAAGATGTCCGGGTCGTTGAAGGCTTTCTTGATCTGCAAGAGGGCTTTCTTGTCTTCGGCGTTACAGAGCTCGGAATAGGAGAGAGAAAGGTGAAGAAAGGTGGAAAAGAGAAGGACGACCATGACAATTAGGATTTTGAAGATTGGCATTCGGGTCTCCATTCTTATGTATTTATTTATTTATTTGTTTATTTATTTGTGTAGTGTTTGCACTTTCTTGAGTGAGAAAATTGGTGTGGTTGGTTAGACTTATAAATACGATTGAGGTTGTGAGACTTAAAACAAAAATGTTCTTTTACAGTGTAGACTTTTACTAGTGGGGCTCTATTTTTGTCGATAAATTTGATCTAATTCACTTTTTTTTTTTAACAGCTGTAAAACAAACATTTACTGATAAATTATATTTTCAGTATCACCCTGAAAATCTATAAAGAAAAGTAAGATGAGTTTATAGATGGATGATGCTATTGTTTCTATTTTTTGGTCAGTTCTGACGAGATACATATACATGCACGCGCTAAAGTAGTCTAGCTTCAAAGTCACACAATAATGCAAAAATATAAAATAAAATAATAGATAGGTCCAATCCAAAAAGTGTGAAAAATTTTGATATATTATTTTGATTTGTATTTCAAATGTTTTTTTTGCTATTATTTTTGAACTTTGAAGTTGTACGTAAAAGTAATTAAACTTTTTTTTCAAAATAATTTAAAAACGTAAGTATTGTAATAAATATATAAAAAATTAGTTAATATGTCAAATAGATATTAAAATTTAGCATTGCATTGAATTGTATATCATCTAATTTTGAAACAGGCTATCATTGTACTATATAGTGTGTGTGTCTATTTATTTATTTATTTCTTGACGTTGGCTGTGTTTGATTTTTTTAACTTGCTTTTTAATCCAATTAATTCTTTGATACATAGGAAACGTGGCTTGAATTCACGTTGCACTAAAAAGTGCATGAATAATTATTGTTTAAGCTTGTAAACAAGCTTTAATGTGCCGTTGGAATTGAAATGTAGTGTAGTATATTTCAGTTCCTGACAGTTGCTTAGGTATTAGAAGTTGGAAGTGAAGGTAATCAGGTTGCTGACAAGCTGGTTGGTTTGTTTTGTATTTTTTTTTTTTTTTTTTTTTTTTGAAATGACAAGCTGGTTGGTATTGCTTATAGAAGATATTCAAAAGTTTAGCCGTACGGAAAAAGTGCTCTGCTAGGTTCTATCTTCTTTTCTTCCACTAAGTTTGGTACGCCGCCTTGCACAGGAAAGACCGGATTCCCGTGCCGGCTTCCGGATGGTCACTGGATGTCCGTCCGTGGGGTGTGGCTGGTCTCTACATCGGCAGGTCTGGGGGGTTGGCACATGGGATGGGGCGTTCGGCGTGGGCTGGGCAGCCGGGAGAGTCCGCCATAGCGGTCGCCCTCGTGGGCCTTCGGGCTGGTCTTGGGCCTCGGCGTGGGTTCTCTGTGTGGAGAAGGCCGGGCTTTTGCAGGTGTTGCGGTCCTGGAAGTCTAGAGGGGGAGGCATGGCTGGCCCCACCGGCGTGGGGTGTGGCGGCATCCAGGTTGATCGGCTTCCTAGGTTTATGTTCCCCTCTGGGCGGCGTCTCTCGGAAGGTGTTTCGGGCCCGGTCAGAAAAGGGCGGCGACGAAGTGTGACAGACACGCCCAGCCTTTTCTTGGCTCTCCTTTTGTTTGTCCGGCTTTGCTCTCCGATGGGCCTTTTTGCAGCCTCGGCTCATGGTGGTCGGAGTTTATCCGACGGTTTTGCTGTGCTGTTGTTTTTATTTCCTTCTAATAGATTAAAGGCTTGTATGCCTCTTAGCTGTTTGTTTCGGGTTTTGTTAGACCTTTATGGTCAGTTTGTTGTATCGGGAGTGGTTCTCTAACTCTATAGGTTTTGTTTTGAGTCCAGTCCATTAGAGGTTTCCCTCTATGGTGCTGTATGCCTTGCCTGTATCCCTCAGTGGATATGATGAACGAGCCATTGAGCGCTCTCTTGGCAGTATGCATTGCCTGCCTCCGTCAGTGGGAGGTTCGCTTTATTAGATCTTACTGTTAGAACCGATCTGAAGTTCGGGTTAGATGTTCTTATGGAACAGGGGTTAGATGTTCTTATGTAACAAGGTCATCATTAGCATTGGTGTTTGTATTTCTTTTAGTTGGAATGCAATTTCTCTGTCCAAAAAAAAAAAAAAAAGGTTTGGCCGTACGAGCCTCCCTGCTGAGATTATTGCTCATCTTAACAGAGATTTGTTTTCACGTCCTATATATATATATATATATATATATATATAAAATGTGGAAATGATGGTTTTCTCCGTTCATTGGGACTTGCCGTTGTGCGCGAATCGTGATGCATGGATGACTGGATTGTTTCTGAGATAAAGACATTAACAAATATGATAGAACCTTTCAAAAAAAAAAGAAAAAAGAAAAAGAAATGTGATGGAAGCGTAGTACTATTATTGGTATTTTTTGTCAGTTGTCACATGATCGATAAGCTGCGAAAGCAACACAAAATATTTCTCCTGCAAAAGCAACACAAAATTATGGAGAAAAAGATGATTGGTGGAGCATAGTGTCGACTTTGTTGTTGTCTTTAAAATATAGATCAAAAAATATATTTCTTTATACTAAACAAAATAATTTAAATCCTAAGTTTAAATTCAAAAAAAAAAATTAAACAAAATAAAAATCTGTAAAGGAGCAATTGGAGAAAATATAGCTATTTCCTAAGTTTAAATAAGTAAGGTTTGTTCCTTGGCAGATTCAAATTTGTTCGAAGAATCGTAATCTAATTTTTCTTTCTCAATTGGTCAAGTTTCATCAATGTATCCTCAGAACTCGTTATTATAATGTCTATTTCCTTCAGAGCAATAGTCCGATTATTGATCATCAAAGCGTTATTTGCTTCAAGGTTTTGAATTGAGAAGAATCTATTATCATCATCTTCTATATGGGCCCAAGACTGTTTTATCCCGGGCTCTTTACACAAATGCCACTAAAACAAAAATTGGATTGATTTATACTAAAAAAAATTGCAAAGAATATTACTGTCACATCATTACATTACATATGGTATTCCAAATATATTACATGAAGGGATTTGATAATATAAGGTTGAAGAAGGTACAAGTGAAATTTGGATAAATATTAAAGAGTAAAATCAATGACAATAATTTTGCTTGAATAAGAGTGGCATGCACTGCAATTGTTTTTTGGTTGTGACAATTATCAATCCGCATTTAAAAAGGATGGCATTCAACGTAAAAAGCTCTTTCATTATTTCCTTTTGATCTTTTATTAGTTGATAATTTGTAACTGCATTGAAAGGATAAGAGAGACTCGCATCAAAATTGGTACTTTGTTAATGGATTCAAATTTGGTTATTAATGTTTTTTGCTGCCTCAGAATTTCATGTATCATATGAGTTTTCTTTCATTGAAGTAATGACATTGTCAGCGACTAAGTTCATCTCATTTCCTGTAGTTTCACAAATTTTATCATTGTTGTTTGGTTCCAACAATCACATTATCATACTTTTTATTAGGTTTTAAGACTTATCATCATCATCACCCGGAGCTCAAATATCATCCATTTTTTTTTTTTGTTAAATGTATGTTTTGCTCAAATATCCAACAGTTTTCGACTTACGTATATTCTTGAACACTCATTTGGAACAATTTTTCTTTCTTCTCTTTCTTTATTTGTTCTTGTCAAGGGATTGTTCAATAACCTAAAAAATGACAGACCCAATGTTTACTTAAGCAGTCATTTTTAATGGTAATAGAGCATGGGACTCCTTTTAGACAATTAGAGTTTTCTGGCAAATTTGTAGCAAGATCAAAATCGATTAGAACTCTAGGAAAATGAATCACTCTCTACCATTGCAATACCCAAGATTTAATTAAGCGAGATTAGTGAGTAAATGGTGAATTAGTATGCCATGATGTAAATTAAACTTAATTTAACAATTTTATGATATTTTTAAATTAAAGTTACTTTTGATTATTATTAATTATTAAACCACTCTTAATTATTTTTATTTATATTTGTTATTTTAAATTTTAAAATAAAACAATTTGTCAAATGCTCGGTATGTCCCTTTTTGAAAGACCATGTCTTGGAACATGGTTTTCATACTATAAAGCCACATTTTCCCTTTATTTATTTCTCTCCCTCTGCTCTCTCCCTCATTCTCTCTCAGATTTCTCTCTCTCTCTCTCTCTCTTCTCTTTCTTTTGCTGTCTCTCTCTCTCTCTCTTTGATCCAATAATTTTGAGCCTAAGCTTTGATCCTCTGCTAGATTTGAACTCAAGGAACACAATTAGGCTCCCACAATTTCATTTTAAAGTTCCGATTTGAGGTTAGATTCCTCTATTTTTTTTTTCAAATTTTTAAACTTTTTTCAAATTCTCTGAATTTCTTCCAAATGTTGAAATTTGATTTTCTAGAGCTTAGGAAACCTTTAACTAAGATAGTAGAATTCAAATAAACTAAAATCTAGGTTTGATTGAGCAAGATTTGGATTAAATCAAGTTTTTCCATTTTTTCCCATTTTGGTTTTCTTTGAAATTTTCTATGAAAATCTTGTTTAAATGTGTCTAAATGTATTTTAGTATATTTTTCTATCATTTATAATCATTATACATGCTCTAGGACTTGAAAAACAGGCTTAGAATTTGATTTTGGGCTTAGGGAGGTCGGGAATCAAAGTCTCAGACTTTCCATATTTTTTCAGTTTGGCAGGCCAAACTCATTGTTCAGTAGGCCGGATTCATGAGTCCCGCATGCCAGACTCATCAGGTCGGCAGGCCGAACATGGGTGCAATTCGGTAGGCCGGTGCCTCACGAGGAGTCTAATGTCGTAGGGGGGAATGCAGCAACATCGGTAACTGATGAGTTCGATGATGTTTTCCCGATGAGTTACCTAGATTAGTGCCGCATCCGGAGGTTGAGTTTAGCATCGAGCTATTCTTGGGGATCGCTTCGATTTCCATGGCACTGAATCGATTAACGCCTGCAAAGATGAAGGGAATCAGGAAATAACTTTAGGGACTTGTAGACAAACGATATACTTATGATAGCATGGGATGCACTAGTTCTGTTTGTTAAGAGACGTGATGGTATGCTCAAGTTGTACGTTGATTATCAGTGGCTAAATCAGGTCACCATGAAGGCGAGTATCCCTGTCTTGGGATTAATAAATAATTTGGCCAGCTAGAAAGTTCCTGACATTTCTCGAGGATAGGTTTGCAACTTGGAAGCACCAATTGCATGACAAGAAGGTTAAGTTTTTGGGGCATATCATTTCCTAGTAGGGTATCTTAGTGGATCTGTCTAAGATAAAGGCCATAGTATAGTGGGAACGACCGAAGATCGTGATCGAGGTTCGTAGTTTTTAGGACTTGCTAGGTACTACAAGAGGTTCATAAAGGGTTTCTCAAAGATAGCGGCTCTATTGATGCGGTTAATCAGGAAAAGTGTTAGGCTTTGATAGGATGAGGAATGTGACTACGCTTTCCAAGAGTTGAAGAATAGGTAGACTACTATTCCTGTATTGGTTATATCGGGTAGTGATGAGCTTTATGCAGTCTACATTGATGCAACAGGACGAGGACTCAAATGTATGTTGATGCAGCATGGACGAGCTGTGGCTTATGGATTGTGACGGTCGAGGCCTCGCTCGTGAGCAGGACTACCCTATACACGAGTTAGAGCTTACTGCAATGACTTATGCTTTGAGGATTTGGAGACACTATTTGTATAGAGTGACATTTCAAGTTTTTTGGATTACAAGAGCTCAAGGTATTTGTTCACTCAGAGGGATTCAAACATGAGACAACAGAGGTAGATGGAATATAGGGAGGACCAGCACTTCTCACTGCAATATCATACAGGTAGGGCCAATGTGGCTATAGATGCTCTCAGTAGGAGGTCTTCGAGAATTTGTGTATATCTGGCACTAGAGAATTAAAAGAGAGATACTAGAGTAAGCAAAGATGGACTACAGTACTATGAAGACTTCAATCAGGTATCGCGTATCTTAGGAATTTGGCTCCAGTGCATGTTCAGACAATAAAGCAAAATCAATGGTGGGACCAGCATCTTTAGGGAAAGTGGATGCGAATATAGATTAGGGAGCAGTTTGAAGGCTAGAGGATTCCTACAGATGGGTCATTGTAATCTCAGGAGACGTTTGGCAATGCCTGTAATCAAGGGAGTGGCAAAGGCTTTAATGGACGAAGCTTACAAGTCTCAGTTCGCTATTCATCTAGGAGCACCATGATGTTTCACGATCTATAGAGGTAGTGCTAGTGGAGAGGCATGAAGAAAGATGTTAAAGAGTACATGGCCAAATGCGTGATTTGTCTCCAGATAGCGACCAAGCATTAGAAGCCCGTTGGTCAACTTCAGCAAGGGAGCATGTCACAGTGAATTTCTTCTCTAGGTTGCCGAGGCCAGAGCATAAGCATGATGTGATGTGATTCATAGTTGGCGGGTTGACGAAATTGGCGCACTCCATTTCCTACCTTTAGGTCGTCGTATTCGAGATGAGTTCTTAGAGGAGCTTCTAGGAAGCTTTAGGCATGAACCTAGATTCAGTGTGGCTTTTCATCCTCAAACTGATAGGTAGTCGAGCGAGTCGTTTAGATTCTCGAGGATACGTTGCACGCTTGTGTCTTAGACTTTGGCAGAGTTTGCATACAAGGTGGTTTTCAGGCAAGCATCGGAGTGGCATTGTCTAAAGCACCATACGAATGGCCGTGTTGATCGCTAGTGAGTTCAGCAAAACTGGAAGGTAAGATCATATAGCACTCGAAGAGACCCGTGAGAGTAATGGAAAGGTTACCATGACTCATGATCGGTTGTGAGTAGCTCAAAGTAGGCAGAAGAGTCATGCAGACAGTAGAGACTGACCTCTAGAATTCAAGGTGAGGGATTTTGTTTTCTTAAAGGTTTTGCTGCGTAAGAGAGTTTCACATTTTTGTGTGAGTGGGGGAAACTTGCATCGAGGTACGTCGGATCATTCGAGATTTCTCATCGTGTTGGAGTGGAAGCTTATCGCCTTGATCTCCCTTCTAGACTCTCTCATGTTCATGTCGTGTTTTGTGTGTCAATGCTTCAGGAATGTCCACACAAGCCAAGCAAAATTATCTCAATTCATGATGCTCAGATTCAGGAAGACACGACCTACTAAGAGGTGCCAGTTTAGATTATTGATTGAGAAGTGATAGGTTTGCGACGTCGTTAGATTCTGTTAGTGATTGTGGTGTGGTAGCACCATAGGGTTAATAAGGCAACCTGGGAATTAGAGTCGACTATGCAAGAGTCGTATCCACATCTATTTTGTTTTTAGGGTTGATTTTTGAATTTTGAGGATGAAATTTCTTTTAGGGGTGGAGAGCTGTAACACCTAGGATTTAATTAAGTGAGATTAGTGAGTAAATGGTGAATAAGTGTGCTATGATGTAAATTAAACCTAATTTAACTATTTTGTGATATTTTTAAATTAAAGTTACTTTTGATTATTATTAATTATTTTAAACCACTCTTAATTATTTTTTTTTTGTATTTGTTATTTTGAATTTTGAAACAAAATAATTTGTCAAATGCCTAGCATGTCCCTTTTTGAAAGACCATGTGTTGAAACATGGTTTTCATACTGTAAAGCCATATTTTCCCTCTATTTATTCCTTTCCCTCTCCTCACTCCCTCATTCTCTCTCAGATTTTTCTCTCTCTCTCTCTTCTCTTTCTCTTGCTATCTCTCTCTCTCTTTGATCCAATAGTTTTGAGCCTAAGCTTTGATCCTCCGCTGGATTTGAACTCAAGGAACGCAATTAGGCTCCCATAATTTCATTTTAAAGCTCCGACTGGAGGTTAGATTCCTTTATTTTTTAAAATTTTCAAACTTTTTCCAAATTCTCTAAATTTCTTCAAAATGTTGAAATTTGAGTTTTTAGAGTTTAGGAAACCTTTAATCTAAGATAGTAGAATTCAAATCAACTAGAATCTAGGTTTGATTGAACAAGATTTGGATTAAATCAAGTTTTTTACTTTTTCCCCATTTTTGGTTTTCTTTAAAAATTTTATGCAAATCTTGTTTAATTGTGTCTAAATGTGTTCTAGTATGTTTTTCTATAATTTATAAATATTATACATGCTCTGGGACTTAAAAAACAGACACAGAATTTGATTTTGGGCTTGGGGAGGCCGAGAATCAAAGTCTTAGACCTCCCATATTTTTTCAGTTTGGCAGGTTAAACTCATTGTTCGACAGGCCGGTGCCTCATGATCGGCAGGCCGAACTGTGCAGTTCGACAAACCAGACCAGGGAGTCTGGTAGGCCGATCGAGCTTCATGAAAGATGATTGTTTTTTACCTATTTTTCACCATTTATAATCTAGATAAAGATTTTTACTTCATAATATGATATTGTGAATCTAAACGGCACACTAAGTTACCATAAGATAGTATAATAGCGTAAAATACCTTATGCTAGATGTTGATGGATCTAGTTCCTATTTAAGGTTGTTTGTGATTCCGTGGAACTAACGTATGACGGGTTGGAATTGTAGTGCTGAGTCGCAGTGTAAAATATCGAGGTAGGACTTCTACCCCTTTTCCTTGGGAGCCAAGTTATTAATTGGTTTTGGCCTCAAAAAGCCAAGTTATTAATTGGTTTTGGCCTCAAAAAGATTCTTTCAAAATGTTTTCAATGCATAACAAAAGGGTCTCTAGGCCATAAAAATGATTTCTTATAAAATGATTTCTTATGAATAGTGTCTTACAAAATGATTCTTTCAAAAATGATTTTCGAGGAATGATTTGTATAAACTTCGTAGTATTTTCATTATCTGTTGAGAAACGAATGATCATAATAAATCAAATAATGAATGTAAATGAGAACACTTGGCAAGATAAGACCTAAATAATGATATAATACCGGGCGTGTTATTAATACTGCCCAGAATGAAATAATTGAGCTTGATGCCATATTCAGAGATTAGGTCGTGTAACGTACAACCTTGGGGGCAGGTCCTGAAACCTAGCTGAGCCATTACGATAGTGATATTATGGCTTTGCAAACAAACTAATTGATAAAGAATATTTCAGATGAATGGTGTTTTAAAAAGGTAAGAATGAATTAAATATGGTCTATCCATATTTTTATAAATTATCTTCAAATATGAAAATTTATGTTTTCTAAACCCTAGTCCTACTGAGCCTTCTGCTCACATTTTCTTTGTCTGTTTTTAAAACCTTTCCCCTAAGTGGATTATAGCTTAAGACCGACAAGGAGGCAACAGGGCAACAAGTGAGTCATAGGAACATTGTTTTAGGTTATTGCTTTATTTAATTCGAGGCATATATTATTTTAATGTCTATCTCTCGTATTAAACTGTGATTGTATTATTTTATTATCGATACCATATGTGTACACTAATGTGGGTCCGGTGGGGCTCGTTTTATGTTTAATTATCTTTAATATTTTATTTTATGTTTTATTGTTTCAAAATAACGATAAATGTTTTAGAATGTTTTAAATTATCACGTTTTTTAAAATAACACAAATTATTTAATTGGTGATTTTAATAGAAAATTTGGTCTAATTAACTAAATTAATCCTCCACATCACTACCTGTACTTCAGGGCATGACAACCATGTTTTGAATCATTGGGAAAAGAAGATTAGACAATTGTCTTTCAAAAATATGAGTTGCTAGTTCCCTTGAGGTTTGCAATAACATTTTTGGAATAATTTTAGAAAGGTCCGAAATTTGCAAGAATAGCAAGGAACTTGAAAAGATCGGAAGACTTATAGAATTATTCTTGCTAATTAGGCATAACAACAAGATGAAATAATTGCTTTATACAGCATCATGTAAACAAAAAGTTTTGAAATACATTCTGTTGCATTAATAAATTTTAGTTCCAAAACCAACATTGTATGCTATATATCATAATTTTTTATTCTTTAATCCTCCTTCTATGTTAACATGGAATCTCTCTATGGAAAATGAATTTCAAATTATTATTAATTTTGAACGTGTTTCAAATCCAAAATTAGAATTCATGATATTCAAAATTTATTCGAAACTTCCGACATTTTAGTTTTTTTTAAAGTAAAATAGAATCCTATAGATTGGGAAAGTAAACTAATTATTTTATTAGGTTGCCGCTTGAGGGCATATCTTATAAGTGATAAAAACAATCCGTCATTAGTATTTCATCTCACACAAAGTTCTTAATAATTAACTTAAACAACAGAACATCGTGATCTCCTTAAAATATTCAAGCGTGCATACAAAGCCTTCTACACTGCCATAGTTAGATAGCATTTCGGTAGTAGAGGTCCACACAAGAAGCTACATCCATATATGCCCAGGAGTCTAAATTTTGCAACCTTCCACCCTAAGGAATCCCCCCACACAAATTATTGTAACTCACATTGAACCGTTGCAAATTAAGCTCGGTCAGCCCCACAGGGAGGCTCCCAACTATCTTGTTGTACTTAATGTCTAAACTGACCAAGTCCTTTGGATTTTGAAAGTTCTAATTCAAACAAGTTCCCAGATATGCTGATGTGCCAAGTTGACTCTTTGGGACCAAACAACAGTGTTGCATCTCCCTCGGTCTTGTTTTGCAACAATTCAATGTAGGAAAAGTCCTTCTTTCTCAGTGAGGGGCAGGATTTTCCCAGCAGCTTGTTGTGGGAAAGGTATTTGCCCTTAAAACCCCCGAATGAGTATGGGATCGATCCTGTGAATTTGTTTCAGGCTAGATGAAGCCTTATGAGTTTTGATAACCTACTGTTAGAGCCTGGGATTGGTCCCTTGAGGCTAGTGTAGGCATGGGTGATGGACTTGAGGCTCGTAAGCTGACCACTGAGGTTCGGGATAGAACCTAAGATCTTAGCATCTCTTATTAAGAGGTCATGGAACTTATTTAAGATAGCAATGGCATGATGGATCGGTCCTATGAGGTTAGGGTTGTTGTTGAACACGAGGACTTCAACGTACGGAAGGTCGCCAACTTGGGGTGGGATTCCTCTTGTGAGTTCATGACGTTGCGGAAGGGTAGAACAAATTTGTAGTCTATTGAGTCACCCAAAATACTAAAAAATAAGGTGCGAGTAATTCGTTGATTTGAAGGAATTCCAAAAACAAGAAAAATATGAGAATTTCTGTAGATTTTCATTGAATAATTGAATGAACTAAAAATAACAATCTAGTCTAGCCAATTTATAGAATTCATAATGCATAAAATAAATAAAAAGAAACTAGAAAATAATCCTAATTTTAGAATAAAAATCTATTACATGATCAGAAAACAAATCAGATTAAGGAAAATTTTTAAAATTCAATTTTGGCTTCAAAAAGTGTAATTTCCATCTTCATCTCGATGGTCGACAGTTCGACCGGTGGCAAAGTAGTCCCATCGACCAGACCTCTTTTTTAGCAAACCTTATGTTGCATCAGTCCTTTTAGGGTCGTAAAGATTTGTCTTTGAATGCAAAACGGCTTTAAGTGATAATGAAAAACTCAAGGACGTGATCCTTTTTCAGACTAGGTAGAATAAAGTTAAACACATTGAATATAAACATGTCTAGTTTGGAAAGAACCGCATAGAAGTTAATGTCAAGAAGGAGACACGAAAAAAGAAAAGTATCTTCTTCATTGACAATAGTAGGATCCAAAACTAAATCTTCTCCATTTTCCCCATCAATGTTGTCAAATAGTGAACCAAAATAATTGTCTTGATCTTCTTCTCCTCCTTCATCATTGTCAAAGATTGGATCAAAATTAATTATTTGAGCTACATCTTCTCCATCACTCTTTTCAAAGATTGGACCATCATCAAATCTTTCACTATTGTCGACATCTCCATCGAAGATATCTTCTTCAACAAGTTTCATAAAAAAGCAGATATTTGGATTCTTTATTGTCTTCAAAAATTTACTCTTCTTCTTCAAAATCATTGTTTTTCATACTGCAAGGCAAGAGCCTCGAATTTCTCCTCTATATCAGCAAGTTGAGCATGGAGACGAGCGAGCTCCTCGGAACTAATATATAGGGTGTTTGGCAAGCATTGTTAGAACCAACTTTTTAGTTCAAAATACTATAGCATGTGAGAGCTTTACTTTGTAGCAACTTTTTGTGTTTTGCTATAGCATGTGAAGTCTTTACACTATTTGGTAACCAAAAAGTTGGTTCAACCATACTTGCCAAATACCCTAATAAATAGGTTTGGTGGAACAAGCGTCAAGTCTATGGTGAGGCAACATGGACTAAATCTGTATAAAAAAGTTTGGCTCTGATAGCAATTAATGTAGCAGAAGTGTAAAAAACTCGTAGTCCATTTATTTACATGAAATACCGAAAAACAAGATATGAATAATTTGTTGATTCAAAGGAATACTAAAAAATAAGAAAAATATGACAATTTCTCTGAATTTTTTTAAATAACTAAATAAACATAAAAGTAACAATCTAGTGTAGCCTATTTATAGAATTCATAATGCATAAAATACATAAAAGGAAATTTGAAATAAAAGTTTATCAGATAATTGGGAAACAAATCAGATTAAGGAAAAGGTGTAAAATTCAAATTTGGCTTTAAATCGTGTAATTTCCATCTTTATCTCATTGACTGGTCGATCAATCGGCTTTAGAGTAGTCCGGTCAACTAAACTTCTGCTTCAGCAAACCTCGTGCTACATCAGTTCACTATTGATGATGATGGGTTCAACAACTTGATGCACGATTCAGTTGCATTTGACGTAGTACTGATGACATAATCTATTTTTGGATCCCACAAGGCTAGGGAGTAAGGGTCATTGAAGGCTTTCTCAATTTGGAGGAGGGCTTCCTTATCTTCTGGATGGCAAAGCTCAGAGAGAAAAGGGAGAAGAAAGGTAGAAATGACTAGGATAAGTATGAGGATTTTTAAAATTTGGCTGTCCATTTCTTAGGGTCCGTTGTTTTAGTGAATAATGTGTTACATGAATGGTTAATTTATATGGTTGTGGCTGTGGAAACCAAAGAAAAAAATAAAATTAGAAAAAAAAAAGATCGAAGAGAGATATGTGTCACACAAAAGAATCATAGCACTGTTATAGGTGATTTCAATCGATTGTCGCATAAAATTTGTTAAAGTTAAACAAAACAAAGGGAAAAAGGGGTAGGTGTTGAAAAATAACAATAACAAAGTCAAAACTATGGTAATCTATTCTACCCAAAATCTTTAATCTATCTTCTATAGTTATATGTATAAATACAGAAAAAACATACTTTGCATGGTGTTCGAATTAGTCGCTGCCATGTCTTCAATCTTTCGTCTGCACAAGAACGTTAGACATTAGAAAATAATAATAGTGTATAGAGGATAATGAATTCACACTTGTCACTCCTCTCAATAGGCACTAACAAAAACAACCACTTATCATCATGTGCCAAGGATTATGTATTTATAGAAAACAAAATAAACCCTAAGCCTATTTGGGCCGAAGTCCTCTATAATAGAGTGTTATTTAATCTAATGGACTGATTGAAATATTATAAACAAGGTGAACTCTTGGGCTTCATATAATAAGTAAAATACGTCCATCCCATTATAGCCCATATCATACTCTAACTTATTATTTGATATTAATGTGGAGGATTATGATAGTCCATAAAATTATTCCAACAGTCTCTCACTTGACAGCATAATCAAACATTAATACTCATATAATAGAGGAGATCAAATAATATGTTCAACCATAAGCCGAACTAGTTATGCCTAATAATATATCGATAGGATACAAAACGTACATAACCCGGCGCCATAATTCAATGAGCATGATGATGATGATGATGATAACAACAACAATAATAAAATACAGGTGTAAAATTAATTGCAATAACAACATTTACATTGCATATATGTTGCACGAAACAAAGAGCAATCATTTAATTGAAGTGTCCATCATGCATAAAAAATATCTCCCATTAACTTAATATAACCAGAGACTCAATTAGTCCCATGTGGGGCACATGCTCCTGAAACACATAAAGCTTTAGTTAGTGCATCTACTAACATCTTCTCTGTAGGCATGTACTCAACACAAATGAGGGATTCTACAACTTTCCCTTTGACAAATAAAAACTTAATATCAATGTGCTTGGAGCGTGAGGAGCTCCTGGTGTTCCATTAGGAAGATACAGCTGCAAAATTGTAACAAAATATTTTTCAGCTGCCTTGAAATTGAGTGAACAACCTCCAACCTTGAAATAAAATTCCGAAGCCATATTGCATTACAAGTAGCCTCGTAACATACCATATAGGATGCTATAAGTGTTTACTTAACACCTTTTCAAGAAATAGCTCCTCTTGCTATCATAAAGATTTATCCAAAGATGGATTTTCTATCGTCAACGCATCCTACATAATTGGTATCATAATATTGAACTATATCTAGAGACTCAGATTACCAATATGTCAACACAAAATCTTTAGTACCTTGAAGATACCTTAAGACTTTCTTTGTTGCCTTCCAATTGCGAAGTCCAAGATCACTGAAATACCTACCGAGCATTCCTACAGCATAAGCAATATTAGGTCATGTGCATACTTGAGCATACATTAGACTGCCAACTACTAATGCATAAGGTATGACTATCATCTGATCTCTTTCTTCATCATTTTAAGGAGACTTTGCCTTTGAGAGATTGCCAGCTGTCACGACTGGTGTATTACTAGGAGAACAATATTGCATATTAAATCTTTTCAAAACTCGATCAATGTACGTTCTTTAAGAAAAAATGATAAGGCCTTGGGTTCTATTACGAAGAATCTGTATACCGCGAATATATGAAGCCTCTCCAAGATCTTTCATATCAAAAGGCTTCGACAACATTCATTTTGTCTTATTTAAAAGGTCAATATCATTAGATGCAATCAATATATCATCCATATAATATAAAGAAAACTTAATTGCTCACACTGACCTTTAGATATATCCATTGATCAACCATATTCTCCTTGAAACCACTCTTGGTGATAATCTCATCAAAGTTAAGGTACCATTATCTAGATCCTTATTTCAGTCCATAGATAGACTTCTTAAGTTTGCAAACCAAATTCTCTTTACAGATACCTCAAAACCAATAGGTTTAACAATGAAATGTTCATAGTTTGCAATTGCCCTTGAAATGTTCATTCTTACCACTATTAGAGGGTGTGCTGGTATTATGAACCCGACTTTTTATGATTGTCCTTCTTAAAATTCTTCTTCCAAGCTTTGTTTTGAGAGAAAAACTTCTTCTTTTGTCCACCGTCACCTTTCTTCTGGTTATTGTCCCCTTGGTTAAACACCAGCAAAACAGACTGCAATTTCTTATTCTTAATATTCTCTTTTTCTTTGACGAGTATAGCGGTTAACTCATCCAAGGTCCACTCATCCTTTTGAGTGTTGTAGCTAGTTCTCAGTGTATCGAAGTTTTCAGGAAATGATTGAAGAATTTACAGACCCATTCCCTTGAGCTTGTAGTAGTAAGAGCTAAGCTTCATCACATGCTCTCGTACTCTGCTAGTACCATCATAAGTGGTTGAAGTTCACAACCCCACGTGAGTTGACTTGTCAACTTTATCAAACTTGGCATATTTCTTACTGATAGCTGCCAAAAACTCCTTGGCCGTCTTAGTCTCAGGAATGCTATCACTATTAGACTCCTCCATGTGATACCTCATCACCATCATGCAGCACCTGTTGGAATGCTCCCAACGCTCAAACTTAACTTTCGCTCCAGTCGAACTCTTATCGATAGTTTCCTCAGGCATCTGAACCCTCAAAGAGAGATCAACATTCATCAACGCCAAATTCATCATGAGAGACTTATTCCATGCCTTGTAGTTAGTCCCATTCAACATCTTGATGGCAGAACATTAAAGAGTTAAACCAGGATTGCTCATGGCTGAAGAAATAGCAATAATATCATTATGCATGTCAACAAAATCATGCCTGTTGCATATTTCTTAGCTTTATAACCAACAATATGATAGAGTTCCAATCAATATAGGACTCATATGCAGATCAAGCAAAAATAACTAATACTATGATCGAATATGTAAGTCTATCACCGACAGGGTAAATTAAACCACATGAATCCATGGCGTCCGTTTAGTTTTCTCTCATCACTCTAAGCACCCTACCAAAACAATAAGCTATCGACAGGATAATTTTATTGCCCCATATCGACCTTAGGAATGTGACTAATAAAATTATCATCACAATATTCAAACTTGACATGCTTACGACTCACGATCGGCAAGTGCTTAAACACCCGATAATTTCACAATTTCAAAATAATAAACAAATGGACCAAATAAAATCACATCAAATATTCAATTAAGGAAAATAAAATGAAGATGGTTAATTAACTATTTAACATCCGTATAATATACCAAAAGAGAATTATGGAATTATGAAAAGTGCCCCTTAATTTTGGTCCCAGAAATTGTGAAAATAATCAATTCCAAAATAATAATAAAATGTGCTAATAAAAAAACAAAATTGCACCTGCTACACTATTTTGTTTCCTTTCTCAAAATCATAGCCGGTTGTGATTAACAAAAAAATTTCCTCTTTTTTTAATATAAAAGCTGAAATATTTACAGCATAAAAATAAGGGAAACGTCACAAACACCATTCGAAATATCCATATATATTATAAAACATAAGAGGTCATGTACTGACCGTCCGTAAAAGAAACCGCAAATATATATATATATATATATATATATATATATTATTGTTAGTCTTTAACCAAACTATTAAAAGAAAAGTGGAAACCATTCAATGCCAAAATCAACGTGTAAAACTACATCCGATAAAATAAATGGTAATAATGAATGGTCATTCTAAACATACATTTAGACATTGACTTTTCAAATCGGACACCATTTCATCTTTTTCCAAAAAAAAAAAAAAGAAACAATAAAAGCACTCAATAGTAATAACCATTCCTTTGAAAAATTAATGGACCAGAATCATATAACATATATTTTAACAGTATTCACCCAAAAAAAAAATAAAATCTTTTGGTCTGTGTTGCGGATGATCTCAACAACCTAAGGTCTGAGGACAAGATTATGAAAGGTCCTTACAAGTCCAAAAAAACATCTTGACAGAAGACGAGTTGACCAAGCCTTCTTTAGGGGCCGACATATCTCAAAATGAACAGGAATTCGAGATGTAGCAATGTCTATATTCATTGAATTTAGAGATAAGAATTTGAATTTTAAGATGGGCAAGCGAATCTCCATAGAATCAAGAAAGTCAAGTCTTTCATGCACAGTATGAGAAAATCAGATACAAAGAAAGTTAGAAAAAATGAAATATTCTTGATTTTATTAGATTTTATTTATTATTTTATTTAATTATTTCATACGTAAAATTGTAACTATAAATAGGGGTTAAAAACCCAAGGAAAGGACTTTGGCCCTCTCATATTTGTGTACTCAAGAGAAATAGTGAAAAAAAAAACCTTAAAAGTAGATGTAGCTCACATTGAGTGAGCCACTATAAGTCCTGGCATTTTTTATTTTTTCTGCACCATTAATTCTTTATTTTTACGTAAGTGCAAGTATTGTGAGTGATTTGTGAGGTTATTGTTTATCAAATTTCACCCTTAACAATTAGCGCAAGAAAGAGGGCTAGATTTATCTGTAGTTGAATTGGCAATTCTTGACCTTTTACGCAATCATCAAGGTGACAACACATATTAATCACTCCAACAATATTGGAAACAATACTGCCACTTAAGCAAATGATCAGTTTGTCATTGGGGGGGCCGACGGTGCAGTAGGGCTCAAGAAGAGGTAGATAGTCTTCGCTAACCATGCTTCTAGAGCAGAAGGTGGAGAGAATGAGTGAACTTCTTGAGAAAATCTTGGCAACCCTTGATGACATGCAAGGAAGGGGTGGTAATGCCACAGGTGATGACCCCGTAGGCCGAGGGAACCTACGTGTTGGTAACCAAAATGATGGTGGCCAGCAAGTTTCCCCTAAGGGAACCAGGGAAACAGAAGGTGGCTACCCCAAGAGTGCAAATTTGATAGGCAGCCGAGAGAGAAAGAGAAGTCAAGTCCAGGCCTGGGAAGCAGGACA
Organism: Artocarpus heterophyllus; assembly: GCA_025403435.1. Taxonomy (NCBI): domain Eukaryota; kingdom Viridiplantae; phylum Streptophyta; class Magnoliopsida; order Rosales; family Moraceae; genus Artocarpus; species Artocarpus heterophyllus. The sequence goes on from CM046352.1 coordinate 10,752,904, forward strand.
AAATCAAAGGTAGAACACAAGTCTCCCTCCACTTCCAACGCATACACAAGACGCGACTTTAGACTGAACAATGGAGATTTGTGAGACCAGTTATGAAAGACAGACTTGAGGGTCTCTCGAGGGAACAATCCAAATTTTGTGGATCTCTCGGCTATGAATTTTCCAGTAACCCATTCTTAGGTCAACTACTACCCCATCGCCCAATAAGTAGAGCAACAGTTACAAGATGCTTTTGGACTTCCCATTGGACAGGTTACACATTTAGTTACGCGTGTCGGAGAGTTGGAGGATAAACTCCATGTGCATCATAAGAAAAAGATTACATTCTCGAATCTCTTTTCCCACACGATAAGAAACGCACCACTCCTGAAGAAATTCAAGCCACCATAGATGGCTCCTTATGAAGGACAAACTGATCTTAAAGACCATATGTGGTGTACTTGGCCCCACTTAAGCCCCCATGAGGCCCGTAGGTCGGCCCTTGGTATAATTGGCTCTTATTGCTGCTTATCCAGGCCCACTCATTCGTACTGTCCCCTCTAGGACCCACTGGTCCCTCAGGGTTTTTATTTCGTATCCCTCATGGTTCAAACCTCAGACCTCCCTTAAGAAGTTCTTATTTCCTTCATGAGTACCAATTGAGCTATATTGTGGCGTACCCAGCCCCACTCAAGCCCCCATGAGCCCTGTAGGTCGGCCCCTAGCATAATTGGCTCTTATTGTGGCTTATCCGGGCCCACTCATTCATACTGTCTCCTCTGGGACCCACTAGTCCCTCAGGGTTTTTATTTCGCATCCCTCATAGTTCGAACCTCAAACCTCAGCTCAATTGGTACTCATGAAGGAAATAAGAACTTCTTAAGGGAGGTTTGAAGTTTGAACCATGAGGGATGTGAAATAAAAACCCTGAGGGACCAGTGGGTCCTAGAGGGGACAGTATGGATGAGTGGGCCCAGATAAGCCGCAATAAGAGCCAATTATGCCGGGGGCCGACCTACGGGCCTCATGGGGGCTTGAGTGGGGCCGGGTATGCCACACCATATCCCGATACATGAGTCTTACAAAGAGCTTTACAGATATCCAAAAGAGATCATGTGCCAAGCTTTTAGCCAAATGCTCGTCACACCAACAAGATGATGGTTCAAAAGTTTGAAGGAGTGAAGCATTACATGTTTCCAAGACTTGAAGATATCATTCTTAAACCAATTCATCAGTGTGAGAGGTCTCCTATTGTCCAAGGAAATGCTTACCTTCCTAAATCAAGGGCCTAATGAGTCTTTAAAGGACTAGCTTATGTGATACACCAAAGAAGTGGCTACAATTGGTGGCATTACTGAAGGCGTCATCCACATAGGTGCATTAAACAGTATACAGACAAAAATCCCCTTCAGAGATGATCTTGATTACAAAAGTATAAAATCATATAGGGTGTTCCAGGAGAGAGCTCGCGGGCTTATTATCCAAGAAGAGGTGAAAGGACAGGTTTATAGGCAAGTCATAGGAGGAAGAGGTAGTTGCAGTGGTCAAGGGTTGAGCCAAGGAAGCAAGAAGAGGAGTAATCCATGAGGGCAGAACAATTCGTCAAAGCTGCCAATTTACAACCCAAAACAGAATCCTCCTAGCCGAACAATTATCATAAAAAAATGCTAAACGGTAAGAACAAGAGGATGGTAGACTAAGGCCATAATAGAAGTATAATAATTATCATGACTTTACCATTCCCATTGATGACATCTATCATAAGATCAGCGATCAACCTTATCGATAGTGTTCCCGTCCTATAAGGTCAAATCCTAATAAGTGCAATCAAAAGAAGTATTGTAGGTTCCATGGCGACTTGGGCCACTACACAACTGAATGACCTTAAAGACAAGATTGAAAGGTTGATCAAAATAGGTTGGCTACAGGAGTATATAGTCGATAAAAGCAATAAGAGAAATGACAGAAGAAATGATCATAAAGACAATTAAAGGAATGACAGTTGGAGGCGTGATTACGACCATTAGGACAACATTGTAGTAGAGCCTATAGGTGTAATTCACACTATTTTTGGAGGTCCATATCTAGGGGATGATTCATGAAGATCCCAAGAGAAAATTCCAAGCAAAGGTGTTTGAATGTGTCAACAAGCAAGCTTGTCAAGGCACAGAGTTATGAAGGAATGGAGATTACGTTCTCCAAGGACGATGAACACGGAGTTCACTTTCCTCAAAATGACACGATGGTTGGAAACTATACTGTATATTGGATCTTGGTTGACAACGATAGCTCTATCGACATCATATACACTGGTTGCTTAATGAAGATATGAATTCCTCTAGATCAGACAATGCCAAACTCTCGACCGCTTTTTTGGTTCACGGGCGATAGTATAATCTTAAAGGGAATAATCAAGCTGCCGATAATAGTTAGGGAGAAGCCACAAACAACGACAATACTGCCAAATTTTTTGGTGATAAAAGGAGGAGACCAATACATCTCGGTTATTGAGAGACCAACTTTGAGGACTTTGAAGGCCATCACCTCCATTTATCACTAGCAAATGAAGTTTCTTATGCTAGAAGGTGTAGGTGAGATGAGTCGAAACCAGTACGAGTTAGGGCTGCCCTATTCGGATGTGGTACATGTTTATGCAGACCAAAAGAAAATAGAGATGAGAATGGTGCATCAAGGGCCCATCGTGGAAGACATAGTCCTAAGATTGGAGGAAGAGATTAACAGAATTGAGCCAGCTGTAGACCTGGTGGAGGTAAAAGTGGATGAGGAGACCTGTCGAAGGTATTAAAAATATGATCGGGCTTAAGCAAGAAGCAAGCAAATGAGTTAAAGACAATAATCTTGATGTTTTTGCTTAGAATCATGAAGATTTAGTTGGAATTGATCTAGAACTAGCTTGCCATTGTTTAAAAATCAACCCAAGCTATCCACCAAAGAGACAAAAGAGGCAACCAATGAACCTCGAGAGATATAAGGAACTCTGTGAGGAGGCCAACAAGTTAAAGAATAGGTTCATCCGAGAATCACACTATGTAGACTGGATATCAAATCTAGTGCACTTTTGTAATCCAGATGAAAAGTGGAGGACTTGTATCAACTTCAATAACCTTAACAGAGCATGTCCAAAGGACAATAATGTTTGCAACTCTCTATCCATAAATCATTATTTTAACGCATTTATTTCTTTTTAAGTTTATTATAATTGTTATTTGAGTGAATTTATTTATTTGTGCAATTTACCTATAAACTTTCAATAGTTGTGAAAAAGCTTTTAAAACCCAAGTCACCCCCTCTTGGGTGGTCATTCTTGGGCTAACAATTGATATTGGAGCTAGAAGCTCGAACTTATTTTTTAAAAAAAGATTTCACAATCTTGAGCATGGCTTCTCAATTTCAAAAAATTATGGAAGGTCGTTCTATAAATAGACCTCCTTTCTTCAATAGGGTTGATTACATTTATTGGAAAACTAGGATGACTATTTATTTGCAATTTATTGATTATGATCTTTGGGATATTGTCTAAAATGGTCCATATAATCCAATGAAAAAATTGGGCAAAAACTTAATTCCTAAAGAACCTAAAGAATATATAGATGAGGATAAACAAAAATTGTCCTTGAATGCTAAAGCTATCAATTTTTTATTTTGTGTATTTGAGAGAAATGAATTTAATAGAGTTACATCTTGCACATTGGCACAAAAGATATGGCATACATTAGAGGTTGTCCATGGAGGGACAAACCAAGTCAAAGAAACTAAGATAAACTATCTCTTGCATGATGATTATGAGAAACTAGTTCTTAAAAGTTCTATGCTCAAAAAGAAAGAAGCAACTCCCTTAGAAGAAATTGATTTTTTTAAAAATGAAAAATCTAAGAATGATGCTTTACAAATTGAAAATATAGCTTTAAGATAAAGTTAATGAAAAAACTATCTTAAAGTTCATAAATGGTAATAAAAATTTTAAAATAACGCTTGGTGAATAAGATGTGTTTTCAATAAGGGTGGTTTAGGATACAAACCATACATTGATAAAAAATATTTTAAAAATTATTTTGTCAAAGCATAAACTATCTCTCAAAACTCTAAATATGTATGTAGTTATTGCAATCAAGATGAACATACCGCATCTTATTGTTATATCAAGAAAAGTTCAAATTTTAGAACAAAACAAAGATGGGTTACTAACACAAATGAACCCAAAGTTATGTAGGTACAAAAAATCAAAAACTAAATTATTTTTGTCGGTACCAAAGAAGGAGAACATTAAATGGTTCCTTGATAGTAGGTGTTCAAAACATATGACACAGGACTTCTCACTTTTCTCAAGCTTCACAAAGAAGAACGGAGGACATGTCACTTTTGGAGACAACACAAAAGGAAAGACTTTTGGTGTAGGTGATATCGGTAACGGTTCCTCTTCTCATATTGAAAGTGTTTTTATAGTTGATAATTTGAAGCATAATTTACTTAGGATTAGTCAATTGTGTGATAAGGGATATAAGGTTACTTTTAAATCTTCTAGATGTTTGATTGAAGATGTTTGCAATGGTGAGTATTAGTGACCAAAAATTGAAATGGTTATACAATTGATGATGAAAAATGTTCAAACAAAAACCAATGTCTTTTAGTTTTAAACGATGAAATACGGCTTTAGTATAGAACATTTGGACATGCTAGCATGTATTTACTTTCAAAAATTTCTAGAAAAGAATTTGTTTAGGTTTTGTTAAGACTAAAATTTGAAAAAGATAAAATATGTGAAGCATGTGAATTTGGAAAACAAGTCAAAGCTTCTTTTAGATCTATTTCTGAAATTCCTATACTACTTGACCTTTACAACTTTTATATATGGATTTATGTGGCATCTCTAGGACTACAAGTCTTGGTGATGAATACTATGCCTTTGTTATTGGTGATGAATACTTGGGTTTTATTTTTGGTAAATAAAGATGATTCTTTGAAAACTTTTTCATATTTTTGCAAAAGAGTAAAAAATGAACAAGGCTACATTATTACATCAATTAGAAGTGATCATGGTGATGAGTTCAATAGTGATGCATTTGAATTTTTTTATAATGAATAAGGCTTCGACATCAAAAACTCCTCAATAAAATTGTGTAGTTGAATAGAAAAATAGAGTTTTATAAGAAATGACTAGGACTATGCTTAATAAAAATAGTTTATCAAAACATTTTTTTTGCCAAAGCCGTTAATATTGCATGTTATGTTATCAATAGAGTTCTCATTAGACCAAAATTAAATGAAACTCCTTACAAGTTTTGGATGGGTAGAAAACCCATTTAAAGTCTTTGAATGCAAATGCTTTATTTTAAACACCAAAGACAATTTGGGAAAATTTGATGCAAAATATGATGTTGGTTTTTTTCTTAGTTATTCTACTACTAACAAAACTTATATAAAATAACTCTAGTTGTAGAAGAATCTATACATGTTGTGTTTGATGAAACTAACGTTTCCATCAAGAAAGTGAAAGATGGTGATAATTTAGGTCTAGAACATCAAATGAAGAACTTAGAAATCAAATACAAAGGAAAAATTGTTCAAGAGGATCCAAACTCTTCTCAAAATATCATCTCTCAGTCAACTCATAAATCACAACAAGATCAGCATCAAATGGAGTTCTCAAAAGATACGCCTACTTAACATCCCTTACCAAAAGATTGTAGATATCATCCTTATCACCCTAAGACCGATATTTTCACTCAATAGTCTAACACATGGGGTGAGAACTAGATCTATCATTTAAAAATATTTGCAATAATTTCACTTTTCTTTCTCAAATTGAACCAAAATGTTTTAAAGATGCCAAAAATAATAAATTTTGGATTTTAGCAATGCAAGAAGAACTAATCAATTTGAAAGAAATAATGTATGGGAACTTGTTCCTAGGCCTAGTTCTTAACCTATGATTGGTGCTAAATGGGTGTTTAGGAACAAAAAGAATGAGCAAGGGATTATTGTGCAAAAAAGGCTAAATTAGTGGCCCAAGGTTTTAATCAAGTAGAAGGTATCGATTATGAAGAAACATTTGCACTGGTTGCTCATTTAGGGTCCATATGAATGTCACTTGCATTTGCTTGTCATAAAAGGTTTACCCTTGATCAAATGGATGTCAAAAGTGCTTTCTTAAACGGTCACATTTTAGAAGAAGTTTGTTGAACAACCACCCGTTTTCAAGATCATAAGTACCCGGATCATTTTTTAAATTGAAAAAGACTTTATGTGATTTAAAACAAGCTCCTAGAGCTTGGTATGATAGATTAAATAATTTTTTTAAAAAAAATGGATTTTAAATGGGAAAAGCGGATACTACTTTTTTTACAAAATGAAAAGGTGACGATTTAATTATAGTTCAAATTTATAGTGATGATATTATTTTTGATGCTACTAATGTTGCTTTATGTAAAGAATTTTTTAAGTGTATGCATAGCGAATTTGAAATAAGCATGATGGGAGAATTGAATTTCTTTTGGCAAAGATGAAATGGCCAAAGTCATTTATGAGAACAATGATGGTAGAACACCTCCTAGGATGAATACCTCGACTCTTCCACCTAGAAGCCAAATCATTCATAGGCTTATCAAGCATTTTTTCTAGAGCCGGTCATAGAGATAAAGTCTCTTTTCTTGACCTCCACCTTGTTTATTGCCTTTTAACCATAACCGCCATAAACCTATCTGAACTTTTGATTCGAAAAATGATGGATGTTTCAAGAGGAACCAAGAGTGTAGGATTACCTTATGGGATACTCCTAAACAAGGTGTCTAAGTATTTTAGAGTTTCCCTTGATGATGAGAAAGATGTTATGAAATTCAAACCATGTCTTGTTTTTGGCAGTCAAATAATAAGAAATATAAGGTTTACGAAATTTTGTGGTGAATGTGTTCTTGTCGGAGGACTAGTGGTAAGAAATGAAAAAAAGGAGGAAGAAGATGAAATGGCAATCCTAGAAGATGGACATGAAGAAGGAGTGGAGATTACACTTCGCCAAGTCTACAATCACCAACAAAAAATATTTGCAAATCAACAAAAGATGAGGCAAGACATCATCTCCCTCTAAGAAGCTCAAGCACAATTCCAAGCTGAGCAACAAGAAATTCTTAATAGTCTTTACAAATGAACTTCGGTGGTGGTTTTTCTGGTCACAAATGAAAAATTTATTCAAAATTATCTTTTTATGCTTTATGTTTTGTGTTTTAATTATTTTTGTGTTAATGTGACTTGGATTTGTGATTTGCTGCTCTTTTGTTTATGGAATGTAATGCTTAATGAATTTATATATTTTTGCTTTTGTTGATGACAAAATGGGGAAGAAGTATTTGATTGTTTGAGGAAAAACGGTTAGTGGTTCTTGTGATGTTTTATTTTGAATTAGTTTGGATTGGTTTATGTATATATTGCAAAGGAGATAAGTGAAAGGAAGAGCAGTATTTACTTTTAACTTTATTCTTTTGAAAATGCCATTTCCTTTGCGTTTCAGGCAAATCAAAAATTGTTTTGTCATCACCAAAAAAGGGAGAGATTGTTGGCCTCAAGATTTCACAAAGTTATCTAAAATTAGTTTTGATGATAATGAATCAATTTTGTTATATGTAAAATGGCTAATTATTTTCTTGAGTTTTGCTAAGTGTAAATGCATAACCAAATGATTTGGAGCAATATCAAATCTCAAGAACAAACGAGACATGGCATAGTTATGAAGAATAAAGAATAAGCCCGAAGAGAGAAATCTTAAATTTTAGTTTTAAATTCTCAAATGTAAGTGAGCAATTTTCTCTAAACAAATCAGTTTATGCAAGCTCAAATCACACATACATATGCATTCATAGTATTTCAAACAAAAGTGTCTTCAAACATAAAATTATGTGGCCTAAATATTTATTTTAAGAATCCTTGTATCTAAAATGCAACTCAAAAGCACACTTAAAATGCACACAATTCACTTCAACAAATTCTTATAAAAACTGCATTTTAGAAACAAGCTTGAGGAAGGCCTGTTCAGTAAACCGCCCTATCGACCATTACAGGCCAGTCTGCTGGTTATAAGGGATAGAAAGCTAGCTTTTCAGCCTTCTAATGGCTATCCCAACCAGCCTGCCAGTTGAACATTTTAGAAGTATGAATTTTATCATGTTACGAGTGGTTTGCTTGTCCAAGCAGCCTATTGTTTAGATGATCGTTTGTAGCCTTTTAAAGAAATTTCAAATTTCTGACCTACCGATCCCAAACTCCGCTTGCGAGTGAGTTTGTAACGGCTAGTTTTTAACTGTTAAGCTCTATTTGCAATGGCTATTTTGATCCAAAAATTATTTTTTTCCATAATTAATTATTTGGAGGCTATGCGTACCCCTCTATTCATTGTGTTTATAAGAAGAAAATATCGAGCATTAATTGCAAAGCCTTCTTACATTGTTTTGATCATAAACATTTATTTCTTCATATACTCTTACGCTTACATAATTTATATTCGTCTTGAGAGTTGCATACACCCTCTAAAATAAGCCTTTCATTGTATTCATTTTTCATTTGGAGAGTTTATATTGTGAGTAAGCCAATTTGTGAAAAATATCATTTTAAGCAATAGGTTTCCAAGCCTTAGAAATTAGAGATTTTTGGTCTGTCAATCTCCATAGAAAATTGATGTTGGAAGAGGTCATGATGAGCCTTGGGTAGAACAAGTCACCAGTGTTATACAAGTGGTGATCAGTGCTGAAAAGATAGTCGTTATTTTAGAAGAGGTCAAGTCCAGCTTTGCTCAGCAACATTAGACGTAGGCATATTGTTGAACCACTATAGATAATGTTTGCATCTCTCTATCCTTAAATCTTTACTTTTAATGCATTTATTTCCTTTTAAGTTTATTGTAATTATTATTTGAGTGAATTTATCCACTTGTGTAATTTATGTAGAAATTTTCAATAATTATGCAAGCTCAAATCATGCACACACATGCATTCATTGTATTTCAAACATAAGTGTATTCAAATTTAAAATTATGTGGCTTAAATATTTATTTTAAGAATACTTGTATCTAAAATGCAACTCAAAATTACACTTAAAATGCACACAATTCACTTCAATAAATTTTTATAAAAACTGTATTTTGAAACAAGCCTGAGGAGGGCCTATTCAGTAGGACTGCCCTGTTGACTATTAGAAGTCGGCTTGCTAGTTTTAAGGGACGAAAAGCTGGTTTTTCAGCCCTCTGTCGGCCTCCCAACCGGCCTGTTGGTTGAACATTTTAGAAGTATGAATTTTATCATGCACAAGTGGTCTATCTGTCTAAGTGGATTGCCATTTAGATGATCGTTTACAACCTTTTTAGAAAATTTCAAATTTTTGGCCTACTGGTTCCAAACTCCGGTTTGCCAGTGAGTTTGTAACGGCTAGTTTTTTAACCGTTAGAGTTATTGCAATGGCTATTTCGATCCAAAAATTATTTTTTGCCATAATAAAATACTTGGAGGCTATGTAAGAATAATATATCAAGTATTAATTGTAAAGCCTTCTTACAATGTTTTAATTAGAAGCATTCATTTCTTCATATACTCTTGAGCTTACATAAGTATATTCTTCTTAAGAGTTGCTTACACCCTTTAAAATAAGCCTTTCATTACATTCATTTTTCATTTGGAGAGTTTATATTGTGAGTAAGCCAATTTGTGAAGAATATCCTTTTAACGATAGGTTTCCAAGCCTTGAAAATTGGGGGATTTTTGGTTTGTCAATTTCCATAGAAAATTGATGTTGTAAGAGGTCATGGTAAGCCTCAGGTAGAACAACTCACCTATTTTATACAATGAGTGATCATGCTGAAAAGAATGTCATTATATTAGAAGAGGTAGAGTCAAGCTTTGCTCAGCGACATTGGACGTAGGCATATTGTCGAACCACTATACATAGTGCTGCACCTCTCTATCCTTAAATTTTTACTTTGAAGCATTTATTTCGTTTTAAGTTATTGCAATCGTTATTTGAGTGAATTTATATACTTGTGCAATTTATCTAGAAATTTCCAGTAATTATGTAAGCTCAAATCACACATACACATGCATTCATAGAATTTCAAATAAAAGTGTTTTCAAACTTAAAATTGTGTGGCTTAAATATTTATTTTAAGAATGCTTTTGTTAAAATGCAATTTAAAATCACACTTAAATTCAACAAATTTTTATAAGAATTGCATTTTGAAAACAAGCTTGAGTAGGGCCTTTTTAGCAGGACCGCTCTGCCGACCATTACAGGGTGGCCTGCTGGTTAAAAGGGATCAAAAGCTAGTTTTTCAGCCTTATGTTGTCCTTCTAGCTCAAATGAACCTGCCTGCCAGCTGTCCCAACTTGTCTGCTAGTTGAATATTTTAAAAGTATGAATTTTATCATGCTACAGGTAGTCTACCTATCTGAGCGGCCCGTCGTTTAGATGATCACTTGGAGCCTTTTTAGGAAATTTCAAATTTTTGGCCTACCGGTGCTAAACTTTGGCCTACTAGTGAGTTTTTAACGCCTAGTTTTCTAACCATTAAAGCTCTATTTGCAACAACTATTTTGATCCAAAAATGACTTTTTGCCATAATAAAATACTTAGAGGCTATGTATACCCCTCTATTCATTGTGTTTATAAGAAGAAAATATCAAGCATTAATTGCAAAGCCTTCTTACATTGTTTTGATCATAAGCATTTATTTCTTCACACACTCTTCAGCTTACTTAATTTATATTCTTCTTAAGAGTTGCTTACACCCTCTAAAATCAGCTTTTCATTGTATTCATTTTTTATTTGTAGAGTTTATATTGTGAGTGAGCCAAATTATGAAGAATATCCTTTTAAGCGATACGTTTCCAAGCCTTTGAAATTGGGGTTTTTGGTTTGTCAATCTTTCTAGAAAATTGATGTTGTAAGAGGTCATGGTGGGCCTTGGGTAGAGCAATTCACTAGTGTTATACAAAGAGTGATCGCGCCGAACAGACGGTCGTTATATTGGAAGAGGTCAAGTTAAACTTTGCTCGGAGACATTAGACATGTTTTATCGAACCACTATAAATTATGTTTACACCTCTCTATCTTTAAATCTTTACTTTAATATATTTATTTCCTTTTAAGTTTATTGCAATTGTTATCTAAGTGAATTTATTGATTTGTACAATTTATCTAGAACTTTCCAATAATTATGAAAATTTTTTTAATTTTAAAACCCAATTACCTCTCTATTAGCTAGTCATTCTTGAGCTTTTTTTTACCCCACACGAGGATCAAGGGGTAGGCATTGGTAGACTTGCTGGCTGATTTGCGGCAAAACTAGGGGGCACAAAAGTAGCGGTCTAGGCAGAACAACGAAAACGGAAGTCGTATGTCGACAAATCGTCGAGTGAGCACAACTCAAGAGCAGGGATTATGCTGGTAAGCCTTGAAAATCATAAAATCACAGCAGTGGTGAGCTTCAGGTTTAGAGCTTCAAATAACAAGGCTGAGTATGAAGCAATTTTGGCCGGGTTGCATCTCGCTCACCATCTAAAAGCCGACCCATTAAATGTGTATAGTGATTCCCAGCTCATAGTGTATCAGATCTTGGACAAGTATAAGGCAAAAGATGGTGTGATGATGAAGTATCTGAGGAAAGTGAAAGAAGAACTACTGAGATTCTAGTCTTGTGAAATAAAACGAATTCCTCGTGCTGAAAATAGCAACACTAAGGCTCTGGCTCCCCTCACAATGTCAAACGATTCAAAGCTACCTGCAGTGGTGCCTGTCGAGATATTAAAGGTGCCGACTCTAGAAGAAGAGGTAGAGGAAGCAACGCCAATTGCTCAAGGGGAAAGCTGGATGGCCCCATCGTAAAGTATCTACTCAATGGCGAGCTTCCAGCTAATTTGAATGAAGCAAAAAGAACTTGTTATAGGTTGGCACGGTATCTGCTGTATGAAGGAACACTATATTGGCAACGTACCTCTACACCCCTCCTCTTTTGTCTCGACATAGATGAAGGGAAAAAAATTCTCAAGGAGATGCATAAAGGATTATGTGGGAGCCACTCTAGGGGCAGTCTCTAGCCCATAAGATGTTGAGGCAGGGACATTACACTACAAGAAAAACTACATTTAACGACATATTATTTACAACATGTAGTTTTTAAATGTCGTTGAAAAGTACATACAACGACATCTTTAACAAAGATGTCATTAACGACATTTGAAACAATAATTAACGACATCTATATAGATGTCATCTTAAAGGCCTCCTTTTAACGACAATAGTTTAGTGTCGTTAAATTATTTAACGACAAGTAGGAGATGTCGTAAAAGCCTTAGAGATTCTACGACACCCCTTATAGACGATATTGGTCAAGACGTCGTCTATAAGTGACGTCGTAGAATCTCCAAGACTTTGACGACAACTTCTACTTATCGTTAAATAATTTAACGACACTAAACTATTGTCGTTAAAAAGAGACTTTTAATACGGCATCTATATAGATGTCGTTAATTATTGTTTCAAATGTTATTAATGACATGTTTGTTAAAGATGTCGTTGTATGTACTTTTCAACGACATTCAAAAACTACATGTTGTAAATAATATGTCGTTAAATGTAATTTTTCTTGTTGTGTTACTGGCCGACCTTAAAGAAGGACGCGAAGGAGTATGTTCATAAATGCGACATGCGTCAGTGGTATGCAGCATTAGTTGCTCTTCCCATATGCATTCCAGCTTGTTTTATTTGCCTAGTAAAAATTTGACTTCATTACAACTCCACTTTAATACTCAAATTACATAAAAGAGACCATTAATATTGATCATTTTATAAGGTTCCTCCTTGATAACACATCTTATTAGTGATAATAGAAGCCTTTATTACAGCACATAGAAAATTCTTATTAACTTCAAATTAGCAACAAGGAGATCATGATATATCACCTTAAATCTTCCAAGCTTTCATGGAAAGCTTTTTACATGGCGGTAACCAGATCGTTGCTCGTTAGCGGAGGACCGTACAAGCATTTGTTTTTGATGTAGACAGAGGCTTCAAATGTTTGCAGTGTGCCACCTTGAGGAATCTTCCCACACAACTTGTTATAACTCACATTAAATTGTTGCAAACTCAGCCTGGTCAGCCCCTCAAGAAGCTTCCCAAATATCTTGTTGTGACTGATGTCTAAATACACCATGTCCTTCAAAAATTTGACGTTAGAAAAATCAAACTCAAACAAGTTCCTCGATATGTCCAAATGCCATGTAGTCTTGTTTGACCCAAACAACACCGACGCATTTCCTTCCAGCTTGTTCCGCGACAAATCAATGTATGAAAAGTCTTTCCTTCCCAATGAGTCAGGAATTTTGCCCGAGAGCTGGTTCTTTTTAACGTTGAGATAGAAAGCGTTAGCCTTGAAATACCCGAACGAGTCAGGGATCGGACCCGTGAGCTTGTTCCTGTCTAGAAAAAGCCCGTTCAGATTTGGTAACTCACCGATAGATCTTGGAATTTCTCCAATCAGGTCATTATAGGAGAATTGGAGACTCTCAAGATTCTTAAGCTTGTCGAAGAAGTCCGGTATGGAACCCGTGATGCTGTTCCAGGTTAATGTGAGGAACCGGAGCCTCTTTAAGTTGGAGATGGAATACGGGATCGGTCCGGTCAGATTAGGGTTTTTGTGGAGCTGGAGTTCTTCCAGGTAAGGAAGGTCGCCAACTTGGGACAGGATTTCTCCCACAGTCCCTCAGGCATAATTGGCTCTTATTGTGGTCCCATAGTGGCGTTACATGTCGCCGTCCCACTATGGGACCACAATAAGAGCCAATTATGCCTGGGGTGAACTACGACCTCATGGGGGCTTGAGTGGGGCCAGCCGCCACAATAAACGTTCCACTGTGGGACCACAATAAGAGCCAATTATGCCGGGGGTGAACTACGACTTCATGGGGGCTTGAGTGGGGCTAGCCGCCACAATAAACATTACGTGTCACCGTCCCACTGTGTTGCCCCACTCATCCGTACTGTCCCCTCTGGAACCCACTGGTCCCTCAGGGATTTATTTCGTGTCCCTCATGGTTCGAACCTCAAACCTCCCTTAAGAGGTTCTTATTTCCTTCATGAGTACCAATTGAGCTACCCGAGAGATCGCCATTATTGATGAAAATGGCCCAGATTCGATGGGTTTTCAAATCGCATTTGAGGCAGTACCATTCGCAACAATCGGTATCTGGGTCCCACGAGGCGAGGACGTAAGGGTTGTTGAAGGCTTCCTTGATCTGGAGGAGGACTTTCTTGTCTTGTGGGTGGCAGAGCTCGGAGAGAGAAGGGAGAAGAAAGGTGGAGACAAGAAGAGTGAGGAAGATCAAAGGTTTGGAGATGGACATTAATAGGGTCTGATCCATTTCTTTGGTTCAGTTTGTTGTTGGGCGAGAAGTGTTTTGCATGGATGATTTGATATATAGATGATTTGTTGTTTGTTCTTAAAAAAAAAAATTTGAAATAATCGAAGAGAGATATCTGGCACGTTATTGGCGTTTCTGGTTATTGTCCTATGATTTTTCTTTTTCTTTTTCTTTTTTGACAAAATTATTGTCATGTGCATTACGAATCATTAAAGAACCCAATAATGGGGTGGGAAAGAAAAAAGATAGGTGGAACACATGGAATTATTTTTCTTCCTGTTGTTAGATTTCCATGTTATTTTTCTCATCATCTAATATCTCTGTAAATCATGTAAACAGTGAAGAACGTGACTAAAAATGAGTAATAGTACAAAGAGATTTTAAATTTATTTGTAATTAGTTAAAGTTGCCTCACAGTGTTTTAAATGTAGTGGAAGTAGATTTTTTTCCCCTTCTTGTAATACTTCATGGAAAATGTGGGTTAGATTGCTTAGATTTTTTTTTTTTTTGCCTAATACATTGCTTATTTTCAGTTATATCTTTATCATAGTTTGTTAGCATTTTTTCCTTATATTTTAGTTTTGTAAGACTTTCTTTTCCTTCTTTAATAAAGTTTTTACTTATTAAAAAAATGTGGGCTTTTTTGCTTTTAAAGAGTTGGTTGATTTTTCGTTCCTTAGGTTCGCCTTTTGGGTGACATATGATTCCTTGAATTTCTTCAAGTTCTTTTTTGAACAATAATGGAGTACGAGATTTTTTTTTTTGCTAAATGGAGTACGACCAATAATGGAAGACGAGAATTTGATAGCTAGGAAGAGTTTGTTATCTAGAGCAATAATGCTCTAGTATTTTTTTTTTTCATATGACTACTCTCTTCTTATTTATATATATAAAAAGAAAATTTGTAGTGCTATTGTTTACAATTAATCGTCATTAATTATGGTTATTGCTCAGTTGCTGTTGAAGTTAAATAGTATTGCCAACTCAAAGGATATAAATGATGATAAGAATTAGACATCCTAAATATGGTATATTATCAAGAGCAATAATAATCACAAATCAAAAATCAAACAAATAAGAACCAATAAAATATTTAGTGGCTTACTCTTAACGTAAGAGCTATGTCAACTTTTAACCATAGTTGAAAATTTACTATGAACCAATAAAATATATAGTAGCTTACTCTTAACGTAAGAGCTACGTCAACTTTTAACCGTAGTTAAAAATTTATTATGATGAACAAGTTTACAGGAGAAAATCAAACATGTCACAATTCTTTATGTTTTTCTAACATTTATATTAATCCTATAAATTTACACACCTCATAAATCGATCTATCAGAGCCATGAATGGATATGAATCTTTTCATTGAGGGCTCCTCGGAAAAACAGAGAGTATTTTGTTGAATGGATATGAATCTTTTCAATGGGGGCTCCTTGAAGAAACAGAGAGTATTTTGTCGAATGGATATATATAATTGTATATCTCCATTATTGAGTTCAACATAATTATAATTTTAAAATTTACTAAAATGTTCAAATAAAATTTGCTAAATGGATATATAATTATATATAAGAAACACCTTAAACAAATTAAAATTCAAATAAAATTGAATAATAAGAAACAACACAGTAATAGTGTTTCCGTTTGTTGTGCAATCAATGCTTCAGACCATATGGCAACAAATCAAATGTAAAAAATGAAAATCATAAAACAAAATTACATTTTTAAGACCTTCAATTGGCTCAAAATAGAGAAACTTAAGACATCAAGATCATGTCAATTCTCAAAAGGATGCAAAGAATCATAGAAACTAAAGAGAAACCTCTCCGTTTTGAATAAATAACTAGGTGTTTTGGGAAAGATTTTACCTTTAGTTCGTGTAAAGGGCACAAGGAAAGAGAGAGAACGAAGTACTTGTGAGGGTGGGCAAGGTGTTCGCTACGGTAGTGGTCGCGATGGTAGATAGAGACGAAGAAAGAAAGGGGTGGTGGAGTTGGGAAAGAGTGGAGTTTGAAATGAATGGAGAAAGAAATAGAAAGGATATCCTTTTAAATTTTGAAGAGAAAAAGAGAGGGTTTGATGGCCATTTAAAATTTTGTTGAGAAATGGCGTTCATTCAAAGATTTTGTAGAAAGAGGGAAAGACTTTATAAATCTTTGTAGAAAAGGTTAAAAATTTCCATGATAGTTTTTTTTTTTTTTAAATCAAAAGCTGCCATAATAACTGCTGTGGAAAGTTTAATTTCCCAACGGTTTTTAAAACCATAGTAAAAAGTTAAGATTCCACGACGCTTTTAAAAACTGTTGTGGAATCTTAGCTTTCCATGCTTGTTTTTGTATAATTTGTTCCTGCTGTGTTTTTTAAAAACTTTAAATGATGTTTTTTGTGAAACTGTTTTTTAAAGTCCATCGTTTAACAACAAAATTTATAATAGTGTCTTTTTAAAATTTTCATTTCAAACCACCACATTTTAGACCAATAAACTAAGTACGCCCTTAGTAGTTAGTGGGGACATAGATTTTCTAACAAATTAATAAGAACACATATAAAATTTTTGAAAAATTTCACAGGGAAAAAAATAAATTTGAAAAATTGAATGGGGCATATATTCCTACTCAACCTCACCTCTCTCTACCATTAGATTTGTCTACTTCTCTATGTAAAGTAATAATCATTAGGATAATAATTAAGTTCTACGACTTAGCAAATGATAAGTGTAATATTCTTTAAAAGAAAAAATTAACTGAGAATCTAATTAGATCAATGCTTTTTATATTGTTATTTTTCCTTATCATTGATGTACTGGTTTATATAGCGTATCTATCCTGGGTTTTTTAATCATATCTTTTAGATTAAATTTGTTTTTTGAGGAAATGAAAAAGGATAACTGATATCACCACATCATTTGTTAAACCCTCCACTTAATTTATTATAAAAGTAAAAAGGCTCCTTCTATGGCCCCTCACATATAGGGGAAAATTTTCCCATAAAATATTAACCATTGGTTATGATAATATGGCAACCTTTAAAAAATATAATGGCAATTTTAGGGTGGATGTTTTATAAGAGCATGCAAGAGCATTAAAAGGAGTGAGAAAACACCAACCTGATTCATCGGTTGTTTAAAATAAGACGGCCCTTTAAAAGAAATTAAAGAAAGGAAAATTCCAACAAAATGTATCATGTATTTGGCTGCTAAAATCCGTTTTGATTATTTTAAAATACAGTATCGTCCTGGATTTTTCTTTTCCTTTTTTTTTTTGTAGATATAAAAATATCTGCCCAAATTTCAAATAAAATACATGCAATATTAAATAACTTTTTTTACAACTCATTTCGTCCGTTATTATAAATTTTTTATTTCTATGATATCAATTTCATTATACATATTCTATTGCAATTACATGCAAAATGACGTTCTCGTATACCCAAAAAAAAAAAAAAACTACAAATTGATCGATGTAAATAGTAGTTTTATTAAAAGCAACACGAGAAAAAGTAAAACCCGTTGGTCACAATGGGATACATTTTTGTTACCGTCCAGTTATTATATATTACTCATTTGAAAAAAAAAAATAATTTCGTTGTTTTAAATTACATTTTTGACTGCAATAAAATGATACTTGCATCTCGAACTTTTTCACTTTTTTAATATTGGTTTGGTTAAAACCGACGGTTTTTTATTAATTGTAGTATATGAGAGCTTTATATTATGATAATTTTTTATTTTTTTAGTATAGTAGGTAAGAACTTTATGTTGTTCATAATTATAATTGATAGTCAATCTTGTGTGTTAATTTACTTAAATGTTCCTCAAAAAATTCTCTGTTTCCCATCTTTCTCAAAAATGCACAAAAAACCGGTTATAACCGGTTAGATTCTCGCTAAACTTCAACCAAGGCTTGCGAAGTGTCTGGGTGCTGGCGGGGGAAAAAATTACAACAGTCATAGGTGGGGGCCGTGGAAATATCCAGCAAAAATTAAATAAATAAACAAAGTTTATACAATATCCAGTCAAGAAAGGCAAAACAGCAAATGAAAGCCAACTAAAAAGATGAACTGAAGCTGCAAAATAAGTGGAATATGAAACTTTCATTTTGCCTATACTCTACAGGAGGAGCCTCGTTAAAATCTTTTGGGTGAAACCATAAAAAAAAAAGAAAAAAAAGAAAAAAAAAGAAAAGGGTTATTTATCCTCTTATACCATATATTTTAGGTTTATTTAAACATTGTACATTCAGCTTTGATCTCATCGAATATATACCATCAAATTAGATTTAATATGCAAATTTATTCCTTTTTCTCAATTAATATTCAGTTTTACCCTTTTAAAAACTTCAATGCATAAAATACCATCAAAAATTGATTTTTGTGTATTTTTATTTTTCTTATTTTTTGATATTTTATTTTTTCTCTTTTACTTAAGAATATTTGGTCAATTTAAAGGTTAAAGGCAACTAATTACTGAGGTAAGGTATAGATTTGTATATTAAATTTAATTTGAGAATATATATTCCATAAGATAAAAAACTGAAGATATAGTTTTTGAATTTACTTAAAATAGAAAGTATAAAAAGATAAATTTCTCCCAAAAAAAAAATTACTCAATCTCAAAGCTCCTTAAAAAAATATGTAATTATATATGTAAAATTCAGATCTATCCACTATCATTTTTCTATAGCTTGTCTGCTTTAGATACTATTTCTATGAGAAAAATTGTAGATTTTGCTGTTCAATTAATAAATAATGTCACTAGTTTAAAAAATGCGTAGAGAATAGCAAATTTAATCTTTTACAAACATAAAAAACCAAAAATACTCTCCAATAATGAAATCTGATTTTATTTTTTCTTTTTTCCCTTTTTCTTCTCTCTCGTATTTTTGTCTCTCCTTTGTGTGCTGATTTTCCCTCTCCTTTCTCGTCGTTCTCCATGTCGATGGAATCGAGTTGCGCTGCATCTCCGTCAGGTGGCTATCCTCTAGCATCGGCGTCAGTAGGCCAGTTGAGATCGCCCTCCCCGTCACGGCGTTGCCA
The DNA here is from genome assembly GCA_025403435.1 of Artocarpus heterophyllus. NCBI lineage: Eukaryota > Viridiplantae > Streptophyta > Magnoliopsida > Rosales > Moraceae > Artocarpus > Artocarpus heterophyllus. Next base: position 10,772,331 of record CM046352.1, read on the forward strand.
GATCTGGTGGCCATTACCACCGATGCTGCGAATGAGAGAAGAAGCTTGCGATTCAATAGCAGATTGACGATAAAAGATTCAATGGCATATCGCGAGAGGACAAGGCGGAGAAGCTTGAAGCTCGGCGAAGCGACTGACGGCAGATCGCAACGCCGGCGGTGTGGAGAAGCTTGACGATGCCTGGTGTTCGCTGGACAACTGCGACGGAATCTGGTCTTCTTCTTCAGCATCTACGCCATGACGTTGCCGAGAGAGCTCGAGCTCGATCTCCCATGGCATCTTCTCTGACGACGGCCCGACTACGGCGACGAATATAGAGATGGAGCCGACAGCAAGTTCTGCAGGTGTTTGGTTCCTTCTTTTTGAAATGGATTGTCTCACACGATGATTAACGTGAATGGAAGAAAAAAGGAGAAATGGATTACACGGTGACCACCCTTTTTTAAAATGGATGTTCTACACTTGTTTTTGAAATGGAATTTACACCTGTTTTACACCTGAAATGAATTTTTTACACCTGTTTTTACATTTTTTAAAATGGATTTTTTACATTGTGAATTTTTATATTTACAAGGTAACATATTATTACAAGATTAATACTATATTTTTTAGCAACTGGTGGTCCGGTAAAGTCACTAGTGATTTTTATATTTACAGGGTACTACATTATTACCGAGTTAATGTTGTATTTTCTAGCCCCGGCAATTCAGTAAAGTCGTCGTTGTATTATGTATTTACACAGTCATATATTATTAGGAGGTGAATATTGTATTTTCTGGCTGTCGACGGTTTAGCGAAGTCACCAATAAATTTTTGTATTTACACGGTAATAAATTATTACTGAATTAATACTGTATTTCTTGGCCATTGGTAGTTTAGCGAAGTCGCCAATAGATTTTTTTGTTTATATGGTAATATAATATTACCAGAATAATAATGTATTTCTTGGCTATTGGCAGTCTGTCGTTGAATTTTTGTATTTGCATGGTAATGTAGTATTACCAGAGTAATACTGTATATCTTGACCGTCGGCGACCCAACAAAGTCACTAATAGATTTTATATTTACACAGTAATACAGTATTAACAAAGTAATACTGTAGTTCCTAGCTGTCAGAGGTCTGGTGAAGTCGCTGATGAATTTTTTATATTTACACAGTAATATAATATTATCAGAGTCTGTGTTAATGGCAAATAGTGCCCGCAAGGGAGGATAGTGGGAGAAATAGAGGAGAAAAAGGTGGGGTATTTTGGGGTTTTTGTTCTTAATTTCTCATTAGATATTACTCAATTTCACATAATATGCTATTTACTACACATTTTTAAAATGTATGATATCATTTATTAAGTTTTAACCTAAATATACTATTTTGCTCTTCTCCCTTTCTATGATTGAACTTATATTTATTAGTAAGTCTTCAATTGGGTTCTGACGTTACATGTCAAGGATATTCAATATTGATCATTTATTAGGTTTATGGCTTGATGATTGCCAAGTTGCATGTCTCATATAACTCTGTTAGATATCCTGTTTTCTTTGAAGGTGATTCTGAAAATTCTGCTTAAACTTGTTTTGGACCTTAAGTTGGCGATCCAGGTTGAACGTCAACTTCTTCAACTTGTTTCAAACTTTTTAGTGTTTATATTGTCTTGTAAGTCCTCCTGCAACGTATCCTATGCTTCTTTCGCATTTTTGGCTCCCATGATTCTTGAAAAAATTTCCTCTGTCAAGGCTTGTTGTAGCACAAATAACTCTTGGGAATTTTTTTTTTTTATTCTCATCAAGGGCATTCTTTTGAAGACTGAAAAAAATAGAAGTGTCTTCAGAAATAGTACATCGTTAATATGCCTTCATCTTTGTGGGTGTGGCCTATAAATCATAATTTTATTAATGAAAAATTGGAACATGGATAGAAGTAGACTGGTTAGAACTGGTTGGTGATTGGTTTATACTTTAAAATGGATTTTATTACGCCTGTTTGATAGATGATCAAAGGCCGGATACCACTGTCGGAAATTTATTATAAAATTGAGGAAAGGTTGGTAGATGTAGTGCACGTGAGGCTTTGTGGGGGTTAATGTAATGATAGTGAGTGTTGAGGATAATATGTTGTGGTTGATGTTGGCGATAGTCAGTGGGTTTTGGCTTATTAGGTTAATAGGTAATGATGGTAGAGATAAAAAGGTGGCAGACTTTATAGATTGACGGAGCAATACAATATATATTTTATTAATATAGAAAGGGTGGACAAAGATAGAGGAAGATATTATTTAGGTTGTTGGTAGCTGTATTGTGTAATAGCTTTATTTGCTACGCATTAGCACTTAGCGTTCATGCATTTATATAGGCTGTTATTGTTCTACCGATACTAACGTTAGCGGGGGACCGTGCAAGCAGCTGTTTGCGATGTAAACCGAGGCGTCAAATGTTTGCAGGTCCCACCCCGAGGGATCTTCCCACACAACCTGCTGTAACTCACATTGAATTGTTGAAAACTTAGCTCGATCAGCCCCGCGGGAAGCCTCCCAGATATCTTGCAGTGGCTGATGTCTAAATACACCTTGAGAGATCGCCATTACTGATGTAGATGGACCAAATTCGATGGGTTATCTCGTCGCACTTGACGAGGGGCAAATGACAACAATCGGTATTTGGGTCCCACGAGATGAGGATGTAGGGATTGTTGAATTCTCTCTTGATCTGAAGGAGGACTTCCTTGTCTTCGGAGGTGGCAGAGCTCGGCGAGAGAAGGGTGAAGAAAGGTGGAGAATACAAAAGTAAGGAAGATCTTTTGGAGATCAACATTAGTGGGGTCTCATCCATTTCTTTTCTTTAGTTTGTTGTTGGGTGAAAAATGTTTTGCATGGATGATCCGATTAGGTTTGTTGTTGTTTGATCTTAAAAAATGAATGAAATTATTGTCAAATGATTTATGAGTCAGTAAGTAACCCAAAAATGGGGTGGGAAAAAAAAAAAAAAAACAGGTGGAGCGCATGCAATTATTTTTCTTCCTGTTGTTAGTTTTCCTTCCTTTTTATTTATCCCATCATCTAATATCTTTATAAATGATGTAAAGAGTGAAGAGCGAAGAATGTGTGCGTAACCTAAATAAAAATTCACTATTTAACAATCAAACATTACAAAGTATCCTGTTCTTACAGATAAATGCTCAATGCACAAGTAGGCTTACGAAGTTTATTATGATCAAGTGTTTTTTGGGTTGCCTCAGACCTTGCAATTGAACTTTATCCTTAAAAGTATTGAGACTTTTTGTACAAAAGATTTACCTGTTGCTAATTGAATTGTTGAAATGCCGCCCAAACAGCTAGTATTTTTTCCCTGATTTGCTTTAAGTGCTGAGCGTAACTAGCCTAGCCAAAATATAGGATTTCTACTACTGCTGGAACATGAGTAATGGTACAGAGTTTTTTCAAATTTATTTTTAAGTTGTTAAAGTTCCTTCACGGTGTTTTAAATGTAGTCGAAGTAGAATTTTTTTTTTCTTTTTGCAATACTTTGTAGTAAATGTGGGTTAGATTGCTTACATTTTTTTTGGCCTCATACATTGCTTATTTGCTGTTATATCTTTATCATAGTTTGTCACAATTGTAAGACTTTTTTTTCCTTCTTTTAATAAAGTTTTTTGGGTATTTACAGAATATGGGTATTTTGCTTTTATAAAGTTGGTACCTTTTTTGTTCCTTAGTTTGGCCTTTTGGGTGACATATGATTCGTTGTATTTCCTCTAATTTTCCTTTTTCGAACTATAAAGGAGTACGAGAATTTGATAGCAAGAGTTTGTTATCTAGAGAGTGCCGAACCTAATGCTCTGGTATTTTTTAATATGAGCACTTTCTCTCTCCTTATTTATCTATACAAAACTGTAGTGCTTTTGTTTATAATCAAAATGCTACTTAATCGTCATTAATTATAGTTGATATAACGTTACATTTCTCAGTAGCTATTGAAGTTAATTTGTATTAGATATAAATGATGTTAACAAGTAGACGTCGTAAATATTGTATATTATTGAAAGCAATAATAATCACAAATCAAAAATCAAACAAATATGAGCGCATAAAATTTATAGTGGCTAACTCTTACACTAAGAGGTACGTCAACTTTTAATCATAGTTGAAAATTCATTATGATGAAGAAGTTTACAAACAAAATTTAAACACGTTACTACTCTTTATATTATTTCTAATCTTTTATATTAGTCCTGTAAATTTGAACGCCTCATAAATTGATCTATTAAAGCCATAATTTTTTTAGTAGGGGCTCTGCAAAAAAAAAAAAAGAATATTTTAACAAATGGATATATAATTATATATTTTCATTATTGAGTTGGGTATAATTATAATTTTTTCTATAAAATAAAGGTATAAAATCTTTTAATTAGTTAGTTTTTTTCTAACAAATTAAGGACACATCTAAAATTTTTGAAAAATTTTGTAGGTAAAAAATAAATTTCAAAAATTTAGTGGGCCCTGTGTTCCCACTCAACCCCATCTCCCTCTATCATTTGATCTGCCTGCTTCCTTTGTGCAAAGTAACAATGTTTAGGGTAACAATTAATCTCCACAACTTAACAAATGGCAAGTGAAATATTTTTTAAAAGAAAAATAACTGAAAATCTAATTTGATTGATGCCTTTTATATTGTTCTTTTTCTTAATGATTGATGTATTAGTTTATGTCCCTTATTTATCCTAAGTATTTTTTTAATCATATCTTTTAGATTAAATTTGTTGGTTTTTTTTTTTTTGGAGGAAATGCAAAAGGATAACCGATATCACAATCCTTCACCAAACCTCCATTTAATTCTTTATGAAGGTATAAAAAAGCTCCTTCTATAGTCCCTCACTTTCATTATATGGGAAAATTTTCCCACAAAATGTTAATCATTAGATATGATGATATGGCAACCTTTAAAAATATAATGGCAATCTTAAGGTGGATGTTTTAGAAGGGAATGCAAGGGCATTAAAAGGCACGAGAAAGTCGTAACCTGATTCAACAGTTGTTTAAAATAAGATGGCCCTTTAAAAGAAATTAAACAAAGGAAAATTCCAACAATATGTATAATCTATTTGGCTTCTAAAAAACATTTTGATGATTTCAAAATATAGCATTGTCCTGAATTTTCTTTTTCTTTTGCAGATATAAAAATATCTGCCCCTATTTCAAATAAAATCTGCGCAACATTAAACAATTCAACTCATTTCGTTTGTTATTCTAAACTTTTGATTTCTATGATCTTAATTTCATCATACTCATTTTATTGCAATTACATGCAAAATGACGTTCTCATATGCCGCTAGTAGAAATTGTATAGGTTAAATGACACCTATTAAATGACATTTTGTTTTTTTAAACTGTCATGTTAAGGGGTAAAAAAACGCGGCAGGAATAAAAAACACAAAAACAATAGTTGTAAATCAACATGCGATAATGGTTTTCGATATTATATATGTTATTATGAGAGGCTTCCACGATGCTTTGTTTTAAAATTGTCTCCTTAGACGATAGTCTAGAGAAAATCGTTGTATAAGGTAAGGCTTTTTTGCCGTCTTCTACAACAGTTTTTAGAATAAAATTTCGTGAAAATGCTCCCAAAATTCCTCCCCTAGCTTGCGAAAAAGAAGCAGGACATGAATACATAGCCTCGAAAACACAACCCAAACCTCCAAAAACTGTTCTCGCCGCCGTTGTTCATCTTCATCCCTCTCTCTTTTTCTGATTGTTTAATTACATATTTTTAGTTTTTGATATTATTGATTAGATTTTTAGTTTGTGGGTTCATGAGTATGATTAGTTATTTTGAAATTTATGGATACGATTAATTTGTGGATTAATTAATAAGATTAATATTAGTTTATGGATTTATGAGTACAATTAATTATATTAAAATTTATCAATATAATTAATTTGTGAATTTGTGGATTTATGGTATGATTTATATGGGTAGATTATTAATACCATGCTTTTCATAGAAGGTATCAAATTCATTAGAAAAGTATTCACCACTTCTATCACTATGAACCATTTTGATATTTCTTTCTTTTCGGTTCTCAACTTTAGTCTTGAAAACACTGCAACAAAATAGGTATTAAACGACGCTTATTTGATGAAAGTTCATGAAAAACTATCATGGTAGTGGCTTTAAAAATGTACGACAAATCAAAATATGAAAACCATCGTCGTATGTAAGGCTACAACAACGGTTACTTTGCAAGACGGTTTTTGGAAAAAGCACCATATAAGGTTCACTAAAATGGCAATCTTTTGTTGCCTCTATCATGACATTTTTTTTTTTCCAAAAACCGTCGTGTAAACTGAACTTCCTCTACCAAAATGTGATTCTAACCCTTGTAGTCGCCTTTTCAAACTCGCACTCTCTCTAAGCCATACACACACTTTCTCAACTCTCTTTAAACTCCTTAACCATCCCTCCCTTGCCATCTCTCTATTGCCATTTCACTCTCTCTCTCTAACTCATGCATTTCACTCTCTCTTTCTCTCTCTAACTCAACCATTTCGCCTTCGACCCATGACATAGGATTCCGTTGTCACCTCTAACCTAGAAGTATGCCCACGCCATTGCCTCGACCTAGTAGTTCACAACGTTGGAAGTCTATCAGTGAGGTAAGTTTTCTAAAGATCCGTGATGCCCTTGCCAAACTTAGTTGACATATTGGGTAGTATTAGCAAGCTTTACGCTTTAGTTTGTAACTTCGATTGAGTTGAATATTATTGTAACTTTAATTTAGTTGATTGTGAAAAGAAGAAGAAAGTTAGCGATCTTTGGGTTTTAGTTTTTAATAGAACAGTTTGCACATTAATTGTTCGATAAAATGTCTAAATATGACAAGTATGATACATATAGTTTTTCTTGCTTTCATGTTACCACTTTGCACTTAGGATTTAATTCAATATTTGGTTTAATGTTTATGTGAAGTTTTTCCATATGACAAAAGACATGATATTTGTATGTTTGATATGTATTATCGTAATTTTCTTTATTTTTAGTCGAAATTGAATGTAATGTTACTATTGAATTAGTTTGATATTGCATATAAAATGTTGTTACTTAGCAGGTTAGTTAGTGTTAGTTTCGTTAATAAGTTTTGTAATTTAATATTAGTTTATAAGTATGTATAATATTGTTACTTAATATATGTATGAAGTAGTATAATATTTTGTTACTTAATGTATACTACTGTTACTTAATGTATGTATGAATTAGTTTTCTTTATGCTCAATAGTTATGTTTATGCTATTCAGTGTATATTTTTTTTGGCTATATTTTTTATTTAAAATTTTATTGATTTAGTGTATATGTTGTAGGTAATCTCGACGAGCCAAAGCCCAAAGTTAAGATCAAATGCAACCTAATAAGAAGTCAAAGTCTAGAAGGAGAACTCGAATGGAGGGCAAGTTGATGAAAGCACTCTTAGAACTCAAAGCTCTAAAGCATAAGGGGACGAGGAACTAGATGTCCATATTCATTGAACATAGAAATATGAAATTGGATTTGTAATAGGGCAACTAAATCTCCATCAAATTAGGAAGCAACACTTCATGCGAGATTTGGCAAAGAAATAAAATACTGATAACAGGGAAGTTGTTAGAAGTGAATCAAGAAATCAAATCTAGCTTTATTGAGATTTCATTATTATTTCCTATAAAAATTTTGTACATAAATTGTAGCTATAGAGGCAAAAACCTTAGAAAAAGGGACTTTTAGTTTCCAGTGTGTGTGCTCAACAAAAAATTGTGAAATTCTTTCTAAAAGTGGACATAGCTTTCACGAGTGAGCTACTATAATTCTTAGTGTTTATATTTTTTTCTACACTTTATTGTTTGTGTTATATAATTTTTATGAGTTTTTTTGTGATAGATATTGTTGGCGAATTTCCATCGTCAACAATTGGTACTAAAAGAAGGGTCAAATAATGTTTGAAAAAAACATTTCTTTCAGAAACTCTCTTACAATCATCATGTGACCACATGCATCAACTGCACTAGAACCTCCGGAGACAACTCCATTACACAAAGCAACAACCAATTTGTTAGAAGAGGAGGAGCTAGGGTTCGAAAAGAGGCAGATAACCCTCGAGAACCACCATTCTATAATAGAGGGCAGAGCAAATGAACGGCTTGCTGGAGAAAAACTCAGCGGCCATTGATGACATCCAAGGTAGGAATGGTAATGTTGTAGGTGATGATTTGGCTAACCTAGGGAAAAATGCTGGTAATGAAAATAGTGGCAGCCAACGAGTAGACCTTGAGGGAACCAGAGATACTGTAGGTGGCCAAAATAGGAGAACTAATTCTATAAGTAGCTGAGAAAGAAGGCATAAAGCAACCGAGGCTCGAGGTTAAAGAGTGAACCAACAAAGGCGTGAGGCCAAACAAGATGCAACCTCTATCCAGAATGGAGGCGACTTAAAGGACTTGTTGGAAAAACGAGTATGCAGTGGGAATTTTATAATTTTTAAATCATGGTATTTTTCAAAACACAAGTTTGACATGCTATATACATAAATTAACGAGATCTTACTAACCTTTGAATGCCGAAGAACTCTTGCAATCTGTGAAGAAAAGAATATTCCAAAAGAGCCTCAATCAACTAGTCTTCTTTGCTATTCTCTATCCACTATTGGAGTGTGTGTGGGCATTCTCATACAGCTCTTCCACATGTGACTTTCTTTCCAACCAATCGAGAAGACCTAGAGCAAAGGTTCGTGATTGTGAACAAAAGCTCTCAGGGAGTTTCAAAGTATCTAATAGTATAGTACTCATTCTTAACTTCTTAACTGATCTAACTTAGAAAACTCACTCCCTATTTATAGAGATCGTTCCCAAGGTTGGTCATTATCAAATAAGGCCTCAAAAATTTGAATTTGGATATATATCTAATAAAATCACATCTAAAATGCGTGATCAAATTATCGTTAGATCGGCAGGTCGAACTTGCTCTATTGGCAGGCCAAACTAACTAATCTGCTTGTCGAACTTGTGATAATATGATTCATGAGAATTTTTTATTTCCCACTCGAGATTCTTTAGATAGAGCCTTAGTTTTAATTCAAATAACCCAATAGAGAAGTTATCTGCTTAAAACAGTCATATCTAGATAATCTTTAAGAAAACAAATATTCTTAATAATTCAACAAGTTTATCTTGAATTAATTTACAAAATTAATTCAACCGATAAACAGACATGAATTATATGATCCTATTGAATTTCAACAGATCTAATAATTTAACATAAGTCATTAATTAATTAGAAAAGCACGTCGTATCATTACAGAATTTATTATGAGCTAGCAAAGGGGACCTGATGGACCTCTATAGTTCAAGCTCTGATAATTATAGAATATAATATCCCATATACATATTTTATAATCATCAACTCTAACACTACTCCACTAAAAGCTTAGAGTTACACTCTTGAACTATATAAAATTACAAAGCCCGAATCAACTAAGTGTCCATGACATATCATGATTTGTCATATCCCCATAGGATATTCATAATCGGTTTAAGGATAAATTCTATCTTACCTTCTCAATTATTTTTATCTTATGTTCCATTATCTCACCATTGGAAAAATTATTATCCAAAGACAGTATACCATTCGGTCACACCTATGCGTCTAAATGGTTGAGTGCTCTAGTCTTCCAATTACAGGATAATGCATATAAGAGCATATCATTGACTCCTAAATAGGAGCTATAGATTTTGTATCTATGAATAACAGGTCTACGCCATCAAAAGTCATATCTTTAATGTACTGGTATACGTACCAAGATAGAATTTAGATGTCACCCTTTGAGAAAATGATGGAGGTTTATGTCCACGACATGCTGGCAAGAGTATAAAGCAAGCTTACATGTCGTACGTTTTGATGAGATGTTCTAGATTTTGACAAAGTACGAGATAAAGCTCAATCCTCTAAAGTGTGCATTTGGTGTGATGTTGGAAAGTTTTTGGGTTTTATGGTTAGCCATCGAGGTATTAAGGCTAACCTGGATAAAATACATGTTCTTTTGGATGTGGAGGCATCATAGAAGCCTAAAGAAGTGCACATCGCTTTTTGACATTTTGAGAGGAAAAAATTTGTTTGAATGGACAACAAATTGTGAAACGGGGTTTAAGTGCCTGTAGAAATACCTTGGGAAACCCACATTGCTTTCAAAGGTTTTACTAGGGGAGACCCTTTACATTTATTTGGTCGTGTCATAGCACGTATTGAGTTTTGTTCTATTTAGGGAAGAAACAAAGTCTTAACTACCAATCTATTACGTGAGCAAACATTTATTCAATGTGGAGACGAGGTATCCAAAGATGAAGAAGCTTATTTTGGCCTTGGTTATGTCACACGTGGAAATTAAAGGAGTATTTTGTAGAACCTAAAGTGGTGGTTTTAACCAATTATCCATTAAGATAAGCCTTCTAGAAGCCAAAAACTTCTGGTCAACTTTTGAAGTGGTCTATTGAGTTGAGCCAATTTGATATAGATTATAAGGCTCACACGGTGATCAAGGGTCAGGTTCTAGCAGATTTTGTGGTAGAGTTTACAGCTCATCTAGAGGGTGCTAAGATGAAGATTGAGGTGGAATTACCAAAATGGAAGCTATATGTTGACGAGTATGGTGCAGGGGCTATGTTGATAAGCCTAAGAAACCACACGATCATAGCAATAGTGAGGTTTAAGTTCAAAGCCTCAAATAATGAGACCAAGTATGAAGCAATAATGGTAGGATTACGCTTTACTCCTTCATCTAAAGACCAACCTATTGGAACTCTATAGCGATTCTCAGCTTGTCTTTAATCAGATCTTCAATAAATATACGGCAAAGGATAGAGTAATGGTGAAATACCAACAGAAAATGAAAAAAGAACTTTCAAAGTTTAAGTCTTATGAGATCAAGTACATACCTAGTGTCAGATATTTGTCAATGGAGAATTACCAGTCGACCTAGTAAAAGCAAAAAGGAACCATTATAGGTCAACCCGATATTTGCTAGATGACTATATGCTCACTGACAAGGCAACTTTGCACCTCTCTTATGATGTTTAGAGAATGATGAAGGCCTAAAGGTCTTGAAGGAGATCTATAAGGGTTTGTGTGGAAACCATTCTAGAGGCAATCTTTGGCCCGCAAGATGCTAGGGCAGGGATATTACCAGTCGACCTTGAAGAAGGATGCCATTGAGTATGCTTGGAGGAGCGATAAGTGCTAGCCTTTTTAACAGTGCTAAGATCACATCAAGAGAGTTTGATGTAGTTCTTAAGCCACTATCCTTTTATGAAATAAAGAGTCTTATAGGCATATAGGATGACAAGCAGAACTACAACAGGAGAGACATTGTTTTTTCTAACTTATGTTGTTGAAATAGTTGTCAATTGAGAGAGTCACACCAACTAGTTGAGTCATGCGATATAATGAGGTGACAAATGCACAATTGATGGATGTTGAGTTCGACCTACTTGAGAAGCAAAGGATTGACTCCTAAATGCATCTCGCCACATATCAGCAAAGAACAACGAGATATTACAATAAGAAGGTTAAAGAAAGAGGATTTGAGGTCGACAATTTGGTCCTCAGATGGACGACACCAAGCATGAAGCAGAGGAATACTAGCCCTCTTGGTCTGAATTGGTAAAGGCGCTCTAGGGTTTGAGATATCATCAGGCCAGAGACTTACGTGCTGGAGTCAATGGTAGGTCCATGATTGGAGCATCTATGAAACACAAAACATTTGCATCCTTACTATAAATGAAGTTTAACTATTTTCTTTGTCTCTACTTTGTCTAATGTCAATGGTGAACCGTTTAAGTCAATCAAGTTAATAAAGGTAAAACTCTAAAGGAGTTATTTTACCATATTACTTTGTCTATTTATTTTTTATCTTTGCAATAATTTAAATTGTAATGTCAAAAATAGAGTCAAAGACTCATGTTTGACATGGGGGTAGTAGAGAGATGAGGCTAAAGGTCCCCGATAAGCTTATCCCTTACAAATACAACTTGAATCAGTTTTACTTGGTAAATTTTAAATAAATTTGCTAAGTTTCATTGTTCGATGTTGTAATTGTTTATTTTTTGACATGCTAATAGTCGACATAATGATTGGTTTATCTCTTGACATTTGTGAATCAAAACAATATCAAAACTCTATAGAAACATAGGTTATAATTAACCAAATCAATATAAGATTAAAAGGACGACAGCCTAAATGCTTCAATATTACAAAAAAAAGAAGAAAAAGACCCTAAAACTAAGTCCTACTACTCGCCACCTCGAGATGCATCACCTGTCCTAGTTGTAGTTAACTCATTTGTAGAGTTACGGTATCCACCAAGTACAAGGATAAATCCCAATCTAGGTGAACATCTCAAATTTGAATCATGATTTTCTCACACATAAATTAAAGGATCGCCTTTTACGTGTTCCTATACTCTAAAACTTGATAATTCTTGGCAGTGGAGATAGTTGTTAGACATGTATGCCTTAAAAAGTAAAAATGTAATATGTTTTTGAGACATTTTATCAATAAAGAATTTATTTGTTATTCATATACCAAATTGTTTTCCTCTTTAAATTTAGATTTGTAGGATGTATGATAAGCAAACTAAAGTTTGAGATTGTTGGTTTAAACCTTTGAGAATCAAGCATATTATGGACTGATTACGTGGAAGACATGATTCTAAAGGTGACGGACTAAATCATAAGATCCACAATCGAGGGAATAAAAATGGGCACTTTATTCATACAAAGATTTTTATGTTGTCTATATCCCTAACGGGAGATGGTTTGTCTTGGCCATCGGAGGTGGACTTTGCGAATAGAAACATTAGTGCATTGTCATAGGTAACGATGTATTGGATTAAGACATAAAGTGTAATTGATTTGGATTAATAATTTTGTCTCGGCAAATCAATTCACTTTAGACAATCACATGTGTTATATCTTAATCCTAAAATGACTAATGGGCCCATTATCTTGACTTATATCTTTGATGTACCAAAGGGTGACGTCCAGATTTTATCTTGGTATGCATACTGGTAAGTTGGAGATATGACTCTTGATGACATAAACTTGTTATTCATAGATACAGAATCCATAGCTTCTCTTTAGGAGTCGATGATATCTTCTTATATGTGTTATTCTATAATTGGAAGACTAGAGTGCTCAACCATTTGGATGCATAGGTGTAACTAAATGGTGTACTGTCTTTAGATAGTAAGTTTTTCGATAGTGAGATAATGGAATGTAATATAAAAATAATCAAAAAGGTAAGACAAAATTTATCCTTAAGCTAATTATGGATATCCTATGGGGATAAATGCATCATGATATGTCATGGACACTTAGCTAATTAGGCTCGTAATTTTATATAGGTCAAGAGTACAGCTTTAAGCTTTTAGTGGAGTAGCGTTAGAGTTGATAATTACAAAATGTATATCTGGGATATTATATTTTATAATTATCAGAAGCTTAAACTATATAGGTCAATGAGGTCCCCTTTGGTAGCTCATAATAATTCTGTAATGATATGGCATGTTTTTCTAATAATTCTGTAATTTTGTAATAAATTGATCACTTATATTAAATTATTAGATTGGCCAAAATTCGATAGAGTCAGATAATTTATGTTTGTTTATCGGTTGAATTAATTTTTTAAAAATTAATTCAAGATAAACTTGTTGAATTATCCAGAATATTTATTTTCCTAGAGATTATCTAGATATTGTTATTTTAATCAGATAACTTATCTCTTGGGTTATTTGAATTAAAACTGAGGCTTTATCCAAACAATTTTTGGTGTGAAATAAAGGATTCTCAAAGATCATATTATCGTAAATTTGACAGGCCGAGCAGTTAGTTCGGCCTGTTGGTGGGCAAGTTTGCAAGCCGATCCGTTAGCTCAGCCTCCATTCTAACGATTTTTTGATCATGTGTTTCAGACTCGATTTTATCAAAAATTGATCTAGATTCAAATTTTTGAGGCCTTATCTGATAATAACCAACCATGGGGATGACCTCTACAAATAAAGAGTGAGTTTTCTATGTTATTTAGATCCATTGAGAGATTAAGAATGAGCACTCTAGTCTGAAAGTCTCTAAAACTCCCTAAGAGCTTTCGTTCACAATCACAAACCTTAGTTTTGGGTTTTCTCGATTGGTTGGAAGGAGAGTCACTAGGGAAGAGCTGTACTACATGTGCCCACACACACACCAATCGTGGATAGAGAATAGCAAAGAAGACCAGTTGGTTGAGGCTCTTCTAGAACGTTCTTCTCTTCATAGATTGTAGAAGCTCTTCGGCATACAAAGGTTAGTAAAATCTAGTTAAATTATGCATGCAGCATGTCAAATTTGTGTTTTGGAATATATTTGATTTAAAATTTTAAAATTTCTGTTGCGTACTCATTTTTCCAACAATTGGTATTAGAGCCAAGGTTTTTACATAAATTTGCAAGTTTGTGATCATGCTATATGTATAAGTTATATGATCTTGATCTCTCCTATGCTTGAATTTAATATTTCAGAGAGTTGGCACTCTAGGGTTTCTATATATTTATATGTTGTCATGGGATTATATAGTGAATGTTTATTAATTAATTATGGTTGATTAAATAATTATCCAATTATTTATTAATTAATTAATTTGTATCAGTTATGATTTCTTAGATGTTAAAGTGTATATCTAGGTTTTTCATATAATTAGATGGCAGACTATCATCACCGTCTAGGAATTATTATTATTTAATTTTAATTTGTAAGAATTATGTAATTAAATAATCATTCAGAGTAAAGGCGGATCTAAAAGATAGATCTAATAGATGGATGTAGAAGACAGACTAGGAGATGATGGCAATTCTAAATGTATTTCCTAAGTCTCTAAGTTTTTATATTTTTGAATTGTTGAAAATAAGATTGAAAAACTGCATTAAAACAGTTTTCTGGAAAAACTTGACATTTGCTTGGTCGGCAGGCCGAACCTTTAGGTTCAGCAGACCGATGGTCACAAACTGACAGGCTGAACCTTAGTTCGACAAGCCATCCGTGGGGCAGATTTCAACCAGCTAAAGCGGCAGGCCAAACTATCAAGTTTGGTAGGTCGAAGGCTTATGACCGGCAAGCCGATCACACAGATAGGCATGCTAGTAGAGAGCTATTATTTTTTTAAAAAAATGTGCATTTTTCGGTGCAGATTTGATTTTATTTTTAAGACAATTCTAAGAACATTAAATTTGGATATGACTGGACAGATGAAGCATTTGATCTATGCAGGATTAAAGGCTTAAAGAAGAATACCACATGAAGACAGATACAATTTGAAGATTCAAGGATGAAAAATTGAGAACATATTTTGATAAATTTCTTGTAATCTTTAATTTCTTTTCTCTAAGATAGAACCATAATATTATGATTATTTATTATTATTTTGCTTGTAGTTTTGCGTGATTACTTTGCTTTTCTGCATAATAATATTATTTTTCATGTATGTTGATAACATGTCATATAGAATAGGGAGTGCCGCTCATTAAAATTGTTCATGCATATTTTTAAAATAAAACCTTGATTATAAAAGATTGAGTAGGAGAATGTTTTCAAAGAGAGGACCTACTGCCTCTATCGTTGGTCTATAGGTAGCACATAGTGGTTCCGATTCCTAGGAAGGGACTTCATCATGTACTAAGTTGGATCTCCAAAAGGATACGATATTTTAGCATGATTTATCGTTACACACTCTTAGGTGGTGATTATAAATCATGGGTAAAATATTGAAGCGATGGTTATATACTTAAATTGATTTTATTATTAACCTCATTTAGGAGCTCTGTTAATAAAATTAATGGCTAAAGAAATGATTATTAATATATGCTAGATTAGACGGATCCTGGATGGCATATATTAATCAGGAGGGGATTTGTATTCCTACTTAAATTGGACAAGTCTCCCTTAGGCTACTTGTTGAATTCTGAGTTAGAAATTATCGTTGTAAGGTTGTGACTTTTTCAAGGTTTAGACACATAAACACATTGTATGTTTTACATGATTGTGTTATCTTACTAAATTATTATGGTATATTTGCTTATTTTTGGTATATGATTCTTTATTGTAGATGTTTTAAAATGCTTTATCTTCAATACTTCATAAAAACCAATTAACTGGTGAGAATTATAATGATTGAAAACAAAACTTGAATATCATCCTATCCTTTGAGAAACTGAGATTTATGCTGACGATATCATATCCTCCTGAGCCTACAAGAGATTCCACTAACAAGCAAATCCAAGCGTATGATTGCTAGAAAGATGCTAGGGATTAGGCCCGTTGTTATGTTATGGCTAGCATGAATAATGTGTTGCATGTTCAACATAAAGATTATGAGGCTACGAAGCAGATCTTAGATAATCTTGAAGACATGTTTAGAGGCCAGGCCCTAATAAAATAGCAAGGAGCACTTCGAAAACTCTTAAACTGTAAACAAAGACAAGGGACTTTTGTAAAAAAGCATATGATATTGGTCATGGGTTACCTCGCTGATGCTTAAACCAATGGAGCTGATATAGATGTTGAAACATAGAAGACTATGGTCTTTGAGACTCTATCTAAGGAGTTTATCCCATCTAGTTTAAACAATAGATCGGATATGACCTTGACTGAGCTGATAAAGCAATTACAAGAGTTTGAAAATCTGATCAGGGAAACTCTTGTTGGTGGTGAGGCCAACTTGGCGGCTGTGTCTAGTTCTAATCCTAACCCTAGGAATGTAAAAAAGCAACAGGCTAAGAATGGGAAATTTTTTATTCTTACAAATGGCAAGAACAAGAAGAAGAAAAAGAAGAACCCAAAAAAGCTCAAATGCTTTTTTTGCGGCAAGATCAGGCACATTAAGAGGAATTGCAAGGACTTTCTTTCCCGAGGAGGTAGGTGTGATCTTCTAGTCATAGAAACTTGTTTGGTTAAGGAATCAAGTGACACTTGGGTCATAGATTCTGGAGCAACTAATCATGTTTGTGTTTCTCTATAGGGACTCAAAGAAACGAGAAGTCTACTGCATGAAGACTTCACGATTCGGATGGGCATTGATCCTTGGTGTTGGCTGAAGTAGTGGGAGACATCCATCTTTATTTTGATAATTATAGGAGTCTAGTTTTGCGAGATTGTTTTTATGTTCCTAAACTTTATTTTAATAAAAAAGTGGTGATTCGTAAAAACAAATTTTTTATCTGTGATAGATGGATACAAAATAATCTATATTTTATCAAACCTAAGATAGACTTACTGCTTAACACTGAGGTTAATGATAATAACTCTAAAAGACTTAACGACTTCTCACTCTAATAAGACTTATCTTTGGCATTTACGACTAGGTCACATTAACCTGAATAGGATTTAAAGATTGGTAAGGGATGGACCTTTAAGTCACTTAAAAGTGGAATCTATACCACAATGTGAATCTTGTTTGGAGGGTAAAATGACCAAAAGACCATTTGGTTCTAAGAGCAATAGGGCCGAAGGGGTTCTAGAACTTATGCATTGTAATGCTTGCAGTCCTATGAACATCTGGGCACGAGAAGGGTATGACTACTTCGTCACTTTTATTGATGATTACTCAAGGTATGGGTATGTCTACCTAATGCATCACAAAAGCAAAACTTATGACAAGTTTAGGGAGTTTTGGGCTAAAGTGGAAAAGCAATTAGGTAAACCCATAAAGACACTTCGATCTGATCAAGGTGGTAAATACCTTTCTAATGAGTTCTTCGAACACTTATTAGAGAATGTGATTCTATCCTCTTTGACTATGTAAGACACTCTGTAGGAGAATGGCGTAGCTGAGAGAAGAAATAGGACTTTATTGGACATGGTCAGGTCCATGATGAGTTATTCATCATTGTCTTTATCCTTCTGGGGATACGCATTACAAACTTCATGTTATCTTTTGAATAATGTGCCTTCAAAATCGATTCCTGCAACTCCTCACAAGTTGTAGACAGGGACAAAGACATCCTTAAACCATATTCGTATATGGGGATGTCTCGCTCATGTTCAGTTTAAGGAAGTGAATAAGTTGGAAGCATGTTCAAAATCTTGTGTGTTTGTAGGATATCCAAAAGGAACTAAAGGGGGTTATTTTTATAATCCAAAAGAAAATAAAGTCGTGGTTTCAACAAATGCAACTTTCCTTGAGGAAAGTGACATGAATGACTTTAAGCCTCGAAGTAAAGTGGCACTTGAGGAGTTGGCAAGTGATTTTATTACTTTAGGGGTTCCAAAATGAAACCATTCCAATCAGTATAGAAAAACCAACTAAACAACAACCTAAGGGGCTTTGGCATAGTGGGAGGATTGGGTGTCAACCTGAGGGGTACATGTTTACTGGTGAGGCCTTTTTGGCTGAACCAGATGAACATGATAGGGATCTTTATACTTATGTAAAAACTATAAAGGATGTCGATTTAAAACTCTGGACAAAAGCTATGAACACTGAGATTAAGTCTATGGAGACTAATCGGGTCTAGGTACTTGTAGATCTTCCCGAAGGGGTAAAACCTATAAGGTGTAAGTGGATCTATAAGAGAAAGAGAGGAGCAGATGAAGAGGTCGAAACCTATAAGGCTAGACTATTAGCTAAGGGATACACGAAAAAAGAAGGAATCGATTATGAGGAAACCTTTTTGCCTGTAGCCATGCTTAAGTCCATCCACATTCTCTTGTCCATAGCTACTGCTCTTGACTATGAGATTTTGTAAATGGATGTCAAGACGGCTTTTCTGAATGGCTATCTTAATGAGTCCATATATATATGGTACAGCTAGACAGTTTAAGGATAAGGGTAGGGTAAGGTTTGTAAGCTGCTAAAGTCAATTTATGGACTTAAGTAGGCTTCCTGTTCTTGGAACATAAGATTTGATCAAGTGATCAAGACTTATAAGTTCAAACAAAATGTGGACGAATCATGTGTTTACAAACACATTAAGAATGGGAAGGTGGTTTTTCTACTGCACTATGTAGATGATATTTTGCTAATTGGCAATGACATTGGAGCATTTTCATCGGTCAAATTATGGTTGACCAAGCAGTTTGACATGAAAGACTTGGGTGAAGCTAATTATGTTCTCGGTATCTAGATCTTTTAGGATAAAAAGAATAGAATGATAGCTTTGTCCTAAGCAAGCTACATAGATAAAATTCTCAAGAGGTTTGTAATGCAAGATTCCAAGAAATTGGGTAACCATCTAGGTTTGTAATTACTCTTTCAAAAAAAGACTTGCCAAAGTCTAATGAAGAAAGAAAATACATGAAGAAGGTGCTTTATGCTTCGGTGGTGGGTAGTCTTATGTATGCCATGCTTTACACATGACCAGATATTAGTTATATGGTCAAGATAGTAAGTCAATTTCAGTCGGATCCAGGACCGAACCATTGGGTTGCAGTCAAGCATATTTTCGAGTACCTAAGAAGGACTCAAGGGTATATGTTTGTATATTCAGGTGAGGATTTAATACCTCTAAGATATACTAACTCGGATTTTCAATCCTGTCTGAATTTGAGAAGGCCGACTTCTAGTTTTGTGTGTACTCTGGGCGATGGTGCCATTGTTTGGAGAAGTGTTAAGTAATATTGCACTTTGGATTCAACAATGGAGACTGAGTATGTGGCAGCCAGTGATGCCTCAAAAGAAGCAGTATGGGGATCTTGAGGTAGTTCCTGGTATAGATAAGGCAATATCGTTGTATTGTGATAACACTGCAGCGATAGCTAATGCTAAGGAATCAAGATTTCACAAGAAGAGTAAGCATATTTCATTGGAAGTATCATGTGATAAAGGACTTCATTGAGGGTGGGCATATTGTTGTATGCAAAATCACATCCAAGGACAATTTAGTTGATCCATTCACGAAGACACTAACTGCGAGAGTTTTTGAGAGGCATGTGAAAGCTATGGGGATGCAAGATATGCCATATTTACTCACTTAGTGCATGTAAGAGATTGTTAGATATGTATGCCTTAAGGAGTAAAAATGTAATACATTTTTTAGACATTTTTATCAATAAAGAATTTATTTATTATTCATATACCAAATTGTTGTCTTCTTTATATTCATATTTGTTAGATGTATGATAAGCAAACTAAAGTTTGAGATTGTCGGTCTAAACCTTTGAGAATCAGGCATATGATGGACTGATTATGCAAAAGACATGATTCTAAAGGTGACAGACTAAATCATAAGATCCGTAATCGAGGAAATAAAGTTGGGTGCTTTATTTATGCAAAGATTGTTATATTGTCTATATCTCTAATGGGAGATAGTTTGTCTTGGCCATCGGAGGTAGACTCCGCGAATAGAAACATTGATGTATTGTTATCGGTGATGATGTATTGGATCGAAACATAAAGTGTAATTGATTTAGATTAATAATTATATCTCGACAAATTAATTCACTTTAGACAATCATATGTGTTGTATCTTAATCCAGAAATAACTAATGGGCCCGTTATCTTGACTTATGTCTTTGATGTACTAAAGGGTGACATCAAGATTTTATCTTGGCATACATACTGGTACGTTGGAGACATGACTCTTGATGGTATGACTTGTTATTCATAGATACAGAATCCATAGCTCCTCTTTAGAAGTCGATGATATCCTCTTGTGTGCGTTATCCTGTAATTGAAAGACTGGAGCATTCAACCATTTGGATGCATAGGTAACCAAATGGTGCACTGTCTTTGGATAGTAAGTTTTCCGATGGTGAGATAATGGAACATAAGATAAAAATAATCGAAAAGGTAAGATATAATTTATCCTTAAGCTGATTATAGATTTCTTATAGGGGTACAATGCATCATAATATATCATGGACACTTAGCTAATTGGGCTTTGTTATTTTATATAGTTCAAGAGTGTAGCTCTAAGATTTTAGTAGAATAGCGTTAGAGTTGATAATTATAAAATATATATATGGGATATTATATTTTGTAATTATCTAGAGCTTGAACTATATAGGTCCATCATGTCCGCTTTGCTAGCTCATAATAAATCCTGTAACGATATGACGTGTTTTTCCAATAAATCAGTGACTTATGTTAAATTATTAGATTGGCTAAAATTTAATAGGATCAGATAATTCATGTCTATTTATTTATTGAATTAATTTTAAAAAATTAGTTCAAGATAAACTTGTTGAATTATTTGAAATATTTATTTTCCTAGAGATTATCTAGATATGGTTGTTTAATCAAATAACTTATCTCTTGGGTTATTTGAATTAAAACTAAGGCTTTATCTAAAGAATTTTGGGTGAAAAATAAAGGATTCTTAGAGATCATATTATTGTAAGTTCGACAGGCCGATTCGTTAGTTCGGCCTACCGATCCAATGATTTTTTGATCACACGTTTCAGACACGATTTTATCAAATATTGATCCAGATTTGAATTTTTAGGCTTTATTTGATAATATCCAACCATGGAGATGATCTCTATAAATAGATAGGAAATATTCTATATTATTTAGATCAGTTGAGAGATTAAGAGTGAACACCCTAGTCTGAAAGTCTTTGAAACTCCTTGAGAGCTTTTGTTCACAATCATAAACTTTAGTTCTGGGTTTTCTCAATTAGTTGGAAGGAGAGTCACTGAGGAAGAGCTGTATGACATGTGCCCACACACACACTGATCGTGGATAGAGAATAGCAAAGAAAACCAATTGGTTAAGGCTCTTTTGGAACGTTCTTCTCTTCACAAATTGCAGAAGCTCTTCAACATTGAAAGGTTAGTAAGATCTGGTTAATTTATGTATATAGTATATCAAATTTGTGTTTTGGAAAAGACTCTAAGTTAAAATTTTAAATTTTCGCTGCGTACTCGTCTTTCCAACAATAGTTGCAGTAACAACAACAATTGCAATTTCCTCAGCCTTTTTCTTCTTTGCCTCCTTAGCCCTAGCTTGGAATCCCTCCTCCTTCACTTTTTTTAACCTCTTTTTCTCTCTCTCAACCTCTGTGTTTAGACTTTGAATCGACTTTGAAAGGTTAGCAGTCTTATTCTAATTGAGCTTTAAAAAAATACCGGTCCTGGCACCCTTATCTTTGGCACTTCTACCACCAGCTTCTCCACCTCGAAGAGAGCCTTCAAAGATTCAATTTCTTTACTTGGGCCCTCAGTGTCTTTGACTAGATGCTCTATCTTGCAGTAGAAGTCCAAAGCCAACATCAAAGCCTACAAGTAGTCTAAAGTTACAAGTTGATATAAGAAAAAGGAAAGCAAAGTAAAGAATAGAGCATACCCTTACTTGGCCATGGATCTGTGCCTGCTAATGGTCGAGGAGAGGAGGTGTCTCAGCTGCGGTCTAGTTCTTCTCAAAATAAACATCATAAATTGTCTGGCAGGTGAGGTTGAAGCATGGTGATAGGTACATCATATTGGCAACCTGAGCATTAGATAGGTCGCTCACTAAGAAACTTGGGTCACGTATCCAAGTCTTAGGCAGGAGGTGAGGAGTCTTCGTAGGAGGAGGGGAAAAAAGGTTAAGAATCTTGGCAACCGTAGCTTTCTCAGAACTACATCTCATGGTCTAGGAGTCCTCTTCTACCCTCTGCTTCTTTTTTGGCCTAAGAGGGGAGCTTCAAGTTCAACATCTTTGCAAACAAGAAAAGAAATTAGAGATGAAATCTTGACTATCTAAGTGTGCTGTAGGTTTAAAAACTTGATTCTTACCATCTTTGCCCACACCCAGGTAGAGACATCTAGGGACAACCCAGGAAGGCTGAGAAACGTTAATTATATGATGATCGATGGACGTTGTGAAGGAGGCATAAAAACAGAGATTGGTCCACAGAAGTTGTAAAGCTTAATGGGAATCCTCTTGGTGGTGTCAACTTCAAATTTCTTGTCATCATACCACTTTTTGTTGTCTAATAATAGGTGTTGAAGTCTCCTTTCAACAAGAAAAATATCTTCTTCCAATCATGACTAGAAGAAGGTAGATCGGAGATGATAAGGGGGACCTTGTCCTTACCTTCACTATAGGCCCCCGCGTAATGATACTCCTTGGACAATGACTTGCTGATGTGGTACCATTATAAGAACTTATCCAAGCTAAACGAAGCCTTGAAATCTAGATGCCACAAGATCCACATGACTAAGAAAATATACAAGAAGTTTGGAGGGAGCTGCGTCGGTGACATCTGAAGCTTGCAACATAACCCCTTCACAAAAGGGTAAAGAGGAAAGATCTAACCAGCTGTTACTTATCATCGGGGTAGCATTGGCACACTAATGTTCGTTAGGGGTAAGGAATTCTAAGTATCTGTCGTTGATATGACCACCTGAGAATATTCTATGGATCTTGTGAGGTCGGCAACACAATGGACCATACAAGCATTTGTTTCCGATGCAGACCGAGGCATCAAAGGCTTGCGGCCCCCACTTTGAGGAATCTTCCTACACAACTTGTTGTAACTCACATCAAATTGTTGCAAATTTAGCTTGGTAAGCCCCTTAGGAAGCTCCCCGGATATCTTGTTGTGACTGATGTCTAAATGCACCTTGTTCTTCGGAAATTTGACGTTCAAAAGTCAAACTGCAACAATTTCCTCGACATGCAGTCTTGTTTGACCCAAACAACACCGATGCGTCTCCTTCCAGCTTAATCCATGACAAATCAATGCATGAAAAGTCTTTATTTCCCAAGGACGCAGGAATTTTGCCTGTGAGCTTGTTCTTGTCTAGGTAAAGCCTTTGAAGCTTTGGTAACTCGCCAATAGAGCTTGGAATTTCTCCAAACAGGCTATTATTGAATAAGTCGAGAAACTTAAGATTCTTGAGCTTGTCGAAGAAATCCAGTATGGAACCCGGGATGTTGCAACGGTTTAATAAGAGGATCCGGAGCAAAACTTAACTTGGAGATGGAATGCGGGATCGGTCTAGACAGATTACGGTTTCCGTGGAGGTCGAGTACTTCTAAGAAAGGAAGGTCGCGAATTTGGGACAGGATTTTTCCTGAGAGTTTGCCAGTATTGATTTCGATGGTCATGATTATATTAAAAAACTTGTGACACTTCACACTGTACCATTCATAACAATCTGTATCTGGGTTCCACGAGGAAAGGAAGTAGGGGTTATTGAATTCTTCCTTGATCTGGAGGAGGACTTTCTTGTCATGGTGGTCACAACGCTCAGAGGGAGAAGGGTGAAGAAATGTGGAGAAGACAAGAGTGACGAAGGGCAGAGTTTTAGAGATCGAGATTAATGCGGTCTCAGCTATTTCTTTAGTTTACTTTGTTGTTGGGTGAGAACTGTTTTGCATGAATGGTTTAATTTATAGGGTTGTTGTTGTTTGATATCTTTATAAAAACGAAATGATAGAGGAGAGATATCTGCCATGTTATTGGCGTTTCTGGTTTGTTGTCCTATTTTTTTTTTTAACAATCCTATTTAACATATAGGGTAATAATTACTAAAAAAAACAAAATTATAGGTCTTAATCTAAAAAGTCTACTACATAATAAACTAAGACCTACAATTTTATGGGTAGTGGGATTTTATCATGATGGGGATGAAAGAGGTTTTTCTTTTCTTTTCTTTTTTGAATATCAAATTATTGTCATATGATTTACTAGTCACTAAACTAATCCAATAATAGGTGGAGCACAAGAATTATTGATAGCACGTAAGTAAGATATGTTTTATAAGGTTTAAACCAATTGTTTAGCATTTTATTTGTTATTACATCTTCTAAATTAAGTATTTTTGTGTATTCTTGATATTTTAGTATGTTTTCTGTAAATATGTTTGTAACAATATTTATTTATTTTTAGTAATTTTATTTGTAAATTTATTAATTTTTCTAAACTAAAATGACAGCAATTTTGTTTTAGGAGCGAAAATAGGAAGAAAATCGCAAGAAAACTTTAAAAAGTATCAAAAACATAATTTTCAGCAAAGTCGGAAGCCCAGTCAGCATAAAGATCCACGTGGCAAGTCTTCATTAGCCAGTCAAAGTCTGCGTCAACATCGACGTGTGGGGCCATCCATGTCGAGGTGCGTCCAACGAGATTTTCATCTGTTACGAGTGTTGCATTTTTCCTTTGCTTGGCTGCTCTCCAGACAAGAAGTAAAGAATTAAAAAAAATGAATGAAGAAGACTTGAGGCGCGCTACAATGATTTCAACATGATGACAAACAAAAGTGTCCCAAATTAGCTTGAACGGGTGAAGAAAATGGAAAGAAAACAAAATTCAATCAAACCTGCTTCATGACTTAGCTTTCATTTTCTTTTTATTTTATTTGTAAAACAATAAGTGTAGGTCCTTATGTTAAGACTTTACCTATAATAATGTACTAATAACTTTGTTCTCTTTTTGGAGGAGGAGAGCCGAATGGCTCTCCATTAGTGTAAGTTTTTTTGTTGGAGTTCCAGCCTTAGTTTGGAATGATTTTGTTTTACTTTTTGTAGTGTTGTAAAATATTTTGTGAGAATATCTGTGACAGTAAAAGGAGGGCTCTTTAGACACTGCTTGTTATTTGGGTCATTTCTAAACTATCTTTTGTAATATATTAATGTTTTTTAAATATTTTTGTGGTGTGCTTTTATTATCATGTTTTAATTTTATTTTTATTTGGGATTGTGATGTAGCTAGAATATATAAATATTTTATTTGTTTAAATTATATTTTTGTTAACCTCATTTTATGTTGAGAATTTTACACTAGGCTTAATGCTTCTAATTAACTGGTCACTAGTTAGATAACAACATAAATCAAAAGGAAACCAAGAGGAGATTTGCGATTCATAAACACATGTAGAATACCATAAATTGTATGTAAGATAGAGACACACTTACATGGTTTGTGCGGTTACAATAAGAATATCAGTATAACATAATGAACTTAGGCATAATAAATTCACATAGAGATATAGTGCGTTTTAATGCCTTGATATTTTCGGAATAACTCATGTGAGAGTGCTGAATAGGATAGGGAATTCGACCATTAACATAGCATGAGGCAATCACAATAATATGTTTTATTACATAGGATTGGATTAATTTTAGTGAAATCATAATTCCCAACATTTATAGAAACTTATTTAAATTCTCATTTTAAATTCTATTTTATTTTCACATTAGTTTTAGTTTTAATTCAAAACCCCCACAATATATCAATTAATTTTAGAGTTAGGATTAATTTCAAAAATTAATTAAAAATTACACAATCCTTGTGGGATTGACATTTACACTCTTGTGCACTTTACTATTTGAGACAACCGCGTTTAATTGCACGAGCACAAAAAATCATCACCAAAATTTTGACACTATTGTTGGGGATTGTTTGTTTAGTTTTTATTAATATCCATGCCAATTAACTCTAGGATTAGTTTGGATTTTTTTATTTTCTTTTGAATCTCATCGAGGAAATTTTAAAATATATCATAGTAGTCAAATCCTCGTGAATTTGTCCAACAATATTTAGAGCTATTCTATACCGCCTGGTAGAGATTCAATGAGTTGGTTGAAAGATTTTCTAACAACAATTTTTTGAATGATTTTCTAACTTACATTTTCTACAATGGATTGGATGATGTAACGAGAAATTAGGTAGATTATAGAGCTTTAGTAACTGGTGGTCACAGGCTTAATAGAAGCCATAAAAATGCATGTCACTTGCCAAATGACATGGCTGATTTTGACTACCACTGGCATTGGAATCCAACACTGCAAGGTTAGAACCATCAATATCCTCCATGTATCCATCACCTAATATTATACACCAATCTATCAAGCATCAAGAAGTGAAGAAGTTGAGACTGGAGTAAGTAATGGAACGGTTAGAAAATACTATCAATGAAATGACCAATATTGAAGAAATTCAATTTGATTGTAGGCGGTATCTTGATGAACAAATGGGGGTTTTTTAGAAAATCAATTTCAAAAAATCAAGCTAAGAAAACAATGGTGACCAATGGGTGTACGAAACTTATGGCAAAGTACACTGAAGAGTTGGTGGAACCCGTTCCTACCACGAACATTGAATATTACCATTTTGAAGAGCCAACACCAAGAGAGAAGCATTTGGACTCGTTTGTTGAAGACAAATCAAAAGAAGCCGATAACGGCCCACTTTTGACGCCCATGCCAATTATCCAAGATTAAATCTATGAAGATCCAATGTAGCCGACACCTCCTCCACTTTTATAATTAACGATTCTTCATGCTCTTCAAATCCATCATCAAAATTTGAGTCTTATTGGTACTACATGCCAATCAATTTGAAATATCGCCAAACTTAAGGACATTCGTAATCAAGACCCATATGAGATGTCTTATGACACTTATTATGGGTGGTAACCGCTTTTTAATCACTTCTCATACAATCAGGCTGAGGACTATAATCTAAGCGTATTTTGGGAGGCAATCTAAATTTTTCAATGTATTTTAGTGTGTGTTGTTAAAATCATTTTACATATTTAAGTATTATAAATAATTTTCTTTCCTATTATTTTTGTGTGATTTTTTTAAATAAAAATAAAAATAAAAATAAAGAAATTAAGAAAATCGTTTTTGTAAAAATGTGTGTTTTCTCTCACTCAAACCCTTGACCTCAAGGAGGTTTTGAGTATGCTTTATCAGTGTGATATATGTGTATTTTATTGTTTTTGTTACATATATAATATATAAACTATTCAAGTTGATTCATTTAGGTCAAAACAAAAAATGGGTCTCCAACTTGGGCTTTAACTAAAAAGTAGGCCAAGATTGATATTAGACCTTCATTTTGGGCTAACTACGTAACCTAGTAGATTAACAAATCATACGAGCCTAGTCCAATTTCAAATTGGCCCATGATTTCAACAATTTATCAAGCCCAAAAACATTTGGCCCTAGTTCAATCCATTTCAAACCTAATTTGATCCAGCTCGAGTGTAAAAATAAAAATAAAAATAAAAATAAAAAATGAAAAAATAATTTAGCCTTCATATGTGTCTCCTACATGTTTCCAACGCAATAGCCATTCCATGTCCATAAATCTTGTCACTGTGCATCACGAGTTAGTTCTTTGGATCCATTCTCCATTTCTCCCTCTCTCTAGAATTTTGAATTCCTACTCCTTCTCTCTAGAACTTTCTCAATCTCTCTCTTGTTCTTTTGTAAATTTTTCTAGAAATTCTTATTCTTTCTTCATTTCTTTTCAATATTCCCTAAATCGTCTTTCTTTGTTTCTTTTCTTCTTTTTTTTCTTTGTTTTTCTATGGATCCAAAGTACACCCATTTGAAAAAATATTTCGCATCTGCTTCACAAAAGACTCTCAGAAAGAAATACAAATCTAGAGTCATTAGACTTTGGGTTCTCATGAAGTTTAGCATTCCTGATGATATCAGGATGCTAATTGAGGGTAAGATACATCTGAGTGACTTCAAGCAAACCACTGACCTACCTAGAATGGGTAAGAGTAGAAGTGCAATTAAAAGAAGAGCCTTTTCTATTGAGTCGAGGTGCAATAAGTGTGCTCGATAGACTTGTGAAGCTAAGTGCTCCTCTTCTGGATTTGTGTCAACCAATAGAAATGACAAGATCCACTTTTGTAAGGTTGGAATTTTAAAAGGAAACTTAAATGATCTCCAAGTTTCCTTTAAAAAATACCCTAGTGGATATGTTCACATTAAATTGCTAAACTCTTACCCAAATTCCATGCAGAGAGACAACACCTTGGAAATCTAGCAAAAAACGACCCTGTTTGTCAGTTTATAAGAAAACTAGATGGGAAGTAAATCTTCGATCCATAGACGTCGTTAACAACACTATAAATATTGTTTCTTTTATGTGTTTGTTTTTAATTAAAAATGTTAAAAATTAATTTGAGAATTGAGTTGGGTTTTATTGAAAAAGCATCAAAATGGCTGCTATATGGAGTTTTTCAAGAAATGCATTTTGACAAACATAAGCTTTCAAAAGTAGTTAGACCATTCTCGAGTATTTCAGCACAAAAAAATTGTGTTTTTTATGTCTGTTTTAAATTGTTATAGTACCTGTTAAATACTTGTGTCTATTTTTATTTTACTATTTTTTCTTTTTAAAATATTATCTTGTCTGATACCACGTTTATTTCCTATAGTAAGTTTAAAATTTTTTAGCTATTGTATGATTTCGTGTCATGTTTTTTTCTAAAGGTCTACAGAATTCCAGCTTTTTCTTTTGTCTTTAGTAGATTTTTCTAGATTCGTTTTCATTTTGTCAAAAATTCTACAGTGTGGTTTGTCAGACAGTTGTCTTTTTACTTTATTTTTTTCAAATATTTTCTTACTTTTTTTTTAATAAATCTTATCTCCTCTTTTCTTTTCTCACATGTAAATATTTTGTTTAGATTTGTAAGTAATCAGCCATCACCTACTTATCCTAATTTTGTAGTCTTCATGCATTCCTAACTTCTTTAAGATCCCTTCTTGGACTCAAAGTTTAGGTAGAGTATCCTTAGGACTTAGAATTCACAAGAAAACAAAAAAAAAAAAAAATAGTCAAAAGATATGAGAGTTAGAGTCAACCACTTATAGAACCAATCATGTCTTCCTCTCACTCATTTAGGAAAATTAAAATTAGTTGTGTCTTCTTTGGTTCAAGTACTAATAAAGAGAAAAGATACTTAGATATGGCAGAGAACTTAGGAAAAGTGCTAGCACTTAGAAATATTAACCTAGTGTATCGAAGGAGTAGCTTAGGTTTGATGGAGAAGGTTGCTACAATAGCTCAGTCTGGTAGTGCACAAGTCCTAAGGATTATGTCTGATGTTTTGTCTGAGGGGAATCGTTGTGGTAAGACCATAGGTGAAGAAAAAAGAGTAACACATATATGTGAATGTATAAAAGCTACGGTAACATGCCGATGCTTTCATAGCTCTCCCTAGTGGTAAAGGTAATCTTCAAGAAATATTTGTAGTAGCTAGTGAAAACTATTTGAGCCTTCATTCCAAACCTATAAGGCTTTTAAATGTTAATAGTTAATATGATTGTTAAAGTTTTTAGATCAAGCTATGGAAGAGAACTTCATCATACAAGATGGAAGGCAGATCTTTGTCACCGCTCTAACTGCTAAAAAATTGTTGGACAATATGCAGATTATTCTCTTAGAGTCCGATACTACAACCTCAAGGATAGATTAGGACAAAAGCAATAGGAAGCGGCCGTTAGATTTGAGCCTCCACCCGTAAAGTCTCAGTTTTATCCATAGTATGTTCACCTTTTTTCTTTCTAGTCTCAATAACTATTCTTCTGCAGATGATGTTGTTTCTTCTCTTGGTTTTTCTTTATTGTGTCATTAGTTTATTTATGTTAAAAAAACCTTTAAATTAAAAAACAAATCAAAGTCAAAAAATCAAGCAACGTGCGTGTTTGTGTTTTTGTGGCATGCTATTGTTAAAACATTTAGATGCAATGTTCTCAGTGTTGGGGTGGCAGATGTATAGAGTAAGTAGTAATCTCAAAACGCATCCCACTTCAGTCTGATTATGTAATTTATCGAGTGCTTCTGTATCCATATTCCATTTTGTGTTTGCATGCATGCATGATTATGATAGCTAATATTACAGAGTACTTATACTCTCGAAACATGTCCTTGTCGTGTCCGTAATATATTGCATTTTGTTGTGTGTTGCATTTGCATTTGACAGGTAAAAAATAAAAAAAAATGAAAAAATGAAAAAAAAAACAAAAAATTGAAAAAAATGAAAATATCGGAGCCTACATTGATCAGGTACGTCCTTTGTTCCTTAATCTTTTCCTTATCTTTTAAAAATTGAGGACAATGTTCATAATAAGTTTGGGGGTATGCACCAAAAATTTCAAAAATTTTAAATTTTTCTGCCTTTTTGTTTAATTTTTGTTTCTTTTTGTAAAATTTTTCTAAATATATTTTTGTTATGTTTTTGAGTTTTTATTTTGAGTTGATGTCTTTCATCAATGATAGAACTTGTTTTAAGATGTGTATAGCTCTTGAAAATTACTAATGTGTTTGTGTAAAAGTTTAACTCATTTGATAGTACTATTTTACTTACGATTCTACTGAATATTTAATGCATATAATCATGATCACTTAGTTGTTTGCATACTTAGAGAATGTTTATGTAATTCAATAACTCTTTAAATTTTTTTAGATTATTTTAAATTCTAGAACTTGTCTGATTATCTCTTGAGGTGAAATCCTAGGCTGCATAACATTTAGGACTTAATTTAGGCCATCTTTGAACCGTTGAAGCCTTTCTAAGCCATCCTAATATACTTTTTATCATAGTCATCCTATTGAGCCTTCACAAATTTTAACTTAGCCTTTGTTTATTTTCTTTCCGTTTGAAACCTTCGCACATAAGTTATGTTTTTTAGTATGTAATATACTTTGATGTTTGTTTATATAAGGGAGGAGGGGTGATGTTGTGATTATGTTTATGTTATAATTTGTTTTGTATTATTTATATTTTCATTGTAATTTGTATTATTAGTAAAAAAGAAAAAAAATTGAAAAAAAAGCAAATAAAAAAGGAATAAATATATTTAAAAAATTAAAAATCAAAACAAAAATAGAATAATTGTGTATGACATAAAAAGATAGCAATTTTTAAATTTGGGGGTTGTTCTGTAAAAGGAATGTTGGTTTATGCTTTTTTGGGTTTGTGAATAAATGTATGCTTTATGGGTGATTTAAGTCACACAGCTATCCAAATATCCGATCCATTACCCAAGCTATACATTACATGCATATAAAAGTCCTAATAGTCTTTAATGCTATCTTAGTCTACGTTAGTGGAGAGATTATATGAAAGATAAGCCTACAGAGTTTAAAATTATGTGCTTAAAATGTGTTTTAAATTGCTGATTTGCATAAACTGATTCGGGTAGCAACAACTAAGTATTATTGATTATTTACACACGCATTCAGAGGAACAAAGTAAGATAGGTTTAACATTTGAGTTAAAATTATACACATTTGTATTGTTTTGAATTTTTCTTGAGCTATATATAATCTGTGAAATCTTTGAGGCTTACTTTCAACACATCAACTCAAAACTCATGTGTTTTTTTGTGTTTTCAGTCTTAATTTTTCTTTCTTTTGCTTTTGGACAAGCAAAATGCTAAGTTTGGAGGTATTTGATAGTACATAAATAAGGCATGTTTTATAAAGTTAAAACCAATTGTTTAGCATTTTATTTGTTATTAAATCCTCTAAATTTAGTATTTTTGTGTGTTCATGATATTTTAGTATGTTTTCTATAAAATATGTTTGTAACAATATTTATTTATTTTTAGTAATTCTTATTTTGTAAATTTATTATTTTTTCTGGCTAAAATGAAAGCAATTTTGCTTCAGGAGCGAAAATAGGATGAAAATTGCAAGAAAACTTCAAAAAAAGGACAAAAAAACATAATTTTCAACAAAGTCAGCAGCCCAGTAAGCCCAAACGATCCACGTGGCAAGTCCTCATTGGCCAGTCAAAGTTCACGTCAATACCGACGTGTGGGCCAGTCCATGTGGAGGTGCGTCTCTCGAGATTTTCGTCTGTCGTGAGTGTTGTATTTCTCCTTTTATTGGCTGCTCTCCAAACAAGAATTAAAAAAATAAAATAAAATTGTATGAATATAACTTCAGGCGCGCTGCATTGATTTCAATATGATGACAAAAAAAAGTGTCCCAACTTAGCTGAACGGGTGAAGAAAATGGAAAGAAAACAAAATTCAATCAAACCCGCTTCATGACTTAGCTTGCATTTTCTTTTAATGTTATTTGTAAAACAATAAGTGTAGGTCCTTTTGTTAAGACTTTACCTATAATAATGTACTAATAAATTTGTTCTCTTCTAAATGCTTTGGCACATAAAAGGCCATGCATTCTTGATGTCAGGGGGAGTTTTGGAGGAGGAGAGCCGAATGGCTCTCCATTAGTGTAAGTTTTTGTTTTTTTAGGAGTTCCAGCCTTTGGCTGGAACCATTTTGTTTTACTTTTTGTAGTGTTGTAAAATATTTTATGAGAGTATTTGTGAGAGTGGAAGGAAGGCCCATCAGACACTTGTTATCCGAGTTATTTCTAAACTCTGTCGTTTGTAATATATTAATATATATTTTAATATTTTTATAGTGTACTTTTATTATCATGTTCTAATTTTATTTTTAGTTGGGATTGTAATATAGCTAGACTATATGAACGTTTTATTTAGTTACATTTTTTTGAACCTTATTTTATTTTGAGAAATTTACACTAGGCTTAATGCTTCTAATTAACTAATCACTAGTTAGATAACAACATAAATCATAATGAACCGAAAAGGAGATTTATGATTTACGAACATGTGTAGTAAAAATATACTTACGTGGTTTGTGTGGTCACAATAAAAATATCCATAAAACATAGTGAACTTAGGCATAACAAATTCACATAGAGATACAGTGCATTTTAATGCCTAGGTATTTTCGGTGTAGCTTGAAAGAGAGCACTGAATAGGATAGGAAATTCGACCATCAACATAATATGAGGCAATCACAATAATGTGTTTAATTAGATAGGATCGGATTAATTTTTGTGAAATCATAATTCTCAACATTTATAGAAATTTATTTAAATTCTTATTTTAATTTCTATTTTATTTTCACATGAGTTTTAGTTTTAAGTTTAATTCAAACCCCCCAAACAATAATTCAATTAATTTTAGAGTTAGGATTAATTTCGATAATTAATTAAAAATTACACAATCCTCGTGGGATCGACATCCACACTCTTGTGGACTTTACTATTTGAAACAACCGCATCCAATTGTGCAAGTATGAAAAATCGTCACCAATTATTTTTCTTCCTCATGTTAGTTTTCCTTCCTTTTTATTTATCTGATCATTTTATATCTTTATAAAACATGTAAACATAAAGTTGAGTAATAGTAGAAAGAGTTTTCAAATTTATTTGTAATTTGATAAAGTTGCTTCATTGTGGCTTAACTAAAGTTGAAATGGATGATTTTTGGTTTTTTGTGATGCTTCATATCCTAAATGCTAAATATATAGAAGTACCGTCTTCACCATGCTTGCTTGTATGCTTGCATTTAACTATTGCTTGATTGCTTCTTCTTTTTTTTTTTTTTTTTTCAGCTCAATTGTTGGTTACTTTCTCTTTATATGTTTTTTTTAATATTGTACATTTTTTAAATATTTGACATAAATGTATTCATCTTTTATTTTTTTTTTCAAATATGTCCCTACTCAAACATTTGTTTACTACCCCACTAAAAAAATTATTTTCTCAACTCAAATAAATACTTTTAAATATTTTGTGCAAGCGGTTCGATTAAAATGCAATGCAATCTCTTGTTTATATAATTACTTTTTTTGTCTTTTTTCGAAATCTTATTTTTTAAATATTTTTCTCTAAACACTTTCTAAAATAATTTCTTATAAATGATCTTTTTTATTGTTATTTTCATAAAATACGTCAACTTGTGGACCTTTATACACTTGAATATGATATTGCAAAGAGGCAACCAAATTATTTGTTCAATTTTTCAACCAAAAAAGTTGATCTCCTAAAAAAAATCAAAATCATGCTAAATTAAAAAATTTGCATATTAAACATAATCTCGTAAATGTTGTTATGATTAAAAAATTTTATTATCTATTATTGAGGGAAAATATACAACATAGCATATACGTGCCTAAGGCATTTGTCTTGTCCTAGTATTGTAGAAGAGGGTTAGATTGCTTGTTTTTTTTCGCGTACATTTGCTTAGATGGCTTAGTTTTTCTCCTCATACATTTGCCTATTTTCAGTCATATTTTTTTGAAGGGATTTTCCCTCATAGTTTGTTAGTATTTGCTTAGTTTCTTTTTTTTTTTTTTTCAATTTTTTTGTTTTGTACGACCTTTTTTTTCTCTCTCTCCCTTTACTAAATTTTTTGTGTACATTTTAGTTTCGTAAGACTTCATTCTTCTCTTTTTAATAAAGTTCTTGCTTTTTAAAAAGTGTGGGTTTTTGCTCTTTAGAGTCAATAGCTGTTTTCGTTCTTTGTTTAAAAAAAAAAACAAAGGAATGAAAAGAGCTACCGACTCTACAAGCAAAAAATCTACATTTTTTAATAAGCAAACACTTTATTAAAAAGAGAAGAACAAAGTCTTACAAAACTAAAACGTAACCAAAAGTTTTGCTTATTTTCCATCATAGTTTTTTGAAGAGATTTTCCATCATATTATTACCATAGTTTGTTAGCATTAGCTTATTTTCTCTTCTTTTTTTTTTCATTTTTTAGTTTTGTACGACCTTTTTTTTTTCCTCTCACTCTTTACTAAAGTTTTTGCTTACGTTTTAGTCTTGTAAGACTTTATACTTCTCTTTTTAATAAAGTTTTTGCTTATAAAAGATGTGGGTTTTTGCACTTTAGAGTCAGTAGCTTTTTTAATTCCTTTTAAAAAAGGAACAAAAAAAGCTGTCGACTCTAAGAGCAAAAAATCTATATTTTATTATAAGCAAAAACTTTATTAAAAAGAGAAGAATAAAGTCTTACAAAACTAAAACGTAAGCAAAAGTTTTGCTTATTTTCCATCATATTTTTTTGGAAAGGATTATCCATCATGTTATTATCATAATTTGCTTATTTCCTCCTTTTTTTTCATTTTTTAAGTTTTGTATGACCCTTTTTTTCCCCCTCTCTCTCTCTCTACTAAAGTTTTTCCTTATGTTTTAGTCTTGTAAGACTTTATAACTCTCTTTTTAATAAAGATTTTGCTCATAAAAGATTTGGGTTTTTTTCTCTTTAGAGTCGGTAGCTTTTTTCGTTCCTTCTTTTTTAAAACTTTATTAAAAAGAGAAGAATAAAGTCTTACAAAACTAAAACGTAAGCAAAAGTTTTGCTTATTTTCTGTCATTTTTTTTAAGAGACTTTCTGTCATATTATTACCATAGTTTGTTAGTATTTGCTTATTTCCTCTTTTTTTTTTCATTTTTTTAGTTTTGTACGACTTTTTTTTTCTCTCTTTACTAAAGTTTTTGCTTACGTTTTAGTCTTATAAGACTTTATACTTCTCTTTTTAACAAAGCTTTTGCTTATAAAAAATGTGGGTTTTTGCACTTTAGAGTCTGTAGCTTTTTTCATTCCTTTTAAAAAAAAAAAGGAAAGAAAAAAGCTATCGACTCTAAGAGCAAAAAAAATCTACATTTTTTAATGAGCAAAAACTTTATTAAAAAGAGAAGAATAAAGTCTTACAAAACTAAAACGTAAACAAAAGTTTTGCTTATTTTCTGTCATATTCTTTTGGAAAGGATTATCCATCATCTTATTACCATAGTTTGTTAGTTTTTGCTTATTTCCTCTCTTTTTTTCATTTTTTTAGTTTTGCATGACCTTGTTCTTTCTCTCTCTTTACTAAAGTTTTTGCTTACGTTTTAGTCTTATAAGACTTTATACTTCCCTTTTTAACAAAGTTTTTGCTTATCAAAATGTGGGTTTTTGCGTTTAGGGTTAGTAACTTTTTTCTTTTTTCATTCCTTTTTTTTAAAAAAAAAGGAACGAAAAAAGCTACCGACCCTAAAAGCAAAAACCCACATTTTTTAATAAGCAAAAACTTTATTAAAGAGAGAAGTATAAAGTCTTACGAGACTAAAATGTAAGCAAAAACTTTAGTAAAGAGAGAGAAAAAAAAGTCATACAAAACTCTAGTTTTTTTTGTTCCTTACATTTGCCTTGTAGATGACATATGCTATTTTGTATATCTTATAATAATCCTTTTGGGAAGAATAATGGAGTGGAGAATTTGATAAGAAGAGTTTGTAAGCTAAAGAGATCTAAAAAAGAGTAATAAAAAAACTACCGACTCTAAATAGCAAAAAACCCACATTTTTAACAAGGGAAAACTTCAGTAAAAAGAGAAGAATAAAGTCTTACAAAACCAAAACGTAAGCAAAAAAGGCCGTACAAAACTCTAGCTTTTTTCGTCCTTATATTTGCCTTTTTGGATGACATATGCTTTCTTGTATATCTTATAATAATCCTTTCGGAACAATAATGGAGTGAAGAATTTGATAGGAAGAGTTCGTAAGCTAGAGAGTGTGTAAAATCTCATGCTTTAATATTTTTTAATAGGAAGAGTTTGAAGATCAATTGATCTTGAAGGCCGATTGATACTAACATTTGACTTGTCTTAGGTTCAAGTATTGAGAGACACGAAGAAATCTCTAAGGGCCCTTAGGTGCCTAAAGGGGATAATACATATGAGTACTGAGTAAAAGACCCAATTAGGTCAGGGCCCAGCTAGATGGGCCCCATGGGGGTTGAGACGTTCGGTGTGTTAAATATGTATTTAGTTTGTAAATAATTAAAACCATAAAAATAATGTTGTGCAATTTTATTTTGAGTTTTAAAGTATTTGTAAACAAGTTTTTAATTTTTAAATATGATTAGTTGATTTTTAGTAATTTCTAAAAATATTTTGGAGTCTTAAAAATCATATCTATAACAAACCAAAATAAACTAGAATTTTAGAAGTTTGCAATTATTTTTTGCGTGTTTTATTGTTAAATAAATATTTTTAATAATTATTATAAATTTTTTGTGTGTAAAATAATTAATTTTAGTGTGTTTTGAAATTTTAGATCTAAAATCTAAAGGAAAAACGGACAAAATGGCACAAAAAGCGACAAAAACAGACTTCAAATGTAAAAAAAATGAAAAAAAGAAAATCAAAATCGGCCTCATGGTGTGCTCTCAACCATTGGATCCCACTGCCTAAAGCATCCTAGCCATCTACACATCCCTTTTCTACCTCTGGATTCAGTGCGTTGCTTACACAGTCGTGCTTCTTCTCAGCCTTTCGATCAGCTTACTACGACTTCATCTATTGGTCGAAAACTTTTCTAAGGTCCCACACAATTGAAGCCGTCTGTTGAGTTAAAGTAGGCATATCTGACGGTCTTCAACGCGTCTCCATGCTAGTCCATTGTGCCGTGCTCCACTAGATCATACGTTAAAAAATGTATACTTACAAGCTAAATCACACAGAGAAGAAGGAAATAAATTTTTTTATAATTAGCTGAAAGCTGATTCGTTGGCCGGCAACTGAAAGAAAAGAAAATAGATAAATAAAAATAAATAAATAAATAAATAATATTAAAAAATGAATAGCATTTTTTTAAATCTTATATAAACCCCCTTCATTCGGTCATCAATCTTAAAGCCTTTTGGTCTTTCCTCAGTTTTTCGACTGTTGAGCTAGAAGCTCGATAGTACCCTTTTTGGGGAGAAGATATGGTTAAGGTACTCTTCCAAACCTATTAAAATATTAAAATAATATCTAAATTAGTGTAGAAAGTTTGATGAGCAAGAGATATGATCTTGTATGTATAGTACTCTGGTATAGGTTTTAACTCTATATTTGCTCTATAATGCTTATATTTTTATGTAATAAATTCTATGATTTTAATAATTATTGTTAGCATTGTTATGTTGCCCAATTCTTGTTTAAATTCATTCATGCTTTTTTTTTATGTAATTTAATTGTGTTGCAAAATTAATATTAATAATGCTAAAATCATGCTTGTTTAATAAGTTGAACTTTTGTTTCATTACATACATGAACTGACATAGTAAATGTCTGATAATACTTGATTTATTGTCAACAGGGAGTGACATAATATATTCTTAAACCATTTAATGAGACAAGGTTTTGCCGAAATTATTGCAAAAAATTATTCCATTTAAATATATTAACTTTGATTTGTTATTATTTTTTCTATCTCAAAATTATATTAATTATAATTGTAGTGATAATGATTATAATTTTCATGATTAGTGCATCAAATCATTAGTAAGAGATTATTATGTTGCTACTTTTTATAGAAAAATCCTTACTGTACTATAGCTTCTATATTGTCGCATGAGGTTGACTTATAGAAATAGTAAATATACTTGCTATTAATAAGAAAAGATATAATAAATCAAATGCTTTAGATAATTATTATTTAGAGTGAAAATTTCATGTCATGAACATACAAGGGATTTTCAAAGCTTCACCATTTTAATTTTATTTGTTAAATTTTAAATAAAAAATAAAAAATAAAAAATATTTATTTATTTTAAACTTTTTTTGGATAAATAACTTGCCACTTTAAACTAAAAATTTTCAATCTTTCAAAACCACCTCTCTGTGGATACGACGACCTTTGTATACTATAAACGTTTGCATTTAAAGAAACATTTTGGGTGATACAAATAAAAATTTGGCGCCGTTGTTGGGGAGGTATCGTTAATTTGTCAGATTGCTAAATTAAGCGGGAAAACAAGTAAGTGATCTATCCCTATCCCTTGTAAATATTATTTTAATTATTTGTATGTTTTAGTTAGTATGTCTATTTTTCAAAAATACAAAAATTAAAAATTTAAAAAAGAATGTGGATGCTTTTCTCTCACTACTTTATTTGTCCTAAATAAAGAAAAGTTTAGCATCTTGTCTTTTGTTTTGAAAGTTTGGGTAATGATAAAATTTATTGGATTCTGTTAAAAAGGACCACCGTTGGGACACGAGACTATAACCACAAGCCTAAAACCCTTGCCTAAGAAAGTTAGAAATGTTAAGCATGTCTGATGTGACCCCCCAATGATCTCGCAATCCAATCAATCTAGCATTAATCGACTTTAAAATTTTTCTTTAAAGGATTTGAAAAATAAAAAATTCAAAAAATAAAAAATAAAAAAAATGTTTTGGGAAATTAATCGATATTTTGTTGCAAGTTTTTCTCAAAAACACTTGAAACCATTTTATAGTGCTTGGTGTTGATATAAAGACTTCCTAGATAAGTACCCTTACCATGGTCTTTCTAGGGAATATCTATTAGAAGTTTTCATAAAGAGGTTAAGTCTTGAAACAAGTAATTGGGTAGAGAGAGGAGATCGATCCACCATATTTTCCAAAAAACTATTGACAAAGCCTATTATATATTAAAAAATATGGCTGGATATGATTATTGGAGACTAAATAGTTCTAGAAACAACTTCATTTAGGAGAACAATTCAAAATTTTCAAAACCTTGGCCTGATACTCAACCTTAATTTTGGAGTCTAATTTTGAACTGCAAGAGACATATGGTGATCCAAATAGGATGAATCTAAAAGAAACCTTAGAAGAATTGGAAGAAACCTTAGAAAAATATATGGAAACCATGAGAAATATAGACCTAGATAGGTTTAAAAATTCTTTGTCAATTAATGTCAAAGGAAACGAAGTGAAACCATTCTTGTCAAAGATGCCTTAGCACAAAGTTGTCACTTAAAAGAACTTGTTGAGTCAATTAAGCAACCAGTTGAGTTGTTTGAAGAAGATTCTTTAGGTGAAGAAGAAGCAATAGACCTAAACATAGAAGAGAAATATTTAGAAATTACCTATTTTGAGGAAACATTAGGAAAGGAATGTGAGGAAGAAAAAGAAGACTTAGCTGTAGAAGAGGAAAAATTATAACCTTTAGTCCTAGATTCTCAACTTCAGTTACCACAAGAGAAAACCAAATACCATTCTTATCAAGATCCTATATGGCCACTAGCTCCTCCACTACCTCTAGCATCATTTTTATGGACTTATCAAGAACGTAAAATGAGTCCAAGTTTTACAAGTTTAAATATTCCATATTTTGCCAATCTTGAAGGCATGTTTACAAAAGACACTTACTATGGAAGAAAGCTACTCTTTGACGATTGTCCACCAGGAGCGGAGTTAGAAGAAAGATTTGCTAAATTTAGAACATCAAATGATCGGAAAACACTATGAAGGTAATATCTTTACCTTCCCTTATTTGTATTATATTTTGTAATATATTTTTGTGTGTTGTTATGTGCTATTTGGATTTTATTTCAAAAAATAAAAAATGTTGAAATTTATTTTGAAATTTTAGAATGAAAGCTACTAATTAAATTTGTTTAGAATGGCTGAGTTATAGAGTTAAACTGTTTTCAATTTTCTCATTAGATGCATTCAAATGAGTTTGATTTTGTAAATGCAATTTGTTTGGATTTTCAAATAAATTTTCAATAAAAAAAATATGTGTTTTGATTTCATAATTTAGTTTTCCTTAAAAAAATCTTTGAAATTAAATTATTTAATAATTCATTTAAAATGGCTGAGATTAAGGAGGATTCCTCTTGAAACGCATTTTGAAGAATTTGAAAAGTGATTTTAATTTTCAAAGAAAAAAATAAACTCTTAAGAATCTCACTTTAGTTTGTAATATACTGCTGTGTGTTTTGTTAGTTTTATTTTTTGTTTGTTAAGTTTACTATAAATCATCTCTACAATTGTTTTGATTTAGGTAATATTTTTTCTGCTCTCACTATTCTTTTTATATATTGGGGAAAATATACAATTTAGGTTGGGCGGAGAGGGTTATGCATCACTACTGTGAAAAATTGTGGAATTTTTTTTTTGATTTTTGTCCTTTTCTATTTTTGCTCCAAATTTTTGTGTGTTTTTCTTTTTTGTATCTTATTGTGTAAGCTTTTGTGAGTCATAAAATTAGAAAAAAAAAGTGTGTTTTGTAAATATTAGTTTCTCAGTAATTAATATGTTAATATTTGTTTTGATTTTTGAATTTCATATTAATTAATATCATTTTTTATTCTTTGAATTGTCCAAATTTATGGACTCTCAAAACTTCAGTTTTATTTAACATTTTTATGTTTTTATTTTTCAAAGTGTTTATAAGCCTTTTTTCACACACGCACTGTAATTCTTAATTGTGGTGGTAAATCAAAGATATAAAGATTTGAGTTTTGTTATTTTGGGAAGATGAATAATTAAGAACAGTAACATTTTCAAAATTAATTGATTAAAAAAATTTAAAATAAAAAATAAAAAGAAATATAATAAAAAGAACTGCAAATAAATAAGGTGTAAAGTTGCAAATTAATGAATAAAATTGGACAAATTTGGTTTCAAAGCCTCTTTAACTCGTGTTAGTAAGTTCTATGGGGTGCTTCAACACTCAATATCTTAGGCCGACTAGTCTGGGAGTTACTAACCCAAAACTTGTTAAATAGGTTTTGGAGAAAGTTTAAAAGAATCAACCATTGCACTATCTATAGCTATTGTAAAGTTTGTTTAACTTTTGTTTATATTTTTGTTTTATATTTCTACTCTTTAATTGTTTTAAATAAATAAATTTGAAATATTACTGCCTGCAGAAGTGATTTGAATCAAAATATCATAATAATTTTATTCTTAGTTTTTTATGAAACTTCATAATTATTCATTATCTCATTTTGCACTATGTCTAGCATATTTACATTTTGTTAAATAACATATAAACTATTTTAAATAAAATTTTTGTCATTAGTATATCTCGTTAGATTAGTCAAATTATAGTTAAATGGTTTGCATTGTGTGAATCTTCTATAAATTATTTCAAAATTTTATCACTTTAATTGCTAGGGACTAGAAACAAACTGGTTGGGGGTGTGATGAGACTGTAAAAGTATACATTTTCTTTATCATTTATTTATGCTTTTATTTCTCATTAAATACCTTAATTATAGCATTTTTGTGTTAATTAGTATTTTTATGTTTTAGTGTGTAAATATGTTTAAAAATATGTTTTTAGTGTGTTTTTATATTCAATAATATTTGTAGTTATTTTAAGAGTCATTTTAGTGTATTAAATATGTGTTTAGTTTGTAAATAATCAAAATCGTAAAAATAATGTTGTGTAATTTTATTTTGAGTTTTAAGGATATATAAATAATTTTTTAGCTTGAAAATATGTTCTATTATATTTTTGAAAATTTCTAAAAATATTTCTAAGTCTTAAAAACATATCTGTGATAAACCAAAAGATACTAGAGTTTTAGAAGTTTGTAATTATTTTTTATGTGTTTTATTGTTAACTAAATATTTTTATTAATTATTGTAAATATTTTATGTGTAAAATAACTAATTTTAGTTTGTTTGCAAATTTTAAATTTAAAATCTAGAAGCAAAATGGAGCAAAACAATGTAAAAATAAGCAAGAAGGACCTCAAATGCATAAGAAATGAAAAAAAGAAAATAAAAATCAAAACAAGCTCCATGGCGTGCTCTTAGCCGTTAGATCATGCCTCCCAAAGCATCCTGGCTATCCATGTGTCCCTGTTCAGCCCCAGATTCAATGTGCTGTGTACACGTGTACGCTTCTTCTTAGCCTTTTTATTAGCTTACCGTGACTTCATCCAATGGCCGAAAGCTTTTCTCAGATCCCACACAATTGAAGCCCACCACTGAGTCTAATTAATGTATCTGACGGTCTTCAACTCATCTCCATGCTAGTCCACTGCATCGCCCTCTACTAGATCGCACAGTAAAAAAAATGTGTACTCATGATCAGAATCTCACGGAGAAGAAGGAAATAAAATTTTTATAATTAGCTTTCAACTGATTCGCTGGGCGTCAACCGAAAGAAATTAAAAAAAAAGAAAAATAAAATAAAAAACAAATAAATATAATATAATAAATATATTAATAAAAATGAGTAGTATGTTTTTTAAAGCCCTATATAAACCCCCTTTCCCCTTAAATTTTATGTCAAAAAATCAAAAAAAATATTTATTTATTTTAAACATTGTTTTGAAAATTTGCTTGTCACTTTTAACCAAAAATTTTCACTCTTTTAAAAACCCACCTCTCTTTAAATATGATAATCTTTCTATTCTATAAATGTCTGCGTTTAAAGAAAAAATTTGGGAGACACAAAAAGTTGTTCTTGAAGTCCCTATCTGCTTGCAAATTGCAATGTAATACGCTATTGATTGATAAGGATGTGATTGTAATTTTGTTACTCGTCGTATTGCTAATCACTACAAAGAACTAGAATTTTAGTCGAAACAATTTTTAACAAAATTTTTAATTACATTAAAATATTGTGACTACATGTATGTTAGTTATGTACACAAAAATGTTGTAATTAAAAATTTAGTTAAAAACTATTGTAACTAAAAGTCCAGTTTTTTGTAGTGAGTAAGTATGGCTAGTTTGGTTTCACATTTAATTTAATTGAATTTTGATTTTGAATTAAGCATTTTGAAAGTTTGTATTAAAGCTCACGGTAAATTTCAACTAGTTATCTAAATATAGATTTAATATAAATTTTTGGAAAAAAATGATTTTTCCTGCACGGCTAATTTTCCCAAAGGCTAAAGTAAGCAGAATAAAATCCAAAATGACATAGGATGATAAATTTTCCTTGTACCTGGAAGAACTGCACACAAGGATCCTTTCACATTTGCATGGTCGTATTTTTTGTGTGAACTTTGTATTTAATATTAATTTATTACGTCCAATGGCAAAAAAAAATTAGAAAGCATTTTTATTGTTTCTTAAATTAAAAATTATACAATATTATATTCTTTGGATGTTTCAAAATTAATAAATAGGATAATTTAATTTGAATATTGACATTTTAAAATTAAAAATAGCAACACAATTTTAGTGGTTTTTATTTTGTCAATTAATGGATATGATTAGTTATAATGAAATTTATGTGTATGATTAATTTATGGATCAATTAGTATGATTAATATTATTTTGTAGATTTATGAGTATGATTACTTATATTGAAATTT
The DNA here is from genome assembly GCA_025403435.1 of Artocarpus heterophyllus. Classification (NCBI taxonomy): domain Eukaryota; kingdom Viridiplantae; phylum Streptophyta; class Magnoliopsida; order Rosales; family Moraceae; genus Artocarpus; species Artocarpus heterophyllus. The sequence goes on from CM046352.1 coordinate 10,816,958, forward strand.
ATCAATATAATTAGTTTGTGAAATTTGTGGATTTATGGTATGATTTATATGGATAGATGAATGATGTCATGCTTTTTGCATAAGGCATTAAATTTATTAGAAAAGTATTTACCACCTCTACCACTTTGAATAATTTTTATCTTTTTTTTTTTTCTTTTTAGTTCTCAACTTTAGCCTTAAAAAGGTTAAACTTATCAAAAGCTTCATCTTTTATTCTTGTTAAATGCACATATATGTATCTAAAACAATCATCAATAAAAGTGATAAAGCACATTTTTCCTCCTCTAAAAAAAATTCTGCTATATTCATAAATATCGATATGAATTACATTCAATCGTAGTAAACTACGTTCAACTTTAGGAAATGGTTTCTTAGTCATCTATGCTTCTATGCATATTTCACATTTTTAGTGACTATCATTTCTACATGATATTATAAAATGCTTGGACATGTACTTTAATGATCTAAAATATAAATGTGCCAAATAAGCATGCCAAACATCAAAAGAGTCAACAATATAAATAGAATTCACCATTTAATCATTATCTATACTAATTTTAAGCCCCTTAAAAAAATACTAATTTTAAACATGCCATCGTAAGAGTACCCCTTTCTCACAAGGGCCCGTTTTCAGAGATAATACAATTTTCATCCTCAAGTATAACTTTGAGTCTGTTCTAACACAAATGACTAATAGATTCAAGATTCTTTCTAATATCAAGTATACGGGGTACGTTATTCAAGATCAATTTCTTTTTAGAAGTAAACTTAATCTCCATAATTCCTTTCTCGGCATTAGCCACTACATCATGATTCCCTATTAGAACTATTCATCCTTTCTTTTCTACTGCATATGACAAGAACACTTTCTTGTCATTAAAAACATGAATGGTGGCACAAGACTTTGAAGTTGCAGCTATGTTGAGTTTGGTGATCATGCTAATTTGTATCTCCGAGACTATCGTACAAATTTCTTCAAATTTCTTTTCAATGACATTGGCCTTTTTGGCATTAATTTCTTCCTTCTTCTTCTTGTATTTATAGTCATTTTGACGATGTCCTTTCTTTCCAAGAAAGAAACAATTGTTGAAAAACTTTTTTTGGCCATTTCTAGTCTTCTTGGCGTTTTATCTTCATTCATGACTTTGAAGTCCTTATGGAATTTACTTGCTTCTGAGACATTAACTTTAAAGGAATCCAAAATGTTGTCTTTAGGATCATGAGACATTTAGAAATGGTTTCTTAGGCATCTTTGCTTATATGCACATTTTACATTTTTTATGACTATCACTTCTAGATGACATTATACCATCCTTGGACATGGGCTTTAATGATCTAAAATATAAATGTGCCAAACGTGCATGCCAAATATCAAAACATTTTACGATATAAATAAAATTCATCATTTTATCATTATTAATACTAATTTTAAACCCCTTAAAAAAAATAATAATCTTAAACATGCCACGCAAGAGTACCCCTTTCTTATAAAGGCCCCATTTTCAGATATAATACAATATTCATCTTCAAGAACAACTTTGAGTATGTTCTAACACAAAATACTAACATATACAAAATTCTTTCTAATATCGAGTACATGGAATGCATTATTCAACATTATTCTTTTTTTTTTTGTTTTAGAAGTAAACTTAATCTCCATAATTCCTTTCCCAGCATCAGCCACTACACCATGATTCTCTATAAGAACTGTTTGTCCTTTCTTTTTTACTGCATATGATGAGAACACTTTCTTGTCATTGCAAACATGAATGGTGGCACCAAAACTATGAAACCAATCATAGGACTTTGAAGTTGCAATCATGTTGAATTCAATGATCATGTCAATTTGCATCTCCGAGACCATCATAAAAATCTCTTTGGATTTCTCTTTGATGACATTTGGCTTTTTGGAGTTAATTTCTTCCTTTTTTTTCTTGCATTCGTAGTCATTTTGACGATGGCCTTTCTTTCCACAATAGAAACAATTTTTCAAAAACTTTTTCTGGCCATTTCTGGACTTTTTATGCTTTTTATCATTATTGACATTAAAGTTCTTATGGAATTTACTTCCTTCTACGACATTAACTTTAAAAGAATCTAAAATTTTGCCTTTAGGATCACAAGACTTGTATTCTCTTCCATCCTCAAATATGTTTTCAACTCTTATAGAATTATGTCATCTATCCCTTTTATGAAGAACGTTCCTTTTATAACCATTCTAACTCTGGGGTAATTTAGTAATGATAAGCCCCACTTGAAATGATTTAGAAATTTCAACTTCTAATTCATGAAGCTTAATAATCAGAACTTGCAACTCATAGATTTGATTAAGAACGGCCTTTGAATCAACCATGGAGAATTCTAAATATTTCAGAACAAGAAATTTGTCAATATCTTCCTTTTTGGTCTTATATTTGTACTCGAGTGTATTTTAAATCTCCACCAGTGATTGTAGTCGTTGGAGATTGAGTACTCTTTTCTTTCCTTAGTTTTCCCCTTTAAGTTTAATTTAGAAGGTTTTAATGACGCTTGATTTTGAACAATAAGGGTAGAGAAATATAAAAATGAAGGCAAAGAAAATCTAAGAAACAGTTGTGTTTAAGGCATAATGGATTATCATCCTTGAGGCTTTATTTTCCTCCATTACTATAGTTTGCTAATAGGATTTTTATAGAAAATAACCCTCAAAATACAACAAATCTTGAACACAGTAACTAGCAATATTACGGTATTCCAATTCAAGATATGAGACTTGAAAAATTTGGAGCTAATATATAAACAAATAGTTGCATGTTCATTAACGGATATAGCTGTTATAACTCATGCAACCTTTCACATAAATATGTCCTTTCATGAAGCAACATAATTATTACAATAAACATGTATGTTGACAACACTTAGCTAATTTCAAATGAAAGATTACTACAACTAATCAATACAATGGTTCAAAATAACACGATATCCTACAAGGTGCTTGTCACGCCCCGGAGTACGGGAGGTGACGTGGCAGAATATTCAGATTAATTAAAAGAGGATTTAATTGAAATTAAGAGTTTAAAAATCCAATTGAGTGAGAAATAAAGAGATTTTCCACCACATTTGATAAAAAGAATTTGTAAATATTAAGCAAATAATAATTAAATAGAAAACAACGAGTATGGGTTCCATAACCCACAACTTGTGCACACACATGGTACTGACAATATCATAAATACAATTACAGTCTAAGTACAAATAAAGTTAAGTCTTACATGCCTTGATTAATAATACATAATATAAATAAGTTCTCCTATTGCTCCTGAGTTCGGTCCGAAGAATCTTCTCCAAACCTAAATGGGAAACCACCTAGAAGGGGGGAATTTAAAACAGATAAAACGTGAGCGAAAGGCTCAGTAGGACTAAGTTTTATAAAATAATTTAATGCAAAGAAACATAGCATTATTAGAAGTTATTCAAAAGGACACTTAAATAAATAAATAAATACTTTAAGTAGAACCGTTCTAACACAGAACAGTCTACTCGTCAAATCAAAACACCATTTCACTTTTACCTAGGCAAACCATGATAACACCACCGTAGTGGGCCAGCTGGGTTTCGGGACCTGCCCCCAAGGTCGATCGCTACACGACCCGATCTCTGATATGGCATCATGCCCATGTGTTTATTATCATTATCATTCAAAACCCAATTACCGAGTGTTGTCAATTACATTTATTATGAAATTCATTTCATATCACGATATATTAAAATATAACCGATAAAACCATTTTCAAACAACTGTTGAAAACATTTTGATAGAAATCATTTTCAAAGCCAAATCATTTCAAAACCAGGCTACCAAAGAAAAGGGATAGAATTCCTACCTCAGTACTCGTGCTGGTACCCCACACTGTAATCCCGGTCCGCTATACGTTAGCTCCACGGAACCACGAACGATCCTAGATACAAACTAAGTCAATCAATATCTAGTTTGAGACATTCTATGTTACTAGATCATTTCATGATGTCCTAGTGTGTCATTTGTACATTTAAAATCATCCTATAAGGTTGGGGTTTAAATCAGGGTTCAAAACAGTGAAAATGGGTGAAAATCACAAAATTTTCCATGCCTCGGTCGGCCTGCCGGACGCCCTGCTTCGGCCTGCCGAACTGCACAGTTCGGCCTGCCGAACGTTTCCCCAGATTTGGCCTGCCGGTCGGAAGAACACCGGCCTGCCGATTATCACTCCAGCCTGTCGAACATGAACTTTGGCCTGTCGAACTGGGAAGATCCAGAAATCCCAGCCACGGGTTTCTCGATCCCCAAAATCCAAATCTGGATTCCAACCTGTTTTTCTCAATTCCCAGGCATGAAAAACAATTATAGTTGATAGAAAAACATTCTAAAACATGTTTGGACTCATTTAAACAAGATTTAGACTCAAAATCCTCAAAAATCCGAAAATGAGGAGAAAAATGAAAAATCTTGAATTCAATCCGTTTTTCTTCAATCTAAGCTTAGATTCTAGTTGTTCTAAGTTCATTTAACACAAATCCACGGTTTTCTAAGCTAAAACAAACTTAGATTTCAAAAACACACAAAATTGAAAATTTTGTAAAAAGTTTAGAAAATTTCGAATCTAACCTCGAATTGAAGCTTCAATCCGCGTTCTCGGTTGTCGAATCACGTCCACGAGCTTCCTCCTTGCTAACCCGAAGCTTGGATTCGAATGTGGTTTCAAAATTTGTGAAGAAATTAGAGAGAGAGAGGGGCTGCCGAGAGAGAGAGAGAACCGGAGAGTGAGGAGAGAGAGTGAGTGAAAGGGAATAAATAGAGAAAATCGGTGGGCGGTTTTACTGTGCGAAAACCATGTGCCGCCCACGGTTTTGCAAAACGGAGTATTTTTAACATTTTACAAATTGTGGTGTTTTAAAACTCAAAACATCATTTTAAAACAATAAGGAATCATTTAAATGCATCAATTTAACAAAACAACCAAAATTTCAAATTCCAACCAAATAATCTAATTAAAGTTAAAACGTTAATTATGGCACACTAATTCATCATTTACATTTACCTTAACATTAAATAAATTTCGGGGCGTTACAGCTCTCCACCCCTAAAATAAAATTTTGCCCTCGAAATTTACAACTCATTTCAAAAACAAAACAAATGCGGATACAGCTCCCGCATTCTCGACTCTAACTCCCAAGTGGCTTCATCAACCCCGTGATGCTGCCACACGACCTTTACCAACGGTATCTCACGACGACGCAAGCTAATCACTTTCCGATCGATAATCTGAATCGGCACTTCTTCGTACATCGTATCCTCCTGAACCTGCACATCGCGAAACGAAACTATCTTATCCTGTCCAGGTGGACATTTCCTAAGCATCGACACATGAAACACATCGTGCACATGAGAAAGTTCGGGCGGAAGATCAAGCCAATAAACGACCACACCAACACGCTGAGTGATCTCGAACGGCCCAATATATCTCGGCGCGAGCTTCCCACTCACTCTGAACCGCATAGTTCCCTTACGAGGCGACACCCTCAAGAGAACAAAATCTCCAACCGCGAACTCTAAGGGTCTACGTCTCCTATCTGCGTAGCTCTTCTGCCGACTCTGAGCTGCCCTCAATCGATCTCGAATCACCACGACTTTCTCGTTGCTGTCACGAATCTCATCCGGTCCAAGAATAACTCTATCTTCCGGCTCAGCCCAACACACAGGTGACCGACACGGTCGCCCATACAACGCCTCAAATGGTGCCATACCGATACTCGCCTGATAACTGTTGTTGTACGTGAACTCCGCCAAATGCAAATATTGCTTCCAATTCCTGCCGAAGTCCAACGCACAAGCGCGCAACATATCCTCGAGAACTTGAATAACCCGCTCAGATTGCCCATCAGTCTGAGGATGAAACGCCGTACTGAAGTTCAAATCCGTACCCAAAGCCTCCTGAAAACTCCTCCAGTACTTAGCATTAAACCTGGTGTCTCGATCAGAGGTGATGGACAAAGGAACTCCATGCAACCTCACGATATTCTGCATATACAACTCCCCAAGAATCTTCCTCGAACACGTCGACCTAAACGGAATGAAATGCGCCGATTTCGTCAACCTGTCGACCACAACCCAAACTGCATCGTGCCGCTGCTCCGTCCTCGGCAAACCTGTGAGGAAATCCATCGTCACATGCTCTCATTTCCACCCTGGAATAGGAAGCGGCTGAAGCTGACCTGCAGGCTTTTGATGCTCAGCTTTCACCTGAAGACACGTCGAACACTTGGCAACGTACTCGCGAACATCTTTCTTCATGCCTCTCCACCAATACTGCCTCTTCAAATCACGATACATCTTGGTGCTCCCCGGATGAATAACGAACTGAGACCTATGAGCTTCGTCTAGAACGGCTTTCGTCACCTCGGCGATAACTGGAACTGCAAGACGCTCCCGAAAGTACAACGATGCATCTGCATGCACGCTCCATTCTTCAAACTGCTCCCCGTTCTGAATCCGCGACCAAATCCCTTGCAAATGCCGATCCTGCCGTTGACTTTGCTTCACCATCCGAACAAGAGCTGGAGTCGCTTCCACATGATACAACGAAACTCGATCACCGTCTTCATGATACAGTAGCCGATACTCACTCACTGTCACATCCCTATTCCAGTCCTCAAAAATTAAACAAGCGAGAATCCCTGAAGACTTCCTGCTAAGCGCGTCCGCGACCACATTAGCTTTCCCGGGATGATACTGCAAAGCGAAATCATAATCCTCCATGTACTCCACCCATCTGCGCTGCCTCATATTAAGATCCCTCTGAGTGAACAGATACCTCAAACTCTTGTGATCGGAGAAGACCTAAAACGATGCTCCATACAAGTAACACCTCTAAATCTTCAGCGCGTAGATCACCGCCGCAAGCTCTAAATCGTGAGTAGGATAATTCCGCTCGTGAGGTCGTAGCTGTCTCGATCCGTACGCAACTACACGCCCATGCTGCATCAACACGCATCCAAGTCCGCGCCCTGAAGCATCAGCATAAACCTCATACGGCTTGTCACTGCTAGGAATAACTAATACTGGAGTTGAAGTCAACCGGTTCTTCAATTCCTGAAAAGCAAGCTCACAATCTTCATCCCACTCAAACCTGACATTTTTCTTGATCAATCTCGTCAACGGAGCTGCAATCTTCAAAAAATCCTTTACAAACTTCCTGTAATATCCAGCAAGACCTAAGAAGCTGCGAATCTCCGCTACATTCCTTGGTCATTCCCATTCCAATATAGCTTCAATCTTGGATGGATCCACTGAAATACCATGCTCCGAGATAACATGACCCAGAAATTTGACCTTAGTCAACCAGAACTCACACTTTTCCCTCTTAGCATACAACTGGTGCTCCCGCAAAGTCTGAAGCACGATCCGAAGATGCTGCTCATGCTCCTCCCATGTCTTAGAATACACAAGAATATCATCGATGAACACGATCACAAAATGATCCAGATACGGCCTAAATACCCTGTTCATCAGATCCATAAAAGCTGCCGGAGCATTCGTCAACCCAAAAGACATAACCAGAAACTCGAAGTGCCCATACCGAGTCCTAAAAGTTGTCTTGGGAATATCCTCTTCCTTGATCCTGAGCTGATGATAACCTGAACACAAATCAATCTTCGAGAAGTATCGCGAACCTCCCAACTGATCAAATAGCTCATCAATCCTAGGCAAGGGATACTTGTTCTTCACCGTAACACGATTTAGCTGCCGATAATCCACACATAACCTGAGAGTCCCATCGTGCTTCTTAGCAAACAAAACCGGTGCTCCCCACGAAGATGTGCTATTTCGAATATACCCTTTATCTGCAAGCTCCTGAAGTTGCTTCCTCAATTCCTTCATCTCTGTCGGCGCCATCCGATAAGGTGCCATAGAAATCGGTGATGTCCCTGGAAACAACTCGATACCAAACTCAATCTCCCGATACGGTGGTAACCCTGGCAACTCGTCGGGGAAGACATCCTCGAACTCATCAACCACCAGAATCGCTTCACTGCCACCCGAAACATAGGGCTCGCAATCTAGATTGGCAAGAAAAGCACAACAACCTAGATTCCTTCGCCCTCCTAGACACGACTTCATAAGACGCTCACTCATTAGCCAATCACCACCACCCTGGTAAGTGATTACCGTCCCCCTATCAGACACTAGGGTCACTTTTCTAAGTTGGTAGTCCACGACTGCACTATACCTGGATAACCAGTCCATCCCTAGAATTACATCATAGGAACTCATGGGGAGTATAATCAAATCACTTTTCAAAATCTCATCCCCCATCTTTATTTTACATGATTTACACATACAATTCACATACACTCGCCCCAAGGGAGAAGTTATGACTAGGGGTTCATTAAACTCTTCTACCTCTAATCCCAAGGCATGTACAAAAGAACTCGAAATGAGAGAATGAGAGGCACCGGTATCGAATAAAACACGAGCTAAGGATCTAGAAACCAAGATCATACCGTCAACAACCGCGTTACCAGTCTGAAAATCTGACCCTCCAGATGCCATTGCATGAACCTGCACTGGCGCCTTCCCTTTTCCTCTACCGACATTACTGGGTCCTGCATTACTTGGCCGATGCTGCTGAGATGGAGACGACTGCACACTACCTGTACTCGGCGCTCGATACTGAGGAACACTGCGCTGAAAATACTGCGGCTGCTGCCCCCGTGCCGAATATGAGAATTGCTGAGGAGAAAACTACGGATACTGCAACTGCGGGTACTGCGGAGGTGGAGGTAGGGTCTGAGGCTGAGGTTGAGATGAACGACTGGCATCCTCCCCGGTTTGCGATCCAAGACGAGCACTCCTGATCGGGCAATTCCTCTTGATGTGTCCGGGCTGCTGACAGAAATGACAATGAAAGCTGTAGGGATTGCTGCGCCCGCTGCCAGACGAACTGCTGCTACCACTGGTCGCACCGCCTTGCTTGCCTTTCCCCGGAGCTGGACGACTACTGGTACTCTTCCTGCCACTCCTCTACGGTCCTCCTGAAGCCTTGGCTCGATCCTCACAATACTGCACGTAATCATTCTCCACAGAGATTGCCGACGACACAAGCTCTCCGAAACTCCTAAGCCGTAGAGCAACCAACTGCCGTCGAATAGGGGCCTTGAGTCCTTCCTGAAACTTAATGCATTTCTCACGCTCCGATGCCACAGTTGATGGAGCAAACCTAGCCAACTCATTAAACTTTGCCTCATACTCCCGAACTGAAAGATCACCCTACTGTAATCTATAAAACTCAGCTGCCTTCTGGTCCCTATATCCCTGCGGAAAATACCGATCATAGAACAGCTCCTCGAACTTGTCCCAACTAATATCGCCACCGCACTCCAGACGCTTAGTTTGTTTCCACCAGGTGTTAGCGCCACCCTCGAGCTTATACACCGCAAACTCCACACGATACTCCTCAGGCACACCAAGGGTATCTAGATGCTTCAGGATCGAATCCAACCAATATTCAGCTAACTGCGGATCCCCATTGCCATCAAAAGTCAGAATAGACGCCCGTCGAAATTCCTTAAAGAACGCATGCCGACTACCAACACTGGAGTCTTCTGGTCTAGCCTTGGCTGCCATCTGCTGGAAAGCCACAAACAAAGACCTCATCAGGCTCTCATCATTCCCGAACTCGGTGTCAGCAGTCGAACGACGTCTAGGTGCCATTCTCTCACTTCTGAAAACAAAATTTGGACTGTCAGAGGTATTTCATTGTCAAACCTATGTGTGCACAATTCTCAAGGTTCATAACCTTGAGCTCTGATACCATTCTGTCACGCCCCGGAGTACGGGAGGTGACGTGACAGAATATTTAGATTAATTAAAAGAGGATTTAATTGAAATTAAGAGTTTAAAAATCCAATTGAGTGAGAAATAAAGAGATTTTCCACCACATTTGATAAAAAGAATTTATAAATATTAAGCAAATAATAATTAAATAGAAAACAGCGAGTATGGGTTCCACAACCCACAACTTGTGCACACACATAGTACTGACAATATCATAAATACAATTACAGTCCAAGTACAAATAAAGTTAAGTCTTACATGCCTTGATTAATAATACAGAATATAAATAAGTTCTCCTATTGCTCCTGAGTTCGGTCCGAAGAATCTTCTCCAAACCTAAATGGGAAACCACCTAGAAGGGGGGAATTTAAAACAGATAAAACGTGAGCGAAAGGCTCAGTAGGACTAAGTTTTATAAAATAATTTAATGCAAAGAAACATAGCATTATTAGAAATTATTCAAAAGGACACTTAAATAAATAAATAAATACTTTGAGTAGAACCGTTCTGACACAGAACAGTCTACTCATCAAATCAAAATACCATTTCACTTTTACCTAGGCAAACCATGATAACACCACCGTAGTGGCCCAGCTGGGTTTCGGGACCTGCCCCCAAGGTCGATCGCTACACGACCCGATCTCTGATATGGCATCATGCCCATGTGTTTATTATCATTATCATTCAAAACCCAATTACCGAGTGTTGTCAATTACATTTATTATGAAATTCATTTCATATCACGATATATTAAAATATAACCGATAAAACCATTTTCAAACAACCGTTGAAAACATTTTGATAGAAATCATTTTCAAAGCCAAATCATTTCAAAACCAGGCTACCAAAGAAAAGGGGTAGAAGTCCTACCTCAGTATTCGTGCCGGTACCCCACACCGTAATCCCGGTCCGCTATACGTTAGCTCCACGGAACCACGAACGATCCTAGATACAAACTAAGTCAATCAATATCTAGTTTGAGACATTCTATGTTACTAAATCATTTCATGATGTCCTAGTGTGCCATTTGTACATTTAAAATCATCCTATAAGGTTGGGGTTTAAATCAGGGTTCAAAACAGTGAAAACGGGTGAAAATCACAAAATTTTCCATGCCTCGATCGGCCTGCCGGACGCCCTGCTTCGGCCTGCCGAACTGCACAGTTCGGCCTGCCGGAAGCAAGGTTCGGCCTACCGAACGTTTCCCCAGATTTGGCCTGCCGGTCGGAAGAACACCGGCCTGCCGATCATCACTCCGGCCTGCCGAACATGAACTTCGGCCTGCCGAACTGGGAAGATCTAGAAATCCCAGCCACGGGTTTCTCGATCCCCAAAATTCAAATCTGGATTCCAACCTGTTTTTCTCAATTCCCAGGCATGAAAAACAATTATAGTTGATAGAAAAACATTCTAAAACATGTTTGGACTCATTTAAACAAGATTTAGACTCAAAATCCTCAAAAATCCGAAAATGAGAAAATGAGGGGAAAAATGAAAAATCTTGAATTCAATCCATTTTTCTTCAATCTAAGCTTAGATTCTAGTTGTTCTAAGTTCATTTAACACAAATCCACGGTTTTCTAAGCTAAAACAAACTTAGATTTCAAAAACACACAAAATTGAAAATTTTGTAAAAAGTTTAGAAAATTTCGAATCTAACCTCGAATCAAAGCTTCAATCCGCGTTCTCGGTTACCGAATCACGTCCCCGAGCTTCCTCCTTGCTAACCCGAAGCTTGGATTCGAATGTGGTTTCAAAATTTGTGAAGAAATTAGAGAGAGAGAGGGGCTGCCGAGAGAGAAATTGAGAGAGAGCGAGAGAGAGAGAGAACCGGAGAGTGAGGAGAGAGAGTGAGTGAAAGGGAATAAATAGAGAAAATCGGTGGGCGGTTTTACTGTGCGAAAACCATGTGCCGCCCACGGTTTTGTAAAACGGAGTATTTTTAACATTTTACAAATTGTGGTGTTTTAAAACTCAAAACATCATTTTAAAACAATAAGGAATCATTTAAATGCATCAATTTAACAAAACAACCAAAATTTCAAATTCCAACCAAATAATCTAATTAAAGTTAAAACGTTAATTATGGCACACTAATTCATCATTTACATTTACCTTAACATTAAATAAATTTCGGGGCGTTACAGTGCTTTGGTCCTGTGGACGCTGCCTTGCATACTAGACTACACTAATCACCGCACAACGGCTTCGCAAATCCAACACTGTGGTGCTAGGTACTGATGGAAAAACATTTTAAAATACTTGTTTCTCATTTTACCTATGTGATATTTACCATCTAATATTTGAAAGACATATTACAATTTCTCTAACATTTGGCACTTGACATAATACGGTTATTTCTTGACTGATTATCTACTTCGATCTAACTTGCTCATGTGTTAAGCTATAGTTTGTTTGGTCTAGGTAGTTTCTTTGGTTACTTAGATATTCGCCGTTTTGGTCTTCCCTATACTTTCAAAAGGTTACTTATCATTCACTAACTTGAAATATTTTGCTAAAACACTAGTTATTGACACAGGCTTAGTACAATATTCATTATAAAAAAATATTATAACTAAGAATCTCGAAGCTTGGTGCTCTTTATATTATTCTGTATCTTTCTCATAGAAGCATTAGTCGCGCTTCCCATACGCATTCTAGCTTGTTTTATTCGTCTAGTAACAATTTGATTTCATTATAACTCTACTCTAATTAGAGACCATAAATATTGATCATTTTATTAGGTTCCTTCTTGACAACATATCTTATTAGTGATAATACAACCCTTATTACGGCACATACAAAATTATTGACCTCAAATTAACAACAAGGAGATCATGATCCTTAAATCTCCCAAGCATTTATAGAAAGCTTTTTACATGGCCGTAACGAGATCGTCGCTTGTTAGCGGAGGACCATACAAGCATTTGTTTCCGATGTAGACCGAGGCGTCAAATGTTTGCAGTGTCCCGCCCTGAGGAATCTTCCCACACAACCTGTTATAACTCACATCGAATTGTTTCAAACTCAGCTCGGTCAGCCCCTCAGAAAGCGACCCGGATATCTCGTTGTGGCTGACGTCTAAATACTCCATGTTCTTCGGAAATTTGACGTTTGAAAAATCGACGTCGAACAAGTTCCTTGATATGTCCAAGTGCAGTGTTCCCTTGTTTGACCCAAACAACACCGATGCATCTCCTTCCAACTTGTTCCACGACAAATCAATGTATGAAAAGTCGTTCTTTCCCAATGACGTAGGAATTTTTCCCGAGAGCTGGTTGCTATTTAGGCGAAGCTTTCGAAGCATTGGTGACTCACCGTTAAAGCTTGGGATTTCTCCAGTCAGGCGATTTTTGGAGAGGTCGAGAATCACAAGATTCTCAAGCTTGTTGAAGAAGTCCGGTATGGAACCCGAGATGTTACACCGGTTTATTGAGAGGACCCGGAGAAAAGTTAAATTGGAGATAGAATGCGGGATCGGTCCCGACAGATTAGGGTTTCCATTGAGGTTGAGTACTTTCAGGAGAGGAAGTTTGCCAATTGGGGGCGGGATTGTCCCCGAGAGATCGCCACCACGGATATCGATGGACATGACTGCATTAATATGCTCTAGGCACTTGACCCCGGGCCATTCGCAACAATCGGTATCTGGATCCCACGAGGCGAGGACGTCAGGGTTGTTGAAGGCTTCCTTGATCTGGAGGAGGATTTCCTTTTCAAAGGCATAGCAGCGCTCGGAGAGAGAAGGGTGAAGAAAGATGGAGAAGACAAGAGTGAGGAAGATCAGAGTTTTGGACATCGACATTAATGGGGTCTGATCCATTTTTTTGGTTTAGTTTGTTGCAGGGTGAGAACTGTTTGGCACGGATGATTTGATTTGTAGGTTTGTTATTGTTTGATCTTAAATAATGAAAGGATAGAAGAGAGATATCTGGCCCGTTGTTGGAGTTTCTGGTAATTGTTGTCCCTTGATATTTTTTTTTATCAAATTATTGTCATATGATGTATGAGTCACGAAAGTAATCCAATAATAGGTGGAGCGCATGGAATTATTGTTCTTCCTGTGGCTAGTTTTCCTTCCTTTTTTATTTATCTGATCATCTAATATCTCTATAAATTATGTAACAGTGAAGAACGTGTGTATAAAGTAAAGATGAGTAATAGTACAAAGAGTTTTCAAAATTATTTGTAATTTGTTAAAGTTGCTTCATTGTGGCGTAACTAAAGTTGAAATAGATGATTTCTTCTTTTGTAATATTTCATATCCTAAATGTTAAATTTAAGTATGGATGTTTTTGTTCTTCAACATGCTTGCTTGTTTGCTTGCATCCCACTATTGCTGGATTGTTGTTGTTGTTTTTTTTTTTTTTTAAACTCGTTTCTTGGTTGCTTTCTCTTTATTCGTTTTTTAATATTTTACATTTTTTAACTATTTGATACAAATATGTTATTCTCCCTTTTTTCTTTTTTTTCCAAATACATCCCTCCTCAAGCATTTGTACACTAGTCCGCTAAAAAAATTATTTTCTCAAAATTAACAAATACATTTTAATATTTTGTGCAATTGGTTCGATTAAAACGTAATGTAATATATGTTTCTCTCCCACCTTTAGATATTCAACACGTGAATATATAGTTACTTTGTCTATTTTACAAATCTTATTTTTAAAATAATTTTCTAAATCCTTTCTAAAATAATTTCTTATAAATGAACATTTTTATTGTTATTTTCATAAAATAGTTCAACTTGTGGAACTTTATATACTTCTATATATTACACCGAAAAAAAGGCAATCAAATTACTTGTTCGATTTTTCAACCAAAAAACTTTATACCTAAAAAAAATAAAAATCAGGCTAAATTAAAAAATATGCATATTAAATATAATCTAGTAAATGTTGTTATGATTAAGAAATGTAATTATCTATTAGTATTAATTATAAGTTTTTTTTATAAAACACTAAACCCTAAATTAAAAGTTACATTTGTTGAAGGAAAATATACTACATAGAATCCGCGTGCCTTAAGCACGTGTCTCGTACTAGCATTTTAAATGGGAGTAAGATTGTTAAGGTTTTTTTTCCTCATATATTTGCTTAGATTGCTCTGTTTTTTTTTTTCCCTGGTACATTTGCTTATTTTCAATACTTTTTGAAAGGATTTTTCTGTTATATTTTTATCATAGTTTGTTAGTATTTGCTTATTTTCTCTTTTTTCATTTTTTTAAAGTTTTGTGCGACCTTTTCTTCCCCCTCTTTACTAAAGTTTTGCTCATGTTTTAGTTTTGTAAGATTTTATTCTTCTCTTTTTAATCAAGTTTAGAGTCGGTTGCTTTTTTGGTTTCTTACATTTGCCTTCTAGGTGACATATGCTTTCTTGTATATCTTATAATAATCCTTTCTCGAGCAATAATGGAGTGGAGAATTTGATAAGAAGAGTTTGTAAGCTAGAGAGTGTGCAAAACCTAATGCTCTTGTATTTTTTTTATAAGAATACTACTCTCTCCTTATCTGTATAATAAAAAACTATAGTGCTACTATTTACAAAAAAATGTTACTTAATTGTCATCAATCATGGTTGAGATAATTCATTATGAGTTGAAGTGTCTCATCAATTGATAGAGGTAAATAATGTTAAGAATTAGATGTCCTAAATATTGTATATTATTGAAAGCAATAAATCAAAAACCAAACAAATAAGAACATATAAAATTTATAGTGGATATAAAAGCCACGTTAACTTTTGTATATCTAGGTTGATATTTCACTTTAACAAACACATTTACAAGAGAAAATTAAATACGTCACAACTCTTTAATGTTTTTTCTAACCTCTTTAATGGCCCTGTAGATTCGCACACCTCATAAGTCGATCTACCGCAGCCATAAATTTTTTTAGTGGAGGCACTGTAAAAAAACAAAGATAATATTTTATTTAACTGATATATATTTCTATAATTGAGTTGGGTCATAATTGCAATTTCTTTTATAAAATAGGAGTCTATTGTAATTTTTCTAACAAATTAGGAAAACAACTAAAATTTGTGAAACATTTTGCGAGTACAAAAATAAATTTCTGAAATTGAGTGGGGCACATGTTCCCATTCAACCCCACCTCCCTTTACTATTGGCTCTGCATGCTTCATACGCTTCATAACTTAACAAACGCAAGTGCGATATTATTCATTAAAAAACAACAATTGAGAATCTAATCGGTGTCTTTTGTATTATTCTTTTCTTTATAATAGATGTAATGGTATATGCACCATCTACCCTAGGTTGTTTCATCTTCTTTTAAATTAAAAATTTTTTTAACAAGAAATGAGAAAGAGTAATTGATGCTATAGCCATTTAAAACATCCCAACTAGATTTGACACCTCTAATTGAACCATCCTTTAATAAACCCTCCACTCAATCTTATACGTAAAGGAGGCCACTGCCTCTTCCCGACCATTTCCTCACAATCTGACATGTTAGTAGGGGAACGAACGTTGCCTGGCCCAATTTCAAAACAAACGTTCCCCACTCCCCTCCTTTTTTTCCTCTCTTTTTATATATTTTTCTTTTTCTTTTTTTTTTCTCTTTTCCACACCATTTTATTTGGCTTTTCAAAATTTTTTCAACTGTTTGTGACATAAAAACTTTCAACATTAAGTGAAATAAACAAAAATTGAGTTTAAAAAAATGACATTTACGTTAATTTCTCTTAAACAAATATAAAAAGGCTAAACAACAAATGAAATCCTACCAAGAAAGAGAAATTGACTTCCCTTTAAGAGAGAGAGGGAGAGAGAGAGGGAGAAACTTTCTGTAGTTTTGATAACAACTAGAAACGCTGCAAAATAAGTCAAATACTCTACAGATTTTGCCTCGTTAAAACCTTGTAGGAGGAAAAAAAAAGAAAAAGAAAAAACGAAAAACAGAGTACTCATTCTCAATGCTCCTAAAAAAGTATGTGATTAGAGAGATCAACGACATCCATAGAATATATATACATATGCAAAATTCCAGATCCATCCACCATCGTTTTTCTATATGCAGCTGACTTATTTTAGATACCGGCTTGTCTGCTTTAGAGACCATTTTTATGATTGAACTTGTTTTCATTAGAAGCATTCAATTGGGTTCTCAAATTACATATCAAAGATATTCAATACGGATCATTTATTAGGTTCTGCTCAAGAGCACATCTTATATACTAGCGACAAAGCAACTCCTCACTATAGAATACACAAAAGTCTTACTAATCTTCAAGTTTGTACAGAAGGGTCATGATTTCCTTAAAAACTCCCAAACATGCATTTAAAACCTTCTACATCGCGGTGACCAGATCACAGCTCGGTAGGGGAGGATCACACAAGCAGCTGTTACCGACATAGGCCCAAACGTTGAACCATTGCAGGAACCCACCCTGAGGAATCTTCCCACACAACCTGTTGTAACTCGCATTAAATTGTTGCAAATTCAGCATGGCCAACCCCTCCGGAAGCCTCCCAGATATCTTGTTATGGCTGATGTCTAAATACACCATGTTCTTTGCAAACTTGACATTCGAAAAGTCGAACTGGAACAAGTTCCTCGATATATCCAAGTGCGATGTGGTCTTGTTGGAACCAAACAATACCGACGCATCTCCTTCTAGATTGTTCCGTGACAAATCAATGTAGGAGAAGTTCTTCTTTCCCACTGACGTCGGAATTTCCCCCGAGAGCTGGTTTCCGTTCAGGTAGAGAGCGAAATCGTCTCCCTTGAAATTACCGAAGGAGTCCGGGATTGGTCCCGTGAGTTTGTTCCCGTCTAGGCGAAGCTCTGTGAGGTTTTGTAACTCACCGATAGAGCTTGGGATTCTTCCAGTCAGACTATTATGGGAGAGGGAAATGAGCTCGAGGTTCGAAAGTTTGGGGAAGATGTTAGGGATGTGACCTAAGATGCCGTTCCAGCTTAGGACGAGGAACCGGAGCGTTTTTAGCCTAGAGATGGAATGTGGGATTGATCCCGTCAAATTAGGGTTCTTCTGGAAGTCCAGGGCTTCGAGGTAGTGAAGCTTGCCAACATGGTGGGAAATGTGCCCCGAGAGATCTCCACTTTTGACATTGAGGCTAATGACTCGATGGGTTTCCCCGTCGCACTTGACGCAGCACCATTCGCAACAATCGGTATCTGGGTCCCACGAGGCAAGGATGTTAGGGTTGTTGAAGGCTTTCTTAATATGGAGGAGAGCTTTCTTGTCCTTGGGGTGGCAGAGCTCTGAGAGAGAAGATTGGAGAAAAGCGGAGAAGACAAGAGTGAGGCAAATGATCAGGGTTCTGGAGATGGAAATTGGGGTCTTCATTTCTTAGGTATTTTGTTGGGCAGGAAATGTTTTGCACA
Organism: Artocarpus heterophyllus; assembly: GCA_025403435.1. Taxonomy (NCBI): domain Eukaryota; kingdom Viridiplantae; phylum Streptophyta; class Magnoliopsida; order Rosales; family Moraceae; genus Artocarpus; species Artocarpus heterophyllus. The sequence goes on from CM046352.1 coordinate 10,835,180, forward strand.
AGTAATTTGATTTATAAGGGTTTCACATGATTCATGATTATCTAAAGTAACCCAAAATAATTGGGGGGAAAAAAAGAAAGGTAGGTGGAGCTTGTGACATTATTTTTGTTCCTGTTATTAGCTTTCCTTTTTTTTTTTTTTTTTTGAATTAATTATATGATCATCTATGGTTTATGCAGTGAGTTGTTCAATTTTTGTGGGAAAAAAAAGAGTGATTCTGTTTACTTGTAGTTTTGTTGAAGTTGCTCCGTGGTTGTTTAAAATTTTCAAACATAGTTGAAACAGTTTTGCGCAGCAATCTGTGTCTGTGAAATTTGGTTCTTTTTCAGTTTTTCGATTTCAAGACCTTTCAAGAGTTTTTCTCAATAACACTTTCCTTTTCTTTTTCTTTGATCAGATTTTGGTCTGTGCTGTCTGGTTTAATGGCTCTTGCGATCAGTATCAACAGTTTGTCGATTTTCTCATTATTTGCTCCAATTTGTAGTCAGTTAATTGAAGGAAAGTCAGAAGGTTAGCTCGCCAAAAAGGTTAGATCATTCTATGGGAAGTTTTATGTTTGCTAATTATATATTTTAATCACTATTGTTATTTTATCAGAAGCGTAGCAATAAACAAATACATTATGTGATATGTACAAAAACTCTCAAACATGATAGATTAGCTGCCGAGAAGAATAAGATTCTTTACCAAATCTAGAAAATGTTTGGTTATGCCTTTCACACGTTTGATGAAATGTATGACTGAGATTTATCATAGTTCTCAGATTAGTGTATTTATTAAAATTAATTTCATTAATGCACCCTAAATTTTGTAACCTCTCTCAAAATGCCGAATTTCGAAAAGAATTCATTCCATTCCCTAAAGTATGTAAAATGGTTCTTTTTCGGCTTTTGGATTTTGTTTTGTACAGAATAAATCACTTGTATCTAAAGAATACATAGTTGCATAGCAACGCTATCTCTATCTTTTCTTCATTCTATTCCTTTCTTTTTCTGGAACTTTCTCGAAAGAGGTTATAAGATGTATGCATGTATTCTAACCCTAAATATTAGGTGCTGATACTTTTCCAGTCAAGAAACATGGATAACCCATATGGTAATTAATTCATGAAGTACCTTGGCCCTTTATGGCTTTTCCTTAACTCCTATATATACTAACATATTGTAACGCTTTGTTATTAAATCAATTATGAGTAGGTGTTATTATTCAAATTTTGTTCTGTAAATCAACTATTTATAGATTTTTTTTTGGTTGAAAAGGGAGATTGAATATTTTATTAAATCAATTATGAGTAGGTGTTATTATTCAAATTTTGTTCTGTAAATCAACTATTTATAGATTTTTTTTTTTGGTTGAAAAGGGAGATTGAATATTTTTCTATGACAGTATTTGCAGATGGCTTTTTTTTTTTGGATTAAAAAGGATTTTTTGGATTAAAAAGGACAAGTACATATCGAAAACTCAGGTATTTGCTATTTTTGTTGTACTAATTAGCTCAAATATTTGCTATTTTGCTAGTGTCATATGAAACAATGCCCATATTTTAAAACTTCGTAGTTTGTTTTATTGCAAAACCTATTAAGATCTATAGTTAATTTTGTTCCTAAAATCATTGTAAATGCAGGGACATAAGTCTAAGCGTAAATAATGTGTTGCTTGAACCGAAAAAGGAGCTTGTTGGGGCAAATGTCTCCAGTTGTTAGAGCACTTTGATTAATATAATTGCTTCAGTTTGTAGTGGATGAAAGCAATATTTAACTCGGTTGATTTTATTGGCAATGCAAGCCTGATTTTTATGACTGGAATTCTATGAGATCTAAGCTTAAAACAGGATTTGGTTATGTCTAATTTATAGGGAATCTACTAAACTTCTGATTATGACTTTGGTTGTTTAATGTGTCGTACCAAGTATATCACATGTTTATGTAAGGTATTTTCAACAAATATAATTTCCTCTATAATTATCATTAACCTTTTTTTTTTTTTCTCGGAACATTGTAAATGCAAGGGCATAAATATGGCTACGGCAAATAATGTGTTCTTGTGTATCTAGTTATTTTTATGAACAAAATATTAAGCTATTCATTCCTCGTTGAGTTTCACTTTAGTTGATGAAAGTTGGCTGTCCTTGATTACTTCATATTCAAAGGTGGTTGTTCTTGGAGTCCTTATCTGCTTGCAAATTACAATCTCACAAAGTGTTCATTTTTCTTGAATTCATATCCTTCCTTCCAAGAAAGGTTTGTTTTTTATTTTTGTTCTTATTTTCCTCTCTTAAAAATATGGTACTAATTGTGAAGGAGGTGATTGTAATTTTGTTACTTATCATACTGCCAGTAAGCAGCTATTTTTTTTAAAAAAAAAGAAATAGCTACTTTGGCCTCACATTTAATTTAAATTGAATTTCTATTTGAAATAAGCATTTTGAAAGGCTGTGTTTAGGCGCGCAGTAAATATCCCGTTTCCTGGATGGTATAATTTTCTCAAAGGCTAAGTAACCATACTAAAGAGGACTTACAATGCAAAAAAATATAGGATGGTTTTTCCTTATATATACAGAAGGATTTTTTTTATTGATCGTAACATTAATGATCGTATTTTTGTATTCGAACTTTGTGTTTAATTTGTTACATCTAGTGGAAAAAAAAACATTTTAGAAAAATATTTTTATTCTTTATTAAATTAAATATTGCACAACTTTATTTTTGGATATGCAAACAAGATAAGTTAAATTGAATAATGACATTTTAAAAATGAGAAAAAAATAGCAACACGATTTCAGTGGTTGTAAAATATTAACAAGTGTATAGCCATATACAAGACTTTTAACAACACAAAACATATATTGCAAAATAATATTTTTAGCAACACAATATTTTTTTTCCCCCTACGCAAGCGATCTTTATTTTTAATAACTTGAAACCCGTGTTGCAAAATGATAGTTTTAGCGACATTATTCATATCTAAAGATTTTCTGCCACACTTCTAAGGCCAACATTCAAACGATATATAATTTGGTGTTGCTAAAACTTTTAATTACGCTTTAAAAATTTTTAACTACATTTTCTTGCATTGTTAAAGGCCAAATTTCTCGTAGTTATGCAAACCATCAAATGGGTAGCCTAGGCATAACGGACTATCATAGCAGGATTGTTTTCAAAGCTAATCTTTGAGGATCTTTAACGTGAAAGTTAGTCCCTATTAGCTAGCTTAATACTCGATTTTTAGTGTCTCCTACATATCTATTTCGTGTGAAAATTCCAATCAACATCGAAAAAATTCCTTTGGTGACGCACATGAGTATGCTAACACCGTTACTCGCTTTCCGAGCTTTATTATAATAAAGATAAGAAGCCACAATTAATTGAAACGCCACATGACATATAACGAGGACAATCATTTATCGTAGTGCTATTGGAATTAAAAAGAAAAAATTGAAAAGAAGAAGAAGAAGACGAAAAGAAAATAGAAACAAGGGACAATCATTGTGAAAAGCGAACGCATGCAAAAATCCGACGATACACGTTCGTATCCGTGGTGATAAGTTGTAACGAGTTAACATTTCATCTGGTGATCAAAGTTATTGGGTGTTTAGAAGTATTGGTTAGAACCAATTTTGGTTGAAAATATTATAGCATCTAAGAGTCTCACACTATATCATATTTTTTTAATACTATAATATATGAGAGTTTTATACTGTAGCAATCAAAAGTTTTGATTTCAACTTGTATTATCAAACACCACATTGGAATATTATAGAGCGTGGTAAATTGTCTCAAAGGTTCCCAATCTATTTAAAAGGTCAATGGTCACGATTTTTTTTTATAGTTAAAACGTTCTTGAATTCCTAAAAGCAATAAAAAGGACAAACATCACTGACGTCTATCTATGTTCTCACTTTTAATAAGCACATAAATCATTTCCCACATCCCTATATCGTTTAGTGATCAATATATTATCCGACATCCATTTTCAATCCATTTGTAAGTCTTAAATGAAATATCAAATTCAATTGAGCCTTATAAAATAAAAATCATGTAATTTTGAATTGCAATCAATTTTACACACAAATTTCAAGCAACCCATAATAAACTAATATTAATGTACTAACTAATCTACCCATAAAATAATGAATATAGTCAATACCATAAATCTAAGAATTTCAACTACAAATCATAACCACAAATCCAAATAAAAGGTCAAAAAGAAACTAAAAACCCAATACATAATACAATAAATAATATCCAAACAATAAATATATGACTAAATCACTTTCAAAAAAAGGGAATGGAAGAGATGGCGATGTGAGACTGCAGTGGAGCTGTTTTTATAGGAGCCGTTTTAACGTTGGATTTGGTTTGTTTCGCAAACTGCAGGTGGTCTTAACAAGGAACTCTTCCACAACAGTTTCTTGAGAAATCTATTGTGGAAATTAGTTCAAAAAAAAAAGATTACACAATGGTTTTCATAAAAAATCGCCTATGTAAAAAAAGTTTACATGATGATTTTCATCAAAAACCATCGTGTAATATTTAGACCTACCATGATAAGTCTGTAGGAAAACTGTTGGATTATATGACCATCGTTCTACCTTAACGTACGACGACATCTTTCTTTTTTTTTTTGTCCGTGTCATGTTTTTAGCTCTTCTGCCACGATGATTTTTGACAAACTGTTGTGAAACAAATGTCGTTTAATCACTATTTTATTGTAGTGCAACTTAAAATTGGAAGTTTATAGAAAAAGATGATACTCACTACTTTCACTCGAAAAGCATAGGATATTCTCAAAGAATGAGCAAAACATCCTTTGCCAAAATCATGATAAGTGCTTCTGAAAACTCCACCATTAGCTAGCTCTCCGTTTGTATTTACTTTTATAAGCTAAATACATAATTATACCTCCTAATTTTAATTATTTCTTAATTTTTTTTTCTATTCTTAGAAACTACAAAAGTATCATTTAAATTTTTTAAAAAATTATTTCGACTTTATCTATATGAATAGAAAAATTAGGCAAACCAACATGACCATCCTTAAGTAGTTATGATAAATATTTTATATGTTAAAAACGTAAAAAATCCTAAAACAAAATATCAAATTTAAAAAAAAGATCTTAAGTCTTATGACTTTTTAAATTTTAAATTTTTTTTTAAATTTTTTTTCAAGAAGAAAAATATATTTTTTTAAAAAAAAAAAGGTTTGTTTAAGGGTATTTTTATCAACTCAATGTTTTTTCAGTTAAAAAGTCTATAAGAGATAAAACTGAAATAAGGTTTTTAAATTCAAATGATACCTTCATAGTTTTTAAAAACAAAAGAGACAAATTAAAAAATAATAAAAACTACGAGGTATGATTATGTAATTAACTTGTAATTTTATCAAACCTAAGATAGGAAGATGCCATTGCATAATTTCCCAACAATCATGTTAATAGAAACAATGGACTACATCTAAAGACAACACCTAAAAACTGACATGTTGTTTAAAGCCAAAAGAAAAGAAGAAATTCCATAACATTCGGAAGCGCATTGTTTTAAGATTTGTTGAATTTTTTGTTCCAAACGGCTTTAGCAAAGTCACACCTAGCAAAAAGTTGATCAAATGGATCTTCCCTGTCTTGCCACATAAATGACGGTAAGAACCAAAAGATATTTAAGAATGTCTTCAATTGCTACTCTTCTTTGAAGAAGCGAGCCTACACCTCTTTCATCAAATCTAATCAAGCCCCATGTTTTTGCAATCTTAGCAATGCTATTTTTTTTTTCAAAATCAAATAACTCATTAACACAAATTAAGTATGTCACAACCCAAAATCAAGGTAGTAATTAAATGGTGATGACTAAATTGAAAAAAAAAAATCTAAAAAGTCAAAAAACTAGAAAAGGTAATTGGGCACATAAAATTATAAAATAAAATAAATTTGCTCCAGAGTCTTTAATATTAAATGAAAAGATAAAATACAAATAGAAAATTTAAAGTGGAAATATACAAAATTTAAATGAATGCTTATAGAATAAGTAAAAATACAACTATGCATCTTTAGTCAAAATAAATAAATAAATAATTAAAATGACAAATAAAATAAATTTTATAAATAATCAATTATCTACTGCGACTGTTCTTTACATGTATCTTCCATGGACCAATAAGGAAATAAAAATGTGGGGAGAGGATACTAGTTGAATGGTGTGGAGCATTGACAAAAATCCAAGACATTAAGTAACAATTGACTAACTTGAAAAGAAAAGTACGAGGTGAGCACACTTTGCCTAGTAGGAAATCCATTACTCACCTTTTAGTTTTTCTTACTATTTTTATATTATAAAATCCTTATAAAGTTAATGAATGATTTTTCATATCAATATAAAAATTCATCGACTTCGCACTTCATCAAGAAAATCAATAACTTAAAATATGTAATCATCACTCAAATTCTTTCGCTCACTTCCCAGGTTGTTAGTGAAGGAAAGGAAAGAAAAAAGGTTATAGTAAGTTATGTTGTACCTCAAATGAACACTCCGTATCTGTTATGCCCCGAAGGAGCACCCTGTGAGATAGGCCATATAATAATGATTGTACTAAAAATATGCGATATCTATTGTGCCCAACAAAAGAGTACTCCGTGTGATATAACTTTGAGGAATACTTTAGATGGCCTTAAAAGTTGTCTGATAGCGCCGCATAAGGTCTCAACACATATTGGATCTGGTTATAATACATTTGACTACTAAAAACCCTTCTAAATCATTCTATCCACATTAGTTAGTTCTAAACAAATCCAGTTGCATAATGGCCTATTTTTCTTAAAACCAAAAATTCAAACATGCAAGAAAAAAAAATTAAAGAGATTTTAGCGCACCATAATTGTAAGACATGCCACCCATAATAGTTACATATATCACATAACAATCATACACCCAAACATAATCATCTTGATGAAAGTAAAGCCATGACAACCCCATAAACTACCGTAAGATAAAGCTTAACAATCTCTTAATAGTTTCAAAGAAATTGATCAACCAAAGTACAAAACATTTATCAGATATAAAAATTCCATTTTCAAATAATGCATAAATCTTATAATCTCATTTCTTAATATACAAATAATTAAAAACATTAAATAGTATCATTTAGCTTTTTAATTTATCATCTATTTCTAAAGCTCTAATGATATTAAAGATTCATAGATCAAAATAAACAATTAAAATAATTATTATAAATTTCATTTTCTTTCAACAATTATAAGCAATATGGTAGTAGTAATCTAAAGTAATTCAATAAAATATCACAAAAGAAAAGTAATAGAGTTCCTACCAGTTTATTTTTAGCATTTGATGACAAAGAGGACTTTGTTCACCAAAACAAAGCCGTTGGTTAAATGTTTGACTCCCCAACTCAATGTTTGAATTTCAACTCATAATTCTGATGTCGTGAATGCATTCAGAATGCCAAAAATAGGCCAGAAGTGTAGTACTTAGACTTGGGTGGTTGGGGTCAATCGTTGACTGAGAAGTAACCGGTGTTGACCATAGTTTAACCGGTGAAGCGATGGTGGAGATTGATACCAAAATGAAGCCCTCGATACAAGGATCACTATTCCAAGGTTGGTTTTCCAAAATGAAACTCGGCTTATCGAAAAATGTCACAAAACCGACGAAGGGGGGCAATAGTGGCTTGGACTTTTCCAACAACATTTGGGCTTAAGGTGGGATGTGTCTTGTTCATCTTGACAAGAGGAATCCGGCAGTGCAACTTGTCGATGAAAAGGGAACCAGATCACATCAGAATCATCCACGAAAGATGAAAAGAGCGTGCGATCTTTGCTCCATTTTAGGCGGCTAGTGGTGCATTTGATGGTGGTACTTCGACGCTGAAAGTTTCGGGTGGCGGCACACTTGATTGGTAGTGCATGTAGGTAGGTGGTGACTGGAGATTGACTAGCAAGAGGGGTAGTGTGGTCTTCATTTCCATGGGAAAAAGAAAGGAAAGAAAAAAAAGGAAAGCAAAGAATAGGAAAAAAAAAAAAAGAAGAAATGGGAGGTCAAGGGGAAAAAAGGCATTTGATTTTTTTAAGTCTGATTTTTTTAAAAGAATCTTCTAGAGACCCAAGGTTATTATAAAATTCAAAATGGTCCAAAATTTTGAATTATTTTTCAAATAAAACCATGGGTTTTAGAATCTACCCACCTTAAAATATTTCAACCTCGAAATTCCCCGAGAACGACATCAAGCAAGAGACTAATACATGAGGATATTCCTTATGCAACTACTCTAGATCCACGAAACATAAATAAAATAGCATGCTACAAGATTAAAAATAACTAAAAATCCTATTGTTCTAAAAAGCTCTTCAATGTAGACAAATTTAATATCAAGCAAAGAATAGAGCACAAACAATACCTACATAATCAAAATTTTGAATTCCTTGTATACTGAGATAACCCAAATCAATAGATATAAAGAACCACAATGAAATCATGAAACCTTTAATAAATATCAATCTCCTTTGAAAGTCTTGTTTCATTACATCGAGTACATGTAAACCTCAGAACTTGAATAATTCTTATAACCTTCAAGTCATTAGCTTGTTCCAAAATTGAGAGTCATAAGAAGACTAAATAATCATTGAAGCTAAGTCCAAAATCACACCACTCAAAACTCATCGATCAATCTTTAATAATCTCTAAAGCCAAACATGAATTACCTAAACCGTAACTAATATTGAGAATAGCTTCTAAAAGTAGATATCCATTAACCCCACCGAATAAGTAAATTCAGTTCTTAAACTAATAAGCCTTCTCATTGCACATTCACAAGGAATTACAACATTCCCTTATAGTATCAACATTTAGATCCAATCAAAACCATACAACAAAAGTGCCAGCGGGATATATTGATAGGCTTCATGTTCCAAAAATGTTAAGTTCCAAACTAAATAACCATAATCAATTTGTTTGCAAGCAAGAGAATCTATCAAAGTTTATTTCATGTTTCCCCTTAACATGCAATCTTTAGCCCAAGGCGATATTAAGAGGTTGCCACTAATGTCTCCATAGGTAAATCATTTTTAAAGTCTTAAAAAGCAACATAGTCAAGTGTCGATCGATTAGGAGATCACCTCAAAGCAATCACTTTGTTTGAAACCTAATTAGTATCATATGCTTCAAGGTATGAAGTTATTTGTCTGCTAAAGCATATCCTTATCTCACACGAGTTACACTAATAAGCATAATGAAGGTCTAACATCAAGACCAATGAAACGTTAGTCTAACAACATTTGATACATAACTCCCAATGAAATATTGACATTAATCATTCTAAACCAATCCTCTTCAATAAATCACACAAATTATTCTGATTAGAAGGGACCTAAGAATTATATGCGAATCACCATCGGATCAAGTATATGAACCAAATCTTACATCACAACTAGAATCCCCAAATCTAATATCCATCTATATCAAACAACATAATTCTTATTATGTATACAATATAATAGAACTAAACCAATAGTGAGTCTAATCTATGTAATTGATTTCCTAACTTGGAGTTATTACATTCTAGCAATTTTTTTTAATCAACAAGAGATCATCGTACAATATACTCTACATCCTTCTAATTTATAATGCTTAAATCCATTATCTAAGTCCAGGTCGATCCTTGACATGTCATTATAAGGAGATAGTAAAACCTCAAAAATCACACAAGCAAGTACTAAGGCAAGCTAAATAAGTAATACCTAAAATAATTCTGCCTTTTCTGTGAGACCTTATCGCCACTATCCAATCAAGTAGAAGGGGATTATAAAATCTTCTAACACATTCCCTACCTTAGAAGGGCTCCTCTCATTTAAAAGATTTAAGGCTTAGAACTAATATCATAAAATAAAATTTCAACTAAATAACAATTACTAATTCTTGGTCCGTGAGTCCAAATAAGTCAAGACATTTAATCCTAACACAAGGAAGGTCTCATCTGGTCCCCTGATCATGCCAACGTTTAAGGACAAACATATATATTAGTCTTAGCATCACAGCTAGAAATCACCAACTTAAGAATTAATCTATCCTAAACTAATAGTATCAATACCTATGATAGTCTAAAAATAATCAATTTTTTAATCGTAAGGCCACAGTGGCAAAATAATCAATTTTGCCACTGTGGCCTTACGATTTGTAGACTATGATAGTCTATTGAGATCGTATCCTCCAGGTTCTACTTAATCTAGCCCAAAGGAAAGGAAGCAACCATATTGCAGTTAATATAGGCTTAACCTCCAAGAAACAAGAGTCCCAAAATCAAAAAGCTAAACTCCAACATATAATTTTTCCAAAGAAAACTAACACCTCCCAACCTAAAAATTCCTAACTTAGTCTCCAAGATATGATCAAGATTGTACTAAATTACTATGAGATACGTAAGCCTATCAAATGAACTTCAATTCTATATATATATATATATAGCTACAAAACAAATATTTTGTAATAACAAATCTAAAAACAATAGTTTCAAATCTGGAACCGTAAAACAACAAACACATAACTAAACAGTTTCAAATGTGAATATTTCATAAAACTCTTTTTCGTTAAAGAACAAATATATAACTGAATTTTTTTAAATAACTCAAAATATTTCTATAATATCAAAAATAACTCATCATGATCACCTAAATCATGTTTCCTTTTATTTTCCTTTAAACTCAAATCATCATAAAATTTTCTTTTCCTTCATCAGTTGCAACAACATATAGAAATTAAGTTTGAACTAAAAACAAAAGTTCTCATGCTTTAAACTATTCAATAATTTCCAAGGCTGGTAAATGAAGTCAACATAACTAAAAACAAGCAAAACTTTAACGCATGGGACCATTTTCGCAAAATTAAAGATAAGTAAATGATGTATAAAAAATAAAAATAATCAACAATAGATAGAATCAAACATGAATTGTAAGTAAGATGAATTCACTAAAAAGTGGTTCTTTTCAATCTATAAAATTGAGCTATTAGAAGGTAAAATACTCAAACCACTTAATCAAATGAACAATCTATATGCTTGGATGTCACATATTGAAAACTAGAGAAAATAAAAAAAAATCTCATTTTGTTTCTGTTCAAGACTCAAACAAAATATTAACAATATTTGGAAAATCAATAACTTCATAGAAGACTGCCCAATAAGAGAACAATATCAAAGGTAGAGATTCAAAATTGAGAACTTTGCTTGAAAACTAATTTTGACAGAAAATTTCCTTCCTCAACTTTTTAATTAAATCTAAGATCAAAACAGAATTATCAACTTCCATAGGACTCTAGCTAAGAAAAATTGGGAGTTTTGGAGTACAATATAAAATCAAAGCAATTTAAACCTCATTACAAAGACAAATGGTGTAGCAGGAAGAGGAAATTTCTAATTTAAGAGAAATGAAGAAAGAAGAAAACCCTAATTGATTGTAGAGAAAATTTTAGGCCTATACTAAGCAAACCCAAAATCAAGGCTAAAATAGAACTATTAAATCAATATTTTACATGTCGACAGCGATGTGACTCAAGAGAGGCAATGATGTGACTCAAGAGAAGCAAGGATTATGGAATTTGAAAAGAAGTTAACAAATCAAACAGTTTCAATTTTTGACAATTGACATACGAGAAAAACATAGACAAAATGAAATAAAGTAGATAAAATTGACAACAAAAAGGGATGTCAAACTCATTACCCTAACTATTTGATGCATAGAGTTTAACATTCTAAATGATTGCTTGCCATTAATTGAATCAAACCAACCAATACCCAACAAGATAAATTCTGAGAAACTTAAAACCATTGCTCTGACACCCTTTTTGACATGACTCAAAATTAGGGATAGTAACTAAATTGGAAGAAATATATATATTTTTTGAAGATCTAGAAAGTCAAAAATTTGGAAATAGTGTTGGGCCTCTAAAATTATAGAAATAAAACAAGCTTGCTCCAAAGTCTTTTATATTAAATAAAAAGATAAAATACAAATAAAAAATTTAAAATAGAAATATACAAAATTTAAATGAATGCATATAGAATAAGTAAAAATAGTTGTGCAGCTTTAGTCAAAATAAATAAAAAAATCAAAAAACAAATAAAACAAAGTTTATAACTAATCAATTATCTACTGAAGTGTTAATTCCACCTATCTTCCATGCACCAATAAGGAAATAAAAATATAGGGAGAGTATACCAGTCGAATGGTGTGGAGTATCAATGACAATCTATGACATCAAATAATAATCGACTAACCTAAAAAGGAAACTTGAGTGTGAGCCCACAGTACCTAGTAAGAAATCCATTATTCACCTCTCGGTTTTTGTTACTATTTTCATATTATAAAATCCTTATAAAGTTATTGAACAATTTTTTGCATCAATGTAAACATTCATTGAGTTCACACTTTATCAAGCAAATCAATAATTCAAAACCTGTAATCGTCACTCAAATTCTTTTACTCACATCCTAGTTGTTAGTGAAGGAAAGAAAAGAAAGAAAGGTCATAGAAAGTTACATTATACCTCAAATGAGCATTTTGTGTCCGTGGTACCTCAAATGATGGTACCAAAAATATATAATGTCTATTGTTCCCAACAAATGAGCACCTCGTAGTATATAACTTTGAAGAATACTTTGGATGGCCTTAAAAATTGTCTAACCCATGCTTATAATTGATCTTAACATTTATTGGATCTGGTTATAATTGATCTGAATACTAAAATCCTTACTAAATCATTCTACCCATGCTAATTAATTCTAACGAAAATCTGGCAGCATAACAGCTTATTTTTTAAAAAATAAAAAATTCAAACCTACAAGAAAACAATTTTAAAGAGAGTTTGGCACGCTATAACTACAAGACATGCCACCCAAAACAATTACATATATCACATAATAGTCATACACCCAAACATAGTCATCTTGATGAAAGTAAAGCCATGACAACCCCATAAACTACCGTAAGATAAAGCTTAAAAATCTCACAATAGTTTCAAAGGATTTGATCAGCCAAAGTACAAAACATTTATCAAACAAAAAAAAATCTACTTTCAAATAATACGTAAATCATGTAAACTTATTTCTTAATATACGTATAATTAAAAATATTAAATAATATTATTTACCTTTTTAATTTAACATCTATTTCTAAAGCTCTAATGATATTACAGATTCAAAGATCAGAATAAACAATTAAAAAGATAATATAAATTTTAATTTTCTTTCAACAATTAACAAGCAAAATAGTAGCAATAATCTAAAATAATTCAAGAACATATTGCAAAAGAAGAGTATTAGAGTTCTTACTAGTTTAGTCTTTAGCATTCGAAGGCATAAAAGTCTCCATTTGCCAAAACAAAGCCATCGATTGAATCTTTGACTCGCCAATTAGGTGTTCAAAGCTTTGATTCACAAATAGGTTGGAAGTGCTACTCTTGGACTCGAGCAGTCGGAGTCAAACGTTGGCCACCGTTGACCAAGAGTTGAGTAGCTTTGACCATAGTTTGACCGGCGAAGCGGTGGCAAAGATTGATACCAAATGAAGTCCTCGACACGAGGATCACTGTTCCAAGTTTAGTTTTCCAAAATGAAGCTCGGCTTGCAGAAAAATGGCACGAACGAAGGGGGTGGCGGTGGCCTAGAATTTTCTAGTGATAATCAACCTTGAGGTGGGGTAGGTCTTGTTCCTTTTGACGAGAAGAACTGGATGGTGTAACTTGCAGGCGCAGAGGGAATAGGATGGCACCATAATCATCCACAAAATCCCAAAAGTGCCTAGCGGTCTTTGCTATGTTTTGGGCGGCTGGCAGCGCGTTTGATGGTAGCACTTCGGCCCCAAAAGTTTTGGGTGGCGGCCAATCTTATTGGTCAATGAGTGCAGGTGGGTGATGGGTGGAGATTGGCCGGCAAGAGGGGTAGCGTCGTCTCCATTTCCACAGGAAGAAGAAAGAAAAGAAAGGAAAGAAAAGAAAGGGGAAAAAAAAGAAATGGGAGGTTAGGGGAAAAAAAAGGCATCTAATCTTTTTTTTTTTAAATCTGATTTAAAAAAAAAACTTTTAGATACTCAAAGGTTATTAAAATTTCAAAATGGCCTAACATTTTGAATTCTTTTTCAAATAAAACCATGGGTTTACAAAGCATAAACATAACATGCACCACTAGCTTTCAAATTCCATCCCATGAAATCTTTAAGCTTATTAGTAATTAAATCATTATAATGATTCAAGGACCTGTTCTATCAAGTTGTACTATCTTTGGCCTGTAAATATTATTCATAACAAAATCAAATGCACAAACCAGTTCAAGTCATCCACAATGTAACACTCTCGATAACTAAAGTGTAAATCACACGCCACACTATCTTAAACACGCTATAATTGTGCTAGTCATAAGAGCAAGCAACATCAACAGCGTGTCTTTTTTATTGCCATTATTTTTGCTTTAAAAGCAAACGTCGCCTTTTAGGAAACCTTTACTCTCTTACAACACTTTTTTAGGTGGCCCTATTTTAGCAAAAGCAGGAAAAAAAAATGTTGGTAACGTACAGATGTAGTTGTACCTACTGAACTTCTCTCCCCTTCAAAAAAAAAAAAAAAAAAAAACTGAACTTCTTTCTGATGGTGGTTGTGCTGTCTGTTTCTCATTTGAACTTCGTATTTGCCCATTTTGGTTTTAGTACTTCGTTTTCTTTTTGAGTTTAGCGAAAATTTGATATATGTCTTGTTAATATAGTAATTTTAGTATCTTATCTTTATATACTTTGTTTTTTAGAACAGTTATAAATTTAGATTACCTCTCTCTTCGAGGCATAATTAACAACGTTCAAATTTGGACTTTATTCTTTAGGAGTAGCTTACAGCTTTATAGTTCTTTTCTGTATTGAGATTGGTTCGATTTTTGATGTTTTTGTGCATTTCCAAATTTATTGTATCTTCCATTTATATCTGTTAATAAATGGAGTGGTAGGCGTAGTGTGGAATAGTTAGTAAATTAGATGCCGACATATACGATGCGATGATTTGCTATCTTGACGTTAGTTGTTCGCTCTCCTAGTTAGCTCTCATAGTTAATTTAGAAACATCACCTCTCATCATCCCTTTTATAAATGAAAATTTGTTTTCTTTATATATATATATATGCGTGTATATATGCGACACAAGCAATGTCTTGTTAGTACATCAACGGAACATTATTAACGTAAGCCCAGAAAAAAAAATTCAAAAAAAAAACAAAGAAATTGAACACACATATTCCCTTATTATCTAGATTCCAAGGCATGCATGCATGCAAATCCTTTTACATCTCCGACAGCGAGTTGCAGGCTGGTAACGGGGACCCACACAAGCATTTGTTATGGAAGTAAGTAGTGTAGTCGAACTTCTGTAAGTTTTCGCCGAACGGAATCTTCTGGCAGAGTCTGTTGTAACTGACATTGAAGTGCCTCAGACTCAGCTCCGCCAGCTGCAACGGCAGACTCCCATGGATCTTTTTTGTGGCTAAGATCCAAAGATACCAAGGTCCTCGGAAACTTAACGTACGTCAAATCGAACTGGAACAAGTTCATCGACAGGTCCATGAGCTGCATCTTCTTGTCCAACTCGAACAACATGGACGGGTCGCCCTGCAGCTTGTTCGACGACAGGTCTAAATAGCTAAACGCTTTCTTTCCCATCGAGGACGGAATCGACCCCGAGAGCTTGTTGTGTGACATATAGAGGCAGAAATCAGGGACCTTGAATTCTCCGAAGGTGTCTGGGATTGGCCCGCCCAGATTGTTTCGGTCTAGGCGGAGCCCGCCTAGATTAGGAAGCAAACCAATAGAGGCCGGGATGGTGCCCACTATTTTGTTGAACGACAAGTCGATGAACTCAAGGCTCTTCATGGTTCCGATGATTTCGGGGATGGCCAGAGATGCCTGTCCATGTTATCTGGAGGAACCGAAGCATGGTGAGTTTGGCAATGGTGGTCGGGATTTCTCCGATGAGGTCGGGTACTTGTGGAAAAGGATGTTTTGGAGGTACTGGAGGTCACCGATTTGCCGGGGAATCGGTCCCTTGAGGTCCCCGTAGCTGAAGCTGATGGAGTAGATCCGGTGGTAATTCTCGTCGCACAAGACATTGGTCCAGTCGCAACAATCTGTATTTGGGTCCCACGAGACGAGGATGTAGGGATTGTGGAATTCTCTCTTGATTTGGAGGAGGACTTCCTTGTCATGGGGGGTCGCAGAGCTCGGTAAGGGAAGGGTGAAGAAAGATGGAGAATTGGAGAGAGAAGTAGATGATGATTGGCATACTGGTCACCATTTGCAACTTTCCAGTGTCTGATGTGGTTGGGTGTGCAAGTTAGAATGCATGAATTATTGGATTTATAGCTAGGGCTTGTGAATTGTGGCCATGTTAACTAAATAAAAATAATAATAATTGGATATTATTTAACATGAAAAGAAAAAAAATAAATATTTCTTTTTTTCTTTTTTCCTGTTGATATTTCCCGCTTTATGTGTGAAAAAGGGGAGGAAAAAAAAGGTCCCATACTTTATCTGTTTACTGTCACATAATCTATGGGCTGGTAATTAAGTACCAGTACAAATAATGAAAAAGGACAAAGATGGACCATCATAAAAGGTTTCTTCGCCTCGCTTAACTACCAAAGAAAAAAGAGGTTTCTTCAAGCTTTTTTTAATAAAAAGTCCATGTGTTAAAAATTATACTAAAATTAGTCCTCAAATTAAAAAATGTGATATTATTAGTCTCTCTGTTACAGAGATGTTAATGATAAGAAATTCTATCAAATTTACAAGAAAAAGAATGTCATCCCTTTGTGAAACAAATGAACAAAAAACATTAATTATCAATACCTTAGATCTCATTTTAAATTATTTTCTCTTTCTTTTCAGAAAGCAAAAGTTTTTTTTTTAATTTTTTTCTTTTTGTTTTTTGTTCTTTTATTATTCATAACTATCTGCTTAAAATTAAGGAAATTAAGTGTTTTTGAAAAAATTTTCAAACGCAAGTTTTTTTCCTCATAATTAGATTCTTTTTGTTTCTAAAGTTGTGTCCAAAATTGAGGATTAGGGATGAGGGCGGGATACTAGTCTAGGTCAAGAGGCTAGGACCAAGGGATATCTTATGACTAAGGTTAAAGTTGAGATGCAATAGGGGCTTATCCCAATCTCAATCTTGCTCCAACTCCAACCACCCTAAATTTGACCTTAATCCCAACCTCGTTCTCTAATCTTGGCCTCGTCTGAACCCCAACATTGAACAGTACTACCTCATCTCTTGGCGCCGACCCTAGCTAAGTCCAAGCCCCATTCCAATATTACTTCCAAAGAAGAAATTTTTGTTTCCTTGATTTAAAAAAAAAAAGAAACATAAAAGTAAAACAAGATTATCATAATTAAGGTGAATAGTTTAGAACAGTCTGAAGTTACACATATTTATTGTTTTCTACCTATTATTTCACATAGGGAGTAATTTTGGGATTAGTTTTTAGTCAAGTAACTAAATTTTGTACAATTTAGTTAAGTTTTCCATTCATTATTCACAATAAAAATAATTGAATTTGTTATATAAATAAATTTGATCACAGAGTTATCGCTAAAACAGATATCCCTTTTGTTAGCTAGTAGAAAACATTATCAATGGGCATCAATAGTGTTTTAGGGAACCCTAAGACAACAGATTCTATTAAACTCAAAGATATTATAAATTCATTATCTAATACATAGTTAATCTATCTGAAAATGGTTTGTTTTGAATCCTAAGTATATTTTGGCATTTTTTGGCCATTCTTCAAAATTATCGTATGATTGTTGTTCTACAATAATTATGCTTCTTTGGCTTGATCCACGATGCCCACATAAACACAGATTTTTTTTTTTTAAACTCTTGTAGGTTCTTTCTTCTAAGTTTTACTAAGGTTCTTAATGAGGTCTATTTAATTCATGATTTTCAAAGCATCAAATGCAATCCACAATAATTTGAAAGGGGTTTTAAAGTAAGAAAATCATAGCTCCAAGATTAATTCATAGATTTGTATAGCAGTTTAAACATTGGGCAACTTATAAGAATGCCCTCTAAAAGGGCATCTTTTTAAGATTACCCTCCTTAAAGGCTTTTTTCAAAACTGTCTTTTTTATTAAAAAATATGATTTATTAAAAGTCTAAATTACCCTTCTTTCTTACTCCCTCATGATAGATGTCATCCTGGAACCTGCCGGAACCTGTTAGGCTTCATCTTAGAACCCATCAAGTTCTATCCCAATACCTATTAGAACCCGCCTAGGTTCTAGCCTAAAACCCACCAAATTCTGTCCTAAAAGCCACAAAATTCTGATATATTTTCTTTGAAATAAAGAAATATCAACAACCTCTAGTCGTTGGCCTAAGTGTCAAATTGTAACTTGGTAGGTTCTAAAGTTAGAACCTATTAGATTTTAATATATTTTCTTTGAAATAAAGAAGCATCAACTACCTCCAATATCTGGTGTGTGGTGCCAAAGAATAATGAAACTTGTCACGTTTTGTCCTGAAACCCGCTAGATTCTATCCTAGAATCCATCAAATTCCAAAGTAAAAAAACAAAATTTAAAATAATTATTATAAAAACATTAAATAAACCAGATTGCAAAATTTCCAAACTCAATAATTGTCAAAACCTGTTCATGCTCCTTTCTCATTCAAGCTATGCTACACAGCCTACACTTCTATTAACATAACTTGTCAAATGAATAAATATACTCCATGGCGTAGAGGGTGAAATATAGGCACACCGAACAAGCCAACCTTGTGTTATTTATCTCTCTCACTTTAAAGTAGCGACAAATAAAATCACTAATGAAGTAACCTACCTAAAATGTCAAACCAAAGCACTCAAATTCCATTCTCCTACTGCCTTCACCAAATTTTTAACGGAATTCCTCAACAATTTCATTTTTTAGGTAAATAAAATTTCATTTTTAGGGTCTATCTTCCAAGAGAGTCAATAGTGAAAATTTTTCAAGAGGTCCTGATGATTTGAAAGTCTCGTTTGGTCCCAAGGTTGACTTGACTAAATAGAGAACCAAAGAATTTGGTTATTCGCACATGTTAGCTATTGAGTAAACAATCAAGGATAATAATGAAACAATATATATATATATATATATATATATATATATATATATATCTATCTTGCAAATATTCTGCACAATACAGATTCTAACCAAGACCTGATCCTCATAGATAACCTGAGACCATTATTAACATAAACTACAAAAAAGTTGATCAAATAAAAAATAACAAAAGCAGAGAAATTCATTTTTCCTCCTGAGCTAACCACAATAACAGAATGTTGATAGCAGTAACAAGATTATTCAATAGACCGGGTGTACTATGTTATTTTGCTTACGTGATACACCCGTCCAATACAAATTAAACATTTGGCTAATTTTTGTTATTAACTTGCTCTTTTCTAATAACAATGATAAAACAAAAACAAAAACACCAAAACATAGAATCTCAAATAGAAGCCGGTGTCACCTCCGAATTTAAGACCATTCCATAAAATTCATCGTATGACTACGTATATATATGCATATTTCCCAACACACATGCCATGGAAAAATGCAGTCCCTTCTGTGCTATATTTGCTAGGCTTCTATAGACCCTCCTTGATAGGAAAAACATGTCCAATTTCACTTTTAAAACCAAATCACGTTTAATTTGATGAACCATTCTTGATATGAAATCAATTTAGTTCTGAAAGTGAACAAAAATTGCTATTCTGGAATATTAGGCTTGAAATCTCCTAATTCAGGATCAATCTAGATATTAATTATGTTGGGATGGGATTCAGTTTTGGGCTTTGATGAAATCCTTTTTTTTTTTCTTTTCTTTTCAAGCTGAAATTTTCACTAAGGCACAATATATCAAATTAACCTGGGCTTCTCGATCTAAAAAATTCAGAGATGTTCCTTTCGTTTCTAATTTCAGGCACAGCAGTTTCTAGCTGCTGTTGCTTGTATTTTTGCACTCGCCCCTTTTTTTATTTTTCCTTTTTAGAGGACTCCTTGTCCTCCTCCTCTGTTCTATCCTTCTTTCCCCCTTTCTTTTTTTTTTTAATTCATGCTTCTTTCCCTATTGATAAATCATAAAAGCTTTGTTTATTTACTAACTGTCTACAATAAGATATCTCAACCACTCAGCAAGTAAGTTACCAAAGTTTTTTAAAGTTAAATAATTAATATAAGGAATTCTGGTAGGGATAATTATTGTGAATTTGATTTAACAATTAATGTTTTGCACATTAGGCAAGAGAGAGTTAATAACAAAAAGCTAACATGAATAAACCAGTCAAATATTTAATTTTTTTTTGAATAGGTGTACCACGTAAACAAAATATTATGGTATATTAGGTCTACGAATAATTCCTTAAAAGAAAAGACATAGACATAATAAAACAAAACTTAACAAACAGTATTCTTATATTTTTTAATCACCAGCACGTTTTCATCAATCAAGGAATATTACACTTGTAATGAAAAGCAATCAATTAGTCTTATTGATACCAATACCGAGATTTCTAGGACTTAAGCAGTATGAATTCTCACAATTTTACCTCTCCAGAGTGAGCGAAGCAGCTAAGGAGGTAGTTCATGTCCATCCACTGCTGAAGGTCCCTGATCCAGAGTGATTGAATCTCATCGGATCTCGTCGAGATCTCAAAGCTTGAGGACGAAATGGAGACCAACATATTTGGGCGACTCGGATCAACGATGTGAGGAGCTTCAACGGCAATTTGGAAGCTTCGACAGCTTGAACAACGAGATTCTTAGGGTAGACGGCTCGAACAATCGCGACGACGACGATTAGAGAGAGGAAAAAACAGCAACAATGAAGATGATGGCATCGTCCTAGGCTGGCAAAGGAGCGTCGCGATTCGCAGCTGTCGATGACCCAAAACCGAACACTCCAATCGCGACTTCTTATAGAAACCCTTGGATCGTGACTTCTCAGTGGCTCCCGTTGTTTGACTACTTCGCGGCGGTGATCAGGGCGAAGATCGGATTGGTAGTGGCTACACGTGATGTTGGTCAGGAGGAGAGAGAGTGGGAGAGGGCAGAGAGAAGAGAGGAGAAAGAGAGCGAAGAGTGCTGAGAAAAAGAAAGGAGAGAGAACATGGGAGGCTGAGAGATCGAAGAGGGGAGAGAGAGTGGGGAAGGCTCAAGAGAGAGGCAGATAGAGAGAGAAGAATTAGGGTTTTAAAATTTTAAAAGTGAATTATAATAGGAAAAATAAAAAATTTGCAATTAGTACTTACAAAATAAAATAAAAAAGGTAGCTTTAAAAAGTCAAAAGAAAAATAATTTTAATAAGTGATTTATTTTAGGCATATCTTGTGTATTTTTATCTTAAATATTTTTATTGTATTTCCTCCAAAAAAAAATTGAATTTCTATTGAAAGTTGTGAAGAAAGAGCCCATTAAGTTTTTCTTAAGCTCTTTATGCGTTAGTTTGTAAGTGCTTTTTTCTTTTTTTCTTTTTTTTTTTTAAATCTGCTTACTAAAAAAGACACTGAAATTGTTATTCCTAAGATAAGAGAACTTCGCCAAACCATCCCCACCTCCCCCCCCCCCCCCCCCCCACACAACAACAACAAAAAGAAAAAAAGAAAAAAAAACCTGTAGATAACAAAAAAGAAAAAAGAAAATATTTATTGCAATTATTTTAAATGATATATAAAGTTTCATTCATATGAAATCATTTGCCGTTCCTCTTATTTTATTTTATTTTTATTTTTTTGCAGTGTTATGAAGTTACTTTTGGGTTTATTAAGAAAATGATAAGTTGGAAACAGGTCCCAAAACATGAGCTGTGTACATGTACTATAATTATATTTGAAAACGTCGTGAGAAACTGATATACAGGTTATGGATCCAAATAGAGTAGCAAGGTTTTTCATCTCGCCCAAAATATAGAAGGCAGGTCAAGGATTTTACTAATTAAGAACTACATCTATATGTGTGCTTGATGTAATGGGTGAATTGTTGGATCATCAATGTCAATGAAATATATGTTATGTGTGAGGCTTTTCCATGCTAAATAAGGCACAAGCAATAACATATATATATATATATATATATATATATTATAGCTTTATATGTCCCACTACGTATCTATATAATAAAGCTTGAATGTATACTTTTGTCAATAATCAATTAGAATAAGTTAAACGCATGATTTAAAGCGCTTTAGTCATTCTTATACATTTCATCCATAACCTTATTTAGTTTTTGAGTTTTTTGTATATCAACAAAACTTGCTTGCTTGTTTTTTTTTTTTGTTTCACCATAACAAATTTGAGATTATACAACCCTCATTTAACGACTTTTTCTCAAAAACTGTCGTGATAAGAGGAAAAAACGTGGGAAGTTACGACCAAGAAGACGAAAATTGTCGTGGTATAGGGCGGGTGTCTACCACGACAGTTTTTTAAATCGTCAAGGTATCCAAGGTGTATAACAATGGTTTTTTAAAAAACCATTGTGATGGAGAAGCAGCGTACCATGACGGTTTTTGGAAGAAACTGTCATGGTACATGACTTAAAATCCCTTTTCTCACCTCGATAATCAGACACAAATTAGAAACTCAACTCTCAAATACAAATACAGACCCCTTCGAAACCACTACTGCCATCCCTCTCCGCCTTCATCCTCCTTAATCTCCTTCATAATTGTAAGTTTTTGTTAGAAATTGATAAATTGGCATTGATTTTGTTGTTTAATCCGTGTCTATTATATTGTGGATGGCCATGGTTAATTTGTTTTATGCTGGGTATGTGTAATTTATTTTATGATGGGTGAATATTTTTGTTTTATAATTAGAATATGATGGGGATGTGTAATTTGTGAAATTATTTTTAATTGAATTGCTGTTTATTATTAATTGATAAATTGGTATTGATTTTGTTGTTTAATCTATGTTTATTGTGTTGTGGATGAGTATGATTAATTTGTTTTATAATGGGTGAATGTTTTTGTTTTATGATTAGAATATGATGGGCATGTGTAATTTGTGAAATTATTTTTAATTGAATTGTTATTTATTATTTCGATTTAGGAATTGCAAAATACATAGGAATGGATGTGGGATTTTCGATTGCCTAGAGAATATGTGAATGGTGTGGAAGAGTTCTTAGATTTTGCCAAAACTCATGCCAATTGTGATAAAATTCGGTGTCCATGTGTTCAATGTGGAAACCATAGATTGTATCTAATTCCAGTTGTAGAGGAAATTTATTTCGAAATAGAATTATAAGTAGTTATCAAACGTGTTATTTTCATGGTGAGTCTAAGTTCAATCCAACTTTAGTAAGTAAAGAAAAGGAAGCTATTGTGGAGGATAATATGAATGATTACAACAATATGGTTGACATGGTCAATGATTTGAAAGAACACTTCTTACACCGTTCGGATTTATTTGAGACAATGATGAATGATGCCGAGACACCCATGTATGAGGGGTGTACCAATTTCACCAAATTATCCGCTTTACTTGGATTGTGAAATTTGAAAGCGTCGGGTGGGTGGGCAAATTCTAGTTTTATAAAACTTTTGAAATTTCTAGGAAGGCTTCTATTAAAGGGTAATAAATTATCAACTAGTATGTATAAGGCTAAGAAAAGTTTTACAAAAGTAAAACAATCACAACCTAAGGTAGAACAAGAATAAGAACAACCCGTTGCGAATAAGCTACTGCTTGCATTTAACTTCTCTTCAGTACCTCCATAATTTATGCAATTGGCTTTATACGCACCTTCTTTTATGTGCAATGGGTTGATGATTTAGTGCCCGATACTAGGAAATGACATTGGCAATGAATTGCCTATCTATATGGGATATGAAGACATTGATTACGTCATCACTTTTGATCAAATCGAGGCAAACTGTATCATTGTATACTTTAAGTAATAACTCTATCCTTAATTCCTAATTTTTAAAATCTAAGTAGAGTTATAAGGTGCTTTCAAATAATTGAGTGTATTGTTTTTTATTGTAGTTTTTTTACAGACTATTATGAACTTCAATGCAAGGCGCACAATTTCGACTTCATATCTTCAGCAATTGTATCAAGTGCTACAAGAGACCTACAGAGTGACTGCAAAGAGCACGCCACGTCATTCTTCTACCTATTAGCTTAAGCATCGATAGGGAAATTATTCTTCGTGCCATACAATGTTGGAAAACATTGAGTGTTGGCACTTACTTCACCATGAGATAACCAAATATATTGGTTTGATCCCCTTGGACTCCTACCATGTGATGATTTCATATCACTCACGAGATTATAAGTATTAATGTTGTCTTATAAAATTAACTGTGTTAAGTTTTATATAATTGTATTGTCTATTAATTCATTTAATCATAAGACATTGTTAGAGTGCTAAATGATTGGAAGCTTCAAGCGGAAAGCGGTGTTACATTCCTACCAAACGGAACGCTATATTCCAAATGTAAGTATCCAAGACAACAAGGAAATGTAGAATGTGGTTTTTTTATTCAATGTTTCATCCGAGATATAATTAATAATGGTATACAAGTCCTAGCAAAAGAAGAATTTTATATACATGTGGATATAAATAAAGTTAGAATAGAGTGGGTACAATTTGTAAATAGGTAGTCATTTTTAGATAGAGAAAGTAGATAAATAATTGCGCAAAACAGCTCAAATGTAAGTGATCTTATAAATACCTCATAATTTCAATATACACCATTTTTTTGTATGCAATTAGGGCCTTGTTATAATGGATAACACACAGGACTGCTATCCTGTGGGAAATCAAAAATTTTAGCGATTTTTTATTATGCAATACCAATTTTTATGACGGTTTTAGCAAAAAAAAAAAAACGTCGTAGAAATGTTGTACTTGGACTAACATTCCATAACAGTTTTCCTAAAAACGGTCATGGAATGTGAAGTTTCCACAACAATTTTAGGAAAACCGTCGTGAAAAATTGAATTTTTCACGGCGATTTTTTGAAAAACTGTCATGAAAGAGGTCCCCCACACACCTCAAATTGAAGCTTATTTTGAGGTTCCACAATGATAAAAAACCATGTGAAAACTCGATTTTTGTACCACGACTGAGGTTTTTACGACGGTTGTAACCATCGTGGAATTCCTAGTCTGTAGTAGTATTTATAATTCTAGTGTTTTTTTTATAAGAAGAATCACTCTCGATCCAAAAAAAAGTGCTAACATTAGCGTTTCATGTAAGTTCTGATTTGAAAGCCTAAAGAATTCCTAAAGACAAGTAAAATATCCTTTATAGAAACCTCTGTAAATGAGAAAAAAAACATAAACACAGCTCGCGGGACTAGGACTCCCATTAGCAGCACCATTCGTGTTAACTTTTATACAATTTGGAGGATTAGCTATCAAATAACTTCTATGATCCACGAGGCCACTCTAGCCCTACCAATTATATTAATCCTCCGAAAAATCAACTCCGAAAAATCTAGGGCCTTCAGTAGTGTTGTTCATTAGTACCAGAATGAAATGCAATTAGCTTCAAGAACGCAAGCGTAAATCATAGATTCTGCCTTATGCCAAGCAGTCTTTTCATCTTCCAAAAAAAAAAAAATTATTTGTAGATTTTTCAAATGGTCCATGTAGAAAGATTTTTGTATAAAGTTTCTTTTGCAACGAACCCAAAGACTACGGGAAAAAATACAATGCAAGAATAAGTGGTCCATTGCCTCTCCCTTTTAGAAACAAAAGTGAGAAATAGAGTGCATGTGATAAACACATTGCTTGATTAAGAGTGTCTCCATAGCTCTTTTCCAAAGAAATGTTTTTGTGACAGGAGCATCTTTTTTGCTGCTAATAATTGAGAAAGTCTTTAACAGTTGGAAGACCTTTAGAGTAATGAGTCCAGACAAGAGTGTCCTCAAGATTAGGAAAGAAATCAAGCGTTTCTAATGTTTTCAACAATATCGTAATAACCATAAAAGGAAAAAAAAATAAAAAAAGTTAGAAGGGGCCACCAAATTTTTATCAACAATAAATAAAATCCCCTTCAGTTTAGCGGATAGAGACATGTCCTCCATATATGAAGTAAGCTCAAATACAAAAACCAATGTGGCCGAACGCCTAAGCTGCCTTTAGAATTCGATGCGCAACACTTGTTCAGGATACAAAAATGAGTTTCTTTTTGTCAAACATTACCGGAACAATTGAAATTCTTCGTGGAAGAACCCAACAGGTTGATGAGGCAAAAGGCCATTTTTAGGCCATAAAATAGTGATCCAGCAGATTTGTGAAAGTTTAGTTGTTTAATGTAAGTCTTCCTGCCATTGGCAAAGTCTCAGTGTTTCACTTAAAAAGTTATAAATTCTCTTTATAATCAGCTAAAGGTTGAAGCCATCTGCATTTAGGAACGCCCTTAAAACGAGGCGCACCAAGATACCTTATCTCATGCGCCTAGGAATAAACTTGTCCAGAAAGACATTGTATTTTCATTTCTAATTACATGACACAATTGTGGATGCAACTGAAAATTTTCCCACAGGCGTAAATTTTGTATAGTAGCTCTACAGAAAAGAATCACATCATAAGGTGCCTCAAGGACAAACCTCCATGGTGGAATTGGATTGGCATCAGCTTCCGGCCTCCACTCTGTCTTAGGAGACGAGACGAATCAATTTCATGTTGAGTTCCTTATAGAGCTCTACAAGCTTGTGCAAACAGCTAAAATTCCATTCTTTAAGAGACTACTTGAGTAACCTTAGTTTTTGTGAAAATTCTAAAACAACTAAAAATTTGTGTGGGAAAACCAGAAATATATTTAAAAATTTGGCTTAGAGGCGACCGAGATAACAGTAAAGGAAAACAACACTACAAAAAATAGACTTTAAGTAACAACAGTTACAACAAAATGTTGTAACTAATATGCATTTAATTACAAACTTTAGTTTAATTTTTTTTTGTGACTAAAACTTTTAACCACAAGATTTTTAGTTTTAATCATAATAAAAATTAAACTGAAGTTTGTGACTAATTGTACATTAGTCATAATATTTTGTTGTGACTAAAAGTTTTATTAAAAATTGTTGTGATTAAAAGTCCAATTTTTTGCAGTGCAATGATGTAGTGATAATGACAACTGTTGTTTAGGATGGTGACAAAGATTAAGGCGGCATAGGGGTGCCAGTATGGCAGAGACAAAGAAGGCAAAGAAATGGAAGAGCTCATTAGCGTACGTAGGTGGTGGGAATTTGAGAATTATACATTCAATCCGCAACCAAATTTAAGTTCAAATTGGATCAAATAATCTTTTTTTTACCAATTTTTTCTCTCTGTCTTTTCGGTTGAGGGCTTTATTCTGGTTGGTATTTACGTTTGCCTTTAGCACAGGGCTATTTTGTTGGTTGTCTTTCTTCTTCTTGTTATTTTTTTCAATCCTTTTTTATTGGATTCTATTCTATCTTGTTTTCCTTTTTTTCCTTTTCTCTTGTATTTTTTTCTATTTTTATTAATAAATTTGAGTGAAGTGTCTACTGGTTGAGTTGGTAGTTAGTAGGCTCTAGCCTAGTTAGGATGTATTATGTTATTCTTATTTATTTGCCTCCCCTCTTTATTTATATATATATATATATATATATATGTATATATATTAAAGTTTAAGTTATAATCAAAGACAAGCTTTGGCGAAGTAGCAATTTGGATGGAATGATTGAATTTTTGGGCTGAGAAAAAATGATTTCCTTTCTTTCTTTTTTTTTTTTTAAACACGTGGGGAGGGATGGTAATTTAGATCTTGAGGTGAAGTTAGCATGAAGTTACTGCTAAATTAATATGCCTTAACGTAATAGATTTCTCCTAAGTTTTTTAAAGGAATTTTTACGATAAGAAGTATACCACCAATATATATGTCTCTATTTTTAGTCATCAGATCTATATAAAAAATTATTTATTCTATATGTTTTATATTTTAGTATAATATTGATAGAATCTAATAACTAGAAATATGCACGCGATTGGTATCAGGTGCCCCAAAAAAAAAACTTCTAAAGCAATAGTTTACAAATCTTTTTTTTCCTCTGAGTGATCTTGAACTCCCTATTTATATATTTATCAAATCGATCGTTTCACTGGTAGATTGCATTATTGTGCATGACATTTCTTTATTTCAATCACTGCTAAAAAGAGAAAAATAATAATATTATTAAGAGAAAAATAATATCAATATGAATAAATTTCTGTTTCATTCGCCAGAGTGTGTGTGTGTGTGTGTGTGTGTGTGTATTGCTTGAAAGAATGTTTTTCATAACTTGTGAAAAAAAAAGGAACGAATTCTTCACTCTAATGAAAAAATAAAGCGAAATAAAGAATGTAAACCGATGATTAGAACTTTTCCCAGCTAACGTTGAAGGCCTATTTGATGTAGCGTTACCAAATTTTGTCTCCAATCATATTCCAGATCACGATCTTTTAAGAAGCAAATTAAAACAGTTTGCCACCTAGTTACTTAAATTTTCCGAGAACTTCATTTTCTTTTGATTCAGCATGGCGAACTACCGCCTCATAATTGTTCTTAGTTTTAATTATGTTGTTAGTCAGCTCAACAAGTGTTGGCAGGTAGTCTTTGCGGGAAGTAGAGAAGCCCCACGGGGATTTTGCTTCTTGCACTTGTTTGTTGCGATTAAAATTTTCCTCTCCGATCAGTCAAAGCATGACACACAATATTATGATCAGGGGCGAAGCTAGGGACGAGCGTAGATGGCTGCTCTTTTGTGAATTTTTTTTATAATTTATATTTGAAATTTTATAAAAACTGTATTTTGCCTCTTTAAAATTATATTTTGGCCCTGTAAAATTATATTTGACCCTTCTAAAATCAATTTTGAGTATCTCAAACATTGGCTCTTTGTTATTAATTTCTTTTAGCTCCGCACCTAATTATAATGGCTGCAAAAGTCTCGAAATTCTTGCATTCTAGTTATGTGAAAAATATGGTCTTTTCTTTCAAACAGTAGAGAAGATAGAGGACTTGAGCGAGAAAAAGGGAGAGAGAGAATATAGAGGTCTCTTGCCATATCCGTTCCACCAAAATACAAGCACGAAGACCAACATCACCCCCCTAGGGTTGTGATCAACAATAGGAGTGCAAGCACTCATGGCAATGTCTGTCAAAACATACGCATCCTAACATTCAAGTCCAAGTTCAAAAAAAAAAAAACTAACTTGACTATCAGAGGGATGTTGCGTATGTGGATTGATGTCTTGACTACTAGTCCATGAAGCAGTAAAATTTCTGGCTCCCACTCCCCCGCCCCCCGGCCCTTAATTTTATTGCAGTCCATGCCTTATCATGATATGCTAGATTAGAGATGGATGTTATATTATCTTTCCAAGGAAATAAGTTTAGTGGAAAGTCGGTGAACAAGGAAAACCGACTTTCATGTGCGTGGTTAAAAATATTTGTTCTAGAAGTCTCTAATACATTTGGATGTTAATTTTTATTTCTAGACTTTATTTTGTAGTCATTTTTACATTCTAAAATTTTCTACTAGTTATTCCATTATAAAGCTCTTACATACTACACAGTATTTTTAATAAAAATTAGATCAAACCATTGATTCTAACCAATACTCCCAAATACTCTTTTAATAGATTTTTTTACTACTAGGCCATTTGGTACTTCATTTGAAATTAAAGTTTTAAGTTTTAAATCTATAGCATGTGAGACTTTTACACTACAATAACTTTCTATTTAACTGTTGAGAGTTTTACATTGTAATTACTAAAAACTAATGAGTTAAAACTTAAGTATCAAACGAAAGCTACATGTTAGTACAAAATTTATACTATAGAAAACACCAGTGCAACATATTCTGTCAATAAATTAGGAGCTGGCTGTTGATGAAATGCACCAGATGCTGGTTGATGGCGGTCAAATGGGGACGGCGCAAAGACACCTTGGCAATTGGAGCACAGAGCCTTGCCAAGCAATTCTCTTTAACTGGGGAATCCAATAGTACAGATTCTACAAAGCCCATGTTAAATATCAGAGGTGGCCTGGCGATCGATTAAGACCTTCCGTAAAGAAAAGCGAAGAGAGCAGCGGCGATTCCAACCGCCGTACCTCTGGGAAAAGCTCTAGGGCTAGGTACACGAGCCCTAGCAGGGAGAAAATTTTTAGTATCTCAGCAATAGTACTTTTATATGAATATATTTTGTATTCTAAAATAGACAAAAGTATAACTAACAAACACAAACACGCCATCTTAACCTTTATAATCTAAATGCGTTACAACATAGAAATTTGCCTAAAAGATCACCCAGAATATATAATTGACTACAATATAAATACATATATATGTTTTTTTTTCTCCTTTCAAACATTCACTACTAATAGGAATACAATTCAATATTCCATTATTAGTACTTCAGAAAGGCAAATGTTTACTAAAACGACATTGCCACAGGCACAGACCCAACTTGAAGAAAGTTCTAAGTGACCTGCATTTTCCTAAGGGACAACCGCATAAGCAAGTGTTGTGGAAGTAGGACGACCGAGGAAATTTCTGCATGTTTCCGCCGACCGGAATCTTTCCACAAAGTCTGTTGTAACTCACATTCAAGGTCCTTAAGTCTGTCAGCTCAGTCATTTCCTTCGGAAGAGACCCGAATATCTTGTTCTCGCTCAGATCCAAGAAGGTCAAGCTCCTCGGAAAGTCGAGTTTCGACACATCGAAACTCAACAAGTTCCCCGAGAGGTCGACGAGCTGCATCTTCGTCTTCGCCGTGAACAACGGGGCCACGTCGCCCTCGAGCTTATTATTCGAGAGGTCAAAGCTGTTGAAGTCCTTCTTCTCCATCGAGAGCGGGATTTTCCCCGAAAGTTGGTTATACGAGATGGAGAGATAAAAATCTTGTGAACTAAAGTCTCCAAACGACTCCGGGATCTGTCCAGAGAGTTGGTTCTTGTCCATGTGAAGCGATCTAAGGTTTGGCAACCAGCCCATGGATTTCGGGATTGACCCGGTGAGCCTATTGTTTGTGAGGTCGATAGACTCGACCTTCTTAAGATTGCCGATCTCTTCCGGGATAGGGCCCGAGATGTTTGTCCGGCTTATGGTGAGGTAGCGGAGCATGGTGATATTGCCGACGGTGGACGGGATCTGTCCGACGAGCTTTGGTAGGCCGTGGAAGTCGAGGGTTTCGAGGAATTCAAGGTTGCCGATCTGGGGAGGGATTTCTCCAGTGAGACTTCTGACGTCGACTAGCTTGATGGAGGTGATCCGGTTGCTGTTACTGCACTCGACGAGGTCCCAGTTGCAGCAGTCGGTAGATGGTTGCCAGGAGGCAAGGTCGTTTGGATTGTTGAAAGCTTTCTTGATCTGGAGAAGGGTTTCCCTGTCCCCGGGGTCACACACCTGGGAGAGAGAAGGGTGAAGAAGAAAGGCGGAGAAGATCAGGACGACGGGGTAGAGGATACTACTACTGTAGAATCTAGGCATTGTGGCCTCTATTATTATTATTTTCTAGTTTGTTGTTGGATGACAATGCTAATATAAGAATAATTTATTTTATAGGGTCTGATGAAATTTGAAGCAAAAAAAAAAGAGTAGAAATTTGAATTATTGATGTTTCCAATGTGATTGTCACGTGACGTGCTGCTAAAGTAGTAAAAATTGAAATAATGGAAAAAGAGGTACATAGACTTTATTATTATTATTGGGATAATAATGTATATAGACATGTCATGTTTATCCATGTATATAGCAAAAGAAGAAATGTCATGTTCTATCATGGTACCTTTTGTTGAATTAAAAGATTGGATTAGTCCTTCTCCAACCATCCGCACCCCTGTTTGAGAGTGATTAAACATCAATAAGGCCTAATAAGTTGCTTCTTGGAAAAGCCTTTTCGCTGCCAAGCCTTTATTTGAGCGATCAATAAGTGGGGATGCTCCTTCCTGCATGAGAAAACCTTTTTGGAACTGGTGAGGACACGTGCATTCTCCACATTTTCTGCATAGAAAAGATAAAAAAAACATATATATCTTATAAAATTTATTTTAATTTTATTACTCTCCTGATCATTTGGTTTAGTTTTTTTTTTTTAAAAAAAAGAAAAAGTAAAGTAGAGAATATTTAAAAGGAAATTGTTAATTGGAAAATTTAAGAGGAAAGCAACAAAAAATTAAAAAAGGAAGGACTAAATATACAAATATGAAAAAAGAAGAAAAAAATATGAAGCAAAAAGTAAGCAATGAATAAATACATAAGCAAAAGGAATAAGAAAAAAAGAGAAGAAAAGAAATCACACGTGTCAAACTCATA
Source organism: Artocarpus heterophyllus (assembly GCA_025403435.1). Classification (NCBI taxonomy): domain Eukaryota; kingdom Viridiplantae; phylum Streptophyta; class Magnoliopsida; order Rosales; family Moraceae; genus Artocarpus; species Artocarpus heterophyllus. The sequence continues at coordinate 10,867,530 of CM046352.1, forward strand.
TGCAAAAGCACATTAACATTTTTATAGATAGTATAGATGTCTCTTGTGTTTTTAATCTCATGCTAGTTAGTTGTTTCTTAAGAAAATCCAATCACAATATATATACATACATATATATACATATATATACAGCGAACTACAGATATGACGTCTTTAAGTTTACTCAATTTGGTCAACGTTGTGGTTGATTTGTTATTTCTTCCTTTTGTTGCTAAGCAAGTTTGATCTTAAGACAGCTTAAATTGGTGCTTAACGCTTTCAATTTTAAGAGGCCTCGTAATTTTTTTAGCCTATATTTTTGCTGTCCTTTGTGTATCATTTGATTTGTTTTTTTTTAGAAGCAAAAACTTAAATGTGGGGATACTCAATCATGTCACCTCACTCATCAACAAAAAGTCAATTAAATGTGTGGAGATTATCACAAACGTCAATTAAAAAAATTTCAAATAATGAACAATAAAATGGTAATTTTACCTCGAAATAAAAAGAAAAGAAAAGATCTTTTCTGTTTTAATTTAGAAAATCGTGTTTTTTCTTCTTATATTTATTACACCTTTATCTCTTCTTTTCTCAAAGTAAAAGTCTCTTCTCTCTCTAAGATGTCCCTTCTTTTTTTTTTTCTTAACAATTGAGGACAGTTCAGTGTTCTCATGCACATTTTTTCTTCTCCTGAAGAGAGAGACGACGTACAATGATGGCATGGTGAGTAGGTCAGTGATGGTACATATAGAAGAAGTTGGTCGCTGGATGAGAAGGTTAGGGTTCTATTTAGGGGTGAACAACGGGTGGGTAGGCGGTTTTTGGGCGGGTGCGGGGCGGTTTTTTTAAGTGGCGGGTTGGCGATTAACCAACCCACAAACCGCCCATGGAGTGGCGGGCGGTTTCGGTTTGGGGGCGGGCGGGTGCGGGCGGGTTGGGCGGGTTGGGTCTACACTAATGTACAATATAATTTTTTGAGCTATTTTTTATTAAAAAAAAGTGAAGAAAATTTGTAGAAAATATAAGACGATAATGTATGAAGCATTCTCAACAACAACCAAGTTTGACGCCTAAAGACAATAACCATATTCACAACAAATTAAGAAACATAATCATTCATTGCAACAAGAAACATCAACTATATATGAAGTGATGAACAAAGTCAAGAATTCTTGTTCTTCCATAAAACCTGTTCATTGGGTTCGAAAATAACAGGATACTACAGATGAAATGATGAACAAAGTCAAATATTCTTTTTCTTTTTAAAGAATGAGGAGTGGGAGAGGTTTAGATTAAGATTTTTTTTTTTTTTTTTTTTGAGAATTAGGCGGGCGGGTTCGGGTTGAACCCGCCCCCTAAAATTTAAAACCGTACCCGCCAGCCAATATATGTAGGCGGGCGGGTTGAACCCGCCAATAGGCGGGTTGAACCCGCATAGTCTTTTTTTTGGGCGGACGGGCGGCGGTTGCGGGCGGCCGGCGGTTGCGGGGCGGTTTTTGTGCACCCCTAGTTCTATTTCATAAGTTAGTCTTCTTTGAATATGTTGGTTCTTTTATTTGATTTTGTTTATTTGGATGTTGATAATGAGTGATTATGAAAAGAATAATTATAAAGCATGGAAAAGCGCATCTTATATATATAGAATTTCTTTTAATAATCAATAAAAAATAATCTACATATAATATAATAAAAAAATTTATATAAAGGTACCTATTTTAAAAATAAAAATTATATACTATGGAGGTTTGGTGGATGGTTTGGGTGGGTGGTTTGAAAATACAAACTACTAACTAAACTACTTAAAATATTTGGGTAAAAAAACTACCTAGACCATCCAAGATTAAAATAAAAACCACCAGTTTAATTTGAAATGAACGGTTTGGGCGTATTGGTGTTTTTAATCACCCCTATATTTTAGTATTCTTCAATGCAGAAGTTAGTAACCTTCCTTTGCTTGTCAAATATGCAGAACCCCTTATAACAAATAACTGAGTTTTACATCAATAAATATAATATTCTGCTTGAAGAATTTTTTCCCTGCCTTGGAAATTTGAGAGTACATCTATAAAAAATCTTTTGGGTTAGATATATGAGAGATGATTCAAAAAGATGGTTAGTCGTTCAATCACAAATAGGGTTGTGTAGTTGTAGCTTTTCTTTTGTGAAACATCTTGGTTTGATTTTGTTTTTTTTAAATGCTATAGTTCAAGTTTGGAGGCACAAGATAATTTAATAGTTACTAAAAAATGTTGAAATCGTTCAAGTAATAAGTGTTATATATAATTCTCCTAAAAATAAGTGTTATATAATTACTTTATTTGAAGCTGAAACCTTTTTTTTCCCAAAAGTAATTTTTTAAAAAAATTTGAATTTTTTTGGTGAAGTTCAAGAACCAAGGCCCCAAGCTCACTCTTCTACATTTTCTTCGGAAGATCTCAAAATTGCTACAAGTCATTAGCTGATTACAGCTCTGTGATTTACGTTAAAATTATGATCTTTTTTTTAAGTTCAAGTCCAAAAAAACCTTGGTAGAGAAAATTTTAGACACGTGGCATATGAGGAGGGTGGCAACTGACGTATCAGTTGAGCACTAGCCCTTGATTAAAAAAAAAAAATTATGTTAGGAGGTGATAAACAAATTATCCACTTAAATCATAGTTAAAAAAATTCTTAAAATAAATGCTAATTAATTATTAAAATAATATTTTTTTCTCAACTATTTACTTTTTACAACTTTAAATTTATATCAAACAACTAATATGACAGCAACCATTTAATACATAACCATTAAAACCTGTGTGTATATTTTTTCCCTTTCAAACAAATACTAACGCTGATACATTTCATTATTCCAGTATTAGTAGTTTAGAAAGGCAGATATCTACTCAGAGTACATTCCACCAGACACACACCTAAGGTAATGATATCCGCAAGCGACATGCAGTTTTGTAGGGGACAACCGCACAAGCAAATGTTGTGGAGGTAGGCCGATGGACCAAATTTCTGCAAGTTTCCACCGACCGGAATCTTCCCGCAAAGTCTGTTGTAACTCACATTCAATCTCTTCAAACTTGTCAGCTTAGTCATTTCCTTCGGAAGAGAACCGAATACCTTGTTCTCGCTCAGGTAAAAGGAGATCAAGCTCCTGGGAAAGTCGATTTTCGACAAATCAAAACTCATCAAGTTCCTCGAGAGGTTGATAAGCTGCATCTTCTTGTCGCCCTAGAGCTTATTCTCTGAGAGGTCTAAGTAGGTGAAGTCCTTCTTCTCCATCGAGAGCGGGATTTTCCCGATAGCTGGTTGTGCGACATGTAGAGACAAAAGTCATCTCCTGTAAAGTCTCCGAACGACTCCGGTATCTCTCCAGTGACTTTGTTCTTGTCCAGGTGGAGCCCGCCTAGTTTTGGCAACCAACCGATGGATTTCGGGATCGACCCGGGGAGCCCATTGTTGGAGAGGTCGATGTAGGTTATTGAGACATTCATAACAACCATAAATCATAGAAAGCGGAAGCATATTGGATCGAATTTATTACCTCTAGCCATTGCTCTGTTTTTCCACGAATTTTGCACACTGTGTTCCGTGAATTTTTTGATTTTCTGGACACTCACAAATCCACTCAGATGGTGTATTTTGTTTTTAGAAATGTATGCCCAGGGACCAGAGAATTAAAATTCTCAGAATTCTCGTGTATATTTCCGTGACCATCACACGACCTTTTGTAAGGGCTGCCTGCCGAACGGTTATTTTGACAATTAACCATTCGGCGGTTGATGCTAATGAGTTATTCTCCACGTGGGCCAATTAGAGTCCAACATTCTCCCACTTGGCCCATACTTCCCATCAACCATCGCAATAAGAAACAAAATACATGAATCATGGCGATAAGTCCTCTAAATGATGAGTATTATCTTCCATGCATCACAATATATCTTGCCTCTTAAGATTTACCCTTATATCTTAATGAACAAACCCTATGTTTATTCTAGGTCTAAACTTTAGTGATATTTCTCAGAAATAAAGTTATGCACTGAACTGAAGATGAAATGAGAAAATATCATAAATATAGAGTTTCATAACAAAGTACAACAAATTACATGAGGAAACCAAGTCCCATTTTGTCCACATGATCCTTAAATTTTACTGGTGGCATGCCTTTAGTCAAGGGATCGGCAATCATCAATTCAGTGCTTATGTGTTCAATGACCACTGCTTTATCCTTAACACGCTCTCTTATGGCCAGATATTTAATGTCGATATGTTTGCTTTGACTACCGCTCTTGTTGTTTCTAGCCATAAAAACAGCAGCTGAATTGTCACAGAATATCTTCAATGGCCTAGAGATAGAATCCACAATCCTAAGCCCAGAAATGAAACTCTTGATCCATACACCATGTGAGGTAGCCTCAAAACAGGATACGAACTCGGCCTCCATAGTGAAAGTAGCAGTCAAGGTTTGTTTGGCGCTCCTCCATGAAATAGCTCTACCAGCTAGCATGAAAATGTATCCGGAAGTTGATTTTCATGAATCAATGCAGCCAGCAAAGTCAGAATCAGAGTAGCCAATGACTTCCAAGTTGTCAGTCTGTCTATACATAAGCATATAGTCTTTGGTTCTTTGTAGGACCTCATCACCTTCTTTGTAGCCTTCTAGTGGTCTAATCCTGGATCACTCTGATATCTGCCCAACATTCCTACAGCAAATGCAATGTCAGGTCTTGTGCAAACCTGAGCATACATAAGGCTTCCAACAGCTGAAGCATATGGAATGTTGTGCATCTGTTCTCTTTCAAGGTCATTTTTCGGGCACTGATTTAAATTGAATCTGTCACCCTTCACAATATGAGCTATATTCGGTGAACAATTTTTCATCCAAAATCTCTCCAAAACTTTGTTGATATAGGCCTCTTGAGACAGACCCAAAGTGCCTTTATATCTGTCTCTATGTATCTTAATGCCTATAACGAAGGATGCATCACCCATATCCTTCATGTCAAAGTTTTTAGAGAGGAATTGTTTTACCTCATGTAGCATACCCTTGTCATTGGTTGCAAGTAGAATGTCATTCACATATAGAACCAGGAAACAAATTTTACTCCCATTGACCTTCTGGTATATACATTGATCCATGATGTTCTCTACAAATCCAAATGAAGATATGACATCATGAAATTTTAAATACTACTGACGGGAGGCCTGCTTTAACCCATATATGGATTTCTTAAGCTTACATACCAACTGCTCACCATTACTAAAGGAGAATCTTTTTGGTTGTTTCATATAAACCTCTTCCTCTAGTTCACCATTGAGAAACGCCGTTTTCACATCCATCTGTTGCAACTCTAAGTCAAAATGAGCAACAAGTGCCAAGATAATGCAAAGAGAATCTTTCTTGGATACAGGAGAAAAGGTCTCCTTGTAGTCGATTCCTTCTTTCTGAGTGAATCCTTTGGTGACGAGTCTTGTCTTATATCTTTCGATGTTGCCCAACGAGTCTTTCTTCATTTTATAGACCCATTTACACCCTATGGCTTTTGCACCATCAGGCAAGTCAACAAGATCCTAGACTCCATTGGATGCCATAGAATCCATCTCATCCTTCATTGCATCGTACCAAAGTTTCGATTCTTGGCAACTTATGGCTTGTGAAAACGTTTTGGGATCATTTTCGGCTCCAATGTTGTAGTCTGATTCTTGTAGATACACAACATAATCACTAGAAATTGTCGATTTCCTTTCGCTAGTAGATCTCCTTAATGTTGGTTCAACATTTTCCAGAGGAATCTGTTGTCCAACTTGTTGCTCGATTGTTTCCGTTGGTTCTTGAGCAACTTGACCTTCTAGATTATTATCAGCAATTTGTGGAACCTCAATGATCGGTTGCACAACACTCGGTTGAACTATAGGAGTGCTATGAACTATGATCAACCTATCACTTGATGTAGATGGTTGAGCTTCAGTATGATCTCCTTTAGAAAATATGTTCCGAAATTGATCGCTCCCACTAATCAAGTCATTCTCAAGAAACTTGGCACTCCTTGATTCCACAAATCTAGTGCTATGAGTTGGACAATAGAATCTATATCCTTTGGACCTTTCGGCATATCCAATGAATACCCGTTAATGGTCCTCGGATCTAGCTTCTTCTCTTGTGGGTTGTATTCTCTTACTTCAGACGGACATCCCCAAACGCGTATATGTCGCAAACTCGGTTTCCAACCTTTCCATAACTCAAATGGCGTCTTTGGGACAGCCTTAGTCAGAACCCGGTTTAATATATACACAGCCGTCTTAAGAGCTTCAGTCCACAAGGACTTAGGTAGGTTGGAGTTACTCTGCATACTCCTCACCATGTCCATTAATGTTCGGTTTCTTCTTTCAGCTACACCATTCTGATCCGGAGAACCAGGCATGGTGTATTGGGTAATTATCCCATGTTCTTGAAGAAAACTTGCAAATGGACCTTGAGCTTGTCCATCCTCAGTGTATCTGCCATAATATTCCCCACCTCTATCTGTCCTCACGATCTTTATTTGCTTTCCACATTATTTCTCTACTTCAGCCTTAAAAACTTTAAAGGCGTCTAATGCTTCGTCCTTTGTATGAAGCAAGTAGAGATACATGTACTGTGAGTAATCATCTATGAAAGAGATGAAGTATCTCGGTGAGTCCATTACTGGACTACAAATATCTGAATGTATGATTTCTAATATTTCTGAACTCTTCTTGGCACCTTTCTTAGACTTATTGGTTAGCTTTCCCTTAATGCAACCTACACAAGTCTCGAAGTCAGTAAAATCTAAAGTACTAAGTACTCCATCAGTCACTAACCTCTTGATTCTCTCAATGGAGATATGTCCTAATCTTCGATGCCACAACATAGAGGAATCCTCATTTATAACACAACGTTTAATGCCAGATTGAACATGCATAGCAGTATGATGTGGTTCATTTTGCAAGTTAATTGAGAAAAGACCATCAGACAAAATACCATTCCCAACAAGATCAGATTTATAAAATAAACTGAAACATTTGTCTGAAAAAGTAAAGGAATATCCCAAATGTACAAGTCTGGAAACAGAAATTAAGTTCCTAGAAAAGTTTGGAACATAAAATGTCTTATCCAATTCTAAAGTAAAACCACTACTTAAAACTAAGGTGCATGTTTCGATGGCTTCCACATGTGAACGCATCTTGTTTCATGAAGAGATGCTTAGCTCACTTCCCAGTGGCTTCTTTAGTTTTGGCATACCTTACAAGGTATTCGAAACATGGATTGTAGATCTAGAATCAATCCACCATGTGTTATAAACAATATCAACCATATTAGATTCATAACAAACTAATGAGATTGGATTACCTTTCTTCTCAAGCCAACTCTGAAATTTCATGCAATCCTTCTTCATGTGTCCCTTCTTTTTACAGAAGAAACACTTGGATTCCTTCTTAATGACAGCTTTGGGAGGTATTTTACCCTTCCCTTTGTCCTTGGCTTGAAATTGGTCTTGATTCTGATTCTTTCCTCTCGTGGTTGTCAGTGCAGTTTCACCCATTTCCATTACAAGCCGCCCCTCTTCCTGAGTACACATGGTCAGAAGTTCATTTATTGACCATTTGTCTTTATGTGTATTGTAGGAAATCTTAAAGGGCCTATATTGTCTTGGAAGGGTGTTCAGAATGTAGTGCACCAAGAAAGATTCAGACATATCCACCTCAAGGTTCTTTAGTTGAGCCGCTATGTCCCTCATCTCCATGATGTGCTCACGCACACCTCTCACACTAGTGAGCCTTAAGGATGAGAATCTCATGATTAGGGTGTTGGCAAGTGCCTTATCTGAAGTTTCAAATTGCTCATCAATGGCCTTCAGTAATGCCCGGACCTTGTCATACTGTTCGATGGAACCACGTATACCAGCAGAGATTTTAGTCTTTATGAACATGACGCTAAGTCGATTAGATCGCTCCCAACGTTCATAAAGAGCAATCTCATCCTGAGTGCTGGTGTCAATAATTACGGGCTCGTCTTTTCTTATAGCATAATCAATGTCCATCCACCCTAAGTGAAGGAGAATTCTCTCCTTCCAGACCTTATAGTTATCCCCTTTCAACTCAGGGATATGACATTGAACATCAGAGAAATTCACAGGTTGTATGACTGCATAATTAAAATAAACATGCTTATGATCCAAAATATTGAGGCTAATAAACATAAACCATGCTTTACCAATGTAAATCATGCATAATATCATGAATCTATGACATAAAACTTGCCTGTGGGCTAAAGTTCTAATTCAATTAGATCCATTTAATTGTATGACAAAACTATCAAATTATGTTCCCTTTTCTAATCTCTGTGGGTAAATCAGAAAATATAATTTGATATTTTATCCCAATTAGTCATACTAATATAATAAAAATTCCTGTGGGATAAAATTTATTATATTAAGTACAACTAATTACAATAAATGTCCTTTAACCAAATGTGATCCTAAACTAATTAATATATAATTTTGTATAATTAAAGTTGCTGTGGCTAAGCTCCAATTATTCAAAAATTATATGAATCACTTAGACATTTAATTTTATTCACAAAATCTCAATTTGTACTAAATAGGTTAATTAACTTAATTACGTGCATAATAAAACTCAAAACAATGCATATAACAATAATTAGCACAACAATTACCACAATATGTTTTTCAATAAAACATTCATTAATATATAACATTTCTAAATGATATGCATAATTAATTTCATAATATATGCATAAAAATGTATTTCCAAAATTATGTACATAACAACAACAATAAAATTATACACATAAAACAAATACTTGGCACATAATGTATAAATTGAATTTCCCATGAAATTATTGCAAAATTATGTGCATATCCAAAAACCAAAAATTAAATATTTTTTTATTTTTAGATTTTTTTTTTATATGCAAAACGGCGTCGTTTAACTTAAGAGGGGGGGGGGTCCCCAAAACGGCGTCGTTCAGCTTTGGGAGGGTCTCGTGCTCGCTAAAACGGCGGGTTGTTTTGCTGGCCGAATGCAAAACGACCTGTCGTATGGATCGTCTTCAACCTCCAGCTGGGTCGTTCTGACCCGGTTGCGACCCGCGCGACCCGACGAAAAACCCGATGGTTTCTCCTCCCTCCGACGTCCATTTCAGGCGTTCCAAATCCCAAAATGCTCAGAAATCAATAATGTGATGATTTATGAATTCAAAATACATAATTAACCAAGAATTCATATTAATCAAGATTTGTTTTTCACGGCCACAATGCCGGCATGCACAGACTGCAGAAATTTGTCGAATTTCTTGGTTTTTCATCATAAAACATTAAGAAAACATTAACTTAATGGTTTTATAGCAGTAACAATGAAAAAATGCCAAAGAAAAACAAAACCCAAGTCACGGTTCTAATGTCGTGAAAATAGAATTTTTTTCGTTCAAAATTTGATCATCAAGGCAGAGGTGCAACGGCTCTGATGCCAAATGTAGGTTATTGAGACATTCATAACAACCATAAATCATAGAAAGCGGAAGCGTATTGGATCGAATTTATTACCTCCAACCATTGCTCTGTTTTTCCACGAATTTTGCACACTGTGTTTCGTGAATTTTTTTATTTTCTGGACACTCACAAATCCACTCAGATGGTGTATTTTGTTTTTAGAAATGTATGCCCAGGGACCAGAGAATTAAAATTCTCAGAATTCTCGTGTATATTTCTGTGACCATCACACGGCCTTTTATAAGGGCTGCCTGCCGAACGGTTATTCTGACAATTAACAGTTCGACGGTTGATGCTAATGAGTTATTCTCCACGTGGGCCAATTAGAGTCCAACAGTCGATAAACTCAATGTTCTTCAGGTTGGCGATCTCTTTCGGGATAGTGCCTTAGACGTTTGTCAAGCTTATGGGGAGGAAGCGAAGCATGGTGAGGTTGCCGATGGAGAGTGAGATCGGTCCGACGAGATTCGGAAGCCTGTTGAATTCGAGTCATTCGGGGAACTCAAGGTGGCCAATCTCAGGAGGGATTTTTCTGGTGAGAGATTCGATGTCGACGAGCTTGAGGGAGGGGACGCGGTTGTTGTTACCGCACTCAACAAGGTCCCAGTTGCAGCAGTCGGTAGATGCGTTCTAGGAGGCAAGGACGTCTGGATTGTTGAAAGCGTTCTTGATCTTGAGAAGGGCTTCCTTGTCCTGGGGGTTACAGAACTCAGAGAGAGAAAGGTGAAGAAGAAAGTTGGAGAAGATCAGAAGGACGAGGTAGGGGGTACTACTACTGTAGAACATTGACATTGTGGTCTCCATTATTTTTTTAGTGTTTGTTGTTGGATGGCAATGTGACGGATGAATAATAATTTATAGGGTTTGGGGAAATTTGAAGCAAAAAAAAGGTAAAAATTTAAATTATTGATGTTTCCAATTTGGTTATCACGTGACCCATAAGCTGGGTAGAGCTAGAAAAAATTATGATACAAAATTGAAAGAAAAAAAAAATACGTTGTGGTATCTTTATCGGGAGGTGGCTCCTCCCTACTAGAAGATACTAAAGTAGAAAAATATATGGCCTTGTACTAATAACCCCTTTTTTTAACAAAATTTAGTCAATTTTTTTAAATAGAAACCTTAGATAAAATCTTAAGTATATTCAATTTGGTCAATGTCTTGGTTGAAATTACGGCTGTGTACAAAAACTACCGAACCGGTACAGTCCAACAATGATCAGGTCGTTTTAAGACAGTTAAAAAACAGTTTGATTTGGTTCAAAAATTTATAACTGACGGTCTAGACCAAACTGTTTTTATCTATACGATAAAAAGATATTAAATATTAATATTAAAAAATAACTGTCTCCTTCAAAAAAAAATCCTTCCTTAATTAAAAACGACATAATTCTATTAAACCCTCGCCTTTTTTTCCACGACCTTCAGTTCATGCCTTAGCCACACGTACATATCTAGGATGATGGTATTATTTATATTTTGCTTTGTATTCTTTTATGTTGTGTTTAATTTTTGTTGCTTGTTATTTTGATTTTTTTTTCTTTTAGAATGTTTGTTTCAGGTTTAGATATTTAGAGTTTCAAAAGTATAAAATATAGTTTAAAAAATTACAAAATCACTAAAATCAAAAGTCCCAGACCATGGTTCAAACCGAACGGTCCAATCCGGTCCTAATAGCTAAAATGGTTCGATCCGGTCTCAAATTTTACCAAAATGCCAAAAGGGTCTATTTCTAAAAACCTAGCGTTCAGGATCGGATTGGACCATGTTAGCACTAGTTGAAATGTTTTGCCTCTTGTTGTTATGTTTTTATTTGAGAAAATTACGTGTTATGCCATACTTTTAAAAACTTTGTTTATTCTTGTCACACCTAAAAAAGTTATGCCATAATACTACTTATATTATATATTTAAGTTGTGTTACACTAAAATATTTGTGGTTTTTATAAAAAGTAAGTTTCTAAATATGACATTCATGAAAATTCCCTTTTTTATTATCCTACTTATGTGTCTGTTCATCTAACATCATGATTGTAACGACCCTACCTACATGGCCGTTGATTAATTACTTTAACATATATTTACTTAGATTACTTAATTTTGCAGAGGAGCCACCCAAAGGTAACCCACGTCGTCTCAAGTGCCATCATAGTGAACTGAGCAATCCATGCCCTTAGCCCACCCTTTGCAGCGAACAGAGCGACCCACTTCCCCAACCCACACTATCGCAGTGAATTGAGAGATCCACACTGTCGCCTTCGTTGTGCACCACCATATCGAGAGACATAGAGTCGTTGCCTTCGCCGCGCTCCTCCAAACCAAAAGATAGATAGATAAAGAGAGAAGGTGGGGGTGGGGGCAATCGACGATAGGGATGTGGCCATCAAGGGGTTAGGGGTTGGGGTTAACTGAGAACAGAAAGAAGATGAGTTCTAATTGGATTTTTTTACTCAAATGAATATTATTAATTAGGATTATATTAATTATTTAATGTTATTAAAATTAAATTTTGTTTTGTTCATATTAATATGTTTTTATTAAAAATGTTTTAGTTTTAAAAGACATACCATTGTATACAAACAAACACAATTTTAAAAACATTTCTAGCACATTTTTCATAACATTCTCATTTTTAGATTTTTCCAAAAACAAAGATCAAAACGCAAATACTACCAAATGGTGCCTAACAGTCTTGGTGCTTTTATTTATTTTGTTTGTTAATTTTTCACAACGTAAATAATAGTATTTTAGACTATTAATGCTTTTAAATAAAAAAAATAAACTCTTCGTTGAATGTTGAATATTATAGGCATATATTCTTGGTTTTCTAAAACATTTTTAAAGAAAATACATAGAAGCTGATAAAGGTGAACATATATGACAAAAATTTCATAAAACTTTTGCAAAACAATACTATAGAGTATATTGATTTAATGCTCAATAAATATATAAATAATTTATGCTTATCTGGTTGAAGCAAGAATGTTGGAAATCCTCTTGCAGGAAAAGCGTTCTCTATATGAAACCTTCCTCGCCTAGTCCTTGGCACTGAACAGACGGGCGTGTAACGTAAAAGAGAATTAGGGTTTCTAATGATCACTCGACTAACTTTTACTCGCCCACTAATCTCAATGAATGAGCAAAGTGGGACTAAGAATGTAAGAATTCCTCTTCTCTTTTATCTCTCCCTACTTGCCTAAACAAGGGGATTCTAGTAGAGAATTCTAATCTAACCAAAACTCTTAATTATTTTTAGAATGAATAAAGAAGACCTCTATTTATAAAGAATGAAAGGCGCAATTAATTTTGGAAGCTTGCTTTAATTTAAATTAAATATCAGTTGTTAAATTAAAATAAAAGAGATAAGTTTTCCGTTTTCTTATACGTGTTACATGGCACACACTAATACTATATCTGTGTGTGGCATCAATTAGGAGAAAAGAGGGAGAAAAATACTCATTTTTACCCAATCTAATTTGTTTCATAATTCAAATTCTAAATTTTGACTAAATCATATTTATCAAAATTAAAAACTTCTACAAATAACACTAGTATAAATAGGAAACTATTATTATCCATATTATAGGTGGGATTTGGTACTTATCTGTTAATTGCACAGTACTTAATAAATTTTTTCCCATCCCTTTTGGGAATCGCCTTCGTGTCTTGTTCGGATAATTTTCCATTATTAGCGATCTTACTTAGTATCGACCCACTTGTTGATAGCTAAGTATAAACACTAACTACTAACTTTGGTTATTAGAGTGTTTTTAGAAGCTCGGTATAACGGAACTTATTTGCTTATCTACAAATGACTTCCCGTCACCCTCAAAGCCAGGGCAAAATTTTTCACTATGGGTCTTGCTCTATTTCAAGCGTTTCGAGGTCTGTTCGACCGTTTTTTACAAAAAATGATATTTTTGCCTGCGACGACAGGTCTTTAAAGTTTTTTAAGCTTAAATTTGTCATTTAAAACTTACATTTTGTTGTTTTTTAAATAATGACAATGACTTTAGGGCGCCGATGCCTGTTTTGTGGTAAAACCCGTTCTGATCGAACTTTTCGATTTTAACCCCATTTTGTGAAAATTAGACGATTTTGCCACAAATTTTCAAAATCAACCATATAAGGTGATTGGGTTCAAATATATTTTTTTTTCCAATAGGGTATAAATTTTCCAAAGTTTCAAACCCCAATACCTTTAATTAAAAACTTTTCTTCTTTCTGTTGTTTTTAAAATTAAAAACTTTATAGGTAAAAATTTCCAAAATTCATAAATATTGAACAAAACAAAAGTTTCTCAAATTGTTTGCAAGTGTTAACTATTTCGATGAGTTTTATAACTTTGGTATTTTAACTTTCTTAAATTCAAATTGCACAGTGGTGTTTTAGGCCATTTTTCAAATCTGCACCTAATATAAAAACTTTTCGATTTTACCCTTAAAGAATTTTCAAAGTTTTTTAACTAAAATTATTCTTCCACTGTGTTGGGCAGAACCAACATGTTTCCAAAGAAACTTAATGACCTTAAAACCTATCAAAATCCTAAAATTCATTAGAATACCCAAAATTACTTTTTTTGCTAAATTTTCAAATTAGGGTTTTCAAACTTAAAAACCCTAGTTTCTCACAACAACACAACACCACATAGCATAAAAACTAGTTACATATACATATCATAAGATCTCTTAAGCATGTCATAGTCCTTATTAGGTTTTTACATAACAAAAATATATAAAAAAAAGCATAATTTCTACAGCTTAGTTTAGGGTTTACCTAAGTTTTTTTTCTTTTTTTGTGTGATCTTTGTGATTCACCACCCAAACTTGTTCTTGGAAATTTCCCTTGTCATAAACCATGGAAAATTTCTCATTAAAACCCCTTCCGAAAACCAAAAAGAAAAGCCCAAAGAACGAAGAAAAGTAAGGGTTTTACCTTGGATTAAAACTTGATTTTGTTCTTGAATATTTTGGAGGTTGATTCTTTGATGAAATTTAAAAAAAAAATTAGGAAATAGGTTACAGACTTCGGGTGAGCTAGGAGAAGAAAGAGAGATTTTTTTTCCATTTGGCCACCTTTTTTTTATTTAAAAAGCTTTCTTTTTGGGGGTTTTTACAATTTTCTCAACTTTGGGGGCAAAAATGAATTAAATTTTTTGTCTCCTCCACCCATAGCTGCCGTGTGTCTCCATAGGGTGGGTGACAAAATTTCAACCTCTTATGTTAAAGTAAGTAGGTCCCATAACCTTTTTACATAGTATAAATTTACACTACACTGTATTTGTCTTATAATGTCAATGTAGAATTTTGTGTAGATTTTATCTTTAACAGTCTAAAATTACACTGACTCCTCTTTTTTCATACTAACCTTTCCCATCACAATATTTCTTTTATCTGTATTTGTATTTAATTAGTACCGTTTTACTATACCATGTACTCTTTTACCAAAGTGTGTCTTTTTACATTGTATTCATCAACTGATAAGCTACCAACACAGTGATCTTTTTACCAGTTTTCTGACTGGCAATAAACCATTTTTATACTGCTTGGTTTATGGCATGATTATTTACTTTAATTAACATTTCTCTCTCTTTGCTAATTCATACCACAAAATTTATATTTATTGTGACATGAACTTCATTTTGAGAGTATTTTGCAATTTTTTTTAAACAATCATTCCTACAAAATTTACATTTTAGAAATACTTCCAACTATACAAAATTTTACAGACATAATTCACGTCAATATTATTTGTAAGCATTTATCAAATATAATTTATGTTAGAGTTTTCCCCAATAATCCAACGAGACTCAAAAAAAACAAATTCCCGTAGTTAGACCGCATTTCAGAACAGATAGATTTAAAGAAACGAACAATAAAGTTAAATTGGGACAAATTAAAACTTTTATTGTGCTTATCTCTCAGAAAGCGTAAGCAAGTAGAATTATGTGACGTGAATTTCCAAACTTTATGCCATGATACACAATTACCAACTTGGCATTCCCTGAAACCAATAATAGAAAATTATGCACCCCTCTTTTTATATCAAGAAAACGAGCCGTTTATCTAAAAGAAAACTCTTTAAAACGAGATACGCCTATGCTAAAGGTGGGAAAGTTTGAATTATCTATAACCATGTCTGCATGAGTATTAGTATTATTTAGTATTTTTCTCCCTTAATTTGTGTGGTCATAAGTCTTTGCAACCCTTGTATTTAATAAAAATTTGATTATAGGGGCATGTAATTGAAAATATTTTTTTAAATATTTTAAGAATAACAAAATTATAGAATAGTTATTATAATGATTTTAATTTTTTATTTCAAAATATTCTTATTTTGTTATCTTTCAATATGACTAGTAAAATTACGCTTTATTTCTAATATACGTTGTGCTTATCTTTTTATCATAACAGGACCGACAACAATAGTTATTTTGATGGGTTTCTATTCTCCATCTTTTCAAAAATAAAGCATGAGCAATCCAATGACATTATAATTTTACTATTAATAAATAAAAAAACTTTCCTTTAAAAGTATATTATTTATTAAATTATGGCTATTGTTTTATGAATGATAGAACCTTAACCTGTAAAGAAAAACTGATTTTTTTCAAGCAAGGTGATAAAGAGGAAGGACAGAAAATCTGACCTCTAAGCAGGGAGTGACGTGATAAGTGTGAAAGAGCGGGGGGTAAGATTGCATTATCCGCAGAACACGTATAAAAAAATAAAATAATAAAATAAAGAAAACTAATGGAATCGCACGGTCAAAAGAGATGTTGCCTCCGTACTGGTTTTTCAACTCTCCACGTAAGATTGCTAGCATCATGAACATTTTAATTATGATTTTTTTTTTATAGCATTATCAGCAGAACACCTTAAAAAAAGTAATAGATCAAAATTGTACGGTCAAAACAGACGTTGCCTCCGTACTGTTTTTTCAACTCTCCACGTAAGGTTGCTATAGCATCATGAACTTTTTAATTATGATGTTTTTTTTATTATTGTATTATCAGCAGAACACATTAAAAAAAAGTAATAGATCAAAATTGCACGGTCAAAAGAGAGGTTGCTTCCGTACTGTTTTTCAACTCTCCACGTAAGATTGCGAGTATCATGAACGGGACCTACTAAATACGTTTGGAAAAATTAAAAATCGCTAATCTTTAGAGCAAATTTTGTTATATATTCTTGTTTTGATTGAATTATCCATTATCTTTGTTTCTCTTAAATTAGAGAATTGATCCTTTCACAAATAAAAATAATAGACCATGATCCTCCATCACGTATATATAAATTCACTCACGAAAGTATCACAACTCAAACAACTACCAAAATTATATGTATATATATTAAGGATCAAATTTAGATTTGTTAATACAAAAAAAAAAAAGACGAGGCCATAAAAATTTTATTATATTAGACGTTTATATATATATATATATATGTATGTATGTATAAACGTCTAATATAATTAAAGTTTTATGGCTCGTTTTTTTTTTTTTTTTTTCTGTGCTAACAATTCTAAATTTGATCTCTCGCCTGAAATTCAACCACCACACTAAATTGTGCTACTGCCTAGTCAAACACCCATGGCCACAGCAAGAAGCACAGAGGGCATCTTCTGAAAAAGAAAGAAATAAAGGGAGACAATGTTCAAACAAAGTGGACCAAACCTACAACATATTTGAAGGCGGGTTGAATCTCAAAACGTTCTTTTTTCGGGTACCCTCTTCTTCTTGAAAGCTGAATCTTGGAACTTCTATTCTTTTTTTTTTTTTTTTGGGAAAAAATACATTGAATCTCAAAATAAAGGACAAAGATGCTGATGTCGGTATCAATAGAATCATCAAGGTTTTTATTTATAGATTGTCAATATTAACATATATTTCGAGAAAAATTAATATCTTTATAAAAGTTTAATTTTTTTAAAACTTTGCACAATGCCAAAAATATGCAATATTACTTAATTTAAAGTAAGTTAATAATTTAAATACTATATTTTGCTCTAATAAGAGAGTTAGTTCTATCTCATTGTATAAAAGGAAACAAACATAATTATATATTGACAACAAAAGGAGTTTCTATCTAGCAAGTTGAAAAGCATTGTTTAGGTTTTAATTTTGATCTAAACAATACATTTGCTAAAATACCGCTTTTAAATAGTTTTGGAGATATTTCTTAATATGCCAGTTCTATGTTTCTTGATCTTTTCGTAATATTAATCCTTAAGTTATAAATTAGTGGCATATCTAATTTGATGAGTAGTCTACAAGGATTTGTAATAACATCTCAACATTATTTTATGATAGAGGATATACAAATATATCAAAGAAACTATTTACGTTTACTACTTTTAAACTAGACCTCATTTGAGAATTATAAGAAATATTATAACTCTATGTACTTTGGTTAGTTCCTTCCTAATTAAGCTCATGGAGTTAAAAGTATATAAGGCAATAGAATCCTCATCAGTTTTAGTCATTTGCGTCAAATCGCGTATTTCCAAAATCATAATATTTGAAAATGAACTATTTATTTAAAAATAATATTATTTAAAGACTAAATAAGTCTTAATAATTACTTTTTTATTGATTTTAAATTTAAAATATTAATCATATTTTTTGAAACATAAAAAAATTCCTAATGTTGGATTTTTTTGGCAATGTTTTTGCCTATGTTAT
This sequence comes from Artocarpus heterophyllus, assembly GCA_025403435.1. Classification (NCBI taxonomy): domain Eukaryota; kingdom Viridiplantae; phylum Streptophyta; class Magnoliopsida; order Rosales; family Moraceae; genus Artocarpus; species Artocarpus heterophyllus. Next base: position 10,885,711 of record CM046352.1, read on the forward strand.
GGTCATTTTCGTAAAAATTTTGGATATTCATAGATATTCACTAATATTATGGATATTTGTTGACAATATTTTACGGATGCTATGAGAAAGAAATCCTTCCTCTCATATCCATATTAGGATTTGTCGTAGAAATATCGACAATGTCATAGACTTTTTCATCCTTGCTCAAAACTTTGGAAATATATTTAATCTCACCGAAACAATTATAATAATGGAAATTGGGTTTGGTGGCCTTTTTAATGGCCTCTTTAAAACAAATTATCATAATTTTTTTAAAATTTGACAAATGACCTCTCCTTATCAATTACAAAATCACAGTAACAAAAATAACCTTTACTATTCTTAATCAAAATAATATTTGCTAGCACTTCAGGTGGTCAACTTGACAAAGTGTGACGCTGAAAATGTCTGGAGATGATGTGCAATGAAAAAATAGGGAGAGAAAAGAGAGAGAAAGTTAGGGTTTAGGGTTTTTTAGGGCTTTTTATTATGGGTTTATTAGTTATAAACTTGCATTTATAATTGATAAACTCGATAAATAGTGTAGCGTAACAATGTCTGGAGATGTTATATAGCAAGAGAAGATGGAGAAAGAAGAGAAAGAAGGTTAGGGTTTGGGGCTTTTTTAAGGATTTTTATTTACGGGTTTATCACTCGAGTTTATCACTAATAAAGTAAAGATAATTAATAATTAATGAATGCTATTTTTGCCATTTTGACTTTATAATTAATAAGTAGGAGCCATTTGCTTAATTTAAAAAAATATGGTCATTTATTTTGAAATGAAAGCTTAAAACGATTCTTAACATGCCAAAACAATAAGCATATAAGAAACAAAATGAAAGTGTGCGAAAATTTTATACCTCCGGCCATTGCACTCGAGCAGTACGACGGTGTTCGGTTGTAAGCGTGGTTGCCTCACTTGGGAGCTTCCAAGTCCTCCCAAAATCTCAATTGATGGTGTTGGTTTCTTAAGAGAATTTTTTGGACTCGGGACCCAAGTTTATGTTCCATAAAATCTAAACGTGAAAATATTTATGTTTTTCTTGCCTTACATTTCCTCCCATCAAGGTAATATATAGCAAGAATATTCAGTTGCCAGTTTAATATGGTTTAATGAAAGCATAATGTGAGACCATTTATGTAAAACTATTATAGAAATTAAATTGGTTTCAAAATGAGACCGTTGAAATACAAACAGTCACATTCTCCCACTTGGTCTGCATATTTATCCTTATATTCATTAAACCCAAACTTTTAGAAAACAAATACATGAATCATGGCGATAATTTTTTTAAATTGTGAGTATTATCTTCTATATATTACTATGTATTGTTTCTTAGACTTTATACCCTATATAGTAACTTAACTTTATGAATAAACCCAATGTTTATTCTTGGTCCTACTAAATGTGAATTTTTCTCCAATAACTTTATGTGCAAATCAAATATGAGAAAACATCACAACTGAATAAGAGTTTCATTAAGTCTGTGAATTGTATGTACAAGCAAATTTACAATATGGAACCAAGTCCCATCTGAATTATATGATCCTTAAACGACTTCAGTGGCATTCCTTTTATCAAAGGATCTGCGATCATCAATTCAGTGCTTATATGCTTAATGACCACTTTATTTTCCTTAATCCATTCCCTAATGGCTAAATACTTAATGTCGATATGTTTACTTCGACTGCCACTCATATTATTCTTAGCCATAAAGACAGCAGCTGAATTGTCACAATATATTCTTAATGGCCTAGACACAGAATCTACAATTCTAAGGCCTGCCATGAAACTCTTCAACTATACACCATACAAAGCAGCCTCAAAACAAGAAACGAACTCTGCCTTCATTGTGAAAGTAGCAACCAATGTTTGCTTTCCACTCCTTGAAGATACAGCTCCTCCAGCTAGAATGAAAATATAACCTGAAGTTGATTTTCTCGAATCAACACAGCCAGCAAAGTCTGAATCAGAGTAGCCGATTACCTCTAGAATGTCAGTTCGCCTATACATAAGCAAGTAATCCTTTGTGCCTTGAAGGTACCTCATCACCTTCTTTACAGCCCTCCAGTGGTCAATGCCTGGGTTACTCTGATATCTCCCCAACATTCCCACAGCAAATGCAATGTCAGGTCTTGTGCAGACCTAAGCATACATAAGGCTTCCAACAGCTGAAGCATAAGGAATGTTGCTCATTTGAATTTTCTCGAAATCATTCCTTGGGCATTGGTTCAGATTAAACTTATCACCATTCACAATGGGTGCTATACTTGGTGAACAATCCCTTTGAACTTATCACCCTTTATTGATATAGGTTTCTTGCGATAGTCTCAAAATGCATCGAGATCTATCTCTATATATCTTTATGCCAATGACATAAGATGCCTCACCCATATCCTTCATATCGAAGTTCTTAGAAAGGAATTGTTTCACCTCATATAAAAACCCCTTGTCATTGGTTGCAAGAAGGATATCATTTACATACAAAACAAGGAAACAAATCTTGCTCTTACTGACCTTCTGGTATATACATTGATTCGTGATGTTCTCTTCAAAACTAAATGAAGTGATGACATCGTGGAAGTTTAAATACCATTGACAGGAAGCCTGTTTCAAACCATATATGGATTTCTTGAGTTTGCACACCAATTGCTCACCATCACTAGAGGAGAATCCTTAAGGTTGTTTCATGTAAACCTCTTCCTCTATATCACCATTGAGAAATGTCATTTTCACATCCATCTGATGTAACTCAAAATCAAAATGAGCCACTAATGCCATGATCACACAAAGGGAGTCCTTTCTAGATACAGGAGAAAAAATCTCAGTGTAATCTATACCCTCCCTTTGAGTGAATCCTTTAGCAACGAGTCTTGCCTTATATCTCTCAATGTTGCCTAATGAGTCATTCTTTGTCTTGAAGACCCATTTGCATCCAATGGCTTTAACACCATCAGGCAACTTGACAAGATCCTAGACTCCATTAGATGACATGGAGTTCATCTCTTCTTTCATGGCATCATACCACAAGTTAGATTCCTTACAACTCATGGCTTGTGAAAACGTTTTTGGATCATTTTTGGCTCCTATGTTATAGTCAGACTCCTGTAGATACACAATATAGTCACTAGGAATGGCTGATCTCCTTACTCTAGTAGATCTCCTTAATGCTGGTTCAATATTCTCTTGAGGAGCATGTTGATCAGATGGCTGTTCAACAAGTTCTTGTATCTATTGTTCAGCTGGATCTACTACTTTTTGATCAGCAATATTTGGAATTTGAATGACTGGCTGTTGTTCAACACGCGTTTGAACTGTAGGCATGTCGCTTATAACAATCACTCTATCATATGAAGTAGAAGCTTGAGCATCTGTATGATCTTTCTCTGGAACTGTATTCTAGGATCGATCGCTCTCATCGATCAAGTCATTCTCAAGAAATTTTGTATTCCTTGATTCCACAAACCTAGTGGTATGTAATAGACAATAAAATCTATATGCCTTAGACCGTTCAGTATAACCAACGAAATACCCACTTATGGTCCTTGGGTCTAGCTTCTTTTCTTGTGGATTATAGACTCTCACTTCAGACGGGCATCCCTAAACTTGTATATGTCACAAACTCGGTTTCCAACCTTTCCATAACTCGAATGGTGTCTTTGAGACAGCCTTAGTTGGAACTCGGTTTAATATATACACAGCCGTCTTGAGAGTTTTAGTCCACAAAGACTTAGGAAGCTTGGAGCTGCTAAGCATGCTCTGCACCATATCCAACAATGTTCGGTTTCTTCTTTCTGTCACACCATTTTGATCTGGAGAACCGAGCATAATGTACTGGGCAACTATCCCATGCTCTTGAAAAAACTTTGCAAATGGACCAGCGCTTGTCCATCTTCGATGTATCTATCATAGTATTCACCACCTCTATCAAATCTCACTATCTTTATTTATTTACCACATTGTTTCTCTACTTCTGTCTTAAACACCTTAAAGGCATCTATAGCTTCATTTTTGTTATGAAGCAAGTAGAGATACATATATCGTGAGTAATCATCAATAAAAGTAATGAAATATTTTTGACCATACGCGTCTATGTCTGGACTACAAATATCTGTATGTATGATCTCTAATATATCTGAACTCCTCTTGGCACATTTCTTTGACATATTGTTCTGCTTTCCCTTTATGCAGTCCACACAAGTGTCAAAGTCAGTAAAATCTAGAATACTAAGTACCCTATCATTTACTAATCTCTTTATTCTCTTAATAGAGATATGACCCAACCTACGGTGCCACAACATAGAGGAATCTTCATTCATAACACATCTCTTAATGCCAACATTATCATGAACATGCATAGAAGTATAAGAAGCTTTATCTTGTAAATTAATTTTGAAAAGACCATTCGACGACGTACCATTTTTAATAAGTTCAAATCGATAAAACAAACTAAATATAGTGTCTGAAAAATTAAAGAAAAATCCCAATGGTACAAGCCTTGAAATAGAAATTAAATTCCTAGAAAAACTAGGAATATAAAATGTCTTTTCCAACTTTAATACAAAACCACTACTTAAAACTAAATTGCATGTTTCGACTGCTTCCACATGTAAGCGTATCTTATTGCCTGAAAAGATGCACTGCTCACTTCTCACTGGCTTCCTTAGGCCTTGCAATCCCTGCAAGGAATTAGTGAAATGGATTATAGAACCAGAATCAACCCACCATGTGTTATGTTCAACATCAATCATATTAGATTCATATCAAACAAGTGAGAATTGAGTACCTTTTTTGTCAAGCCATCTCTGATATTTAGGATAATCTTTCTTTATGTGCCTCTTCTTTTTGCAAAAGAAGCACCTGGATTCCTTCTTGATATCAGCTTGTGTAGGCAGTTTGCCTTTTCCCTTATTTTTGGCTTGGCCCTTATTCTTCCTTTGAGTTGCTAGATGCACACTCTCTCCCGCTTCCATAACAAGCCTTCCTTCTTCTTGAACACACATGGTCATCAATTCATTGATGGACCACTTATCCTTATGTGTGTTGTAGGATATCTTGAAAGGTCCATATTGATGTGGGAGAGTGTTGAGGATGTAATGCACAAGGAAGGTTTTAGACATCTCAACCTCAAGAGTCTTTAGTTGAGCCGCTATATCCCTTATTTGCATGATGTGCTCATGCACACCATGAATTTCGGTAAGGTTAATGGATGAAAACTTCATTATCAAAGTGCTAGCCAAAACTTTATGTGATGTAGCAAATTGCTCATCAATTACCTTCATCAAAGCTCGCACATTGTTATATTGCTCCAATGAATCACGTATGCCAACCAAGATCTTGGTCTTTATGAACATTACGCAGAGCCGATTAGATCGCTTCCACTTTTTATAAAGATCAACGTCATATTACATATGATAAATCACAATTTAATCATGTGGGTAAATTAAAAAAGATAATTTGATACATCATCTTAACTAATCATATTACATACAATAAAAATTCCTGTGGTATAAAATTTATCATATTATATATGATTAATCACAATTTAATGTCCTTTTACCATAAGTGATTCAAACAATAAATATAATTTTTGCATAATTAAAAATGTTGTGGCTACTCTTTAATTATTCAAAAATTATATGCATCACTAGACATTTCTTTTATAATATATTTTCTCATAAATTAATTTCATTTACTTAAATATGAACAATGAACCATAATTTATGTACCAATTTTCATTATGTATAGATTAAAATTATACATTTAAAAACATAATTTAGCACATTATTGCACAAAATTAAATGTACTAAATTATTTAACTTAATATTGCATGCATAATTTTAAAACACAAATTATACATAATGAACACTATATGCACATAAATTTTAAAAATTATATCCACAACAAAATAGTATAATATTCATAACAAATACCAAAAATTATAAATATTCAAAGTTATGAAATTTTCATAATTTACTCCATAATATGAAAAATTTCATAAAAAATACCAAAATTATGGATATTATTAAAATCTCATAAAACTATAAAAACTGAAAATTTTTATGAAATTTTCCCCAAAAATATCACCTTAAGAAATTTTGAAAATATCAAATTTTTTTAATTAATTTTTGGGTTTTTTTAAATAATTAAAGCTGCATGACGTCGTCTTTGGAGGAGCGCCCCCACCCCCCCCCCCCCCCCCCCCCCCCCCCAGGCGTAAACGACATCGAGTTTTGATGAAGGACAACCTTTTTTTAACAGTCTAAACGACATGTCGTTTTTAGAGATGAAAACGAGCCCCTCCCCGCCAAAACAACATGTCATTTTGGCTAACCTAAAGCTAAACGACATGTCATTTTAGGTCGTCTTCAACCTTGAACAGGGTTGTTTTGACCCGGCTGACCAGAATTCTGACCCGGTTTCAGACCCGACTTGTTTTAACCATTTAGACACCGTTTTTGTCGTTTCAAATTGCAAAATTCTTAGAAATCCAATGTCTAAATGATTTCTAATCTTAGTTTCAATTAAAAAACGTTAAAATCAAAAACCCAAAAATAAAAAAAAAATTCAACCGTGTGATACACAGTATTGATTCAACCGAAGCTATCTTATGCAAGGCAAAGGTCAATTCGGCTTCGATGCCAAATGAAAGCTTAAAACGATTCTTAATATGCCAAAACAATAAGCATATAAGAAACAAAATGGAAGTGTGTGAAAATTTTATACCTCCGGCCATTGCACCCGAGCAGTACGACGATATCCGGCTGTAAGCATGGTTGCCTCACTTGGGAGCTTCCAAGTCCTCCCAAAATCTCAATTGATGGTGTTGGTTTCTTAAGAGAATTTTTTGGACTTGGGGACCTAAGTTTACGTTCCACAAAACCTAAACGTGAAAATTTTTATGTTTTTCTTGCCTTACATTTCCTCCCATCAAGGTAATATATAGCAAGAATATTTAGTTATTAGTTTAATATGGTTTAATGAAAAAATAATGCAAGACCATTTATGTAAAACTGTTATAGAAATTAAATTGGTTTCAAAATGAAACCGTTGAAATACAAATAGTCACATGAAAAAGGTCTTTAAAAAGGTCATTTGTCTCTACATACCTATAATAATTATAGAAAGAAAAAAAAAAAAAAAGACCTAGAAGAAGAGGAAGCAAATTTATACATATAGGAGACTCAGAGACACCACATTTTGCGCAATGATCCTCAAAATCAGGTCGTGGGTGCTCCAGGCCACTCTTGTCCCCAGTGTCCATTGCACTCGAACGTACCACCTTAACCAGCCTGCAGTGAATTGTCATATCTTTCCTCCTCCGGCTATGACATCTTCGGCAAAAGAAAGGAAGAATCATCACATGTTGGAAAAATTGGCTAAGCAGCATAGTGAAAAGCTTAAAATGTTATTTGGTTGCAAAGAAACTAAGTAGTGTTACTATAGAGAATAAATTATAAATAATAATTCAATCTCTTGAAAACCGCAACATGTCTGATAGAGAATTCCTAGAAGATTTTTAACCAGATTTGCATTATTCTTGTTCCATGTATCATTGTGTACGTCGGCATAACACAAATCTACTAAAAAGTGTGGACCTAATTTTACGCCATTCGAATAATCCTTGTTGGGAAGCGGTGGGACAGAGCGTACACTTGGGGATGCCATTTAAGGGTGCGGCCTCGCACATGGTTAGCAAAAATTCGTAGCAGAATGAAATCGCATGCAGCAGTGCCAGCTAAAGGGCGCTGTCGCATGTGTTCGGGCCTGACACAAGGAGGTTGTGTTTTTTGGGTTTTTCGTTTCCTATGTCTTGTAACTCCATAAATCGAACTTGGCAAGGGTTTATTTTAGTAACTAAAAAAATTAGAGTGAAAGAGATGCTAGAAAAGTACTTTGAACTCAGGTTGCGACTCCTGATGCCCGAGTCCATGATGAGGCGGTGCTTATCATCACATGTCCATTTTCCAACTAATGCCCAATGAGATGTGACTGCTCATTCGGCTGCTCACAAAAGAGGCCGAGACAGAGTTTGCAATTGTCAACTTCCTCAACCGCTACTAGATGGAGGAAACTTTTGACGACTTAAGTCGATTTTTCTTCATTTTTATGAAGAACAAGCATTTGATCTCCCACTTTGTCAATGCTAATCGAGAGTAAAAAGAAAATTTTTTTCATGTCTATATGCAAGGAGTCAAATGGCTGGCTTTCCAATGCTTCCCTTTCCTATTTTCATGAGGTCATCTTGATGAGTCAAACACCATTTTGTTATTTGTTTAGTCATTGCAACTATACCCTACATATTTTGTTTGTTTTGCAGATCTCAAAGCCATATTGCCTCCTCCAGCTGGAATTAACTTCAATGAGCACTTGCAAAAAAATAAGAGCAGTAGAAAAAAGGACTTGGCCTGAAATATCTCGTCATGATTGACTAGGTGCCTTATCTTTTTGGACAAAGTTTAGAGCGATCCCAACAAGTATCCGTAAACATTTCTCAAGTTGATCAATTGGGTTTTTGTCGTTCATGGTGCTCTACATTGACTATATCCTTTGTTGAAGTTTATTACTTTCTTGACAAATGAGGACGTGTTGCTCGTGGAAATCATTCTAAACACCATGAACATCATACCCCATCGAATGTGGAGTAGGCCAAGAGGAAATTTGCTAAGAGAGATGACGCTTGCTGACAGTTGATGTGGAGAACCAACCCGAAGGCAACAACATGACAGTTGATGTGTCCAAGCATGCGAATGTGATGAGTGATGAGTGACAAGGAGTCGGCCATTAAGGTAGCTAAAAGCCTTAAGTTTTAACGCCGATGAATATAAGTTCAATGGGAAGTCCTTGTCCTACCTTGAAGATGAGTCTCCTACTGTTTTTCTTCAGGTAATGCTCTTTTCATTCACCTTAATGTCAATTCGGTTTTAACAACTACTCCTTCTCATTGCCCCATGCTTTTGTTCAGGCCTTTCAACTGTACAATATTTTTGCCAACAAGTCAGAATCCAAGATGGACAGGCTGTCTGAGCTAAAAGCCGAATTGGACTTGTAGGCCAAGCAAGCTGACAGGGAGAAGAAAGTTGAAGAGTAGAAAAGGGTCAGGGCGGAGGAGGATCATTTTCTGATCTTTTTTTTATTGCTTTGTAATTTTGAGATAATGATGCTCCTAAATGCAAGTGCTAATTTGAAATATTGGAACAATTTTAATTTCCATTTTAAGTTTGCTTTCACAAATATACTTTCCCCTTTATTTTCATTACAAAATAGAATTTTCAGAATTGTTAAATTTTCCATCTTATTATTAAATAATTGAAATGTACCAAATTCAATTTCTGATTGTGTAGATCGATCCAAATGATAGCAATTTGAACTAGTCACTAAATGAGAAGATCAAACCCAATGACAGTGAAATATAAGCTAAGAAGATGTTGTTTTTACAGAAACTACACGTTGTTTTCCCATAAACTATATCTAAGACTTGAACCTGCAGCCTTTTAATAGCCTAGCATACCCTCCACCAATTTACTAATCCTTTCTCTTTGTCAATCATATTGCCGTTTCATATATTAGGAACCAGACCAACCCTAATAAAAACTTTATATTTTAATCGTCTATTCTAAAATATTTTGAATTTTGAATTTATTTATTTAATTTAAAATCAGTTTTAAAATATGTTGGACCAAAGCATAGTTCTGTTTTAATTTTGGTTACAAGAAAATTATGTGTTCATATTTGTATGTATATTTAGAGCATATTAATTACAAGGCACACTAATAAAATAAATTGATATGATTATGGAGTTAGTATCTAAGTTAAATTTATGATCTTTATACGTTTTAAGGTTAAGGAAGTGATTAGAGCTTACGTGGTAAACTAGTGTCATAAGTTAGAAGTTATCAGTAGATTATTTGCCAAAGAGGTAGGAAATCTATTACTCAACTTTTGTGAGATTTTATTTAATTAAAAATTTGTTATTTGCTTTGAAAGATAAATTGTGTTATTTTATTGATATTACCATATGAATTTCACATGGACAAATTGTTGTAGACCAGCCCTACATTTATAAAGTGAGGTCAAATTAATTTGACATGTTTTAACATAATTTGAGAAGTATGGTTAAATAATATGGACTTTATTCATATCAGGAAGGATATGATAGGTTGGTGAAACGTGAAGAAGGTAATGGTTATGTCCTTGGGCATGTATTCCCTAAAAAGTAAATAGCAAGCAGGCGATGGAGCTCTCTTGGATTTTCAATCCCTAAGGATTTATACATAGGTTATGGCATAGCGAGGATCTGGGACGTCGAATCCCCTCATCAACAACTCATGGTTCAGTATATTAAGTTATCAAGAGCACCCTGCGAGGCTTACGATGAGTAGAGAGACGTGATTCTCAATTTCATTGTGGATACCAAAAAACATTATTTAATTTTAATTATATTATATGATATAAAAACATGGTAAAGTTTATCTATAGAGTATCCACTAGATATGAATATAATGAAATTATTATATAATAAATAACATTATGTTTGGAAATAAACTAATCATGCAGTTATTAATATGGTAAATAATAAAACCTAAAAGTAATTAATGTTTTTCTAATGGGCATATCGATGCTCATTTCCTCCTATTTTTACATCTTAGGTGGCAGTTAGTATAATTTATCCGACGAGGAGTAGGCGACAATGTTGCTTGTGATGTGTCGGAGCTTCTTTTAGTTTATTATATATTTCATATGATCATGTAAGATTCTTAAAACTGTAGTGTTGGCTGTGTTAAATTATCTATTAGTTGAGAACTATATAACGATGATGATTCTATTTTTAATATTTAGTACTACGCTAAACTGTGGATTCATATTTTAAATATAATCTAGTTTTGTTTAATTCTAAAGACCCATAGGCACTATTTTAAATGATTTAAAACTATATTGTAAAATTCATTTATATTTATTAAGTGCTACCATGCATCCCCCACTTAGGGGCTTTACAAATAAAGGCACGTACCTCAACATCAAAATCAATTTCAACAGAAGACATTTGATTGATGATCATGCTAAACTCATTAATATGTGCAGCTACCGATGTAGTTTCTGTCATCTTTAAATTAAACAACTTTTTCGTGAGATGTACCTTATTCTTTGCAAAAGGCTTCTCATACATGTCTAACAGCAGCTTCATCATCCCTATAATAATCATCTTCTTTGTCATAGTGTGACCCACATAATTCGACAACGTTAACTGAATTACTCCCACGACCTGTCTTTCAAGATGACTCCATTCTTCATCCTTCATACCTTCTAGTTTCTTATTCAAAAGGAGTAGGTGTAGCTTTTTGCTATATTGATAATCTTCCATTTGCATCTTCTAGAATGCAAAGTCTGTTCCATTAAATTTTGCAATTCTGAGTATGGTTCCTTCATCACTAGCCATCACTCTCCTTGAAAACCAATAGCTCTTATACCAGTTGTTGCAAATTAAAAGCCCTAATTCTACTAAGAACAAAAAATATGCGAACGAAAAATAAATAAGAACACATGAAATTATAATGGTTCATTCTCGATATGAGAGTTATATCCACTTTCAGTCATTGCAGAATAATTCACTATGATAACAAAGAAGTTTACAAGAGAAAATTTGCACACTCTCAAGAATTTTCTCTAGCCTCTCTCACACTCTAATTTTTTGAGCTTCACTCTATAAAGAAAAGAGCACAACCTATCTATATATAGGTTTACAAAGAGTGGATAACAAAAAAAAAAAAAAAAAAAAACGCAAAACATGTACTCCAGCACACCAACATGCACAGCCATGGGCTTTAGTTCACGCCACATGAAACTTTGTTGTTTTGCTCCATTCCGTGCGCGGCCGCGATGCTTTTCTACACCGCCACTCGTGGGTTTTGTCCCACTACACGGGCGTACACGTCTCCTTGCGCTAGGGCACGCACGACTCGGGTCCAACACATATTTTTATTGTTTTTTCTTCTCTTTTTATATCTTATAGTAAAATTTTGGTCAATCTTCAAAATCCTCTATGTAAAATGATATTTTTAAATGTGTTGAATTTGACTGTACACTTTTTAACAGTTTCCTGCGTTCTGAGTAGGGAAGTCAAACACAAAAAAGTTAGGATCAAATCAATCGTAGCATCTGCATGGTGTGGGTCATTTTCCACAAAGTTGACTTTGTGGAGGTCCTCCGTTGTTCCAAAAATGACCTTCGTTGTTGCCACATCCTCGGCCACGTCTTCCACCAATGTTGCTAAAACTTCTAATTTCCCTAATTTTTGTTATGACCTCGTGTAGCGAGATTGGCAAGAGGTTGTGTAGTGTGTACAATGAACATTAAAAATGTTCAACTACAAAAGAGTTTCATAAGGAAGAAAAAGAGCATTGACATTTGCGTGTTATATGTGTCAGTCTTGAGGGTCACAGTAACAACCACGTAATCGTGCTCACTGTCAGAGTGTACAATATCGTATCTTCATCGAAGAGACTATAATTCGTTCAATTAAGAATAATTTCATCTTTGTCAAATATTGATAAATTGTCAGCCTAGTTTTGCAATTTAAATTGCATGAATCTCGTTCAAGAGAGCCAAAGAGCCTTTGAAAGGCTCCCCATGTATCGGAGGACGAATGAGAACCCACCATCCGTGCTAAGATGCTTTGGTCCATGGAGGATAGTAACCAAGAAACCAGTAGTTGGTCCTGTCAATACCATGCTACATATGTCCCTTTTTTCATGTCTCATTTTGTGTCATTCTAATAATATTATGTCACGTCAATTAAAATATTTTTAATCATATGATTAACAACACAATATTTGAATTGGCATTGTAGTTTTATTGACAAGGCATGATATTGACGGACACAAAAAGGGACACGAAAAATGAGACGAAGGAGACGGATTTTTTTTTAAAATTATTAACCTAGTACAACCATTTTCATAAGGTGAAACCTCTGGTGGGTGAATATTGGCAGCCATAACGAAGCCTTCTAGATCAAAGCCAAGAATAGAGGTTAAGATCCGATACTCCCAGACGAGGAAATTTGTCTTGTCCAGTTTGGCTATGATGGACTGAGCAGGGGGACCAAAAAGCTTAAGGTTTTGCAGAGCACGCCGTGGGAGGAGGAGCGGAGCTCCTGTTTGGAAGCCATTACTGAGTTTATAACCAAACTCCGACCCAATAAATGCATTGAAATAAACGGCAAGACAATGAAAGTAGATATTATGAGTAATGGCTAAAACAAGCACAACAAATCTTTATATATATATATATATATATATATCTATATATAGACAAATCATTTGCAAGAATAGTTCAATAAATAAATGCGAGCTGGCATAATATAATGAATATACACAAAAAAAAAAAATTGATTCTGAGACAAAATCTCTCTTGTATTGAGAAATTTGACAACGGTTTTTACTCCTTTTGTCCTCCATGTCCTCATATGGAAAAAAGCCGATTGCGCTTCTAGAAGTTCCTATATCTTTCAATAGTCGGGGTCATTTCACATATCTTTTGCTTGTATTTTTAGTTAGTGAAAGAATAGAAGTAAAAACTATAGCTTTTCAGTAAATGTTTAAAATCATATTTTTAAAAGACTTTTAATGAGTCAACAAGGTTTTAATTTTTTTTAAAAAGTAACAAAAATGTTATATTTAAACTTATAATATATTATTAATACTTTAGTACAAGTTCTAAAGTCGATTTCAAAAGTTATTTTTTTAGAAGTTATATTTTATAGTTTTGATAGGATGTACTTCTAGAAAGCAAAAGTACTTCTGATACTTCACCCAGACACTTGCTAAGCTTTTAATAAGCCCTCCCAGACAGGCCCTCAATATATTTTCTCTTGTAGTCTTTTTAAGAATGAAAGAGTGTCTTCACTCAAATTTTAGTGTCTCCTTGTAATTCTCCGATCGCTTTTCTTAATTAAGCAGGCAATTAAATTTTAGTTTGCGCTCATTCTTAATGGTATTCACGATTAAAGGAGGGATAGTAACACAAAGGAAGAATTTTGGAACCATTAAGAATACTTTAAATGGTGGCCAAAAAAAAAAAATCTCATGGAATATTACTTGGGAATAAAAGAATTTATAAAGCATTACTTCTGCCAGTGTGGATTAAGGTTTTTACAGACCAACCGCTGCTAATGGAGCTCCTGGCTTTGCAGGCTGCGGTGGTATCTTTTGAACTTACAGAGGTTCATATAAGACCTCTTGGTATCCTTCACATCTTTGAGGCTGAATTGATGGCCATCATTGCTCCCGCGGAATTTACGAAACGATTTAGCTAGAACAACATTTCTTTTGTAACGGATCTCTTGGTTAATTAAAGAATTATATATATATATATATATATATATATATATATATATATATATATATCATAAGTTTCCTTCACATTATAAAGGCATGTGGAATACTGCGCTTCAGTATCTTAATAAATAGTACCATTTTCTGCCATTCACATTTATCGAGGGGGTAATCAAGTGACCGATAGATTTACAACTCATGGCGTTCATATGGATTATATTGAATAGTGGTTTCTGGTCCTTTTTTTTTCTCTCTTGCAATGGCATAAAGAGAAATGGCTAGACTTCCTACCTATTTAGATAGCTCATTATCATAAATATGTAATATTTCTCTTTTCTATTTTTTTCTAATATTGTGTTCGGCTAGAAACTTTTTTTTTTTTTTTTGAATTCAAAGTGGGAAGATTCAAACTTTACAGGTTGTGGTATATTTGGGAGTGATATACTGTTAGGCTATGCTAGCAATCACCGACTAGAAACATTTTAACAAGGCATATTTGGGATTTTTCTTATGGTTATGAGTCTTTGATGCTGCAGAGAAGCAAATGAGAAAGATAACTATCACAAACGAAAACATAATCTTCCTAAGACCGTTGATTCCTCAAAATGCCGGTACTTAAGGCATCAAAGCCTTGTTGATTCTCTTAAAAATGCCAAGAATAATTGGAAAACTTTCTAATTTAGAAAACTCAATTCATCACACTTGATTCCAAGATGAAGGATTACAAGATTATTTATACGACTCCAAAGCCTCCCACATTCATGACTTGGTATTAAAACAAAAACCCCTTAAAACTCTAAAACCCTAAACATAAATACAAAAACATTAACACCATGACTCTTAAACTTTTAAAACTTTTAAAAATTAAATATCAACTTTTGGAATTCTAAATTCCCAACCATAAAGACAAGACCTTAAAAATTCTAAACTAAACACAAGTTAAATGGAAGACTTTTGATATTCTCACTTCCCGCAGATGCTGTAAATGCAACACAAGGTTAGCATTGTAAATTAAGATATCGTCAAAGTAGACAACAATAAATTTACCAATGAAAGGCGGCAATGCTTGATTCATGGCTTCCATAAAAGTGCTGAAGGCATATTAGATATCCAAATGGCATGATTAACCACTCATATAACCCTTTTCAAGTCTTAAAAGCTGTCTTCTATTCATCTCTCAGCCGAATTCGAATATGACGATAACCATTTTTCAAGTCTAGCTTGCTGAAAGCAGTTGATCACTTAGCTGACCTAGCAAATCATTAAGTCTAAAAATGGGAAATCAATAGCAGACGGGCATTTTGTTGATGGCTCTACTATCTACACACATACACCATGAACCATCCTTACTGGTTGTGAGAAGTGTTGGTACTGTGCAAGGACCAATACTTTCACGGATATGCTCTCTTGATGGCAATTCTTCCACCTGGCGACAGATGAAGGAACTAGACCAATTTGGTGTTGAATATCACGCAAAGGTGGTAATTCATCTGGCATCCAACGGAAACACATCAACGAACACATCTAGGATCAACTTGGCTTCTTTGGGAGGTCCAGATTCTCAATTCGACAGCTTTCCAATCAAAAGAAAAATCATTCCTACCTGCTTCATCTCTTTTTCAAACTTAGCAAAGGACAATAGGTTGCAGTTTTCTCGAACAGATGGGGGCGTTCATGCATCCTTACTTGGCAACGAAATAACTTTAGTGAAGTTAAAAGGAAAACTATGTGTTGTTGCACCCATCATGTGTGACTTTTTTGTCATATTGTAATGGTCTTGCTAAAAGTAGGTGACATGCATCGATGGTTACCACGTCACACCAGACTCGATCCATGTAGTTAGCTCTAATTAAAAAATTAACCAAAGCATGCTGAGAGACTGTTACCTCATTTCCTTTCTTCAACCATGCTAGCTTATAAGGCTTAAGATGTTATTCTATCTTCAATCCTAATTTTTGCACAGCATCTTATGATATCACATTCTTGCAGCTACAACAATCTATCACAAAACGACATACCTTTCCACCGTGCATGTAGACTGGAAAATTTTATTTTGAAGCAAAGCATCATTAGCTATTCGAGTAAAGCAAGAACGTCTTACCACCAATAAGGGTCTTGTATCATCCTCAAGGTAATTGTCATCAACAACTACGCCCACTTCAAATGAAAGACTGGATCTTCTGAAACCTCAAAAACTTGGACTTCTTGCTTCTCATTAACCTCAATAAATAGTCCCTTTCCATATAGGGCTTTCTTGCAATCAGATTGGTGACGGCCGTTTCTCCACAGTTGAAACAACGAATACTAAATGTTGTTGCTTTTGTTGGTTGTTGGCTGACATTTGGTTTGGTTAGAGCAGTCACTGCGGTACGAGCTCCTCCACGGTTAGTACCAATATTATCTCTAATTGTAACTCCACTTGTAACTTTTCTTTTTCAAATTGTTTCTCCAGTTGTAATGCTCGCTGGTACGCTTCAGCCGTAGAAATAGGATCAAATAAGTTAAGAGTGCCTTGAAATTGAGGACGCATACCTCCATTACAGCATAAAACTAACTGTTCATTTGTCTCGGCCAAATCGTTCCTTGATAACAATTGATAGAACTCGGTTGTGTAGTCATCTACCGAGTGTAAGCCTTGGCGCAAGTTTTGCATTCGTTGATACATTGTTCGAGTATAATTGTAAGGCAAAAAAGGAAGTGTACATATGCTTTTTCAGCTTCTCCCATGTACTAATCTTTCTCTTTCCTTGTCGATTCCTTTTAAACTTCAATTTGTTGCCACCATACAGAAGCTCTGCCTCCAAATCTCATGGCGACAAGTGGAACTCACCTTTCTTTAGGAGCCTCTTTAAACTCAAAAATTTCATCAACTATGCCCACTCAATCCAAGAATTCCTTGACTTGTAAGCCTCCATGGAATTTTGGAGTGTCGATCTTGAGACTAAATTCCCAACGTCTAGATTCTTCAATGTTGGCTGTTGGTCTTTTCTGAGGTGGCTGGCATAATGGAATTGCAAATAGATTTTCTAGGGTCACTTCTTCTTTTTCAAACTCTTCGTATTCTTTGTGTCGATTAGTAGCCTCGAGTTGTCGGGTTAAAGTAGCCATTTGTTGAGTTTGCAACACAACTTGTTGTTGTAGTCTTGCAACACCATCATGTTCATGGATCTCTCATAGTGGTACTTAATGAGCATTACGACGTCTGCGTAGTAGCATGACGAAGGAACAAATTCGTCTCTAATACCAACTGATGCAGTGGGGACGTAGATGAGAAAAATAACTGTCACACACAACAACACAACCTTTCTAAGATCGTTGATTCCTTAGAATACCAGTACTTAATACATCAAAGTCTTGTTGATTCACTTAAGAATGCCGAAAACAATGAAAAAAAAGGGAAACTTCTCTAGTTTAGAAAACTCAATTCATCAAACTTGATTCTAAAATGAAGGATTACAAGGTTATTTATAGGACTCTAAAGCCTCCTGCATTCATGACTTAGTATGAAAACAAAAACCCCTGAAAATTTCAAAACCCGAAACATAAATATAAAAACATTAACACCAGGACTCTTAAACTTTAAAACTTTTAAAAATTAGATACCAACTTTTGGAATTTTAAATTCCCAACCATAAAGATAAGACCTTAAGAATTCTAAATTAAACCCAAGTTAAATGTAAGACTTTTGATATTCTTACTTCTTCATGAAGTTATACTGCATAATGGCTGCATCAATCTTGGCTCTATCCCCTATGACTCCCCGACTTTAAGCTTTTTATGTTTTTTCGTCCCGTGAATAGTATTTTGGATTTTTTAACTTGTTTTGCATTTTTTAAAAAAAATTTCTTGCATTTTTATTTTTTTTAATTTAATAAATTATGGATGGATTTTTAGAAGGAATTAAACCTAGTTCGAATGTGAATTATTTCCTAAAGGTCAGATTGGTGTTGCTGTGACTTTTAAACTAATTGCTATGAGCTATCTTGGGCTAGAAAGCAGCCGAGTGTTTGGTTAACTGCAAATTTAAAAGAACAAAAATATATTTGAACTAACTACATTTTTTAAGGTAAAAAAATACAAAAAGTTGACATTTTATTCTTTATTTAATTGTACTTAATCGATAGAACTATCATTATATATTGCATATCATAGTATTTGTTCTGAAAAGAGATCCACGCTTTATACAAATACATGAATATGTAATTTCAAACATTCATTAAACTTCTTGCAATGTAATCTTATAGTTTGTCCATTTCTTGTGATATTGGGAGATAAGTTGATTGATCTTCAATTTCATCATTGCATCTTTCCAATTCATTCTACTTATGAAGAATGTTACTTGAATCATCTATGATTTTCTTAAAATGACAGTCAGAGTGTCTCCTTATATAATTATGTAGTGTCATGGTAGCAATGACCATCTGTACTTGCTTTGTAAAACAATAAGTAGGTATATCTCTTAGGATCTTCCATTGTTTTTTCCATACCATAAAAGTTCGCTCAATGATACTTCTAAGGGAAGAGTGTATAGTTGAACACTTCTTGGTAACCGGTTGGTTGACCACGAGACTAAAATCATGAAATATGATATCTTTGACCTTGGCCTTTATATGGCCCTAAATAACTTTTTTATTTACAGGTATCCGGCATCTACCAAGTAATATTTTCCTATTAAACATTAAATACGAGCATGTTTGCTTAAAAAACCAAACAACATATGTGTGTGAGAGAGGGAGAATTGTAAGTACCTTTTAGTTGTCAACATGAAACAAATTATGCATGGCCAACGGTTTAGGCTCAAAAGATAAAATAAGGGCTTTCCTTTGTTACTCGAGAAAAATTGGTCCGGTACTCGAAAGAGGAAAACAAAGAGAAAAGAAAATAGAGTGCTTGAATCTTACAAAAGGAAAAAAAAAAGAAAAAAGGAATACCTAAAAGAGAGAGGGAAATCTTGCAGACCAAACGAAGGAGAAAAAGAGAGAGAGAGAGAGAGAGAGAGAAGGAGGCGTAATAATGTTAAGAAAACAAAAGGGTTTTCAAATTAGAAGAGATGAGTCCTCAAAAAAAATTTGAGGAAGAAAGGGTAAACTTGGTATTATTATATTATTGTAGTGACCTTTTCGTAATTTGGGGTTAAAGCATAGGTTTTTTTGATGGATTTTTTGGAGCTGTGCTGACCCTATTTTTGATACATGATTCTTTGTGCAGCAAATTACTAGATTGTCCCAAGATTTACTCCATGACCAAATGCTTGATTGCCACAAACTTAGATAATAATTGCTCATAAATGAAGCTACAGTAATCCCACATGGCCCCTGAAACAAAAAGAAACTTCCACCTGGACATTCAAATCTAGAAAGAAAACGAAGAGATAGAGAGGGGCGGGCAATCCTTTTTGCTTATTTGTTTTATTGGTTTGAACCTCAGTTATATTTAAAACTTAGAAGTAACACCCACTAATGTAGGTTAGTTTGAAAACAGTAGTTAGAACTAATAAATTTCAACTATAGCTAAAGTTTTTATATGCTACGTGTAAAATTTTTACATGTTATATTTTAGTTTCAACTTCAAGCTTCAACTTGGTTTTCAAACACACCTATAGTGCATGTTTGATTTTATTGTAAGGAGTGTGCTTTCTCCTATCTTTTAATTATCAATATAGAAAATCAGATGACAGATTAATACTTGGAGATTGCAATGTCCATAAAATTTAAAATGACAAATAATTACATTTGATCAAGCTCTTCAATTTTATAGAAAGATTTTCATATTTAACGTAATAGCAATTTGCAACCAATTAAATCTAATTAAAATTGTACTCTTGACCCTTGATTTAAAAACTTGTCCAAAGTCTAACACTGCTAAACTTTTTTATCCATACCAAATTAATGACCAAACATAGTCGGCACATTCCATCTCTTCCTTCAACAGCTTTACCCCTACACATCACACTCGTCATGCCTCGCCTACCCGCCTGTCACAAGCTGAGCCTCGCCTCCCTACACGCTCATTGCCGTCCAAACCTCCCCTGCCACTCTTCATCAATCCCCTTAACCCCTAGTCCCTATATAGTTGTCCAAACACCCTAGATCTTAATATCGCCCCACCTTCGCCGTCTTCACTTCAACCCTTGCGCCCTCACAATCATCAGATTTTTCCCCTATGCCTCGCTCACTAAGCCCCTCACTATTGTCAAATCCAATCGATGGGTCTTGCAACCCACCATGGATTACGACGACTCCTCCCACCGATATTGCCTCTTTCATGAGACCCACTCGAGTATGTGAACGCCTGGGTCGAACGCTAAGACCCACCATTGTCGGTCTTGCTAGTGCCCTTCCTCTTGCCGCCATGTATCCAAGATTTTTCTATTGAAATTATCTTTGGCAAAATTAGTTTTCTATTTTCTCTTTTTTCTAAAATAAAGTTGTGTTCGGAATTTAGTTTGTGTACTAATGAGGCTTGATTTCTTTTAGGAAATAATTGTGAAATTTATATTATTAGTTAGGTATTTAACTTGTGAAACTAATTTGTGTAATTAATTTGATATGTTTTTTCGGAAATTGGTAAGATCGTATAGAGTTGAAATGGGTTTAACCATGCAATTATTTTGATATGTTTTGTAGGTGAATTATCAAAGTAATTAATATTACAACAACTATTAATACTCCAATAGAGTTGAAATGGGTTTAACCATGCAATTATTTTGATATGTTTTGTAGGTGAATTATCAAAGGAGTTAATATTACAACAACTATTAATACTTCAACAGTATTCTAATTATTTTCAAAAAATAGTTCAATTACTATTAAAAGAGAATTATGAGAAATATGGAATATTTTTGGATTATTAAGCAAAAAATCATGGTCAAAAGTTGTTAAAAAAATATTCTCAAATTTTTTTGTCGTTAAAGAAAGATGAAATTAAAAGGAGAATCATTATTCTTAAGAAAAAAATTGAATAAGAAAACTTGTAAAAATTATTTTAATTATCAAAATTTGGGATGAGAATCTGCTTTTGATAAAATATAATGGTTATTCGAATAGTTTTTTTTTTTTTTTTGTAATTAGGCTTTTAGAGAAAAGCAGTAAAATTCTCCTAGTTTTACATTTTTTTTTTGTAAAAATTACATAATCTGTCTATTTTTTAAGGAGTGAATTAATATTTGTCTTTGTTATACAAATATCACTTATATATCCTTTCTTTTTTGAAATTTTATATATTCAGAATCCTAAAATACCCTCTAACTAAATATTATCATTTATTTAAATTTTTATAACAAATTTCCTTATTTTTTGAATAGTTAAATTAGGAAAAAAATATACATATATTTTTCTTATTTTAACATATTACATTGATGCATTATCATTATCACTTAAAGTCTTAAAAAAATGAAATGAATGTCATTGAGTATCATTATTATTACGTATAAAGAATATTCATAAACTATAAACATATTTTAATTGTACAAATAAAAAAAAAACCATGTGTCTTACTAACCCATTAGTTTTTGTGAATATAATTTGGAATATATTTATAGAAATGTAAGCGGCAGGATTGGAACCTGCGCGGGCAGAGCATGCCCGATGACCACTCCCACTTGATATAGATTTATTTTTATCAATCAAACAGAAAGACATTATTCTCACAATCATAACAACTATATTGTAAACAATTGGTGCTCTAGCAATCCAGTATTAAACATATTTTCATGAGCATTTCCTGTGTTTAGTACTGTGCGGAGGTTGAATTCTGGGGTTTTTCTTTAAAGTTAAAA
This sequence comes from Artocarpus heterophyllus, assembly GCA_025403435.1. Lineage (NCBI taxonomy): Eukaryota > Viridiplantae > Streptophyta > Magnoliopsida > Rosales > Moraceae > Artocarpus > Artocarpus heterophyllus. Next base: position 10,907,822 of record CM046352.1, read on the forward strand.
AACACAGGAATATATATCACTGAAGTTGCTTGGATTTGCTTATGGTCCTTATGGATGTGAGAGAAATATATTTGTTGCTAATTCAGTGATGGAGTTAGGATTTTGTTTCAGGGAGCATAAACTAAGAATGCAAGAAACTCTAGAAATTATTAATATATTAACTGTTGGTACTATAAAATAGTTAGAAGAACTAAAATTTCAACCCAAAAATTGAAGAGATAAACTGTTGATTCCAAGACTGGGAGTATGGCAAATATGTGTACAATTGAAAAAAATAAAGACCCTAAGACATGTATGAAGAATCGTTATAAAAAAGGAAGTAGATTGCTAACTCATTTTCAATAAAAGACATTAAAGACTGAAGCAACTTATAAAATATTGGACCGGCATTAATAAAATCATGGAAGACATCAGAGCCTTACTTAAAGGGAAGAGAGATTTACACATCAAGTTTTAACAATTTGCATGTAGTTGAGGAGAATGATATCCCTATCATAGAAGGAAACAAAATTAAACGAACTAAAAGAAAGGAAAGAGATCATTGTAGATCTAATAAGAGAAAAGGTGCTCATGAGAAGGCTAAAAAAGAAGAAGGTGACACAGGAAAAAGAATGCCTCAACCATAAGTATTATTTGTTTTTGCGATTTTCAATATAAAAATATAAAATTTGAATTTGATATTCATGTTTCAGTACATTACATATATGCATCTTATTTTTTCAGTTGGACAACTTATTACTGAAGCTTTACTAAGCCAGCAACACATGATTAATTCATGGTTTCATTTTGAACAACTACTTGACCTCGACCAAGTATGGTTCATAATTTCTTATAATATACTAATTTATTTAACTATAAAATCAAATCACCACGATGTATGATCTTTTTTTTTTTTTTTTGCTTTGTACTAATAGTTATTTATTTCATAATATATGCACACGTTCACTTGGACCACCTCAAGCAAGCAATAGTACATTTGGACTAGTTGGCAACCTAGACAAATCTATTTAGGCTATTTACCATTTTACTTTCTTCCTTTTAAGTTGGTGTGTGTGTTTTTGCTCTGATTTTAATTTGCGAACTTTGTTGGGTATTAGTGTACCAAAGTTTGTATTTTGTCTCTTTGGGCAAGTGTATTTGGATACTTTCTATACATTTTTTTTTTTTGGTTGATATTGGCTTTCTATACGTGTTTCGTTACCAAAGTAATAATGGTAAGCAACGTGCGTAGAGAGGGAAGGACGAGAGAAAGTGACGGTTGAAGGGGAAAAAACAGAAGAAAAAGAGAGTGCAAGAAAAGAAAAAAAAATTGGTTAAAAGATGAAAAACCCTTTTCCTTCTCATGGGCTAAAATCTCACTATTTGTAAAATGAAATCTTCAGCCAATGAATTAAAATCTACAGTGTAGCGATTGGGAGTCAATAGGAATTCTTAGAAAAGATAATCATAAAAAGGAGAAAAGTGTCAGAGTCAAATAGTTTTAGATGTGTGGGAGAAAAAAAAAATGATAAAGAGAGATGAGAAAAGAGAGAAAGGAGTAAAGTAAGAGACTGTAAGGCCGGCAATTTGGGTCCACGGGTCGTGTTCGGGTCGGGTTGAGCCCTTATTTAAAGAGCCAACACGCCAACCCGAACCCAACTCGTGACCTAACAGGTCAAAAAAGCCCAACCTAAGCACGACCTGACGTGTCAACGGGTTCACACAACCCGACCCATGCAACCAGTCTATATGCTACTTTGTACATGTTCGTGTTGACACGACACACTAACCCCTCTAAACCTGCAACACAATAGACCCAACAATAATCCTACAAAATAAACAATAACCCAACAAAACAAAACCATCAAAAAAGTTAACAAAACTTTGTATAAGTTTAACGCAAACAAATATGCTAGAAATTAGAATCATGTCAAGTTGGATATACAACAAATGTTAGACTAATTTGAAACCTTAAAATTAATTTCAGGTTATACGGGTTGCATTAAAGTTACACGGATTCAATTCGGGTTACACGTGTTGATTAGCAATTTTCAGGTCAATTTCGGGTCAACCTGATTTCGACACGTTTTTAGCGGGTTGATTTTGTATTGATTCAGGTTGACCTAAACCCGACCTGTTTTTTGTGCAGGTCAGATGAGTTCAACCCAATTCCAACCCGAAGCCTATTTTTCCAATCCTAACCTGCATTGTTTCGTGTCGTGTCATCATGTCATGACCTGAATTGCCGGCCCTCTAAGAGAGAGAAAAAGAAATAAGTTTTCAAACGAAAATATGTCTGTTTTTTTTTCTATTATTAATTATTTAATAGATGTATGAGGTGTCAGTTTTTTATTTGTTGGATGGAGAATGGGATAGGAAATTGGGATAGAGGATCTGGCTTCATATAAGTTTGTGCTGGACTTAATTTCTTCGTATATTTTTAAATAAAATAGTCGAATTATACCCTTTAGTGAGCAGTGATAAATACACACACGGCATAAAACCAATATGTTTTCTTAAGTTATTAGCATTTTACCTTAACAATAAGAATCCATTACTTCGGCAACACATTATGAAAAACACATTGTTCATTTTTGATTCACCAGTTTGAATTGTGTTGAATTAAATTTTATTATTTGAAAAGAAAAGTTTAAACTTGAATTAAATTTTATAATTTAAAAAGAAAAGTTTAAACTATGATTTTAAATTGTAATCCGAACTGATATTTGGATATGCAATTAAAAGTGGTAATATGGACAGAAAATCCAAATCAAATTTGTATTTTGCTGGATATTGAGAACTCTAGTTTAAAGTATGAAAATTTTATTTAATTGAAAAATAAATATGTAATCTGTAAAAAGAAGTTATCTATTTGAAAAAATAGTGTTGAATTACAAATTCGAATTATTGCAAATTAGAAGCCTTAATTCTACCAAGAACAAAAAATGCAAACAAAAATAAATAAGAATACACGAAATTTATAGTGGTTCACTTTCGATATGAGAACTACGTCTACTTTTAGCCGCTGTAGAATAATTCACTAAAATTGTGAAGAAGGTTATAAGAGAAAATTGCACACTATCTCTCAAGAATTTTTCTCAAACCCCATGTCTCTATTTTCTGAGTTCTACTCTCTACAAGAAAAAAAAAAAAAAAAAAAAAGGAACCCAATCTATCCATTTATAGGTTTACAAAAAAATTAGGTAACAAACTCTAAAAAATCACAAAACATAAGCTCTAGGACACCAACACGCTCCAATTTCCGTAGTATTCACACGCAGCCGCGAGACTCCAAAGGCACCGCCACGCGTTCCTTTTGTCTTCGGTCGTGGACACACAAAAACTTACTCTGCGGGGGCACACGCCTGGGATCCAAAAACCATATCTTCCTTGCGTTTTTCACTTTTCTGATCCTTGAAATCCTCTCCTTAGGTGATATTTTGAAAAGCATTGAATTTGACCCACACTTCTTAACACACATATGTAGTAGTAAAATCAATATATAATATTGCTTTAAAAGATTAAAATGTAGAGGGTTTGAATTTTAAGTTTGGCATTTCAATTTAATTTTAACTACAAATGTAGTACGAAATAAATATTTTACTAAACAACAATTTAAATAAATATTTTACTAAACAACAATTCAAATTATAATGGCCACTCAGATTCAACTGAACCAATGTACCAAAGACACCAACAATAACTACACATCTTTCACTACATCCAATTCGTGCTAATTTGCCTCAAACAAACCAAACAAGATGGCAACTAATTAGAAAATTAACTGTAGTCACACTTGACTATAAAAAGTTGAGTTCGAGTCCTTGCCTTTTATTCCCAAAAAAAAAAAAAAAAAAGAGAAAGAAAAAAAAGAGAGAGAAAGAGAAAATCAACTATTTGCAGCTGGGAAGCGGAGCCCCGCACAGGCAGCGGTTATGGAAGTAGACCGAGTAGTCGAACCTCGTCTGCAATTCCCCGCCCACCGGAATCATCCCACACAACCTGTTGTAACTCACATTCAACCCTTGCAAGCTCAGATTTGTCAGCCCAACCGGAAGACTCCCGAATATCCTGTTGTGGTTGAGATCCAAATAGACCAAGCTCTTCGGGACCTCGACCTTCGACAGATCGAACTCAAACGAGTTCCTCGACAGGTCCAGGTGCTGCAACATCTTCTTGTCTGGTCCGAATAGCAGTGACGCGTCGCCCTCGAGCTTGTTCCGCGACAAGTCTATGTAGGTGAAGTCTTTTTTCCCCAGCGAGGCTGGTATTTTGCCCGAGAGCTGGTTGTGGGACAGGAAAAGATAAAAATCATCTCCCTTGAATTCTCCAAACGAGTCGGGGATCGGTCCTGTGAGCTTGTTGCGGTCCAACCGGAGCCCCGTGAGCTTCGGTAGCCGACCAATAGAGCTCGGGATCGCTCCCGATAGGCCGTTGAAAGAGAGGAAAATGAACTCGAGGCTGGTGATGTCGCCAATGAAGTCCGGGATAGGGCCCGAGACGTTTGTCCATGTTATGCTGAGGAACCGGAGTCTGTTCAGCTTGGTGATGGATTGCGGGATCGGTCCGGTCAGGTTGGGGTTCTTGTGGAAGTCGAGGTCTTCGAGGTAGGGAAGGTCGCCGACTTGTTGCGGGATCGGTCCCGAGAGATCGGCGTAGTTGAAGTAAAGGTCCCAAACTCTGTGGGTGTTGTAATGGCACTTGACGCCGTACCAGTGGCAGCAATCGGATTGTGGGTCCCACGAGGGGAGGACATTTGGGTTGTTGGTTTTGAAGGTTTCCTTGATTTGGAGGAGGACTTTCTTGTCTTCTGGGTGGCAGCGCTCGGAGAGAGAAGAGTGAATAATGGTGTAGAAGATAAGGGTAAGGCAGAGGATCTTGGTTTTGGAAAAGGTCATTATTGGGGCATATACTAATGACTTTCTGGGTTTTGGGTACTTTGATAATTGGAGGGAAATGTTGGGAAAGAAAGGATTGGATTTATAATGTATAATTTGATGGGTTTTATAAAGTAGAAAAACAAAAATGGGGCGGAGACCCGTATAACTTGAAGCTATACGGCTGCTTATGGATTGTGCTCACACGCTTTGAGGGTGAGTTTGACATGCTTTATGTCTATGGGTCCAGTTGGCCTTATGTCCATTCAAAGTGCGTTTACAAACATGGGTTCGAGTTAATAATTTTGATTTAAATTTGTCGTATATTTTTTTGTAAAATTTGTAATTACAGTATTTTTTGTTCAAACTAGCCCTTCCGATTTTGCTGTCTGGTCTAGCCTCGTAAAGTTTCATACGCATATAGTAATAAACTACAATATGTACTCCAACTAAGAATTATAATATGACGAATTTTTCAAATGATGGAATTTTAAGCAGACCATTAAAATGATGGAGTTTTCATTTTTTGCTTTTTTAAGTGAAAAATAATATGAAATGGTGGAACCTTATCTACGAGAAACAAACATCAGTTATAATTAATTAACGAATGGAATTGTTTATCGAATGAGTCAGCACAAACCCTTTTTATTACCGAAATGGTACCAGTTGACTCCCATGTAATAATGTTGATGATGATGACGACGATGATAATAGTCGGGACAAAAGGAACTTCTTCAGTACTGTTGCATTTTAGATGAAAAATTTTCATTTTCAAAATATTATTTTAAGTATATAGGGTCTTTGATAGTTATGGTCTGGATCATTTTTTCAGTTATAAATAGTGTAAAACTCATACATGTTACAATAACAATTAAAAAAATTGTTACAGTGTAAAACTCTCATATACTACAATAAAAATAATTCTAACAAATGGTTATAACTACGCAGTCAAATACTCAATACTTTTTTTTTAAATTCCTCATCACGATCATGACAATAAGTCAAAGCAGGGCTCGACTAAGCTCTATATATATATATATATATATATATATATATATTCCAAAGACTCAAAATTGGAGTGAGTTGTATACCACTAGGTCTTTTGCAGTTGCAGCCCATCCACCTAGGGCGCCCATGGTTTTTCTTTTTTTTTTTTTTTTTTTTTCAGAATGATGCCTATGGTTTATTGAGCACGCTAGCTAGGACCACTTTGAAATTTGAGCATACAATTATTGATGGGCCGCCACAGACCACGCCAAAGTCTACTTAAATGTGTGGCATCTTTCTTAAATTTGAGTTTTCCTTGGAAGGTTTTAATGACGTTCATTCTTAAATTTTTGTATAGGTTGAGTTTTGTGCTTGCCCTAGTGTTGAACCTTACTAGCTCTTTTGAGGTACGGTGAATTTTTGCTTTATAGTGGTGTTTGCTTAGAAGTTTTTTGGCCTTCGGGTAGCATTTTTTTTTTTATTTTTTTAGTAAAATAGAGTGGAGAGTTAGGAAGAGGACAATCTTTTAGTGGGTACTAATCTAGTTAGAATGTTATAGTTAGCTCTAATATAGCTTATTATCTTCCATCATTCCAAAAAGTAAAAACACTAACGGCTTAAAACAGAGTAAATTAGGTGGTATACTATGTTTTTACTAGCATTATTATATTATTATACCATCTTTTTTCTTCTATTGATTTATACCATTTCTTTTCGTCGAAAATGACAAAATACTTTTAAATAACAAATGTTTGTCAAATCTTAACTCAAAATAGTTGCAAATAATTATGTCTTTCTACTTTTAAAAGTGATTTATTTCAAACTTTTTAATCCAATTCATAAAATTTAAAAACATTGCTAAAGAAATGTTATTTCTCAAATTAATCCCTCAAAGCGGGACAATATTCCAAGTGGTGAAAACAATCAAGTAAACGTAGTATCCGTTTGTAGTTAAGCTTAAATTTAATTAGTTTTGGAAGGTTGTTTTACTAATATGTCTTACAATCTTTAATCTTGTTATATTTGTTAGTTGCATTTGCATGAACTTAAAAAAAAAAAAAAAAAAGAAAACCAAAAAAACACACTCACGCACACAAAAACACAAAAAAATGTCATCTTTTCTTTCTTTTTTTTTTGAAAATTGGTGAATGAACGCCGCGTCATTTGTCTATTTATTTATTTATTTTTGAAAGTGAATACTTTACAATAAATCTTAATTGTATTCACTCACCGGTTCGGAATTCTCAAACAAAGTAAAAGTGCTTGTTGAAACGACAATCATAAAGGTCATGCTCTCAAACCATTTACACTAGGTTAAAATCACCTCCTTTACAGTACGGAAGGTTTTTTTTTTTTTTTCAATATTTGATCGCCTAAAAACAGGTAAATATTGAAAGGCGTTATAAAAGCTAAGAAATATAAAGGCAAAGAAAGAGATTTTAGAGAGAGAAAAAAAAGAGAGAGTATATTGAACTCTTTAATCTTATATGATAGAAAATGGGCATGAGATTGGGGGTATTTATAGGTAAATTTTTGGATACTATAATACCATCTACAATAGTTATAATTGCTACAGTACTGTAGACTGCTACAATGCTTCCGGTCAATTATTGCTACAATAACTCCGTCGGATTTGACTTTACTATTTACGCTGATGTCAGCGCTTACTTCAGCATGAATATACAGATCTAATTTCATACACTGATTCTTGATGGACAGACACAATAGATTATTCATAATACTCCCCCTTGGATGTCCACCATTTATGATGCCTCATTAAAAATCTTAGCAAGGAAAAACTCATTGGGATAAAAACCATAGCAAAGGGTAAAAGAGTACATCATTCTTGTAAAGATACTCAATGCTACCTCGTTAAAAACCTTACTAGGAAAACCCTATGGGATAAAACTATAGTAAGGGAAAAAGAGTACAGTTGATGTAAAATTCCCCTCAAGTTAACACTAGTTGTTCTTTACAAATCTCTTAGATGACGTGTCTCGTTATTGTATATATGTCGTCTAAAAGTTGATGTGGGAAGTGCCTTCATGAAAAGATCTGCAACATCGTCACTTGAGCGAGTGTATTGGACATCAATATCTTTATTCATTTCAAGCTCTTGAGTAAATGAAAAGAATTTTGGAGGTATATGTTTCATTCTATCACTCTTAATGTATTCTTCCTTATTTGAGTGACACATACGTTATTCTCTTCAAACAATATTGTTGGATCTTTATCGAGTGGTAATCCATAAGTGGCTTGGATATGTTGAGTCATAGACCTCAACCACACACATTCTCGACTCATTTCATAGAATGCAATAACTTTAGCATGATTTGATAAAGTAACAACTAGTGTTAGCTTTTGTAAATGCCAAGAAATTGCATAGTACATCCACTTGTGAATACACATCCAGTCTGAGATCTAGCTTTATATGGATCTGACAAATAACCTGTATATGCATAACCAGTTAGTCCTTGTTTTGATCCTTTGGGATAAAATAAACCCAAGTCAATTGTTCCTTGAAGATAACGAAACATGTGCTTAATTCCATTCCAATGTCTCCGTGCAAGAGTTGATCTAAATCTTGCTAATAAGCTAACAGTGAAAGCAATATCTGGTCTTGTACAATTAGCAAGACACATAAGAGCTCCAATTACACTTAGGTATGGTGCTTCAGGACCAATAAACTCTTCATTATCTTCACAAGGATAGAACGGATCTGTTTCCATATTTAGTGATCTGTTTACCATTGAGGTACTTAAAATATTTGCTTTGTCCATATTAAAGCGTTTTAATACTTTTTCAGTATAATTTGATTAATGCAAAAGTATTCCACTTTGTAAATGTTGAATCTATAAACCAAGATAATACTTGGTTTTTCCAAGGTCTTTCATTTCAAATTCTTCCTTTAAGTATATCACTGTGTCAAAAATTTCCTTATGAGTCCCAATGATGTTTAAATCATCAACATAAATGGCAATAATCATATATCCAGATGTTATTTTCTTAATAAAAATACATAGGAAACAAGTTTTTTTTCACACCCTTTCTTTAATAAATTTTCACTTAAACGATTATACCACATGCGTCTGGATTGCTTCAACCCATATAACGATTTTTGTAACTTGATCGAGTACATGTTTTTGGGTTTTGAACTTGATGCTTCAAGCATTTTAAATCCTTCAGAAATTTTCATATAAATATAACTATCAAGTGATCCGTGAAATATGCTATAACAATATCCATAAGACACATTTTTAAATTTTCAAAAACTGCTAGGCTAATTAGATATCTAAATGTAATTGCATCTAGTATTGGAGAATACATTTCTTCATAATCGATTTCAGGTCTTTGTGAAAAACCTTGTGCAACAAGTTGAGTTTTGTACCTCACAATCTTGTTTTTCTCATTTCGTTTCCGCACAAAGACCCATTTATATCCTACAAGCCTTACAGCTTCAGGTGTGAGAACAATAGGTCTAAAAACTTTAAGCTATTAAGTAAATTTAATTCAGCCTACATAGCGTCTTTCCATTTAGACCAATCATGACTATTTTTACATTCAACAGCAAATCTTAGTTTAGGATCCTCACTTTCAATGACACATGCAACTGAGTAAGAAAAAATTTTATTTATATCCTCTATTTTATTCTGATTCCACAATCCTCCTGTATTTATATAATCAATAGAGATCTCATGATTTTCTAAACCTTTGTGTTTTGTATAACATCAAGAGTCTCTTGATTTATCTCGTTTTGTGTTTCTTCTGGAATACATTCCTCAATATTAAGGTCATCGTAATTTTTAGCTCCTTTTCTCTTCCAAGGATTTTTATCTTTGGAACTGATTCGCCTACCATGCTTCAGGCGTGCCGTAGACTCATGAGTGACTATATTTTTGATTTGTCCTTTTGGGACTTCAATTCAAGGAAGAGCATTAGCAGCTGGTATATGTGATTTAGTCATTTGTTTTTGTATCTATGAATGCATATGGTATTTGGCTTGCTATGTTTTGTAAGTGCATAATCTTTTGCACTTCTAACTCATCTTGTTCTGTATAAATATTAAAATGTAATAGAGATGGTTCACACCATATAATTTTCTTTTTCAACTGTTTCTTATCTCCCCCCCAATATCGGGAAAACTACCTTATTAAAATAACAATCGGCAAAACGTGCCATAAAAACATCTCTAGTTTAAGGTTCAAGATATCTAATGATAGAATAAGATTTGTAACCGACATATATTTCTAATCTTTTCTGGGGAGCTATCTTTGTGTGTTGTGGTAAAGCAATTGGTACATATACCGCATAACCAAAAATCCTTAGATGGGAAATATTTGGTTCTTGACCAAACGCTAGTTGTAATGAGGAGTATTTATGATAAGCACTTAACCTGATACGAATTAATGCCACAGCATGTAAGATTGCATGATCCCATACAGAAATAAACAAATGCTACATTGCAAGTTGATAATAAACAAACGTGTAATCATCTACTAGAGGCATCTATCAATACCATAAAATATTTGAATGGTCCACATAGTGTGTGAATAGGCCCACATATATCACCTTGAATACGTTCAAGAAACATAGGTGATTCACTATTAATTTTAACTGGTGATGGTTTCAAAATCAGCTTTCCAAGAGAACGAGCTATACATGGACTTTTACTTATTTGAAGGAACTTCTAGCCCTTCAATGAATGTCCATGTGAGTTTTCAATAATTCTTTGCATCATTGATGAACCAGGATGACCGAGTCAATCATGCCATAAGTTTAATATCCAAGGATCTTTCTTACCTACCACATGTGATTCAATCATATCTAAATATGTGTAATACAATCCTAAGGAAAACTTTGGTAGTTTTTTTAATATGTACTTCTTTCTAGAAATCTCATTAATAATATACATATACCTTTTATTATCTTCAGTACCAGACTACATATCATATCTATGAAGGTATATGTCATTAAAACTCAACAAATTCCTTTTAGATTTTAGTGAAAACAAAGCATTATTTATGAAAAACATTGTTCCATTTGGCAATATGAAGTTGGCTTTACCAATTCCTTCAATCAAGACTACAGGATCCGATATTGTATTTACTATTTTGTATGCAAATATCCCCATCATTAATATTGAAATTTCATCCTTCATTAGTACAATCCAAGTTAAGCTTCACGTAAAATAGACAATTTAATAAGAATAAAGTTTCAAACACATTATTTAAGAACATTTTATTCAGTGAAACATAATACTAATACATCTAAAGATTACAAGTAAAATATAACATAGTTTTATATTTACTAACTAGTTGTTACCAAGATCCTTGTCAATAAAATCCAAAGCATCAAGGTGTGTTGAATCATCTATAGGATCTAAATGTTCAACAAAATTTACTTCCTTTCTTTTCTTGATTAGGTATGCCTTATAAAGCTTACATAGATGCTCTGGTGTTTGACAAACTCAGGATCAATGCCCTTTAATACAACATCTATAGCACAAATCTTCAGGATTCTTGGAAGAATTTTCATGAACATTTTTCCCTTTATCATGTCCTTCTTCATGATGCTTCTTTTGGATTATGTAATTTTTTGTATGGTAAAAATTACCTTGACCGCGTCCCCGACCACGACTACGACTATGGCCATTTCTACAGCCACGGCGACGACCACGACAGTGATTTTGACCTCGTCCAAAATTTTCAATACTTACAGCATTTGCTTCTGGAAATGCTGCCGAACGACACTGATGATTTTTTTTATCAAAAGCTTATTGTTTTTCTCTGCTACAAGAAAAGAAGAAATAATTTCAAAATATTTCTTAAAACTACACAACTGGTATTATTGCTATAAGGTTATGTGGGATGCATGAAATATAGAGTAAGTCTTTTCCAACATTGCTTCATCAGTAATTTTCTTTCCATAAAACTTCCACTGCAAAACTATTCTAAACATAGTAGAGTTATAATCACTGACTTTTTTAAAATCTTGGAATCGCAAAGTGTTCCATTCATTATGACTTGTCGGAAGTATAACTTCTTTTTTATGATTGAATCTTTCTTTAAGATCCTTCCACAAGGCACTTAGATTTTTTACAGTGAGATATTCGCATTTCAGACCTTCATCAAGGTCTCTACGAGGGAAAATTATTGCTTTGGCCTATCTTGCAATGATGTAGTGTTGTTTTCTTTGATTGTCTCCGAGAGACCCATTGATTCAAGATACATTTCTACATCAAGAATCCAAGACATATAAATCTTTCTTGTGATATCCAATACAATGAATTCAAGCTTTGCAAGATTTGACATTCGACTGGGGATAAATTGGAAATAAGAAGAATAATGACTTGAATAACAACAGCAATAAGAAGAAATATTGTAACTATGTTAAACATTTTGTGAAAGCTCTAATTATTGATAATTTCTAGAGAGAAGATAAGATATTGAGTGGGATGAGAAGTGATATGTGAGAGTTAAGAATTTGTCAATTTATAGAACAAAAACTAGCCGTTATCTAGCCGTTTTATTACTCTTGGAATAGTGTTATAACAGTTAGCATACTATAAAGACGGTACTGCCCTTAGTCGGTATTTTAAGAAAATACAAAGCCATAAATGATAACGGTAATATATAAACATATACATAAACAATAATCAACTATAAAATTTAAGATAAACAACAGAGAGTTAAGAAATCTATACATAGCTATATGTGTGTGTGTGCAGGAATAATAATATGAATACGCCAATCTACCAGGTAAACCTTTCGAATGGTGTATATGTAGAATATGTATAATGGACAAGCCAATCTACTAGGTAAAATTTTCTAAGGGTGTATATACAGATTATATATAATTAACAAGCCAATCTACTAGGTAAACCTTTTGAAGTGTGTATATGCAGAATATGCTTTAGACATTTATAATAATTTTTGAAATCATACCACACTTAAAATTAGGCGATTGAGCCTCCACCTTATAGAGATCGTATTATACAAATATAGAAATAAGTGAAAGAAATGATATATCTTTGCCTTTGTGTACAAGGGTTAAAGAGTTGAGTTCGAACAAGAACGTTCGTGCTAAAAACATGTTATAAAAACTAGGAAATATAAAGGCAAAATAAGAGATTTTAGAGAGAGAGTATATTGAACTCTTTAATCTCTGATGATACAAAATGGGCAAGAGAATGGAAGTATTTATAGGGAAGTTTTCGGATGCTATAGTACCTACTACAATAACTATAATTGCTACAGTATCGTAGACTACTACAGTGATTCTAGTCAACTATTGCTACAGTAACTCCGCCAGATTTGACTTTATTATTTACGTTGATGTCAACGCTTACTTCAACGTAAATATAAAATCTAATTTTAGACATTGTTTTTTGGTAGACAGACAAAATTGATTATTTATAACAAAAGGTTACTTTTTTAATTTATAAAAAAAGATAAATACTAGAAGGTTACTTTTTTAATACTTACTAGAAATCTCCTAATTTTAAGTTGCACAATTTGAAGATTATATTATATTACTAAAGTGGAAAATCTGAACGTTTTTTCTCAGCACTTAAAATTTCACTAAATAAGTTTCCATCTTCGGATTATTTGATGACGGAGTAATCCCAAGTTAATTGGGCTCCAAAGTCTACATGCCATACTAAGACAAAACTTCAACCCAACCTTAAACTAAACTTCAAGGTCCGTTTGTACGTGGATTCAAACAGTGGTTTTGAATCGTTTCAACAGTAACTACGAACTATTTACAGCTTTCGAGCGGAGAACCGCACAAGCAGCGGTTATGAAAATACGCAGTGTAGTCAAAGCCCTGCAGCGCCCCGCCCACCGGAATCTTCCCACACAACCTGTTGTAACTCACATTCAGTCCTTGCAAATTATCCACTGCGGTTAGCCCCAACGGAATACTCCCTTTTATCTTGTTATGGCTAAGATCCAACTCAATCAAGCTCTTCGGAAACTCAACCTCCGACAAATCGAAATCGAACAAGTTCCTCGAAAGGTACACTTGCTGTGTCATCTTCTTGTTCGACCCGAACAGCACCGACGCGTCGCCTGCGAGCTTGTTCCGCGAAAGATCTACGTAGCTGAAGTCCTTTTTCCCCAACAACGCCGGTATTTTTCCGGAAAGCTGGTTGTGGGACAGTTTAAGGTAAAAATCAAAACCTTGAAAATCCCCGAACGAGTCGGGAATTGGTCCGGTGAGCTTGTTCCGGTCCAGTTCAAGCCCTCTTAATTTCGGTAGCTTAGAGAGGGAGCTTGGGATCGGTCCGGTGAGGTTATTGAAGGAGAATTGGAGGGATTCAAGGCTATTGAGCTCGCCGAGGAAGTCCGGGATGTGACCCGAGAGGTTGGCCCAGGTTATAACGAGGAATCTGAGCTTCTTAAGCTTAGTGATTGATGGCGGGATTGGTCCAGTGAGATTAGGTTGTTTGTGCCACCAGAGGACTTCTAGGTAAGGAAGGTCGCCGATTTCGGGAGGTATTGAACCGGAGAGATCTCCGCCGCCGAAGTAGATCTCGAGGGTTGTGATCCGATTGGTCTTCTCATCGCAATGTGCGCCGCCCCAGTCGACGCAGCAGTCGGTGTTTGGGTCCCAAGTGGAGAAGACGTGAGGATTGTTGAAGCCCTGTTTGATTTGGAGAAGGGCCTTCTTGTCTTGGGGATGGCAGAGCTCGGAGAGACATGGATAGATGAAGGTACAGAAAAGAAGAGAGAAACAAAGGACGTTGTAGATCAGCTTATGTGGGGCGTCCATTGCCTTCGTTGGGTTGGGACATTTGAGCCGATGGCTTGCTTTTATGGGGCTTTGGCCATGAGGAGTATTAATGTATGAACAGTAGTGGAAACGTGTTGCACATCAATATAGACTTATTTTCATCTACCAGATAATGTGGCGGCGATGCAAGTATAAATAAATAAATAAATATATACATGGGTATAAATTTAACGGTCCGTTTTCGATTCTTATCATTATATTATATTAACTGTTTAATATAAATACGACGGTTTTAACAAAATAGATAGTTGATTAAAAATATATTTTGACGAACATTTTATTCAAAAATCTCTTTAGATATGATTAATGTGGTCAATTTGTTTGTTAATATGACTTTTTATTTTTTAAAAAAGAGCATTAAAATATTAAAGATTTATTACATAATATTTTATGGTTTAGTAAAATATATAAGATTAATTGAAGGGTACCATGTTGTAAACCAGATTGAACCAAAATTTCTACAGGATCGTTCATGTCAAACTATTGAGAAGAATCATACCAAATTGCGGAAGCGTACCTGAATTCATGATCTTGGATTGATGTGGGTTATTGCCTTCCAATTCAATACGTATTCCTTGAATTCTTTTCTGAAGATGAGATTTCAGAGAAGTAAGAATTTCTGAAAACTTTCTAAATGAATGATACGTATGAATTGGGGGCCATAACCAAAATATATAACTTTAGTTATTTTAGTGTATTTTCAGTTTCGCCCATCATAAAATCTAGAAATTACAAATTGGTATCTACACATATATTATTAATAATAATGACCCATACTTTATATTAATACCCAAAAGCCTTTCAACTTTATCTTAATTATATCACTTTAATTTAGGCTTTACTTTAAGATAGCATTAAATAACACATTTAATTACATATGTGTGCCCACATGAAAAATTATTTTCTAACAATCTCCCACTTGGGTCACATATGTATCTTTACAAAAATGTGTTAACTTTAGTGAGCTCAACCTTTGCTATCACACATAAAGGTATTCTTGAACAATCTCGTCCATTGATCATACTAACATAGAACCAAAGCGGTCTTCGTCACAAATGTAGCGTGACTAAACCCATCAATGATTACGTATATCGATATAACCAAATGACATAGATCAAGTATGGATGTGTAGCATGGAAATTACATGCAATGTGATATAAACATGTCTATTTCCAACTGGTCCTACCTTATATCTGAATGAGATCAAAATCGTACCAAATCCAGAGTGTAAATAAACTGTATTCTTTATTTCTGCAGAAAACATATACAAACACACAATGTCTATATATAAAGAAAATTAGCATTCAAATACAAACTCCCACTAAAACTGTATATCATCAAATAACTGAACCCCCATGTGAGCAGTGTGCTCATGAAAGACCTTGGGTGGAAGCCCTTTTGTAAGCGGATCCGCTATCATGGAGTTTGTACCAATATGCTCTATAGACACCTGACCACTCTGAACTCTTTCTTTAACAACAAGAAACTTAATCTCTATATGTTTTGACTTTGAAGAGCTTCTGTTGTTGTTGGAATATAAGACTGCAGATTTATTGTCACAAAACAACTTAAGTGGTCTTTCTATACTTTTCACAATTTGCAGCCCAGTGACAAAGTTTCGCAGCCATATTCCATGATTGGATGCCTCATAACATGCTATAAATTCTGCCTCTATAGTGGAAGAAGCTATGAGTGACTGCTTAGCACTCCTCCAGGAAATAGCTCCTCCAGCAAGCAGATAAATATAGCCCGAAGTGGATCAACGACTATCTTGATATCCAGCAAAATCCGAATCTGAATAACCAATGATCTCGAGTTGGTCTGACCTTCTATATGTAAGCATGTGATCTTTTGTTCTTTGTAAATATCGCATAACCCGTTTGGCTACTTTCCAATGATCCATTCCAGGGTTACTCAAATATCTGCCTAACAATCCAACAATGTATGCTATATCTGGACGAGTACAAACTTGAGCATACATCAAACTCCCAACAGCTGATGCATATGGGATCTTTTCCATTTCCTTAACCTCAAGGTCGTTCTTAGGACACTGACTTAAACTGAATTTATCTCCTTTAGCCACAGGGGTATCTCCTGGTTTACAATCCTGCATGCCAAATCTTTTAAGCACCTTTTTGATATAGCTCTTTTGTGATAACCCAAGTATACCCTAAGAGCGATCCCGGTGTATTTTAATTCCTAATACAAAAGAGGCGTCACCAAGATCTTTCATTTCAAATTTCTTTGATAGAAATCTCTTGGTTTCATGCAATAAACCTATATCATTGGTGGCAATCAGTATGTCATCAACGTACAATACCAAGAAAATATACTTACTCCCACTGAACTTATGGTATATACAATCATCTACAGTGTTCATCTCAAAACCGAATGAGACTATCACTTGATGAAATTTGTAATACCATTGACGAGAAGCTTGCTTAAGCCCATAGATGGATTTCTTTAATTTACAAACCATATGCTTTGGGTCTCCCGACTCAAAGTTTTCTGTTTGCACCATAAAGATCGTTTCTTCAATGTCACCATTTAGAAATGCCGTCTTAACATCCATCTGATGTAGCTCAAGATCAAAATATGCTACAAGTGCCATTATTGTCCTAAAAGAGTCTTTCGTTGAAACCGGAGAGAAAGTCTCTTTATAATCAATGCCTTCCTTTTGAGTAAAGCCCTTAGCAACAACACGAGCTTTATATCTCTCTACATCACCCTTCGAATCCCTCTTGGTTTTAAATATCCATTTACAACCAATGGCCTTCGCACCTTCAGGTAATGGAACGAGATTCCAAATGTCATTGTCCTTCATAGACTTTATCTCATCCTTCATGGCATCCATCCACTTTTGAGAGTTAGAACTATGCATGGCTTGACGGACATTGATCAGATCATCATCCATCAATCCAACACTTTCCTCATGTTTTTGGAGAAATACTATGTAATCATCCGAAATCACACTTCTCCTCTCTCTAGTGGATCTCCTTAATGACACAAGTTCCTGAGGTTCTGGTTCTTGAGGTTGTTGAGTTTGTACCTGAAGGGGTTGAATGACTATGTCTGGTTGTTCTTGATATGCAATTTGATTAACGTCAGGGATAGAAGCCTGAACATTATCAAAAGCAATTGTAGGAATAGGAACCAATCCCTCTTGTACAAAAGGAACAGGATCAAATTCATCCTCAAAGACAAAGTCTCTAACCTTATTTCTCCCCCCAAACTCAACATCCTCAAAGAATGTTGCATTTCCCGTCTCAAAAATAGCCTTAGTAGTGGGATCATAAAATTTGTAACCCCTTGACCGTTTAGGGTAACCAATAAAATAGCAGCTCACTGTCTTGGGGTCTAATTTCTTTTCATTAGGCCTATAAGGCCTTGCCTCAGCTGGACAACCCCAAGTATGTAAATGCTTAAGACTAGGCCTTTTGCTAGTCCAAAGCTCATAAGGTGTTTTGGCTGCTGCTTTTGTTGGTACTCTGTTGAGAATGTAAGCTGCAGTTTTGAGTGCTTCACCCCAGAGGGATTCAGGTAAGGTGGAATGACAAATCATACTCCTCACCATGTCCTTAAGTTTCCGGTTTCGTCTCTCAGCTACACCATTCATGCTAGGTGAACCTAGCATGGTATATTGAGGGACTATCCCGCATTCCTCTAGGAATTTAGCAAAAGGTCCTGGACGTTGTTCACCTGATCCGTCATATCTGTCATAGTATTCACCACCACGATCAGATCTAACGGCCTTAATTCTTTTGCTGAGTTGAAGTTCAACCTCAACCTTGTATGACTTGAACACGTCCAAAGTTTGTGACCTCTCATGTATGAGATATAGATAGCCATACCGAGAGTAATTGTCTATGAACGATACAAAACATTGTTGACCATTCCATGAAGCCACAGGAAATGGTCCATAAATGTCTGTATGTATCAATTCTAAGACATCTGTAGCTCTATTGGCATCCAATCTCCTTTTGTTTGTCTGTTTCCCTTTAATACAATCAACACAGATATCAAAATTTGTAAAATCAAGGGAATCAAGAATTTCATCTGACACAAGTCTTTCCATCCTTTTTCTTGAAATATGTCCTAATCGCTTATGCCATAATACCACAGAATTCTCATCGGTTAATTTACGTTTTGTGCCACGAGAACTAACATGCAAGGTTTGATTATAAGAAGCAAATGTATCAAGCAAATATAGGTTATCTTGAAATGACAAAGAACCGGTACCAATAGCATTTGAATTTAAAGAAAGACTAAACTGACTATTTTTAAATGAACAACAGTATCCAATTTGTCCAAAGCAGAAATAGAAAATAAATTCCGTCTAAATGACGGTACAACAAAAGTGTCTTTCAAATCCAAATAATAACCAGTACTTAATAGTAACCTAAAATGCCCTATTGCTTCAACTTCTGCCGATTTGCCATCTCCCACATAGATGAATCTTTCAGCATCAATCGGCTTTCGGCAGCTGAGGCAACCCTGCATAGACACACTTATATGAGTGGTGGCTCCTGAATCAATCCACCAAGTGTGTCTTGGCACTGAAGTTAAATTAACCTCAGAACAAACCAAATTGAGAAGCTTACCTTTCTTTGCACGCCAAGCATGATACTTGGTGCAGACCTTCTTCATGTGTCCAGGTTTACCACAAAAGAAACAAGCAACATTTCCATCATTTTTATCCTTATCTTGTTTCTTTTGTGCTGGACCTTTAGCAGCTTCATTGCTTTTCTTTCTTTTCTTCTTTTTGTCCTTAGAGGTGCTAGCTAAGTGAGCACTTTCAGTCTTCTCTTGCTTCAGTCTTTCTTCCTCTTGCACACAATAAGAAATTAACTCATTAAGAGTCCATTTCTCTTTCTGGCAGTTGTAACTGATCTTGAATTGGCTGAATTGTGTAGGAAGAGAAATCAAGACAAGATGCACTAGAAGATCCTCAGAAATTTCCAGATCTAGTGTCTTTAATCTCAAAGCCAGATGAAACATTTCCATAATGTACTCCCTTATGTTTCCTTTTGCTTTATACCTCATTGAAATCAGGCTCGCCAAAAGCGTGCTTGTTTCAGCCTTATCATTCTTTGCAAAGCATTTCTCTATAGCCTCAAGGAAACCGTTGGTAGTAGTGACCTCATCAGGTACAGTGCCCCTGAAGACTTATGGAATGCCTCTCTTGATGATCATCAGACTCATTCTGTTGGAACGATCCCATTTTTCAAGTTCCTTTTTATCCTCAGTGGAACTAGAATCTGTAATAGTGGGACATTCAACCCTTATGGCCAAGTCCAGATCAAGGCAACCGAGAACGATCAACACATTCTCTTTCCAGTCCTTGAAGTTAGTTCCATTCAGCATAAGAATGAAATTAACATTTGCAGATATCGAGGAAGATGATGCTACAGCTGAACAAAGAACAAAATCACATATTCACATAAGAATTCACATAAAACAACCAATAAAATTCAAACAATGATTAATCCCATCACAAGAAACCTGTAACAACATTAATATTTAGTCTTTGGACAGAAATATTAACTTGTAAGTGGTATTCTTGGTGTAGTGATCAAATATTAACAATAAATCATATCAAATAATAAGCTAATCTTTGGATCTACTTATTATTTATATGCCAAAAATAACCATATAATTGTTACATATTTATCACCACATGTATGAATTTAATTTGGCCAAATATTAAGCTTCCTTTGGGCCGATTAATATTCGCATGAATTAAATTCATACAACCATCTTAATATCATAAATTAATTAACATTCACAAAAGAGGCTACTTTGGCAGCTTATTGGTTCAATTAATTAATTTGATAATATTAATCATCTAAAAACACAATTTGAATTTTAAAGTTGCATCCAAAATTGAACCCAAAATTTTTTTTTAAAAAAAAGAAGTCAACTGGATCGGTCAACTGTCAAAGTCAACATTGACCGTTGACCATTGAGGTCAAAGAGACCGGGTTGGGTTGTGGACCGGGTCAGGTTAACCCAACCCGGGTCCACATTCAGCCCCCCCCCCTGCGGTTCTCTCGGCCCTTTTTTTTTTTTTTTTTTTAAACTCGGGTCACCCAGGGGTTGAGGCCCTAGGTGTCCAACTAGTCACGGGCCTCTTTGGCCCGTGCAACCAGTTGAAGTTCTGGGCCGAAGCCCAAAACCTTCCACACTCCCAGGGGTCGCGACCCCTGGGTATCGCTGCCATGCGGTTGGCTTGACGGACATTGATCGGATCATCATCCATCAATCCAACACTTTCCTCATGTTCTTGGAGAAATACTATGTAATCATCCGAAATAGCACTTCTCCTCTCTGGGCAAAACTGGAAATACACTAAAATAACTAAAGTTATATATTTTGGTTATGGTCCCCAATTCATACGTATCATTCATTCAGAAAGTTTTCAGAAATTCCTACTTCTCTGAAATCCCATCTTCAGAAAAGAATTCAAGGAATACGTATTGAATTGGAAGGCAATAACCCACATCAATCTAAGATCATGAATTCAGGTACGCTTTTGCAATTTGGTATGATTCTTCTCAATAGTTTGACATGAACGATCCTGTAGAAATTTTAATTCAATCTGGTTTACAACAAGTGGCATCAGAGTCGTTTCATGTTGAATTATTGAGAAATTTTTCTCAAAAGTTTTGGTTGAATAAGGTTACGTTTGTGGATTCATTAATAAGGTTTGATTTGTTTAATATGGATTCATTAATATGGACACTATACGTATTGCTGTGCATGAATGAAGGCTACCGTATATGCATTAAATTGTTGCTAAGGACTTTTGTTTTCTCTTTCCTTTCGGTCATAAATCAACGCTGCCATTAATTGTTTAAAAAAAAAAAAAGAATTTCTGAAAACTTTCTGAATGAATGATACGTATGAATTGGGGACCATAACCGAAATATATAACTTTAGTTATTTTAGTGTATTTCCAGTTTCGCCCATCATAAAATCTGGAAATTACAAATTGGTATCTACACATATATTATTAATAATAATGACCCATACTTTATATTAATACCCAAAAGCCTTTCAACTTTATCTTAATTATATCACTTTAATTTAGGCTTTACTTTAAGATAGCATTAAATAACACGTTTAATTACATATGTGTGCCCACATGAAAAATTATTTTCTAACATACCATATTTATATAATAAGCACAAGATTTCACCAATAAGATTAATTGAAGGGTACCATATTTATATAATAAGCACATGATTAAATATATATGCCACCCATTTCTATAATTTGTAATTACCAAGAGAATGGTGATTGCAACTTACATATATTTTTATTGTTATTATTATTATTATTATTATTATTATTATTATTATTATTTTGAAAAGGCAGAATACTTTTATTATAGATTTATCAGTCATTACTCATCATAAATCATTAACTATAATGCTTTGTTTTGTTCCAGAGTTTATTTGCTTTTTTTTTTTTTAAGCTTATGTAAAGTTCTTTTTTAGGTAAATTTTACATAAGTGACTTATTTCTTCATCCTCAAATTTCAAAGTGTTTTTATAAATTTATTTTTTTTCTTTTATTTATAATTCTTTATTCTTTATTTTTTTTCATATAAATTGTGTGCTTAATAAAATAAATCGAGACATGAATTTTATCTAATAAAAAAAGCAAAAACAAATCTTAACGCTTTAAAAATATAAAATAAGGCTTCTAAAAAATAGAAGATAGATTTTCTTGTTTTATAATATACAAAAGAGGTCCTTTTCATTAGTGTTTTTATTCATACCACAAAACTCTCACCTGATTAAAACATGGGGTTTAGTACATTTTACGGCTTTTTTTCCTCCATGTTTTTTGATTTTAAAGACGGAGGATTTGACTACCTAGAATTGACTCAAAAAACTTTGAGATCGTAGGGGAAAAAATGTAAGAGGGCCTATTTAAAATGGAGATATATTTGTTCAAACCTTCTATCTAAACATATTTATTGAGTTAATTAGATGAAGGTACAGAAAAGAAGAGAGAAAGATATCAGGATATGGTAGGTCATCTTATTTGGGGCATCCATTGCGCTGGGACGTTAGAGACCATGGCTTGCTTTAATAGGGCTTGGCCATGAGAAATACTTATGAACAAAAGTGGAATTGTGGTGCACATCAATATTGACTTATTTTCATCTAACCAGATAATGCGGCGGCGATATAATACGTATATATATCTTTGTCATGCGAGAGAATATAACACATAATAATAGAAAGTAAAGTTCTAGATCTAATACTTGATCAATCCGATATTTGTAACAATTTTTTTCCTTATTACAACATTGTTCATACGTTTATATAATCAAATTTGAATGCTATACATATATACACACGGTTTTTTTAACAAAAATTATTACAACCGTTTGACGAATTCAGGTGTTTGATCGGAGACATTTCAATAATACACGCATGCTGAAGTATTGTGATTGCACCAAAAAGAAAGCTACGTTAACTTTGACAACTCAATTTTACTAATTTAGCGGTTGAGTGAAAACTTATTGAATCATATAAACTTTTGTAGGTCGTTTGTTTTTATACACTACTTTCATTTTTCAATTCAAACCTAATGAACCGTTATTTTTAAAACAATAGTGGTGTGCCTACTAAAGTAAAAACAAGAAAGTGTGGTATTTTTTCTTGGATATAATTTATCACATTTCCTTTTTTTTGGGTTCAAAAAACGAAAGAAAATGTATCATGGTCAAATATCTTTTAATACGCACAATATTTTTTTTAGAGGAATTCTCAATAATTTGGTAAAACCAAATATAAATCCCGACAACGCGCTAGAATCTCTTCAAATTATTTGTCCATTTATTGTTGTATTTTTCTCGCGCGCATGTATCAGATACATGCATTCTAAAAGTGGTAAACAATGCCAGTTGTCGATCAAGATACATGCATTCTCAAAGTGGTAAACAATGCCACTTGTCGATCAACTTGGCTGTCCATTATTGATTTTTCGACCATACTGACGCTACCATGTGATTACAAAATAAATTTATAGTAACGCAAAAAAATATAATTTTGTCTTTTTCAGTTTTTTATTGAATCTTACAAAATCAAATTGGAATTATTTGATAAAATGATAAGTTAGAAATATGGATCTCTCCCACCACAAATTTAGAATATCAAAATAATAAATTTTTAAACATGATATATGATATCACATGTGACGTTTGGCTAATAATAGCCCTATTATATTTTCAAAAAAACAATAATCCTATTATAATTTGCAAGTATGAAATGCATGTATTTTATATGATGGAGGAAACTTGAACTAATTAATTCCCAAGCAAAATATTTCTAGTATTCACAGCTCTCTAATGGAGCTCCGCACAAGCAGCGGTTATGGAAATTCGTAGTATTGTTAGAGCTCTGCAAATTCCCACCCACCAGAATCTTCCCATACAACCTGTTCTAACTCACGTTAAAACGCCTTCTATTATCTAGTGTGGTCAGCCCCACCGGAATACTTGTAGGGAATTAGGCACCTCTTAATTCTAAGAGCACTAAGAGCGAATGATTGCAGAAAAAGAATTAGAGAAAGATAAAAGAGGAACACCAAATTTTTATAGATGTTCATCAAATTTGTGACTACGTCTTGTTTCTACCGCTACAAATTCTACTATGATGAAGGAGATGATTACAGATTATAAGAGAAATTTCTATCACATACTCTCAAATTGTGTTTCTCAAATCTCTCTTCTATCACACCAAACAGAGTTCTCATGCTCAAAATATGCCTCACAAATATGCCTCTTAGCCCTACCCATCTTATCTCTATTTAAATACCTCAAAGAAGGAGTGAAAAATAGCAACTATTAAGAAACCTAGCAGTCATATGTTTCCCTTTTTGTTTGTGTCGTTGGAATGCTGACTACTGCCTTGAAAAATCATACAAGACAAGTTCTTGGCGTTGCAATGCCCGAATCCGGCGTTACTCTCCCGCTGGAGTGGCGACGCCCAATCTTGGCATTGCGGTGCCCAAGCACTGCCTCCCTCTCCTCCTTGTTTTTTTCTTTCTTCTTGCAGGGTTATTGATTTGGCTCCACCTCCAACAATCTCCCACTTGGAGACTAATCAATCACCATGTTCAATCACCATGTTTTCAGCTGTAGTGGCAACAACTTCTCACGCCTTAGGGAGAAGTTCAACTGAAGTTGTACACAACTTCAGTTTCTCGATAGGAGCAGTTTTCGTAAGCATATCTGTTGGATTCTGACTCCCAAGAATCTTCTCAAGCTCTAACACTCCATTCTCCAAAGCCGATCTGATGAACTGATAACGCAACTGTATATGCTTCGTACTAGCATAAAATACAAGATTTTTTGCCAATTGTATGGCGCTCTAACTGTCACTATATAGCACACTCCTTTCTTGCTTGTGACCCAGTTCTTCTAGAAAGGACTGCAACCAAATCATCTACTTACTAGCTTCAGTCATTGCCACATACTCTGCTTTAGTTGTAAAGAGTGCAACTATCTTTTGCAGTTTCAAGGCCCAACTAACTGCTGTGTCACCCAAAGTATAAACATAACCGGTGGTACTCTTTCTGCCATCAATGTCTCCAGTCATATCAGTATCTACATAACCCTGTAATCCCAAGTCTGACTTCTTGAAACACAAAAATAAACCTGCAGTACCTCTTAGATATCTGGAAATCCACTTTACTGCCTCCTAATGCTGCTTACCTAAGTTATTCATGTATTTACTCACAACTCCCACTACATGTGCAATGTCTGATCTGGTATAAACCATGACATACATGAGACTGCCTATTGCAGAAGCATAAGGCACCGTGGCCATGTGGTCTCGCTCTTGCTCCATGGTTGGTGATTGATCTTTTGACAACTTGAAGTGACTAGCCAAAGGAGTACTCATAGGCTTCACGTTACTCATGTTGAATCCATTAAGCACCTTTCGACATATTCTTCTTGTGACAGTTTCAAACCACTACTATTCCTTGTTATTCTCATCCCAAGGATTTGTTTTGCAACACCTAAATCCTTCATCACAAACTGCTTAGATAACTCCTTCTTCAGCTTGTCAATCTCTTGTTTGCATCCTCCTGCTATTAGCATGTTAGCAACATATAGCAACAATATAATATAGGAGTCACCAAAGTTCTTCAAATAATAACAATGATCTCCCTGACACCTCAAGAAACCACTGCTATACATAAAACTATCAAACTTCTTGTATCACTGTCTGGGAGCTTGTTTAAGGCCATACAAGCTCTTCTGAAGTTTGCACACCATGTTCTTCTTACCCCGTACTTCGAAACTTGTGGCTGCTTTATGTAGATCTCTTCCTCCAAATCACCATGGAGAAAGGTTGTCTTAACATCCAACTGTTCCAAGAATAAGTCTTCGTTTGCCACAAGCGTAAGTACCATTCTGATCGTGGTTAGTTTCACCATCGGAGAAAAAATCTCATTGAAATTAATGCCTTCTTTCTGTTGAAAGCCTTCTACCACTAGCCTTGCCTAGTACAGTTTGCTGCCATCACAATCATCTTTTATTCGGTATACCTATTTATTGTGCAAGGCCTTTTTACCCTTTGGTAACTCTACCAATTGCTATGTTTGATTGGACATTAAAAAAGTCATCTCATCGCTCATGGCTAACTCCTATTGGACCGAATCTTTAGCTTCACAGCTTCATCATAACTCTCCAATTTACCTTTGTCAATCAATAAAATAAAATGCAGTGAAGGGGAGTATCTTTGCGGCGGCCTGATGGTCCTACTAAATCTCCTGACTGTAATAGCAAGAGTGCTCTGATTTCCTTCTAGAGCTATATTTCTTGATCTTCAACTTCTGAATTCTGTACTTGCACTTCAGGAAGATCCTTCAATGGAATCACCTCAGGCTTCTTATTTTCAGAACTTATACTTCTGGAGTCATTGCTGTCTCTGTCCTCATACAAAACACCCTCATTGAAGATCACATCTTTGATCCTGATATTCTTCCGATTTTGGTCATCCCAAACATGATAACCAAGCTTAAGTCCACCATAGCCAACCAGAAAATATTTTTTAGATTTTGCATCAAGTTTACTTCTAGCAGTAGAATCAATGTGAATATAAGAAATACAACCAAATACTTTCAAATAAAAAAGGTCAACCTCTTTACCGCTCCAAACTTCTTCCGGTAGCTTAAACTTCAATGGTGTGGATGGACTCCTGCTGATCATATGGACTGCAGTGTTAAGTGCCTCAACCCAAAACGACTTTGGTAGCCCCACATGCAACCTTATACTTCTAGCACGCTCGTTTAGAGTTCTATTTATCCTTTCAGCTACACCATTCTGTTGTGGTTTTTCTGGAATAGTTTTCTTCATTCTTATTCCATTCTCCGTATAGACTGCTTAAAATCATCATCTATGTACTCTCTCCCATTATTAGACTGCAAGCACTGCATTTTCAAATTTGTCTCATTCTCCACCATAGCTTTCTATCACTTGAAAGCATCAAAGACATTAGGTTTTTTTTTTTTTTTTAAGAAAGTAATCCATACCTTTCTGCTTGAGTAATCAATAAAAGTCACGTAATAATTTGAACCACCTAAAGAAGTAACCGTCGATGGTCCCCACACATCAATGTGAACTAACTCCAACTTTATGGACTTAGGCTCTTTACCTATCTTTCAGAAACTGACTCTCTTCTGTTTGCCAAAGATGCAGCCTCACACAAACTATGATCAACAGTTTTCAATCCTGGCAGTTTTTTATTAGAGTGAAGCACCTTCATTCCCTTCTCACTCATGTGCCCTAGTCTATGATGCCATAGCTCAATATTAGCAACGGAGTCAGCAACTGCTATGGTATCTCTACAACTAGAATTAATGTAAAGAGTTCTAGCTTTACATCCCCAAGCGACAACCATGTCTCCTTTTGTGACTTTTTAACTTCCACAATTAAAGGTTACATTATGTCCTTCGTCATTAAGTTGCCCTACTAAAATCAAGTTGTGCATCAATTGAGGTACATGTCTCACCTTATGAATCTTCCACACAAACCTATTAGACATCATCAAACTGACATCTCCAATCCCAACAATATCTAAAGGTTCACCATCAGCTAGATAAACCTTACCATGATTTTTGGCAACATAATTCTCCAAGACATCTAATTTGCAGTGGTATGGATACTCCTGAATCTATCACCCCTGAATTAAGACAATTATCAACAGATAAGACTAAGGCATCTTGTGCCTTTTCAATGGCGACGTTTGCTGCATCATTGTTTTTGTCTTCATTCTTCTTCGGAGCCCTACAATTCTTTTTCAAGTGGCTAGTCTTTCAATAATTCCAACACTCCATATTCCTACCATTCTTAGACTTGTTTCTCCCATTGCTCGACTTACCCCTTTTCCCATTATCCTTGTTTGAATGCTCTCAGGTTTCCTACCCTTATTCTTAACATTAAGGGCCAAGTTCGATGTTGAAGCTTCACTAGAATACTTTCTATGAACTTCTTTCGCCAAAATAGAGTTTCTGACATCAACAAACTTCAATTCTGCATTCCCAATCGAATTGGTAATGGTCACCCTTATGGGTTCCCAACTATTTGGTAGTGAGGCCAAAAGGAGTAGAGCATTGATCTTATCATCAAATTTTATCTCTACTGAGACCAATTAATTCAGAACAGTATTAAAATTATTCAAATGCTCTATCATCGAGGCACCTTTAGACATTTATAAATTAAAGAGCTTCTTTATAAGGTTTACCTTGTTATTGGCCGAGGGCTTCTCATACATATCTGACGGAGCCATCATCCTCCTTGTTGTGGTCTTCTCCTTCACTACATTGTGGGCCACATTTTTTGACAAAGTCAAACAGATCACACCCAACATTTGTCTGTCAAGGAGGTTCCATCTTCATCTTTAATGCCTTCGGACTTATTACCCAAGGGCAAGTGTAATTTTTTACTGTAGAGGTAGTCTTACACTTACATCCTCTAATAGAAAAAATTCTAACCATCAAATTTGGTGATACTAACAGCCAACCCTTCTTCGCCCATCATCATTCTTAACCCAAACCTTCGCTCTGATACCAGTTGTTGGGAATTAGGTGCTTCCTAATTCAAAGAAAACCAAAAATGAATGATTGCAAAAAAAAAAAAAGGAATTAGAGAAAGATAAAAAAGGAACACTAAATTTTTATATAGGTTCATCAAACTTGTGACTACATCCTATTTCTACCGTTATAGATTCTATTATGATGAAAGGGATGATTATAGATTATAAGATAAATTTCTATCACACACTCTCAAATTGTGTTTCCTAAATCTCTCTTATATCACACCAAACAGAGTTCTCACGCTCAAAATATGCCTCACAAATATGCCTCTTAACCCTAGCCGTCTTATCTCTATTTAAATACCTCAAAGAAGGAGTGAAAAATAACGACTATTAAGAAACCCTATAAAATCACATGTTTTCCTTTTTTGTTTGTGTCACTGGAATGCTGACTACTGATTTGAAAAATCGTACAAGAAAGGTTCTTGGTGCTGTAGTGCCCGAATCTTGCGCTGCAGCGCCGGTTTGCTCTCCCGCGAGCATCGCAGCACCCAGGCATTGCTTCCCTCTCCTCCTTTTTTTTCTTCTTGCAGGGTTATTGATTTGACTCCACCTCCAACAATACTCCCCCTTATCCTGTTATGGTTTAGATCCAACAACGCCAAGCTTTACGAAAACTCAACCGCTGACATGTCCAATTCCAACAAGTTCCTCGACAGGTCCACTACTTGCATTGTCTTGTTGATCCTGAACAGCACCACGACACCACCTTCGAGCTTGTTCCACGACAAGTCGACGTAGTTGAAGTCCTTTCTCCCCAACAAGGATGGTATTTTCCCCAAAAGCTGGTTATGGGATAGTTTAAGGTAAAAATAGGAAGCTTGAAATGTAAGTGCTACGTCACTACATTAAGTGCATTAATCTTAAGTGCCATTTGCAGTACTATATTAATATATTATTTAATAGAAGTGCTTTGAGCACTTGGTACCTAATTGGCTCATTTTAGACTTTTTAACATTTATGTTTTTGGCTAGATACTATGTGATCGACATAGTATGTAAAGAGAGTTTTGATTTGGTGTCTCTTAGCTTGCTATCTCATATTTAGTTTTATACACCATCATTTGGGGATTGAGAGAGCTGAGAAGCACTTAAACACTATGAAACTAGTAGGAAGTCTATAAAGCACTGCAACTAGTAGAATCAAAGGCAACAAGAGTTCGGATTGCATAGTGAGCATCAATGGCCGGAGTTACCCATAACACGTTCCCGCTTTTGATCTTGTATGCTTAATGTTTATTGCATATTTAGATCATATATTAATTCTAACAGTTGGCATCAGAGCCGACCATACCTCTACCTTGTGTTTGTGCATTCTACGATTTTTGGTTTTATAACATACCCATTCATTTTTTTATTTTGGGTTATTGGTTTTGGAGTTTTTTGACAAAAACTAAGATTGGAAATCATAAGGAAATTAGATTTTTAACATTTCTATGATTTGAAATTTTGTTTTTAGTATCTAAAAGGCTAAGAAATTGTCAGGTTTCATTACGAGTGAAAACTAGGTTGAAAACAGATCAAAAGACTTGGCTAAAGGTTGAAGATGAAATAGAAAACGACATGTCATTTTCATTTAAGATGCCCACACACAAGCAAAAATGACATGTCATTTTGCACTTCCTTGTTGCAAACTGACATGTTGTTTGGAACCAAGGGAGGCATTTTACTAGCTCAAAACAACATTTTGTTTTCTTTGGGCAAAAATTAAAAAAAAAAAAAAAAAAAAACTTGAAAATAAAAAAATTTATGGGTATTTTTTCCAGATTTGACATTTGAATATTTTTGGGAAAATTTTCATAAAATTTGTCGATTTTAATATTTTATGAAATTTTCATAAAATCTACAATTTTTGATATTTTTATGAATTGTTTCATATTTTATGAAAAGATTCATAATTTTGAATATTCATAATTTTTGGTATTTGTTATGAATATTATATATTTTGTGTGGATATAATTTTGTATATTTATGAACATATATTATTCATTATGTATAATTGGTGGTTTTAATTATGCATGGAATACTAAGTTAAATAATTCAGTACATTCAAATTTTATATAATTATGTGCTAGATTATACTATTTATACGTATAATTTAATTTGTAGATAAAGAATATTAGTACATAAATTATTGATTTTTGTTCATATTTATTTATATTGCTTTATGTTAGATGCAATTTATTTATGAACAAAATTTTAGAATAAATGTCTAGTGAATTGTATAGTTTTAATTAATTAGAGCTTAGCCACAACAACTTTAATTATGCAACATTATATATTAAGGATTTAGGATCACATTTAGAAAACGATAGTTGTTTTAATTAATCATAATTGATAAAATAAATTTTACCCCATATGAATTTTTATTATATTTGTATGGTTAATTAGGATAGAATATCAAATTATATTTCTTAATTTACCTACAAGAATTAAGAAAAGGAACATAATTTGATAGTTTTTTATAAAGTTAACTGAATATAATTGAATTAGAACTTTAGCTCATAGGCAAGTTTTATGTCACTGGATTTATAATTTTAGAACATGATTTACATTGATAAAACATTATATATGTTGATTAGTCTCAAAAATTATGAAATGTACGTATGTAATTATTAATTTTTTATGCAACTTTGCGACCTGTGAATTCCTCTGACATTAAATGTGAAATTCCTGAACTTAAAAGGGATAATTATAAATATGGAAGGAGAGAATTCTTCTTCATTTTGAGTAGACGGACATAAACTATGCCATTAGAAAAAAAAGAACCTGTTGTTACTAACACTAGCAATGCAGATGAAAAGGCTCTTTATCAACATTGGGAGTGATCTAATCGCCTCAATATGATGTTCATAAAGACTAATATTTTTGCTCGTATTAGAGATTCTGTCGATCAGCATGAGAATGTTAAAGCTTTTTTAAAAACCATTGATGAGCAGTTTGCATCATCAGATAAAGCACTTGTCAGTACCCTAATAATGAAATTTTCATCCTTAAGGTCACTAGTGTCAAAGGTGTGCATGAACATATCATAGAGATAAGGGATACCACGGCTTAATTAAAGACACTTAAGGTTGATATCTCTAAATCTTTTGTTGTGCATTATATATTAAACAGTCTTCTGCAACACTGTGGACCCTTCAAAGTATCTTACAACACATAATGAACTTATGACCATGTGTGTTTAGGAAGAAGGGAGACTGAAAATAGAAATGGGTGAAAGTGTGTTATTGGCAACACAAGAAAAGAATAAAAAACAAGCCAAACAAAAGAAGAAAGGTAAAATACCTATTCAAGGTGGAATCAAAAAAGAATCCAAGTGTTTCTTCTATAAAAAGAAGGGACACATGAAGAAAGATTGCACTAAATTCTATAACTAACTTGAAAAGAAAGGTAATCCAATCTCATTTGTTTGTTATAAATCTAATATGGTTGATGTTAATCATAATACATAGTGGATTCATGCTAGTTTTACAATCCATATTTTAAATGCCTAACAGGGTATGCAAAACCTAAGAATGCCAGTGGGAAGTAAACAAAGCTTCTATTTAGGAACCATGATGCATTCACATGTAGAGGCAATTGGAACATACACTTCAATTTTAAGCAGTGGTTTTATTTTGAATTTGAAAAATACTTTTATATTCCTAGTTTCTCTAGGAATTTAATTTTAGTTTCAAGGCTTGTACCTTTGGGATATTCATTTAGTTTTTTAAAGACATCTTTTAGTTCATTTTATAAATCTGATCTTGTTGGGAATGATACATTGTCTGAAGGTCTTTTCTCTATTAATTTGCAAAATAATAATGCTTATAATGATATGCATGTTCAGACTGGTATAAAACATTGTGTTATGAATGAAGATTCCTCTATATTGTAGCATTGGAGATTGGAACATATTTTTGTAGGAAGAACTGAGAAATTAGTAAATGATGGAGTACTTAGTACTTTCGATTTTACTGATTTTTAACACCTGTATGGATTGTATTGAGAGAAAGCAGACAAACAAGTTTAAGAAAGGTGCAAAGAGGAGTACAGACATATTAGAAATCATGCATTCAAATATTTGTTGTCCAGACATGGACCTATATGATCCAAAATACTTCATCTCTTTCATAGATGATTACTCACGGCACATGTATCTCTACTTGCTTCGTAATAAGAACGAAGCAATAAATGCTTTTAAGATTTTAAAAGCTAAAATAGAGAAACAATGCAGAAAGCAAATTAAGATCGTGAAAATGGATAAGGGTGGAGAAAATTCTGGTAAACACACTGAAAATGGACAAGCACCTGGTCTATTTGTGAAGTTTCTTTAGAAGCATGTAGAGATGCAAGAACGGATCGGCCCGACCGACCGGCCCGTTCTCCTGAGGCCCATACGGGCTGTGGGTTAGCCCAGTCCAGCCCACAAATTTTGTGGGCAAGGCTGAGTTGGCCAATATTAGAATTACCTTGGCCTAGCCCACACCACAGGCCAATTTTTCATGGGCCAAGCTAGGCCATAGGCCTTGAATGGGCTGGCCCATTCGAGCTCATCTATGAGTTAGGATGGGTAGGTCCATTTTGGCCTATCATGGGTTTAATGGGCTAGCCCATCTAATCATGCAATTTTTAATTTTTAACTTTTTATTTTTAAATTTTTAAATAAGTTAACAAATATAAAAGTTTGAATAGTCAATGAAAATATGAAAGTAGATATTTTATTTATGATTGCCTCATTAAAAACCTTTCTAAGGAAGACCCAATGAGATAAAATCTTGGTAACAAAAAAAAAGTACAATCAAGGTAATTATACATAAGAGGTTTACAAAATTACCAAAAAATATATATATATATATATAAATAAAATTGGGCCACAATAGGCCATCAGTAGACTGGCCCATTATGAGCCTATATAGGCCTTACACAGGCCGAGATAGGCTGGTCCATAATGGGCCTAAACGTGCCGACTCGGCCTAGCCCAAGCCCGACCTGGCCCATGATTTTTCATGGGCCATGCTAGGCCGACACCTGGGCAGATATATGTTGGCCCAGCCTAGCCTACCAATATTTATGGGCCAGGCCGTGCCTTGAACAATGACGGGCCATGCTGGTCCAGCACATCATTGTGTCAAGAAGGGTCTACGCTGACCCATGGGCCCTGGCCTATTGTTGCATCTCTATAAGCATGTGATAGTTGCCTAATACACTATGTTTGGTTCTCTAGACCAAAATGATAAGGCAGAAAGAAGAAACCAAACAATAATGGATATGGTAAAGAGTATGCATAGTAACTCTAAACTTTTTGAATCTTTGTAGACTAAAGCTCCTAATACGGCTATGTATATATTAAACTGAGTTCTAACTAAGGTTGTCCCAAAGACGTCATTTGAATTATGAAAAGGTTGGAAATCGAGTTTATGACATATACACATTTGGGGATGCTCGTTTGAAGTAAGAGTTTGTAATCCATAAGAAAAGAAACTAGATCCAAGGACCATTAGTGGGTATTTCATTAGATATACTGAAAGGTCTAAAGGATACAGATTCTATTGTCTATCTCACAACACTAAGATTGTGGAATCAAGAAATACAAAGTTTCTTAAGAATGACTTAATCAATGGGAGTGATCTAACACAGAGCATTGTTTTTAAGAAAGATCATTTTAGTGCTCAACCTTCCTACTCAAGTGACAGATTGATTATTGTTCACAACACTCCTTAAGTTCAAACAAGTATTGGGCAATCGATCAATGAAGTTCCACATGCTGCTGATAATAATCTAGTAGATCAAGTTGTTCATCAAATGCCATAAATTGTTAAACAACCAGTTGAAGAATATGTTCCTTAGGAAAATGTTGATACCATATTAAAAGATCTATAGAATAAAGAAATTAGTAATTCCTAGTGATTATATTGTGTATTTGCAAGAGTCTGGCTATAACATTAGAGCCAAAAATGATCCTGAAACGTTTTCACAAGCCATAAGTTGTAAAGAATCAAATTTATGGCATGATGTCATGAAAGATGAGATGAATTCTATAGCATCTAATGGATTCTAAGATCTTGTCTAGTTGCCCAATGGTGTAAAACCAAAGGATATAAGTGGGTCTTTAAGACAAAGTAAAACTCATTGGCCAACATTGAAAGATATGAAGCAAGACTTGTTGCTAAAGGATTCACTCAAAAGGAAGGAATTGACTATAAGGAGACTTTTTGTCTTGTATCTAAGAAAGATTCTTTTCATATTATTATGGCATTAGTTGCATATTTTGACTCAAAGTTGCAACAATTGGACGTAAAAATGGCTTTTCTCAATGTAGATATAGAGGAAAAAGTTTACATGAAATAATTAGAAGGATTTTCCTCTAGTGATGGTGAGCATTTGATATGCAAGATTAAGAAATCCATATATGGGTTGAAATAAGCATCCTGTCAATGGTATTTGAAGCTTCATGATGTTATCCCTTCATTTGGTTTTGTAAAGAATATAATGGATCAATGTATATACCAGAAGGTCAATAGGAGCAAAATTTTTTCTTATTCTACATGTGGATGATATTTTACTTACACTTAATGATCAGGGTTTGCTATATGAGGTAAAACAATTTCTCTATAAACATTTTGATATGAAGGATATGGATGATACATCTTATGTCATTGCATAAAAATCCATGAGACATATTTAGAGGTATTTTAGATTTGTCTCAAGAAACCTATATCAACAAGGTTTTAGAGAAATTTAGGAACTATTGAGAAGGATGATAAATTTAATTTGAACCAGTATTTCAAAAATGAATTTGAAATAGAACAAATGAAAAACTTTTCATATGCTTCAGTTGTTAAAAGCCTGATGTATGCTCAGGTCTATACAAGACCTGACATTGCATTTGATGTAGCAATGTTAGGAAGATATCAGAGTTATCCAAGTATAGATCACTAGAAAGCTGCAAAGAAAGGGATGAGGTGTAACGCCTCCTATTTCATGTAACGAACCACGTTAAGTTAGTAACGTTAATAAGGAATGTTATTAATAATAACGTTATATGATTTGATATGTGATGTGCATGTTACTAACTTTTTATGACAAGTTTTGTGACAGGTGACGACTGCATGGGATCGTTGTGCTCTAGTGTTCATGTGAAATTTTAAGCATATGTTTATTTATGATGCAATATATGATTATTATGATGCAATGATGTATGAATGTTTTATGTTATAGCATTTAATGGCAGATCGGCAGGCCGAACTTCTTGCCCGAGAACGGCAGGCCGAAGAACCCCACCGGCAGGCCGAACTTGCTGGAACCGGCAGGCCGAATATGGCTAACAAACGGTCAGCAGAAATCTCTCTCAATTTATGGCTGAGACAATTATGTTAATTGGGTGATTTAATTGTGATTAATTGGCATAATAATGGAAGGATTTTATCAGTTAAGGATATAAAAGGGGTTTGACTTGCATGATTTGTGTTAATTTCAAATGGTTTCCAATTTTAAATGGGCAAAACATGGATAGTTGGGTATGACTTGTTTAATTTCCTCTTTTCTCTCCTTATCTCCACGCCATTCAGCCCTTAACAGTCAGAATTTTCTGACTTAATGAAGGGAATTGAATTCCCATAATGGTGTTATTACGTTAAAAAAAAATTTAATGTTTCCTTTTTTATTATTTTCTCTCCTCTCACGCTTTCTCTCTCTCAAAAAAAAAAATTTTCTGAGACGTACTTTCATTTCTCTTCCTCTTCCCTATCTCACGAAATTTTTCTCTTTCTCTCTCACGAAAATTTTCTGAGTACATTGAAAGAAAGGTCTTATTTCGTTGGTTAATTCAATAATTTTGAGAAGAAACTTCAAGGTATGAAATTAGCTTTCTGGTATTTTTGAAAAGAAATGCTTCTCCTCGTTTCGTCTACAATATCCTCTCTAGGAATTGTATTTTTGTTCTGAGTTTTTATATGATGTTATGAATATGTTATGTGATGTTTTTCTAAGTTTCGTGTCATTTCAATGTTTTAATGAAAAACGATACTTCTGTCTTCTACCCCTCACAGTAATATGTTACTGTATAATTTTAAGAAGTATGAAAAATGTATTGTATATTCAAGGGGTAATTATGACGTTTTCGTGAAAAGTGGTTATATTATGCATATGTATGAGTATGCAAGATAAATGTGTTTTATTTGTATGTTATGAAATTTTTATGAGAAAAACTGTTTATGAAATGTTATATGTAATATATATAATTATATATATATATATATATTTAAATGATTTTATGATAATGGAATGATTTTATGCATGAAAATAAGATGTTTGTATGAAATGTTAAATTAAAGAATATGTGTTTTAAATTATTAGAAAACATTTTTCAATCAGATTTTTATGTTTACAATGTATGAAATGTTCTGGTTTTTATGGGAGCATGTTATGAATAGCGATTATATATTATGATGATGATTATAAGATATGTTAGAAAAATGTGATAATGTAAATGAGTATATTATGAATGAATGTCATGAGAATGGATGTTTCATGGTGTGTATTAATGTATTGCATCTTTTAAATGATAAATGGCATGAACACTCAAGGAAGCGAGCACATCGAGACCACGGCATCGTCACCAAGTGCAATTTTAAGGTTAAGTAAGCTAACGATAAGGTAAGTGCATTCTCACCTGCAACATGACACATATTTCTACATGGATTGATGATATGTTTTACGAGAATGTTCATGATGATTTTCCTTAAAGGATTTCTATGAAAGATTTTCATGATTTAAAGTTATGCATGTTTGATTATGGCAAATTTCAAAGCATGAAAGTTATGTATATATGAATCACCTAAAAAGTGTTGCACACCAATGTTATGATATGATATGTTATGATGTCATGTTTGGTTTAGGATTAGCTATCATTCTCCTCTCATGACGACGCGCCTACAATGATGTTTATGGTGCAACACTTGGGCCCTTAAGATAAAATGGATTAAATTTTGATATGGTTAACGTTACGAAAGATATGTTCTATGAAATTGTGCTTATGGCACTTTTATTATACAATGATGATGATGACGTTTATGAAATGTTTTAAATCGTGAGAAAATATGTACTTACTAAGCATTAGCTTAATAATGTTTTATGTCATGTTGCAGATAAGGGTAAGAGAATCATGGAGTAGGTGGAGGACATGGGAAGGCGTGTGAGCAACATGAACGATGAATTGTAACCGGAAGCACGCCAAGAAAACGATTTTACGATTTAAACAAGTTATATAATTTGAATATATATTTTCATGTTAAGTTTTTAAGATTTCTTATATTATGATTTTATAAGATATTTTATCATTATATTATGAATTATGAACTTCCGCTATATTATTACGTAAAGTTGGTATGTTTTAATTTTAAGTTTGCCAAAGGAACTTGGTCTCGGATGGCCTGCCGAAGTCTGTGGCCGGCCTGTCGAAGACCAGAATATTGGCCTGCCGACTAGATTTTTCGGCCTGCCGAACATGAATGAATTTTCAATCCATTTTGCAAAGCCTCTACCGGCTTGCCGGCAAAGGGAACACCGGCCTGCCGATATTGAACAGCCTGCCGAAGTCCCAAGTTTGGCATGCCGAACTGTGGGAGTAAGTAAGTATTAGTTGATTTGATGTTTAATGTGATATGTTGTGATATTCATATAAGTCCTGATTTTACAATTGACGAACATATATTATTATTATATAAGTTTATGATTAATTTAGTGTATAAATGAATAAATCATGATAATGAATAATTAAACAATGATATTCTAAACAATGATAAGTTTTAAAAAAAAATGTATGAATGGATCTTGGTAATGAAAGTTTTAAATACTTTTAAAACCAATTGAAACGATTAAGTTTGATATTATTTTAAAGTTTAAAGTTTATGCATGTACAAATGTATGTAAGTAAGTAACGACATCTGTGATGTCCGAATTAAGGGACGTTGCATGAGGTACCTTTATAGAACCAAAGATTACATGTTTACTATAGACGGACTAAAAATCTAAAGGTAATTGGCTACTCAAATTTAGACTTTGCTAGCCATGTTGATTCACAAAAATCAATATCAGGGTACATTTTTATATTTGCCGATGGAGCTGTATCTTGAAGAAGAGCAATGCAAACTTTGACTGCTACTTCCACTATGAAGGCTAAGTTCATATCTTATTTTAAGCCAACTCGCATGGTGTATAAATGAAGAATTTTATTTTTGAGCTTAGAATTGTGGATTCAATTTTTAGGCCATTAAAGATATATTGTGATAATTCAGCTGCAATTTTTATGGCTAAAAATAATAAAAGTGGTTGTCGAAGTAAACACATCGACATTAAGTATTTGGCCATAAGAGAACATATTAGAGATAAAATAGTAGTCATTGAATATGTTAACACTAAATTAATGATTGTTGATCTTTGATAGAAGGCATGCCACCATTCAGATTTAAGGATCATGTGAAAGAATAGGGCTTAGTTCTTTAGTATGATATCATTTAATGAACTAATGTTATTAAGTAATATAACTCTATTTTAGTTATGATATATTCTCATACTTCATTTACGTATACATTCATTCATGTAATTGAGAAATATATTTAAGAAGGACCTAGAATAAACGTAAGGTTTATTCATTGAGAAATATAGACTAATGTTAAGAGACATAATACATCGTGATACATGAAAGATGTTATTCTAAGAGGATCTATCGCCATGATTCATGTATTTATTTCTTAATAGAGTGTATAGGTCAAGAGGGAGAATGTAAGTGCTACATGTACTACATTAAGTGCATTAAGTGCCATATGCACTACTATATTAATACAGTATTTAATAGAAGTGCTCGTACCTAATTGGCCCACTATAGGCTTTTGGCCGTTTATGTTTTTGGCTAGATACTATGTGATAGACATAGTATATATAGAGAGTTTTGGTTTGAAGTCCCTTAGCTTGCAACCTCATTTAGTTTTATACACCATCTTTTGGGGATTAAGAGAGCTGAGAAACACTCAAACTTTGTGAAACTAAGAGGAAGGCTGCCAGTGCTACAACCAATGGAATCAAAGGCAACAAGAGTTTGGATTGCACAGTGAGCATCAATGGCTGGAGATAACATATTAATATGTTTCCTCTTTTGATCTTGTTTGCTTAATGTTTGTTGCATATTTAGATCATATATTAATTCTAACATGAAAATCTCCGAATGAGTCAGGGATTGGCCCGGTGAGCTTGTTCCAGTCTAGGAGAAGCCCGCTTAGGTTCGATAACTTAGATAGCCTCGGGAACATTCGGTTAGGTTGTTGAGTGAGAATTAGAGGAATTCAAGGTTGTCGAGCTCGCTGAGGAAGTCGGGATCGATCCAGAGAGGTTAGCACAGGTGATGACTAGGAATCTGAGCTTCTTAAGATTAGTGATTGAATGTGGGATTGGTCCTATAAGATTAGGTTGCTTGTGCCACCAGAGGATGTCTAGATAAGGAAGGTCACTGATTTCGGGAGGGATTGGACCGGAGAGGTCACCTCCAGCGAAGTATTTCTCGAGGGCTATCACTCATTAGTTCTCTCATCGCAATTGACGCCATGCCAATGGAGGCAGCAGTCGGTGTTTAGGTCCCAAGTGGAGAAGACATTAGGATGGTTGAAGCCTTTCTTGATTTAGAGAAGGGCATTTTTGTCTTGGGGGTTGCAAAGTTCTAAAAGACATGGATAGATGAAACGAAAAAAGAAGAGAGAGAAACAAAGGAGTTTATAGATCAACTTATTTTGGACATGCATTTTAGAGTGTGTTTAACAGGGTGGTTAGAACTATTTTTACTGTAGCATGTAAGAGCTTTACATTGTAGCGATTTTTTTTTATTGTTACTGTAGCATATAAGAACTTTACACTGTTTATAATTGAAAAAGTGATAGAAACCACAATACCAAACGAGGAATTAATTTCCTTGCCTTGGCTGAGGAAGTTAGAAACGATATTGGTTTCGCTTTTTATGGTGCTCAGTGAGGACTAATGATAAAAAGAGGGGACAATAGGATAATGTAGCGCACATCAGTATTGACTTTTGTCTTGTGAGAGAATATAGAATAGTACTATATAATTCCAATCATTTTTAAGTCCATTATCAATATGGCTTTTCAATTTTTAAGTTAGCACATGATATTTGTAGTTCTTGAAATCAAGTTTTAAAGCATGTTCATTTATCATTAACGTTGACAGCTCAATTACTTGAATGAATGAGTTAAAGCATATCAAATAGATCTAAACTTTTAAGTTTTAAATATTATTTCAGGTATGCCTACCAACTGGCAAAGTTAAAAGGATAAATTGAATTAGATTTTCTTGTCTTGGGTAAGTTTCATGTTTCCTTGTAAAGAAATAAATAAATAAACAAAAAGAAAAAAGTTTTAGCATGCTCAAATGTCTTTTCAATACCCGACATGTTTCCAGGAAAGCAAAATTTAAATTCCGAAACGCGCTCTAATCTTTTCAAATTGGTCGTCCATTTGTTGGATTTTGCGGCGTGCAATTTCATTTGAGATGCATGCTTTTTAACCGAGTGTTTGGTAAAAAATGATTTGGATTATTTTTTTAGTTATAAACAGTATAAAATTTTTATATGTTACGTTAATAATAAAAAAATTACTACAATATAAAGCTTTTATATACTATAGTAAAAAAAGTTCCAACCAACGATTCTAACAATCTTACCAAACATGAAAATTTGCCAATTGTCTCAAAGTCGTTCTCCATTGTTGGATCTTGTGGCGTACTGAAGCTACCATGCAAGTGGAAATTAATCTTATGATGGGAAATTACCCGAAATGATCAAGGACTAGGGCCGTCAAATGTTCTAATTTCTATGATTAAGGTATCTATTTCAAATATTTTATATCTTTATGAAAGAAACAACTATTTTTTTATAAATAAATATTTTAAACATGTTCTAATTTTCAATTTTTTTTTATATGGCTCTTACAACTACTATTATCTCATGTACATACCATATTGGAGTAATTTTTCTCAGATATCTTCCTACTTAAAAACACTTTTTGTGACGTTTTCAAGTATTATTTTCTAATATGTACATCCTAATAATTTTTCTATTTGATTTGAGCACTATAAAATCCTTTTTCTCTAAAAAAAATACTCTACCAATAAACAATCAAAATATACATTTTTAATTGAAACATGCATTTTGGCTCATCTGTTTTTTGTTAATTTATTATTTCTAAAATCTTATATCGTTAGATGTACTTTATTATTTCTATTTAATTTTTCCTATTAAAATAACTTTGCTTAAACCCGTCTACACTCAACTGGTAGTAGTCTTTTTAAATAATAGTTTTTAAGTATGTCCTTTAGAAGTACTATTTTGTTGCCCCATTGCAATATATTTTTTTTAAATTACAGGCCTACTTAAATATCTTTCTCCTGTTATTCTTTCAAATATTGTTTCTTATATGTGCTCCTTATATTCTTTAATGTCTATATTAATACCACTCGTTTTTTTAGTGTGTTATCTAGTGAAATATTTTTTTTTTTACAATCCTAAACTCTTAAAAGAATAATAAATTAAAATTCAAAAATTAAAAATATTGAGAAAATTTTGCATTCTTTTTTCAGATTAGAAAAGAATGCAAAAAAGGAAAATTTTGCATTCAATTGTACAAAAATTCATCAAACAGGATACCCCCTTCCAGCCAGTATTCAAGCAAAAGAAGGGCATGGCAATATTGATGTTTATCCCTTCACAAAGCTGCTCTAAAGAATTAATATTATAAACCACCGAAAAAAAGGGTGAAATGTACAATCCCAATAATATTACTTGAAAAAATAATGTGCAAAAATTGGGTGAACATTGTGAGTCAAAGTAAAATAATAGGAGGGATTTTTTAGGACAACTTTAGTAAATAGTATTTTTTTCAAAACTTCTTGAATTAAATAACAAATTTTAAAAATATTTTTAGTAAATAGTAATAAGTAAATTTACGCGATAAAATTTTTTTTATCATAAATAAATATGACAAAAAAATTTTACAGGTATATTTTTACTACTATTTATTACAAACTTTTGAAAGCTACTATTTAGTTTAAAAGTTTCAAAAATCTATTATTTATTCGTTCTCTTCTTTTCTTTTTTTTCCTTTTTTTTTTTAATGAATATAGCAGGGAGCATCAAGTGAACAAATGTTACCCTTTATTGAAAGAACAACACAAACAACAACAACAGAAACAACAACAACAACAACAATAATAATAATCAACAATACAAATGAGATGCCTGGTACTGGTATTCAAATTATTGATAATCCTTTCTTGTTTCACAACAATCATAGATATTCATCAATTTAAAAATCTGAAGTAGATATAATAGAGGACATTTGAACTTCTTATAAATTCCCAAGCAAATCCCTTCCACTATTTACAGCTCTCTAACGGAGCTCCACATAAGCAGCGGTTATGGAAATACACCGTGTAATCAAAGCTCTGCAAATTCCCACCCACCGGAATCTTACCACATAACCTGTTGTAACTCACGTTAAAACCCCTTAAATTATTCAGTGCGGTCAACCCCACCGGAATACTTCCCTTTATCCTGTTATGGTTCAGATCCAACGACACCAAGCTCTTCGGAAACTCAACCTCCGACATGTCGAACTCCAACAAGTTCCTCGACAGGTCCACTATCTGCGTCGTCTTGTTGATCCCAAACAACGCCGCCGCGCTGCCTTCAAGCTTGTTCCTCGACAAGTCGACGTAGCTGAAGTCCTTTCTCCCCAACGACGATGGTATTTTCCCCGACAGCTGGTTGTGGGACAGAACAAGGTAGAAATCTTCGCCTTGGAATTCTCCGAACGAGTCCGGGATTGGTCCCGTGAGCTTGTTCCGGTCGAGGCGAAGGGACCGGACGTAAGGCAGTTTCGAGAGCGAGGTCGGGATCTGTCCCGACAGGTTGTTGAAGGAGAGTTCGAGGAAAACGAGCTTGTTGAGCTCGCCAAGGAAGTGCGGGACGGGTCCGGACAGGTTGTTCCAAGTTAGTGTCAAGTACTTGAGGTTCTTGAGCTTCGTAATTGCTTGCGGGATCGGTCCGGTGAGATTGGGTTGCTTGTGCAGCTCTAAGGTTTCGAGGAAAGGGAGGTCACCCACTTGCGGCGGAATTTGGCCAGAAAGGCTGCCGGTGACGACGGTTAGAGAGTTAATACGGTGCGTTTTGTCGTCGCAGGTGACGCAGTACCAGTCCGTACAGCAGTCGGTGTCTGGTTTCCAAGAGGTGAGCACATAGGGATTGTTGAAGGCTTGCTTGATTTGGAGAAGGACTTTTTTGTCATTTGGGTTGCAGATCTCGGAGAGAGAAGGATGGAGAAGAGCAGTGAAGAAGAAGAGGGTGAGAGAGAAGATTGATGAAAACGTTATTTGTGTCCCCATTTTTTTTTTTTTTTTTGTTTTGTTAGGATGAGGATGTGATTTGAATATTAGAATCGAGATATATATAGGCAATTTTTTTAATGGGAATCAGATAAAAAAATATTTATCTCTTTCTTAATTGTAATTAAAAGAAAAAAAAATTAGATCTCACCGTTTCAAAACGTATGCTCCCCTAACAAGTCCCCGTATGTAAGGGTATAAGTACATGGGAAGTGTATGATTGTGTTTTGGATTGGTTGATGTATTAAATGATGGAAGCTTTTCAAGTCAAAGAAGAGACCGCAATTTATAACATGATTCTACGCGTTCAAACAAGTAATATAGTGTTGGTTTTTATTATTTTTAAATATAGCCAATTTAAATGTTGACTTGTCTAGAGAACGGCGTAGTGGTCAAGTGGGAGAAAAGATAAGCATTTTCAAACTTAGCAGCTTCATTTTAAGTGCCCAATTTTAAGTGCTCAACTTGCAGGCCTTTTCTTCTAGAATTTTGTTAGATTGTCTGCCTACGTTATTGTGTCGATGTAAGATAACCGAACTGTTTAGATGAATCCTTGCTTGATCATTAATGATTGGACGGTTGTAGTGTAGCATATCGCATACTTGTACGTGATAATCAACCACAAAAATCTTCCAAGGAAGTAATACAATGGCATATAATTTGACCCGACTAAATGATCCTTGAAGGCTCT
Organism: Artocarpus heterophyllus; assembly: GCA_025403435.1. Taxonomy (NCBI): domain Eukaryota; kingdom Viridiplantae; phylum Streptophyta; class Magnoliopsida; order Rosales; family Moraceae; genus Artocarpus; species Artocarpus heterophyllus. The sequence goes on from CM046352.1 coordinate 10,952,697, forward strand.
TGTGGTCGATCTATTCGCGCATTATATGTATTCTTCCTTTCGAGGTGTTTATCAGAAAAATTGATTGCCACTTAGACGAGTTTCATATACGTGAAGAGTTGCAATATTCAATTCAAGAGTGAAGAGTACTTACAAGTTCTTTTTCAGCAAGCAAGGTTCGAGAATTGACGAAAAGGGAATCAAATTGTAACTATCAAAAAAAAAAAAAATTATAATCAAATTGCCGCATAACAATTTTTTTTTTCCATTTTTTGTAGCAAAGAACTGACATTTTGTCAACGATGGAGGCTAATCAAGAATGGCCTTGTGATTGAATTAAGAAACAAAAAAAAAAAAAAAATCAAATCCATCTGTCCCGCAAACTCTCTCACATGTTCTCCACCACATGGAACTTCACCAGATACTCTTTGCAATTAGTGATGAAAGCATTATGAATTATTCTTTTAGAAAACTGAAGCAAGAGCTGCTTTCGTTGAAGCCTTATTCTTTCAATTGACGCCGTATGTTTTCTTTTCTGTTCCTTTGTTTAAAGAGGAACCATTTCAGTCAAGGCCATAATAGTTCTTGGAGGGTTGATAATGACGATTCTTTTTCTGTGTTATTTATCTTTTTATACATTATATTTTTGGTTTATCCAAATAACATATCTTCTATTTTTCATCTTATCAATTTATACCTTCAGACTATATTTAATACATAAATTTATACCTCTTTATGTAACACCCCTAAGTGGAGGTTAACAGTTTTTAATAAATAAAATAAAGATCAAAAAATAAAATAAAACTTCAAATAGATTTGCTCAGGACCTAAATAAAAATTTTCAAATCAAAAATAAAATTATAAACAATAAATAAACCACAGTTTAATGTAGCACATTAAATTTAATAACATAAAACTATCATTATCTTCATCACAACCCTCAACATAATCTTAATACAGTCACAGAAAGTAACATACGATGCTTACATCATCATGATGGATATTCTTAACAATGAAACAAATCCATTGTTTTACAACTACATAGCTTCTTCAACTATTTTCTCGTAGTCACCTCACACTAGGTGAGTCCTGAAAAGATAAAAATATTGGGGAATAAACGACAACATGCTCAATAGAAAAAGCATTATTCACCGTTAGGTTTTGATCATTACCATATTAAAACTTACATGGTTAGTCGGTTCTCAATATTATTCATCATTATTCTCATGTTCAATTCTAGTGGATCCCTTATGATTATTTCTTATCAAGTTTCGTACATATATATGTATATGTATATATATGTATATACATATTTATTTAGGATTTAATTATGCTCATCTATATCCACCGTGCAATAGAATATCATATCACTCAACTCAATGAACCCAAGTGGGAGCACTTGACCACCTACAATCATTTCAAGGGTATTCTAGTGAGGGAACATCAAATCCCGAATCCTCACCAAGTTAATTTCTGTGCAGTGCGTTCTAAGACTTTAGACTCAATGGAGCGTCATCACCTCCCCTTATTTTACCTTTTAGGGTATTCATGCCCAATGATGTTACCGTTACCCTCTTTACGTCTTACCATTCCTCTGTAATCATTCACTATTTATAGAGTCAATTTTCCTAACCATACTTTTCAATTTACAACAACATATGTCAAATCAATTTATTCCTCGCTGTATAATACAGGGCGAGTTCATATTATAGTCTCATATGCGATACTCATATAATAGCAGTTCAACATACATATATATCTTATAATATAATAACCAATTTTAATTCCATAAAACCTAACAAAAGATGAGTAATATATTCCCTATCTCTTGGCAAATAACATGCCGATAACTTCCAACTCAAGATACCAAACTCACCATGCAAGCTCCAAGTACTTTGTTGTCCTACGACGTATAAAATAGCCATAATTTAACTTAATTCCTATTCTATAATCATGTTAATTTATCATCTATTCTTATTAGTGTGCCATAATCATTTATATGAAATCCTTGGAACATTTTATAACACAAAATAATGAAAAACAGGTATGTTTAGACTGACCAATCGGCCTACTGATCAATTGTTTCCAGCCTACCGAACAAAACTGCTATCTTTAGATCTTCTGTCAGCCTACTGGTTTCAAAGTTTGGCCTGTCGATACTGTTTAGCCATCGGCCTACCAAACTGTTGAGTTCGGACTGTCGATGTTTGGCCTGCCGAATTGCAGAGTTCGGCCTGCCGAACCTGTCGGCTGTCAACCTGCCAATTTTGCTCAATGCGGTCTATCACACTAGACTATACACGATCGACCGCGACCCTCCAGAATTGGGTTTTTACCCAATTCATTCCAAAGTGAACAAATTTAGTTTTAAAACAATTCTTCTATTCCAAATCAGTTTTTAATGCATAAAACTTGTTTAAAACACTTCGAAAACATGCTAAGATCTAGATAAACAAACTTCCTTGAATTTCCATACCTAAATCACAATCAAAGGTTACAAATTCAAAGTTCATTTAAAATAAAAACCAAAACATGCTTATATCAAATTTTTTTTCATTTAAAACCATGGAAATCTCTTCTGTGCATCAAAGTAATGAATGATAAACTTTTGAAATATGTTTTCAATATTCATATGAAATTAAATTGACAATATACCCTCTATTGTAGACATATAAACTCATATTTCCTACACATACGCTATAGGAACAACAAGATAGGTGCATGTCAATATTTCATGAAAACTCAATTATGCAGCAAATTAAATGAGTAAATTTGGAGTGAAGATGGTAGATAAAACCATATTCATTTTCTAAAAATCTTGTCTCAAAATCTCATTGAAAACTTTAAGTAATCAAATCAAGGGATTAAGCTCATGTTTAACTTTGGCATGGAGACTTTCAAACAACATGGAGCTGGTTTCTCAAACTTAGAAAGCAAAAGAAAGAAGAAGAAGAAGAGAGTGAGAGGAAGACATTTCAAAGAGGAAGAGAGTGAGCTAAGTGTTGCACAGAAAAGAGAAAGGAAAACTTGGTCGTCCATTTGTTGGATTTTGTGGCGTGCAATTTCATCTGAGATGCATGCTTTTTAATAGAGTGTTTGGTAAAAATTGATTTGGATTATTTTTTAGTTATAAACAGTGTAAAATTTTTATATGTTACGTTAAAAATAAAAATTTCCGACAATGTAAAATTCTTATATACTATAGTAAAAAAAGTTTCAACCAACGATTCTAACCACCCTGCCAAACATGAAAATTTGCCAATTGTCTCAAAGTCGTTCTCCATTGTTGGATCTTGTGGCGTACTGAAGCTACCTTGCAAGTGGAAATTAATCTTATGATGGGAAATTACCCGAAATGATCAAGGACTAGGGACGTCAAATGTTCTAATTTCTATGATTAAGGTATCTATTTCAATAATTTTTTATCTTTATGAAAGAAACAACTATTTTTTTATAAATAAATATTTTAAATATGTAATAATTTTCAATTTTTTTATATGGCTCTTACAACCACTATTATCTCATGTACATACCATATTCAAGTAATTTTTCTCAGATATCTTCCTACTTAAAATCACTTTTTGTGACGTTTTCAAGTATTATTTTCTAATATGTGCATCCTAATAATTTTTCTATTTGATTTGAGCACTATAAAATCCTTTTTCTCTAAAAAAAAAAAATACTCTACCAATAAAAAATCAAAATATAAATTTTTAATTGAAACATGCATTTTGGCTCATCTGTTTTTTGTTAATTTATTATTTCTAAAATCTTATATCGTTAGATTACTTTATTATTTCTATTTAATTTTTCCTATTAAAATATCTTTGCTTAAACCCGTCTACACTCGACTGGTAGTAGTCTTTTTAGATAATAGTTTTTAAGTATGTCCTTTAGAAGTACTATTTTGTTGCCCCGTTGCAATATTTTTTTTTAAAAAAATTACAGGCCTACTTAAATATCTTTCTCCTGTTATTCTTTCAAATATTGTTTCCTATATGTGCTCCATATATTCTTTAATGTCTATATTAATACCACTCATTTTTTTAAGTGTGTGATCTAATGAAATATATATTTTTTTTACAATCCTAAACTCTTAAAAGAATAATAAATTAAAATTTAAAAATTAAAAATATTGAGAAAATTTTGCATTCTTTTTTCAGATTAGAAAAGAATGCAAAAAAGGAAAATTTTGCATTCAATTGTACAAAAATTCATCAAACAGGATGCCCCCTTCTAGCCAGTATTCAAGCAAAAGAAGGGCATGGCAATATTGATGTTTATCCCTTCACAAAGCTGCTCTAAAGAATTAATATTATAAACCACCGAAAAAAAAGGGTGAAATTTACAATCCTAATAATATTACTTGAAAAAATAATGTGCAAAAATTGGGTGAACATTGTAAATCAAAGTAAAATAATAGGAAGGATTTTTTAGGACAACTTTAGTAAATAGTATTTTTTTTCAAAACTTCTTGAATTAAATAGCAAATTTTAAAAATATTTTTAGTAAATAGTAATAAATAAATTTACGCGATAAATTTTTTTTATCATAAATAAATATGACAAAAAATTATCACCGTAAATAAATATGACAAAAACATTTTACAGGTATATTTTTACTACTATTTATTACAAACTTTTGAAAGCTACTATTTAGTTTAAAAGTTTCAAAAATCTATTATTTTATTCGTTCTCTTCTTTTCTTTTTTTTGCTTTTTTTTTTTTTAATGAATATCGCAGGGAGCATCAAGTGAACAAATGTTACCCTTTATTGAAAGAACAACACAAACAACAACAACAGAAACAACAACAACAACAACAATAATAATAATCAACAATACAAATGAGATGCCTGGTCCTGCTATTGGAATTATTGATAATCCTTTCTTGTTTCACAACAATCATAGATATTCATCAATTTAAAAATCTGAAGTAGATATAATAGAGGACATTTGAACTTCTTTTAAATTCCCAAGCAAATCCCTTCCACTACTTACAGCTCTCTAACGGAGCTCCACATAAGCAGCGGTTATGGAAATACACCGTGTAATCAAAGCTCTGGAAATTCCCACCCACCGGAATCTTACCACACAGCCTGTTGTAACTCACGTTAAAACCCCTTAAATTATCCAGTGCGGTCAGCCCCACCGGAATACTCCCATTTATCCTGTTATGGTTCAGAGCCAACGACTCCAAGCTCTTCGGAAACTCAACCTCCGACATGTCGAACTCCAACATGTTCCTCGACAGGTCCACTGTCTGCGTCGTCTTGTTGATCCCAAACAACGCCGCCGCACTGCCTTCAAGCTTGTTCCTCGACAAGTCCACGTAGCTGAAGTTCTTTCTCCCCAACGACGATGGTATTTTCCCCGACAGCTGGTTGTGGGACAGAACAAGGTAGAAATCTTCGCCTTGGAATTCTCCGAACGAGTCCGGGATTGGTCCCGTGAGCTTGTTCCGGTCGAGGCGGAGGGACCGGACGTAAGGCAGTTTCGAGAGCGAGGTTGGGATCTGTCCCGACAGGTTGTTGAAGGAGAGTTCGAGGTAAATGAGGTTGTTCAGCTCGCCGAGGAAGTCCGGAACGGGCCCGGACAGGTTGTTCCAAGTTAGTCTCAAGTGCTTGAGGTTCTTGAGCTTCGTAATTGCTTGCGGGATCGGTCCGGTGAGATTGGGTTGCTTGTGGAGCTCTAAGGTTTCGAGGTAAGGAAGGTCACCGACTTGCGGTGGGATTTGGCCAGAAAGGCTGCCGGTGACGACGGTTAGGGAGTTGATACGGTGCGTGTTGTCGTCACAGGTGACGCAGTACCAGTCCGTACAGCAGTCGGTGTCTGGTTTCCAAGAGGTGAGCACATAGGGATTGTTGAAGGCTTGCTTGATTTGGAGAAGGACTTTTTTGTCATTTGGGTTGCAGATCTCGGAGAGAGAAGGATGGAGAAGAGCAGTGAAGAAGAAGAGGGTAAGAGAGAAGATTGATGAAAACGTTATTTGTGTCCCCATTTTTTTTTTCTTTTGTTAGGATGAGGATGTGATTTGAATATTAGAATCGAGATATATATAGGCAATTTTTTTAAGGGCACTGCTATACTTCCCGACCGGGCTGTGGCCCAGCCCTCTTAGTGGGGTGGGCCCTATTCGGTGGGTCCCATTGTGAGACCCATCGGATGGAGTCCGGCCCTCTCCCACCGGATGGGGCCCACCCCACTGAGAGGGCCGGGCCACAGCCCGGTGGGAAAAAAAAAGTTTTCCTTTTTTTAATGCACGATCCGAGACGTCTGAGACACTCCTCTGACTCGCTGCAGCTTGTCGGTGCATGTGATGCACGCGCCAATCAGAGAATGCCACATGGACAGCACTATGAGATTTCGCTGACGCATCGGATGACGCGTTGACACGCGTCTCTTCCTCGGACGGCTGAGATTGATTTGGCAGGTGATCGAATGATCCATATTTCACCACGGGTCCTCTTTTTTTGAATTTTGAATTTTTCAAAGATTTTTGATACATTTGATGTCCGATTTTGCCCCCTTTTGTGCCGTTTTGCTCCTTTTTTCCTCCAGATTTCAAATCTAAAAATCACAAACACACTAAAATTAATTATTTTATACACATAATATTTACAAAATATTAAAAATATTGTTTAACATGAAAACACACTAAAAACATATTTTTAAACACATTTACACACTAAGACACAAAAATACTAATTAACACACAAATACTACTAATTAGAGGATTTAATAAGAAATAAAAGTATAAATAAATGATTTAAACCTTAGAAAATATACACTTTTACAGTCTCATCAACAGTCACATAGAATGGGGAAAAAAAAGAAGAAAGAAAAAACTTGAAAAAGACAAGAAAGCTAATAAATTTACCGACAAGGTGTTGAAAAATAACCAAAAAAAAATTGAGGTTCAATCTCATCATCGATTTTCAAACTCAACAGTGATTCTTATTTTGGTCTTTATCATTGAAAACGTAGGAGTACTTTCGCCACAAATTTATTAAAAAGTGAACTAAAAAATGGTGTACAATTAATAGTCATGTGACACATTAAATATCCGTACTAAAACTGTCACGTGTCATTTTTCATCTTGATGGAAGGATTTTAATAAAACAATTTTATACATGGTAAAAAAGTAGTGGAACGTGAAACTAAAATGAAATTTAAAATGGATTAAGAAGAAATGTAAAGAATAATCAAAATGATACATGTTTAATTTTTTTGCTCTTAAAAAGAAAAAAAAAAACTATTTTTAAACATTATTCAAGGAATGCCTCAAATTTTTTTAAAAAAAACTATTTTTAAACATTATTCAAGGAATGCCTCAAATTTTAAAAAATTATATTATCATTTTTTAATTTGTTAATTATTAACTTTGACAACTTATTAACTAATTTTACTTGTCATTGCTTGATATTAATAATTAGTTATATATCCTGAGAAATAAATTAATATACCATCTGAATCATTAACTTACATTGAAAAAATCATTAATTGATTTATTCATTATTTGATTTTAATAAACCATTTATTTATCTACATAAATTATTAATTTACATTGGCAAATAAATAATTGATTTACTGTGTAACGACCCAACTTACATGACTATTACTTAATCTTTTTAAACATACCTTAAAGTAAATCTCTAATTTTTTTTTTAAATCCTTTATAAGTTAACTTTACTAATTCTATTTTAAAACTATTTTTACTTATTATTATTTTTTTACAACAACTAATTAATTAGTAATATAGCAGTAATTTCAAAACATATATATAGTAACGAAATTTTAAAGTTATATACAAGGCTCATGAGTCATAACCATCAAAACAGTCATCAAAACATAAGCCGAAATCTAAGCGCACGGTATCTATTTCCCATATCTCCACTCTGATCATCTGCCACGTCACGACCATCCATTAGGCGTTACTGATAGGTTGTTTACCTATAGTATGAATATTCTTGGATCAGCTTTCACTCAGCAAGTGGAAATAGTAAACTTGCAAAACGTTTAAAGCATCATATAATCATTTAAATGCATGTATTGGCTAAAAATGCATGAACCGTATTATGCTTAGTTATAAACTTGTCTTATTATTAATCAGGCCCCAGTAGTCGTACCGGTTGCACGCGATCAACATGATGTTAGTGTTTGCAAGGTCCCAACAACACTGTGAGCAATTATAATTTATTACTTTTTTTTAACATGGAGCCTCCCCGTGGGTCGAAAAGTTGGTACGACTCTCTTGGTTAATTCTTCATTAAAGTTTCACTAGTTATTTTAGTGAACATGAAATATGACATGGCATATTGTACTTAAAACTTAACATGCTTGTAACATATTGAAAAACCATTATTTTAAACTATTCGTACTATAGGCGAGATTCCTACTTACCTATATCAGTGAAGTAGACTCCCCTATCAATTTTGAGTTCCTCTTTCTCTACAAAATAAATTTGTAGAAACACCCCTTACAAGTGTGTAAGAATTTCCTATTTTAGGCTATTAAATTTAGCATAGCCATAAGAATTCGATCATTTTATTACATCGCAAATTCCTTTATCAACTGGTCATGAGTTTCATCATTTCTATTACAAGGATTAATTTTTACTAAATCCTCATAATATTTAAACTTTTCCTTAATTGCCATTTGTTCGTATCTAAGCTGATAATTAATTAATTTCAAAATAATTAATTAATTATCTATCGTCATTTAAACTATTAGGGTTTAATCCACTAAATTAGTCAATCTTGAATTCATGATTCTTATCTTAAGTCCTAATTGGGCTTATTTTAAGTTTGTTTCATGGGCTTGCAAATGATTTTAAGTCCATAAGCCCGAAAATGACATTACAACGTTTTATAGATTCTACCAATAGACTGTGTTTCAAGCTGCATTTTAGACTGAAACGGGCGTTGGACCCATGCCTAACATCAAGGTATTAAAGCTTTAGCGTACAGGGTTTTCATGCTAACAAAATTAATTTTCAATTGAAAGTGATTAAAGTTCATCCTTGAAATTCTTACCTGTTTAGCTTGGAATTTCAAATAAAAATCGCTCTATAAAATAATACCCAAATTGTTAGCCCACTAAATCTCAAACTTATATAACCTTTCAAAAATATTGTAATTTCTTGGTTTAGTGAAAAATTAAATTTTAAAGTCATGTGATCTTTGTTTGTAAAAACTGGTACCGGTAGAGTAGTTTTGGAAGATTTATGTGAAATCGTATATTAAGCACAGTTTTTCTTTTAAAGTTTTTCCCCCACAAAAGTCACTTTTTTTTTTAAATGTGTGTTTCAAAAATTTTCTTCTTTTTTTTATAGTCTTGGTTACCATTCTTCTTTGGCAAAAGTGCTTCCCGGTTAAAACTTTGAAATTTTTTTTACCAATTAAAAAGTTTTGACTGATTTATATATCAAATTTTTAGTCCAACTCAGTAATAGATTTTCACAAAACTTTCTTCATGAAAGTTCTTCATTTTACTGCAAACTAAAACTTTTATGTTTTGCGAAAATTGTAGTTCGGTCCTCAAAACGACTCGAAACTTTAAAGCAGTTTTCTGTGCAAAATGTAGTTTTTGGACTATTTTGGAAAACTATCTATAACTATATCTTAGAGGCAGATTTTGGAGAAAATTTCTTCATAAAAGTTGTTCGTCTCATCGAAATCTAAAACTTTTGTGTTCGGAGAAACATAAAATTCGAACCCAAAATGGACCGAAAATGGCAAAACAATTCCAGTAATGCTAGAACCATTTTGGACAGCTTTTTACAAACTGTTTTAAATAGTTTTAGGGGCTGTTTTTAGACAGTTTTTGGGACTATTTTAGGCAATCCCTAAAAACTGTTCAGTATGCCTATTTAGAGTCAAAACTCTGTTTTTTCGAAGTCATAGGTTTTTGTTCAAAATGTTAAAAACTAAAAGTCCCATGTTCGGAAAAGTTTTAAAAATCGATTCTAAGGCCTTCGTTTGCACATTCAAAGTTTGTGGAAAATTTTTCTACAAACCAAAATTTGCAAAAACATAATCTTAACATGCCATGACTAACTTTTACATCACATACAAGCACAAACCATACTAAGCACATATAAATAATTATTACAATGTATTTCCTCACCCAATCATCAAATCCCTCATAAACTTATAAACTTTATCCTTAAGGAAATTTATGGAAAAGCTTGGATTACTTACCCTTGATGACAACTCTTAGATGGGTGATCTTAAATCTTCTAGCTCCACTCTTTCTTCCTCTTGGATCAACACTAAAACAAAAGTTAATCATATAAAAAATCTAGCTTGTTTTGGCCTTCATAAAAATGCTATTTTAGTAAAATGTTTTCCTTTTCTTTGCTAGGAAAAATAGAAGGAAGAAAATGTGTGGATATTACCTTAATTTCAATGTTCTAAAATCTCCACTATGTTCTTCTTTTTCTTCCTTGTTGGAGCTAGTTTTGAGTTATGACAAGGGTAGAGGAATGTTTGGAATGTAGTTAGATTTTTTTATTGGTTTTTTTTTTTTTTTTTTTGGAGAGGTGCTTGGACAACAAAAATTGTCTCTTGGTGGCTTGGTTTTTCGGTGGAGAGGTTGGAAGTAAGTGGTAGAGATTTTGTTTTTTGTTTTTTTCCTTCTCTTGGAATGCACGTGTGAGAATGGTATGAAGGAAGGGAAAAGTGAAAAAAGTTTATGTTTAATGGCTTGGGTTCTTTATTTATAGCCTTAGCTTAATCTAGTCTTTCTCTCTAAATTATGGTTAATTAACGCATAAGTGGCTTAGATAAATGACAAAAAAAGGCTAATCTCCCCCTTATTATGGCGCCTTTGTTGGGAAAGAGTGGAGTGTTACGTTGCACATCATTTATGGTAAAGGAAAACCATCATTTGGGTGAAGCTTGATTTAAGGGTACTTGTGCATTTCTTGCAAGTAACCTTTAAGCAGATAAATTTTATGCCGTCAATGATAATTAACTTAGTTGATAGGAGATTTTATTACTTGACTAATCCTCTCCTATTTTTTCAAATACTGTGACACTCTAATCACAGGAAGAACCGATATCGATCAAAGTTTAATCGCGTATATTTTTTTTGTTTGGCTGCATTAAGTTTAAAAATTTATTGTAGACTTAATAAAAATATGAACTTGATATTTTCAGTATCTACGCTCAATAATGACATAGTTTTTAACAGTGTCACTATCCGAGTTTGTATAGCATGTTATGTCGATATGGCTACTTATGTAGCTCCATTTTTGACTAATTTGGTAATTAAGGATCTAATTTGCGTTAAAGTATCTCTTAGTACATTGCTAACTTAGGATTACACTAAAAATTCTCATAATTAAATTTCTTAGGTTCTTTACAGATAAATTTCTTCCGCCTCAGTTGCGGTAGAATTTATCAATCCCTTTACTAAATTACGATAGTTAATTAATTTAACTATAGAATCTATGATTGAATTTCTAGAATAATCGTATATTAATTAAATAAATTCTTCAGTCACGAAATTCATTCATAATATTTTCAGAAAAATCCTCGATTTAAATAGGAAAATTATGCTATTTAATTCTAGGATTTCCTTGGTCGTTACATACTTGGACAAAAATAATACATTGTGCCCAGTCCTAAGATGACTCATTATCTGACCCCTCAAAAAAAAAAAACCGTTAGATTGCATATTGATTGGCCGAAGAAGCACCGTCACCCCTAACATTGTGTAGGGAATATCATATGTTACAAATTTGTTTGCACCACTTGCAGATTCATTTGCACAAAAGAGCTCAAATTAATAGCACATACATGACCAAAATTTTTAGTTGCTACATTGTAAAGTTTTTAGATGTTACAGTCTCAAAAAAGTGAGCTATAATATAACGCTCTTATATCCTACAGTGTTTTTAAACTAAAATTAGTTCAAACAATTAGTTGTAATCACCCTATAATTATGGCATAGAGTTAGTGATGATGATTGAGTGACTCAGCAAAATCATTGTGGTATAATAGTCTTTTAATATGGATGGCAAATATTTGATAGGAGTGAGCAAATTATCCAATGTGATTTATAGGGTGTTTGAGAAGTGAGTTAAAACTAAGAGTTAAAACTGAAAGTACGGTAGTATGTGAGAGCTTTATATTGTTCGAGTTAAAATTGATGAGTTAAAACTGAGTTTGCCAAACACCCTATAAATAATTGACCAAGTTCGGTCCACCGAGGATTGGATATTTAATTCTTATTTGATTGGATTAAATTGGATCAAAAAATTACAAATCCAACTGAATTGGATTGAATGAAAATTTTAAAATATCAACTTTCAATTAATTAATGGGAGAATGAGGGAAATAGCAAATTTTGAAACTTTTTGAAGCAAATGGCAGGTTTTGAAAATATTTATAGGAGGTAACAGATTTACTATGTGAATAGTTTATTTATGGTTTAAATAAGAATTAATTGCACTATAAACAAGATAATAAAGAAACCATTTGCAACTTTAGTCTATTTACTATATAAATAAAAATTATTTAAACTATAAATAAAGGGTATAAATCATTTAACTATAAATATGTTGTTTACTAAATATTTTTAAAACTTGATATTTACTACAATTAGTTTTAAAAAAAGTAATTTTTACAACAATTAGTTTTAGAAAAGTGATATTTACTACAGTTTTGGATAACAAAACCAATCTAATGCAATATACAGTGTATATGTTTTGATATCGTTCTTAATAGTTTTTTATAATAAAACATAATAAATATTTTTCTTGATTTTATTGGTATCTAAAATATTAATTATACGCCCACCCACACTTAATCAATTTGAAGTTGAAAATCCCAGTCTTTTAGTCATTTTATTATTTAGTGGCTTCAAATTTTATGAATAACTGTTTGGATTGATTTAGTTTATCAATTTAAACAAAAAAGTTTTGATTCATCTTGTTTTGCTACAATGTTTTCTCTCTTTAATATTCGAAAAAATTTAAATTTCAATAGTTTGAACAGATAAACCAAATGGGCCATTATTTTTTGAAATTGTAAATTGAAAAAAAAATTAAAAAATCACATCTAATCTAATCCAAATTTAGTTGGCTTGGACATCGTACCTAAATCAGATTGGATAAATATAATATTTTAAACTTAAATTGGATGTCAAAATTATTGAATTGAATTGGAAGCTCACCAATGAGTGGCGTTGTCCTTTATTCGAGGATCTAAAAAATAGAATTTTTTTTTGCTTGGAAATAGGACATTGAACTAAAATGCAAAAATATTGGTAATTTTTTTAATATGGATGGCTAAAAACAGTCACCCACGGACTTCTCTTTTTTTTTTAAAAAAAAGGAATGCAATGAAAATAACAACAAACTAAGACAACACCATCTTAACTCTTCAGAAAAGGGCAAAAAAAAAACGATACAATAAAAGATTGAACAACAGACAAGTTGACGTAACAATCTAAATTAACAAATTGAGAACAAATTTGAAAAAGAAAGTGAAGACGTCAAATTCATGTATTGGGTTACAAACTTGTACAGAGAGAAATAACACTGCTATGTGGGCAAGAAAATTCCTTTTCATTCTACTTCACCTCAGTACTTATAAAACTGTGGACCATAATTTAGCTTATAGTGTACTTCTTGTTAGCCTAAAAATGACTACTAAGAGAGGGGTGAAGTAGGTTTTTAATTTTTTTTTAATAATTATTGGAATTTCCTAAATCCATCACACAAGTAAAATTAATTTTACAATATAAATAAATAGTTAAAGTAAGTAATATCAACAAAATGTAAATGTGAAAAATTAAAGGACTAAGGATAGAGATATGCAAACACTATGTATTATAGCTTGGCAATATGCCTACATCCACTATCGCCGAGCAGAACTTGACTCGACATTTTCCACTATAATGACCGTCTTTTCAACATGATCACTCCTTGTATAACAACAGTGACTTATTCTACCTGATGTTCACCACTACCTCTTACAACCATCAATTTTACACATAGGTTGACAAACCAAATAACCCGGACTAACCATATCCTCTTACAACTGTTAATTTTACATGGAGATTGGCCAACCAAATACACCCCAATTTAGTAAGGCTTTGGAAACCTATCACTCTCGGTTTTCAAGATTGGAAAATGTTTAAGCACTCGCACACACCTCCTACGAAAGGAGAGAATACAATTTGGAGCTTCTAAGAGATGTATAAGTACATAATATGAATTTGTACAAGTTTCGCTCAAAGAAATGATCAAAAGATAGTTTAAGGATGTGAACACTTAGAATATGATTCAAAGTGAGTTTAAGGTGTTAAGATATATCCATAAGGTCAAATTTGAGGATTTTATAGAAAAACAATATCAATAAAATCCAAAAATATTTTTCAACTTTTAGTCCATAAAAACTTAATGCCAATCCAGAACAAGTTTTCGACACTAGTAGTTATGACCAAAACTTGAGCCAAAATTCTTGATAAAAAGTCTATGCATGCTCTAACATCATATAAGCTCAAAAGTAAAATTTAAACCTATTTTATATGTTTGTTGATGTTTCACTTCAATCTTCAAATGCTCGGTTTAAGTGATCCGTCCTCACATTATAAACTCTGAGTCTTTTTCTTGATTTTCAGTTCAAGTGATCTTGAATATCTAAATATTTCACCAATAATAAAGCTACATCCTCAAGATTAAATTATTAGTAATTCAACAATAATTGTTTGTTATCATCAAAATATAAATAACTATATTATTTGAAATCTTGAAGCGAACACTTTTTGGACCGAGACCGATTGTTTTATCAATAATGGGGGTTTTAATATAAAGTTAAATAGGATTGCTCTGTCGGCAATCAGATCTAGTCAACACTTAAAACGGTGTCGTCCTAACGACGACTAAAAAAAAGGAACACAACGGGAAAAAACCAATGTATGCGAAAACGACAAGACAGGAACACAAACTCAACGAACAGAGAAAACGACAAGTCGTTAACAATCTGCATCACAGGTTCACAAGGGCGGCAAGAGAAGTAATAAACGACAAAGAAAGTAATGAACAAGTACTGTATATAAAACGACAATAAAGATTTTCAGCGACAACAAAATGACACGAAGGTTAGTTACGTAGTAGTACATTTTACAAAAAGGACACGATTCAACGACAAAATAGTGAAAATTTACAAGTAAAATAAAATTTTTCAACTTTTGCAGAAGGAAGACTGAAAGAGCAATTGATTATGCAATAAAGCCAAGCTTGACCATTTAAAGTGTTTGTCAAATTTAGTTCTAACTAATTAATTTCAACTTAAATAGTATAAAACCCTCAAATGCTATATAGTAAGAAAAAATATGCTACATTATAAAGCTTTTACATGCTACAATATTTTCAGTTCTAATTCACTTTTTAAATACTCTATTAGTTGTTAATTTAAATTAGATTAAAGGTGAGATGAGAAGTGGAGGCAAATAAATCTGACCAAAATTTACCAATAGAGAGAGTGAATTTGTGGCAAGTGAAAAACTTTTTTTTGTCAAACGAATAAAGTCAAAATAGAAAACTCCCCTGATTCTAGTTTTTGCTTTGTATGGTTCTCATCTAATAATTTCATTAAGAAAAAGAAATAGATTTTTCTTGTACCTATTGAAAAAATAATTTTGAACCAATAACTTAATGGTAAGAATATGTTCTTCAATAGTCAGACTTAAAAAACAAAATATGATTGTAATCATATTTAAAAGTTTAAAAATGTATACTGCGGATAATAATACCGATCACGCATCAGAGAAGGACCAGAAGAAAAATAGACACATGACTAGTTAGTTATCTTATTTCACATGTCCAACAACAAAAGAAGTTTTGTAACACTTTGTCAGAAGAAATACATGCTTGGAGTTGGAGTCTCTCTTTATCAATGTGCTTAAAAAAAATCTTAAAGATGCTAACAAGAAAACACATTAAATATTTATAAATTCAGAGTCATAAACATGAAGTACACCAAAGAAGGACAGCGTTCTGAAGAATCACTTGTCAGAGTTTCTTGACCAGCCAATCATGGTCATTATGATCTTCATCATGAGAGGAGTCTTGGCCAATTATGATGTTCTTAATGGCCCCAAGTGGTTTTAGCCTCACATTTTTGGCTCATTTGATGTTGTCCTTTCCTGAATGTCCAAAATCAAATAACAACAATGATTAAAAAAATGGCCAATTCTCTAAACTCTTTAGTCATGACATCCTTAAACTTTACCACCATCCGCATGTTGTGAAGCAAAAAAGATGGTTCAGTTTAGGAAAAGGAAATGACCAATTCAAGAGAACAGTGGAGGAAGATGTCTTTTTCTTTTATTTTTTTAATGAAACCCCACGAAGGAGGAGTTGGTAATAGGGGAAAAACATTGTTCTTTCACTAAATAAATGACTCAAACTCAAATAAATATAATTATGTGGTCGAATATTATATATATATATATATATATAATATCGGACAATTTTTTTAATCAGTAAACATTGAATTGTATCGAATTAAGAAAAGTGTAATAATTTAATACAACTTGATATGAAAAATCGACAGTTTAAAAACTATAATATATCAATATGATTATTTTTTCTTCACATCCTACCGTAGAATCTTCTCAAAATCATGTCAATTTTTCTCCCCACAACGACTAAAACCTACCCTACATGAAGGAATGAATGGGTCGGTTATAAAATCAACTTGCAAACACTAAAGGGACAGAGTTTCAATGAATTATACTTAAACTTTGTTTCTAGGAAGAAAGTAACACCCATAGTACCTAATTTAATATTGAAAGCGAATAAAGAAGAAGAATATTAATGTACAAAAGCATCTTTTTGTTCAAGCTCCCTTGCCCTTCTTAAGCTTTCCATTTTATTTCATTTTATATTATTTTTGCGTTTCTTTTAAGCTCACCGCAATGCTTTCTCTCTTTAAACATATCCTTCTCCGTTTTTAATTGCTTTGCTTTTGCATTCTCTTTACAGCATAGAGAAGATTATGAATCTTCATATCCCAAGCAATCCAGGACGGAGTCACAAAATAAATCAAGAATGACTAGAGCGTATACTAAGGGTCCGTTTGTTTCGTGGTTCGAATTACGGTTCGAATCATTTTGCTACAGTATTTTCTGTCACAAAAATTTAAATCTTCATTTAAATACTCGAAACAAATGGGCTCCAAATTCTTCATCAGATTTCAAATATTATGAGATGCAACAAATATGAAATATAAAATTTCAGAATTTCAAAGAGCCAAACTGCAAATTTTAGAATTTTAAGCTATCCCTGTAGAGTTGTAATCTACCATCCACTGCACGTAGCTCCATTCCAAATTACCATAATGCACTAACAAGATTAAGGAATCTTCAAAACTAAGAAAGCAAAGTAAGGGGCAAAGTAGGCACTTCACCATCAGCAGAATCCAAATTGAGCAAAATGAAAAAGCTGAAAGAACCTTGGAAAAGCGAACTTGCAGCAAGTCACTCCTTTTTTATTTTTTATTTTTCTTTTGTTAAGTCTAAAAAGACTATCTTTGTCCATTCAAGTGGGGGCATCAAACGTCTTTTACAAAATTGTGGAGTTTCGACAACTATACCACTAGTTTTCTTTGCACTTCCTCTTCACTATGTTATTGTCAAAGTCTGAACTAATGCGTTTTATTAAAGCAGATGCCTTTTTTCTGCCACTCTCCTTGTGACACCCGTTATTCTCCTAACGGGTATTAAGGTAATTAAATTAATTTTTAGTGTATAAAAAAAATTGCTTTATTTAAATTTATTTTATAATATTTATTTTTATCTATTTTTAAATTTTCTAAAATTCTCCTATATTTATTTAGTATGTTTACTAAAAAGCCTTAAAACTTCTAATAAATCTCAAAAATGTCATATTGGCATTATGTGTGTTAAAGTCTCTAGATTAGACATAAGGATATCTTTCCAACTACTCTTGACCCTCATTTTCTTTATTTCCTCCGTGACATGCTTCAACATGTCTCCTCCATAATTGTTTCTATCACTTCTCTTCAAAGACTTCATCTTTTCTTCCTTTCTCTTCCACGGTTCCCACACTCTTCTTCTCATTTCTTTGTTGAAGCAAAATACTTAGAGAACTTCTTCAAGGCAGCCATAAAAATCGGCCACCATCACCTCCATTTGAACAAGAATTTCAGTCATACCGAAGTAAATGAATCTGTTTTGAAGTCATTTCAAGCTTCCAACTACCCATAATCTGAGGCTAGAATCTTATGAACAAATTTAGTCTTTCATTTATAAATTTTCTTTTATACTAAAGGATTATTCAAATTTGCGTTCTTAAACCTAAGTATATGTTTGTTGCTATTTTAGAGCATATGTATAAAGTCTAAGTGTATATGCCCTAGACAGAAAATTTATAGTATAAACTTTGTAATACCTCTATGGACAGTGGCTATTTCTTGAAATTCTGGGATTAAATTAAAATGAATTTTATGAATTGGTTTGCATATTTGAAAAGTAGCATCCTAAGCTTTCTAACGAGCTATCATAAACCTAAATCGGAGTTGTATTTTATTTTCTAAGAATTATTCAATTTTTTGATTGGAAACTAGTAAACCTGCCAGTTTGTTATGGCATACCAGCTGCTAACCTGAACCAAGAACCCATCTTTGCTCACCACCTAATTCTTTAATGTCTTGCAACCTTTCCAATATTATCCTAAGTGATTGATGAATCTTATTAGGGACTAAAACATATAGATTACTTGTTCACATTTTATATTGTGTTAAGACAAAAATTGTTTACTGTGGTATTCAAAAGAGATTTACATAAAAGCTTTAATGGCATACTAATAAGATAGGTTTACACATGATTTATTTATGAATGTAGTTGTATGTTGTGCTTTAGTTTTAATTGTCCTTATGCACGCCTTAGGATCAAGGGAGTATGGAGCTAACGTTAATTGATTCCAGGATTAAAAGATTGTTGATAAGCTTGAAAGGTAGGGATTCTATTACTCATCTTTTGTGAGGTTTTTATAGAATTAAAATTGATTGTTTTACCGCAAGATATATATATATCTATGTTGAACTGATATTATATGAGTATCACATATGAAACTATGACATGGACTCGTCTAGTATTGTACGGCGAGGAACATAATGAATTGACACATGTTATAAATTGAGAAGCATGGTTAGGAAAATTGACTCTATTATTAATGATTTAATATAGAGAAATGGTGAGATATGAAGAGGGCGGCGGTTACGTCCTTGGGCATGAATACCCTAAAAGGTAACGTTAATTGATTCCAGGATTAAAAGATTGTTGATAAGCTTGAAAGGTAGGGATTCTATTACTCATCTTTTGTGAGGTTTTTATAGAATTAAAATTGATTGTTTTACCGCAAGATATATATATATCTATGTTGAACTGATATTATATGAGTATTACATATGAAACTATGACATGGACTCGTCTAGTATTGTACGGCGAGGAACATAATGAATTGACACATGTTATAAATTGAGAAGCATGGTTAGGAAAATTGACTCTACTATTAATGATTTAATATAGAGAAATGGTGAGATATGAAGAGGGCGGCGGTTACGTCCTTGGGCATGAATACCCTAAAAGGTAAAATAGGGGGAAGGTGATGACGCTTCCTTGGGTTGAAAGTCCCAAAACACACTGTACAGGAATCGATTTGGTGAGGACTCGGGGCTTGATGTCCCCTCACCGGAACACCCTTGGAATGTTTATAGGGTGATCAAGTGCGTCCAATTGGGTTTCGATGAGTTGAGTGATACTCTATTTAATATGGATACCTAAGAACAATGATGATTGGTAATATTTGTATAAATGTGTAATTATGAAACTTGGTAATGATTAACTATGGTATCCATAAGATGTGATCATAATAAACCTCATAATCTGGAATATGATGTAACCTACTAACCATGCAGGTTTTAATGTGGTAATGATAAAAATCTAAAGGTGAGTAATGGCTTTCTCTACTGAGCATAGTGTCGCTCATTCCCTTATATTTTTATCTTTTCAGGATTCATTAAGTGTGAGGTGGCTACGAGAAAAATAGTTGAGGAAGTGATGTAGCTATATTACATTGGGACTGCTTCAATTGTTGAGAATGTTCTTCATGATAATGTAAGCATAAATTGTTACTTTCTGTGACTGTATTACAATGCATTGAGGGTTAAAATGATGATGACGACAGTTTATAATATTAAATTTAAGGTGCTATATTAATCTGTGGATTATTTGTCGATTATATTTTTATTTTTGATATTGAGAGTTTTTATTTAAGCCCCGGGCAACTTTATTTTTAAGGTTTTACTTTTATTTTTTTATTTTTTTTTATCTCATTAAAAACTGTTAACCCCCATATAGAGGCGTTACACTCCTCTCACACACCATAAACAAATATAATCTATGGTTTTTGTTCCATTTGCTTTTGTGTTGTCAAATAGAAATTGTAAAAAGGCAATTTGAGGCGGCTAGTGAAAGGTTCTAGAGGCTCACAATGGCAATGAGCATTATCTTATAGCTTTGTTTTAGAAGTTGGCCTTGGATTAATAAAAACCAGAAATTCATATTCCAACTTTAAAGATCCAAAGTTCCTATAAATCACCATAAAGATTATAACTTAAGGAAGGGAAAAGTTATATTCAAGGCTGAAACTTTCTTCAAAAAAGAGTAATTCTTGGACTGTGCAAAGGAAGTGAAGATCACCACAAATTTCATCAAATAAAGAGGCTTTTGTTGTATTCTGAGAGGAAGCAAAGATAATGTTCTTTCTTCTTCTGCAACACTAGATTTATTTTCAGGTACTAAAGTTACGAGAGCAGTGGAAAATAGTCGAGTGATTTTAGAGATATAATACACCAAGTTTTGCATATCAGAAACAGTGAGGAGGCTGAGGGAGGCATTTTCCTCTTCGCATTAATGGGTTCACATGCTTCAGCGAATGAGGACTACAACCTGAAGGACACGAAACCGCAGCTGGGGGAGAGATGGCCACACGGAGGACTACGCGGTGGAGGAGGGTGGATCAGCAGCGAAAGAGCGACAAGCACTTATGACCTTGTCGAGCAGATGTTCTATCTCTATGTCCGAGTTGTGAAAGCTAAAGATCTCCCCACGAACCCCGTTACGGGAAGCTGTGACCCCTACATAGAAGTGAAGATCGGAAACTACAAGGGAAAAACAAGGAACTTCGAGAAGAAAACAAACCCTGAATGGAACCAGGTGTTTGCATTCTCGAAGGACAAGATTCAGTCATCTTTCGTCGAAGTCTATGTCAGAGACAAAGATATGGTGTCAAGAGATGATTACATAGGGAAAGTGGTCTTTGACATGAATGAAGTGCCGACTAGAGTCCCACCGGACAGTCCCTTGGCACCTCAATGGTACAGATTGGAGTACAAGAGTAGTGACGTCAAGGTTAAAGGAGAGGTTATGCTTGCAGTTTGGATGGGAACACAAGCAAATGAGGCTTTCCCTGAGGCGTGGCACTCCGATGCAGCCTCAGTTCATGGTGAGGGAGTTTACAATAT
The DNA here is from genome assembly GCA_025403435.1 of Artocarpus heterophyllus. Taxonomy (NCBI): domain Eukaryota; kingdom Viridiplantae; phylum Streptophyta; class Magnoliopsida; order Rosales; family Moraceae; genus Artocarpus; species Artocarpus heterophyllus. The sequence continues at coordinate 10,974,240 of CM046352.1, forward strand.
CCGATCAAAGGTCTATGTCTCGCCAAAACTGTGGTATCTGAGAGTCAATGTCATTGAAGCTCAGGATGTTGAGCCAAGAGACAGAAGCGAACCACCTCAGGCTTTTGTCAAGGCCATAGTTGGAAACCAGGTTCTCAAGACAAAGCTCTGCCAAACAAGAACCACCAACCCCATGTGGAATGAAGACTTGCTCTTTGTGGCAGCCGAGCCTTTTGAAGAACATCTGGTTCTCACGGTTGAGAACAAAATGAGCTCCGTGAAAGACGAAGTCATGGGACAGATAACCTTGCCTCTTACCAACTTTGAAAGGAGGTTGGATCACCGACCGGTCCATTCTCGTTGGTTTAACTTGGAAAGATTTGGTTTTGGTATTTTGGAAGGTGACAAGAGACATGAGCTGAAGTTCTCAAGCAGAGTTCACTTAAGAGTTTTTCTTGAAGGTGCTTACCATGTATTGGATGAATCTACAGTCACGGCTATGACCACAACCGTGATTTTGGCCTCGTCCAAAATTTTCAATACTTATAGCATTTGCTTCTGGAAATGCTGCCGAACGAGACTGATAATTTTTTATCAAAAGTTTATTGTTTTTCTCTGCTACAAGAAGAGAAAAATTAGTTCAAAATATTTCTTAAAACCACACAATCAGTATTGCTGCTGTAAGGTTACGTGGGATGCATGAAATGTGGAGCAAGTCTTTTCCAACATTTCTTCATCATTAATTTTCTCTTCACAAAACTTCCACTATGAAACTATTCTAAACATAGTAGAGTTATAATCATTGACTTTTTTAAAATATTGGAATCGCAAAGTGCTTCATTCATCATGAGTTATTGGAAGTATAACTTCTTTTTTATGATCAAATCTTTCCTTAAGATCCTTCCACAAGGCACTTAGATTTTTTATAGTGAGATATTCGCATTTCAGACTTTCATCAGGTCTCTACGAAGGAAAATTATTGCTTTGGCCTATCTTGTGATTATGTAGTGTTGTTTTCTTTGATTGTCCCTGTGAGACCCATTGATTCAAGATACATTTCTACATCAAGAATCCAAGACATATAAATCTTTCCCGTGATATCCAATACAATGAATTCAAGCTTTGCAAGATTTGACATTCGATTAGGGATAAATTGGAAATAAGAAGAATAATGACTTGAATAATAACAGCAATAAGAAGAAATATTGTAACTATGTTAAACATTTTGTGAAAACTCTAATTATTGATAATTTCTAGAGAAAAGATAAGATGTTGAGTGGGATGAGAAGTGATATGTGAGAGTTAAGAATTTACCAATTTATAGAAAAAAAAACTAGCCATTTTATTACCCTTGGAATAGTGTTATAACCATTGGCATACTATAAAGACAGTACTGCCCTTAGTTGGTATTTTATGAAAATTCAAAGCCATAAATGATAACGATAATATTTAAACAAATACATAAACAATAATCAACTATAAAATTTAAATTAAATAACAGAGAGTTAGGAAATCTATACATAGCTATATGTGTGTGTGTGTGTGTATGCAAGAATAATAACATGAATACGCCAATCTACTAGGTAAACTTTTCGAATGGTGCATATGTAGAATATATATAATGGACAATCCAATCTACTAGGTAAACTTTTCGAAGGGTGTACATACAAATTATATATAATTAACACGTCAATCTACTAAGTGTTTTGAAGGGTGTATATGCAGAATATGCTTTAGAAATTATAATAATTTTTGAAATCATACCACACTTATAATTAGGCGATATAGCCTCCACCTTATAGAGATGATATTATACAAATATAGAAATAAGTGAAAGAAATGATATATCTTTGCCTTTGCTTACGAGGGTTAGAGAGTTGAGTTCGAACAAGAACATTTGTGTTAATAACATGTTATAAAAACTAAGAAATATAAAGGCAAAATTAGAGATTTTAGAGAGAGAGTATATTGAACTCTTTAATCTCAGATGATAAAAAATGGGCAAGAGAATGAAAGTATATATGGGGAAATTTTTGGATGCTATAGTACCTGCTACAATAGCCGTAATTGCTACAGAACCGTAGACTACTACAGTGATTTTTGTCAACTATTGCTACAGTAACTCCACCGGATTTGATTTTATTATTTACACTGATGTCAGCGCTTACTTCAACATAAATATAAAATATAATTTTAGACACTGATTTTTGGTGAACAGACAGCCTTGATTATTTATAACAAAAGGTTACTTTTTTAATTTCTAAAAAAAGATAAATACTAGAAGGTTACTTTTTTTAATACTTACCAGAAATCTCCTAATTTTAAGTTGCACAATTTGAAGATTATATTATATTACTAAAGTGCAAAATCTGAACGTTTTTTCTCAGCACTTAAAATTTCACTAAATATGTTTCCATCTTCGGATTATTTGATGACGGAGTAATCCCAAGTTAATTGGGCTCCAGAGTCTACATGCCATACTAAGACAAAACTTCAACCCAACCTTAAACTAAACTTCAAGGTCCGTTTGTACGTGGATTCAAACAGTGGTTTTGAATCGTTTCAACAGTAACTACGAACTATTTACAGCTTTCGAGCGGAGAACCGCACAAGCAGCGGTTATGAAAATACGCAGTGTGGTCAAAGCCCTGCAACGCCCCGCCCACCGGAATCTTCCCACACAGCCTGTTGTAACTCACATTCAGTCCTTGCAAATTATCCACTGCGGTCAGCCCCAACGGAATACTCCCTTTTATCTTGTTATGGCTCAGATCCAACTCAATCAAGCTCTTCGGAAACTCAACCTCCGACAAATCGAAATCGAACAAGTTCCTCGAAAGGCACACTTGCTGTGTCATCTTCTTGTTCGACCCGAACAGCACCGACGCGTCGCCTGCGAGCTTGTTCCGCGAAAGATCTATGTAGCTGAAGTCCTTTTTCCCCAACGACGCCGGTATTTTTCCGGAAAGCTGGTTGTGGGACAGTTTAAGGTAAAAATCAAAACCTTGAAAATCCCCGAACGAGTCGGGAATTGGTCCGGTGAGCTTGTTCCGGTCCAGTTCAAGCCCTCTTAATTTCGGTAGCTTAGAGAGGGAGCTTGGGATCGGTCCGGTGAGGTTGTTGAAGGAGAATTGGAGGGATTCAAGGCTATTGAGCTCGCCGAGGAAGTCCGGGATGTGACCCGAGAGGTTGGCCCAGGTTATAACGAGGAATCTGAGCTTCTTAAGCTTAGTGATTGATGGTGGGATTGGTCCAGTGAGATTAGGTTGTTTGTGCCACCAGAGGACTTCTAGGTAAGGAAGGTCGCCAATTTCGGGAGGGATTGAACCGGAGAGATCTCCGCCGCCGAAGTAGATCTCGAGGGTTGCGATCCGATTGGTCTTCTCATCGCAATGTGCGCCGCCCCAGTCAACGCAGCAGTCGGTGTTTGGGTCCCAAGTGGAGAAGACGTGAGGATTGTTGAAGCCCTTTTTGATTTGGAGAAGGGCCTCCTTGTCTTGGGGATGGCAGAGCTCGGAGAGACATGGATAGATGAAGGTACAGAAAAGAAGAGAGAAACAAAGGACGTTGTAGATCAGCTTATGTGGGGCGTCCATGTTGAAAAAATAATAAACTTGATTTATTGGGCGTTTGTTGGTTGTTGAGATAATTAGTCTCTAGAATTTTCTTGCACTATCTAGAGTTAATGTTATGTCTAAAATTATCTATGTTAGATGAGAGTTTGCATTTAATGTTAGTAGTTGAGAAGTTCATTTATTATTATGTCCAGAATTCTCTATAGTATGCTATATATAGAGATGTTCTTTCTCATTTGTACTCACTCCATCAAAAGATAAATGCCTCTTATCTCCAATATCTTATCAATCTTCTTCTAATTATTCAACAAAGTGGTATCCGAGCCGCAAGATTCTCAAAAAAAAAAAAAAGGCAAATGGAGGAATGGTTCCCTTCCAAGTTCCAATGCTCACGAAGAGCAACTATGACAATTGGAGTATCAAGATGAAGGCGCTGCTAGGAGCTCAAGATGTGTGGGAGGTCGTTGAGCGAGGTCATAGAGAGCAAGGAGATGTTGCTCTATCCCAAGCGCAAAGGGATGCCATAAGGGATTCAAGAAAGAGAGACAAGAAAGCTCTCTATCTCATTTTTCAAGCAGTGGATGAAGATGGATTTGAGAAGATTTCAAGTGCAACTACGGCCAAAGAAGCATGGGAGAAACTTCAAACTTGCAACAAAGGTGCCGAGCAAGTTAAGAAGATTCATCTTCAAACTCTTAGAGGTGAGTTTGAACTTTTATTTATGGAGGAATCCGAGCCTATTTCCGATTATTTTTCAAGAGTATTGGCCATTGTGAATCAGTTGAAGAGAAATGGAGAAGATGTTAGTGATGTAAAAGTTGTGGAGAAAATTCTTCGAACTTTGAGCCCAAATTTTGAGTTCATTGCTACCACCATTGAGGAAACAAAAGATTTAGAATCTATATCCATTGAACAACTAATGGGCTCTTTGCAAGCCTATGAGGAAAAACAAAAGAAGAAGAAAAATCGAAAGGAGACAATGGAGCAACTACTACAACTCAACTTGAAGGAAGAAAACTTTAGCAATGATAGAAGCCAAAGAAGAGGAGGACGAGGCCAAGGACGTGATCGAGGACGAGGAAGAGGCGGCTATAACAAACATTCCAACAATAATTATTCCAACAACTACAACTCTTCCAAGGACTTCAATAATGGAGAAAGGAGTCGAAATCCACAAACAACGAGGGGACGTGGAAGAACTAACTCATGGTTAAGGTATGACAAGTCTCACATTAAATGTCATAATTGCCATAAGTTCAGTCATTATGCTTCGGAGTGTAGATGCCCAAGAAGAGTGGAGGAGAAGACCAACTTCGTAGAAGACAAAGGTGAAGAAGAAGGAACGTTGCTGCTAGCTTGCAAAGACAAAGATGGAGGCCAAGAAAAAAGATGGTATCTTGACACCGGCGCAAGCAATCACATGTGTGGACAAAGAAGCATGTTCGTGGAGCTCAATGAAGCGGTAAGAGGAAATGTCTCATTTGGAGATGAATCAAAGATGTCCGTGGAAGGCAAAGGTAAAATTCTCATACGCTTAAAGAACGGAGATCATCAATTCATCTCAAACGTTTACTTTGTGCGCAACATGAAGAACAATATTTTGAGTTTGGGTCAATTGCTAGAGAAAGGCTATGACATTCACTTAAAAGAAAATAATCTTTTCTTAAGAGATGATAGAAATAATTTGATTGCCAAGGTGCCTATGTCAAAGAATAGAATGTTCCTCTTAAATATTCAATGTGATGTTGCAAAGTGTCTAAAGGCTTGTTATAGTAATTCATCATGGCTATGGCATTTACGATTTGGACATCTCAACTTTGGCGGTCTTGAACTATTATCGAAGAAGGAGATGGTGAGAGGCCTTCCTATCATCAACCAACCGGATCAGCTATGTGAAGGATGCTTACTCGGAAAGCAATCTCGCAAATGCTTTCCAAAGGAGTCAATTTCAAGAGCCACAAAACCTCTCGAGCTTATACACACCGATGTCTGTGGACCCATCAAACCACATTCTTTTGGTAAGAGTAAATACTTTCTCCTCTTTATTGATGATTTTTCAAGAAAAACATGGGTGTATTTTTTGAAGGAGAAATCAGAGGTGTTCGAAAATTTCAAGAAGTTCAAAGCCCTTGTTGAGAAAGAAAGTGGTCTTGTTATTAAGGCCATGAGATCAGACCGAGGAGGAGAGTTCACGTCAAATGAGTTCCAAAAGTATTGTGAAGATCAAGGGATTCATCATTCCTTAACGGTGCCAAGATCTCCTCAACAAAATGGAGTGGCAGAAAGGAAGAATCGAACTATTCTCAACATGGCTCGAAGCATGCTCAAAAGCAAGAAGATACCGAAGGAGTTTTGGGCCGAAGCAGTGGCTTGTGCAATCTACCTAGCAAATCGCTCCCCAACAAGAAGCGTTCAAGGGAAGACACCTCAAGAAGCATGGAGTGGGAGGAAGCCAGGAATCTCTCACCTGAAAGTCTTTGGAAGTGTTGCCTATGTTCATGTGCCCGATGAAAAGAGAACCAAGCTTGACAACAAAAGTGAGAAGTACATATTCATTGGCTATGACTCAAATTCCAAAGGCTACAAGTTGTATAATCCAATTAGTGGCAAAACTCTCATTAGCCGTGACGTGGAGTTTGATGAAGAAGATGCTTGGGATTGGAACACACAAGAAGACGAGTATGACTTTCTTCCTTACTTTGAAGAAGAAGAAGAAGAGACAAGAGAAGAACCTGAAGAGCCGAATACTCCACTGATCTCACCAACCGGAAACACACAAGAAGATTTGCCATCAAGCGATAGTTCAAATGAAAAGACGCCATGTTTTAGAAGCTTACAAGATCTTTATGAGGTAACCAAAAACCAAGATGATATTACTCTTTTTTGTCTTCTTAGTGATTGTGAACCTTTAAGTTATCAAGAAGCGGCAGAAAACAAGAAGTGGAAAGATGCCATGGATGAGGAAATCGAGTCAATCATGAAGAATGATACATGGGAACTTGCTACATTGCCACATGGACACAAGTCAATTGGAGTCAAATGGGTGTACAAGGGGAAGAAGAATGCTAAAGGAGAAATCAAGAGATACAAAGCGAGATTGGTGGCAAAAGGCTATAGTAAAAGACAAGGCATTGACTATAATGAGATATTTGCTCCTGTTGCTCGTCTTGAAACCATTAGACTAATCATTTCTGTGGTAGCCCAGAATAGATGGAAGATCTACCAAATGGATGTAAAGTCTGCTTTCTTAAATGGTTTCCTTGAAGAAGAAGTCTACATCGAGCAACCATTGGGATATGAGGTGAAAGGACATGAAGATAAAGTTTTAAAATTGAAAAAGGCCTTATACGGTCTAAAGCAAGCGCCGAGAGCTTGGAATGCCCGAATTGACAAGTACTTCCAAGACAAGAATTTCACCAAGTGTCCATATGAGCATGCACTTTATACTAAAGTTCAAAAAGGATATATATTGATTGTATGCTTGTATGTAGATGACTTGATTTTCACAGGAAGCAATCCACGCTTGTTCGAGGAATTCAAGAAGGAAATGGCAAAAGAATTCGAGATGACGGACATTGGGATCATGTCTTATTACCTCGGTATTGAAGTGAAGCAAGAAGACAAAGGTATTTTCATAACTCAAGAAGGCTATGCTAAAGAAGTTCTCAAGAAGTTCAAGATGGATGATTCTAATCCGGTTGGTACACCAATGGAATGCGGAATCAAGTTGTCAAAGCATGATGAAGGAAAAAAGGTGGATCCAACTCTCTACAAAAGCCTTGTTGGAAGCTTACGCTACTTAACTTGTACAAGACCGGATCTTCTCTATGCTATTGGAGTCATTAGCCGCTACATGGAAGCTCCAACAACAACCCATTTCAAGAGTGCAAAGAGAATACTTTGGTACATCAAAGGTACGACCAACTATGGCTTGTTTTATTCATCTTCCAATAGTTATGAGATCGTTGGATATAGTGATAGCGATTGGAGTGGAGACTTGGATGATAGAAAGAGCACCATTGGATTTGTGTTTTTCATGGGAGACACTGCTTTTACTTGGATGTCAAAGAAGCAGCCTATCGTCACACTTTCAACTTGTGAAGCCGAATATGTCGCTGCAACTTCATGTGTCTGTCATGCCATTTGGCTAAGGAACCTGTTGAAAGAGTTGAATTTTCCGCAACAAGGGCCCACGAAAATTCGTGTTGACAACAAATCAGCACTCGCACTAGCAAAGAATCCAGTTTTTCATGAAAGAAGCAAGCATATCGACACTCGTTATCATTACATACGAGAATGCATTGGAAGAAAAGAAGTGGAGTTGAAGTATGTAAAGTCTCATGACCAAGCGGCAGATATCTTTACCAAGCCACTCAAGCTAGAGACTTTTTTTAAGTTACGAAGCATTCTTGGAGTCACAAATCAAGTTTAAGGGAGGGTGTTGAAAAAATAATAAACTTGATTTATTGGGCGTTTGTTGGTTGTTGAGATAATTAGTCTCTAGAATTTTCTTGCACTATCTAGAGTTAATGTTATGTCTAGAATTATCTATGTTAGATGAGAGTTTGCATTTAATGTTAGTAGTTGAGAAGTTCATTTATTATTGTGTCAAGAACTCTCTGTAGTGTGCTATATATAGAGATGTTCTTTCCCATTTGTACTCACTCCATCAAAAGATAAATGCCTCTTATCTCCAATATCTTATCAATCTTCTTCTAATTATTCAACAGTCCATTGCCTTCGTTGGGTTGGGACATTTAAGCCGATGGCTTGCTTTTATGGGGCTTTGGCCATGAGGAGTACCGATGAACAGTAGTGGAAACGTGTTGCACATCAGTATAGACTTATTTTCATCTAACCAGATAATGTGGCGGTGATGCAAGTATAAATAAATAAATATATACATGGGTATAAATTTAACGATCCGTTTTTGATTCTTATCGTTATATTATATTATCTGTTTGATATATATACGACGGTGTTAATAAAATAAATAGTTGACTAAAAATGTATTTTGATGAATATTTTATTCAAAAATCTCTTTGGATATGATTAATGTGAGCAATTTGTTTGTTAATATGACTTTTTATTTTTTAAAAAAGAGTATTAAAATATTAAAGATTTATTACATAATATTTTATGATTTAGTAAAATATATAAGATTAATTGAAGGGTACCATATTTATATAATAAGCACAAGATTTCACCAATAAGATTAATTGAAGGGTACCATATTTATATAATAAGCACATGATTAAATATATATGCCACCCATTTCTATAATTTGTAATATACCAAGAGAATGGTGATTGCAACTTACATATATTTTTATTATTATTATTATTATTTTGAAAAGGCAGAATACGTTTATTATAGATTTATCAATCATTACTCATCATCAATCATTAACTATAATGCTTTGTTTTGTTCCAGAGTTTATTTGCTCTTCTTTTTTTTTTTTTTAAGTTTATGTAAAGTTCTTTTATAGGTAAATTTCACATAAGTGACTTATTTCTTCATCCTCAAATTTCAAAGTGTTTTTATAAATTTATTTTTTTTATTTATAATTTTTTATTCTTTATTTTTTTTTCATATAAATTGTGTGCTTAAGAAAATAAATCGAGACATGAATTTTATCTAATAAAAAAAACAAAAACAAATCTTAACGCTTTAAAAATATAAAATAAGGCTTCTAAAAAATAGAAGATAGATTTTCTCGTTTTATAATATACAAAAGAGGTCCTTTTCATTAGTGTTTTTATTCATACCACAAAACTCTCACCTGATTAAAACATGGGGTTTAGTACATTTTACGGCTTTTTTTCCTCCATGTTTTTTGATTTTAAAGACGGAGGATTTGAATACCTAGAATTGACTCAAAAAACTTTGAGATCGTAGGGGAAAAAATGTAAGAGGGCCTTTTTAAAATGGAGATATATTTGTTCAAACCTTCTATCTAAACATATTTATTGAGTTAATTAGATGAAGGAACAGAAAAGAAAAGAGAAAGATATCAGGATATGGTTGGTCATCTTATTTGGGGCATCCATTGCTCTGGGACGTTTGAGACCATGGCTTGCTTTAATAGGGCTTGGCCATGAGAAATACTGATGAACAAAAGTGGAATTGTGGTGCACATCAATATTGACTTATTTTCATCTAATGCGGCGGCGATATAATACGTATATATATCTTTGTCATGCGAGAGAATATAATACATAATAATAGAAAGTAAAGTTCTAGATCTAATACTTGATCAATCCGATATTTGTAACAATTTTTTTCCTTATTACAACATTGTTCATACGTTTATATAATCAAATTTGAATGCTATACAAATATACACACGGTTTTTTTTACAAAAATTATTACAACCGTTTGACGAATTCAGGTGTTTGATCGGTGACATTTCAATAATACACGCATGATGAAGTATTGTGATTGCACCAACAAGAAAGCTACGTTAACCTTGACAACTCAATTTTACTAATTTAGCGGTTGAGTGAAAACTTATTGAATCAATAAACTTTTGCAGGTCGTTTGTTTTTATACACTATTTTCATTTTTCAGTTCAAACCTAATGAACCGTTATTTTTAAACAATAGTGGTGTGCCTACTAAAGTAAAAACAAGAAAGTGTGGTATTTTTTTCTTGGATTTAATTTATCACATTTCCTTTTTTTTGGGTTCAAAAAAAGGAAAGAAAATGTATCATGGTCAAATATCTTTTAATACGCACATTTTTTTTTAGAGGAATTCTCAATAATTTGATAAAACCAAATATAAATCCCGACAACGCGCTAGAATCTCTACAAATTATTTGTCCGTTTATTATTGTATTTTTCTGGCGCGCATGTATCAGATACATGCATTCTAAACGTGCTAAACACTGCCAGTTGTCGATCAACTTGGCTGTCCATTGTTGATTTTTCAACAGTACTGAGGCTACCATGTGATTACAAAATAAATTTATAGTAACGCAAAAAAATATGATTGTCTTTTTCAGTTTTTTATTGAATCTTACAAAATCAAATTGGAATTATTTGATAAAATGATAAGTCAGAAATATGGATCTCTCCCACCACAAATTTAGAATATCAAAATAATAAATTTTTAAACATGATATATGATATCACACGTGACGTTTGGCTAATAATAGTCCTATTATATTTTCAAAAAAACAATAATCCTATTATACTTTGCAAGTATGAAATGCATGTATTTTATATGATGGAGGAAACTTGAACTAATTAATTCCCAAGCAAAATATTTCTAGTATTCACAGCTCTCTAATGGAGCTCCGCACAAGCAGCGGTTATGGAAATTCGTAGTATTGTTAGAGCTCTGCAAATTCCCACCCACCAGAATCTTCCCATACAACCTGTTCTAACTCACGTTAAAACGCCTTATATTATCTAGTGTAGTCAGCCCCATCGAAATACTTGTTGGGAATTAAACGCCTCTTAATTCTAAGAGCACCAAGAGCAAATGATTGCAGAAAAATAATTAGAGAAAGATAAAAGAGGAACACCAAATATTTATAGATGTTCGTCAAATTTGTGACTACATCTTGTTTCTACTATGATGAAAGAGATGATTATAAATTACAAGAGAAATTTCTATCACACACTCTCAAATTGTGTTTCCTAAATCTCTCTTCTATCACACCAAACAGAGTTCTCATGCTCAAAATATGCCTCGCAAATATTCCTCTTAGCCCTGCCCGTCTTATCTCTATTTAAATACTTCAAAGAAGGAGTGAAAAATAGCAACTATTAAGAAACCCTAGTAGTCATATGTTTCCCTTTTTGTTTGTGTCGTTGGAACGCTGACTACTGCCTTGAAAAATCGTACAAGACAAGTTCTTGGCACTACAACGCCCGAATCTGGCGCTACTCTCCCGCTGGAGTGGCGACGCCCAATCTTGGCGTTGCGGCGCCCAAGCACTGCCTCCCTCTCCTCCTTGTTTTTTTCTTTCTTCTTGTAGGGTTATTGATTTGGCTCCACCTCCAACAATCTCCCACTTGGAGACTAATCAATCACCATGTTTCCAGCTGTAGTGGCAACAACTTCTCACGCCTCAGGGAAAAGTCCAACTGAAGTTGTGCACAACTTCAGTTTCTCGATAGGAGCAGTTTTGGTAAGCATATCTGCTGGATTCTAACTCCCAAGAATCTTCTCAATGTTGAATCCGTTAAGCACCTTTCGACATAGGCTTCACGTTACTCATGTTGAATCCGTTAAGCCTATGCTTACTGTTTCCAGCCTAGGCTTCACGTTACTCATGTTGAATCCGTTAAGCACCTTTCGACATATTCTTCCTGTGACAGTTTCAAACCACTATTATTCCTTGTTATTCTCATCCCAAGGTTTTGCAGCATATAAATCCTTCATCACAAACTGCTTAGATAACTCCTTCTTCAGCTTGTCAATCTCTTGTTTGCATCCTCCTGCTATTAGCATGTTAGCAACATATAGCAGCAATATAATATAGGAGTCACCAAAGTTCTTCAAATAACAACAGTGATTTCCCTAATACCTCAAGAAACCACTGCTATACATAAAACTATCTAACTTCTTGTACCACTGCATGGGAGCTTGTTTAAGGCCATACAAGCTCTTTTGAAGTTCGCACACCATGTTCTTCTTATCCCGTACTTCGAAACCATGTGGCTGCTTCATGTAGATCTCCTCCTGCAAATCACCATGGAGAAAGGCTGTCTTAACATCCAACTGTTCCAAAAACAAGTCTTCATTTGCCACCAGCATAAGTACCATTCTGATCGTGGTTAGTTTCACCATCGGAGAAAAAATCTCATTGAAATCAATGCCTTCTTTCTGTTGAAGCCTTTTACCACTAGCCTTGCCTAGTACAATTTGCTGCCATCACAATCATCTTTTATTCGGTATACCTATTTATTGTGCAAGGCCTTTTTACCCTTTGGTAACTCTACTAATTGCTATGTTTGATTGGACATTAAAGAATCCATCTCATCCCTCATGGCTAACTCCCACTGGATCGAATCTTTAGCTTCACAGCTTCATCATAACTATGCAGTGAAGGGAAGTATCTCTACGGCGGCCTGATGGTCTTACTAAATCTCCTGACTATAGTAGCAAGAGTGCTCTGGTTTCCTTCTAGAGCTAAATTTTCTTGATCTTTAACTTCTGAATTCTCAACTTCCACTTCAGGAAGATCCTTCAATGGAATCACCTCAAGCTTCTTATTTTCAGAACCTATACTTCTGGAGTCATTGTTGTCTATGTCCTTATACAAAACACCTTCATTGAAGATCACATCTTTGCTCCTGATATTCTTCTGATTTTGGTCATCCCAAAAATGATAACCAAGCTCAAGTCCACCATAGCCAACCAGAAAACATTTTTTAGATTTTGCTTCAAGTTTACGTCTAGTAGTAGAATCAATGTGAACATAGGAAACACAACCAAATACTTTCAAATAAAAAAGGTCAACCTTTTTACCGCTCCAAACTTCTTCTGGTAGCTTAAACTTCAATGGTGTGGATGGACTCCTGTTGATCATATAAGCTATAGTGTCAAATAAAAAAGGTCAACCTTTTTACCGCTCCAAACTTCTTCTGGTAGCTTAAACTTCAATGGTGTGGATGGACTCCTGTTGATCATATAAGCTATAGTGTCAAATAAAAAAGGTCAACCTTTTTACCGCTCCAAACTTCTTCTGGTAGCTTAAACTTCAATGGTGTGGATGGACTCCTGTTGATCATACGAGCTGCAGTGTTAAGTGCCTCAACCCAAAACGACTTTGGTAGCCCCACATACAACCTTATACTTCTAACACGCTCGTTCAGAGTTCTATTTATCCTTTCAGCTACACCATTCTGTTGTGGTTTTTCTGGAATAGTTTTCTTAATTCTTATTCCATTCTCCGCATAGACCACTTGAAATCATCATCTATGTACTCTCTCCCATTATTAGACGGCAAGCACTTCATTTTCAAATTTGTCTCATTCTCCACCATAGCTTTCTATCTCTTGAAAGCATCAAAGACATCAGCTTTTTTTTTTCAGAAAGTAACCCATACCTTTCTGCTTGAGTCATCAATAAAAGTCACGTAATAATTTGAACCACCTAAAGAAGTAACCGTCGATGGTCCCCACACATCAATGTAAACTAACTCCAACTTTATGGACTTAGGCTCTCTACCTATCTTTGAGAAACTGACTCTCTTCTGTTTGCCAAATATGCAGCCCTCACACAAACTATTATCAACAGTTTTCAATCCTGGCAGTTTTTTATTATAGTGAAGCACCTTTATTCCCTTCTCACTCATGTGCCCGAGTCTATGATGCCATAGCTCAGTATTAGCAACGGAGTCAGCAACTGCTATGGTATCTCTACAACTAGAATTAATGTAGAGAGTTCTAGCTTTACATCCCCGAGCAACAACCATGTCTCCCTTTGTGGCTTTTTAACCTCTACAATTAAAGGTTACATTATGTCCTTCGTCATCAAGTTGCCCCACTAAAATCAAGTTGCGCATCAGTTGAGGTACATGCACCTTATGAATCTTCCACACAGACCTATTAGACATCTTCAAACTGACATCTCCAATCCCAACAATATCCAAAGGTTCACTATCAGTAAGATAAACCTTACCATGATTTTTGGCAACATAATTCTCCAAGACATCTGATTTGCAGTGGTATGGATACTCCTGAATCTATCACCCATGAATCAAGAGAATTATCAACAGATAAGAGTAAGGCATCTTGTGCCTTTTCAGTGGCGGCGTTTGCTGCATCATTGTTCTTGTCTTTATTCTTCTTCAGAGCCCAACAATTCTTTTTCAAGTGGCTAGTCTTTCCATAATTCCAACATTTCATATTCCTACCATTCTTAGACTTGTTTCTCCCATTACTCGACTTACCCCTTTTGCCATTATCCTTGTTTGAATGCTCTCAGGTTTCCTACCCCTATTCTTAACGTTAAGGGCCAAGTTCGATGTTGAAGCTTCACTAGAATACTTTCTATGAACTTCTTCCGCTAAAATAGAGTTTCTGACATCAACAAACTTCAATTATGCATTCCTAATCGAATTGGTAATGGCCACCCTCATGGGTTCCCAACTATTCGGCAGTGAGGCCAAAAGGATTAGAGCATTAATCTTATCATCAAATTTTATCTCTACTGAGACCAATTAATTCAGAACAGTATTAAAATTATTTAGATGCTCTATCACCGAGGCACCTTTAGGCATTTATAAATTAAAGAGCTTCTTTATAAGGTGTACCTTATTATTGGCCGAGGGCTTCTCATACATATATGATGGAGCCATCATCATCCTTGTTGTGGTCTTCTCCTTCACTACGTTGTGGGCCACATTTTTTGACAAAGTCAAACGGATCACACCCAACACTTGTCTATGAAGGAGATTTCACTCTTCATCCTTAATGCCTTCGGGCTTATTACCCAAGGGCAAGTGTAATTTTTTACTATAGAGGTAGTCTTCCACTTGCATCCTCCAATAGGAAAAATTCTAACCATCACATTTGGTGATACCAACAGCCGACCCTTCTTCGCCCATCATCATTCTTAACCCAAACCTTCGCTCTTATACCAGTTGTTGGGAATTAGGTGCTTCCTAATTCTAAGAAAACCAAAAATGAATGATTGCAAAAAAAAGGAATTAGAGAAAGATAAAAGAGGAACACTAAATTTTTATATAGGTTCATCAAATTTGTGACTACGTCCTGTTTCTACCGTTGTAGATTCCACTATGATGAAAAGGATGATTATAGATTACAAGATAAATTTCTATCACGCACTCTCAAATTATGTTTCCCAAATCCCTCTTTTATCACACCAAACAAAGTTCTCAAGCTCAAAATATGCCTCTCAACCATAGCCGTCTTATCTTTATTTAAATACCTCAAAGAAGGAGTGAAAAATAACGACTATTAAGAAACCCTAGCAGTCACATGTTTTTCTTTTTTGTTTGTGTCACTGGAATGCTAACTACTGATTTGAAAAATCGCACAAGATAGGTTCTTGGTGCTGTAGTGCCAGAATCTGGCGCTGCAGCGCCGGTTTGCTCTCTCGCTAGTGTCGCGACAACCAGGCACTACTTCCCTCTCCTCCTTTTTTTTCTTCTTGTAAGGTTATTGATTTGACTCCACCTCCAACAACCTTCTAGCCAGTATTCAAGCAAAAGAAGGGCATGGCAATATTGATGTTTATCCCTTCACAAAGCTGCTCTAAAGAATTAATATTATAAACCACCAAAAAAAGGGTGAAATGTACAATGCCAATAATATTACTTGAAAAAATAATGTGCAAAAATTGGGTGAACATTGTGAATCAAAGTAAAATAATAGGAAGGATTTTTTAGGACAACTTTAGTAAATAGTATTTTTTTCAAAAATTCTTGAATTAAATAGCAAATTTTAAAAACATTTTTAGTAAATAGTAATAAGTAAATTTATGCGATAAAAATTTTTTTATGGTAAATAAATATGACAAAAAATTATCACCGTAAATAAATATGACAAAAAAATTTTACAGGTATATTTTTACTACTATTTATTACAAACTTTTGAAAGCTACTGTTTAGTTTAAAAGTTTCAAAAATCTATTATTTTCTTCATTCTCTTCTTTTCTTTTTTTTCCTTTTTTTAACAAATGTTACCCTTTATTGAAAGAACAACACAAACAACAACAACAACAATAATAATAATAATAAACAATACAAATGAGATGCCTGGTACTGCTATTCAAATTATTGATAATCCTTTCTTGTTTCACAACAACCATAGATATTCATCAATTTAAAAATCTGAAGTAGATATAATAGAGGACATTTGAACTTCTTATAAATTCCCAAGCAAATCCCTTCCACTACTTACAGCTCTCTAACGGAGCTCCACATAAGCAGCGGTTATGGAAATACGCCGTGTAATCAAAGCTCTGCAAATTCCCACCCACCGGAATCTTACCACACAACCTGTTGTAACTCACGTTAAAACCCCTTAAATTATCCAGTGCGGTCAGCCCCACCGGAATACTCCCATTTATCCTGTTATGGTTCAGATCCAACGACTCCAAGCTCTTCGGAAACTCAACCTCCGACATGTCGAACTCCAACATGTTCCTCGACAGGTCCACTGTCTGCGTCGTCTTGTTGATCCCAAACAGCGCCGCCGCACTGCCTTCAAGCTTGTTCCTCGACAAGTCGACGTAGCTGAAGTTCTTTCTCCCCAACGACGATGGTATTTTCCCCGACAGCTGGTTGTGGGACAGAACAAGGTAGAAATCTTCGCCTTGGAATTCTCCGAACGAGTCCGGGATTGGTCCCGTGAGCTTGTTCCGGTCGAGGCGGAGGGACCGGACGTAAGGCAGTTTCGAGAGCGAGGTTGGGATCTGTCCCGACAGGTTGTTGAAGGAGAGTTCTAGGTAAATGAGGTTGTTGAGCTCGCCGAGGAAGTCCGGAACGGGCCCGGACAGGTTGTTCCAAGTTAGTCTCAAGTGCTTGAGGTTCTTGAGCTTCGTTATTGCTTGCGGGATCGGTCCGGTGAGATTGGGTTGCTTGTGGAGCTCTAAGGTTTCGAGGTAAGGAAGGTCACCGACTTGCGGCGGGATTTGGCCAGAAAGGCTGCCGGTGACGACGGTTAGGGAGTTGATACGGTGCGTGTTGTCGTCGCAGGTGACGCAGTACCAGTCCGTACAGCAGTCGGTGTCTGGTTTCCAAGAGGTGAGCACATAGGGATTGTTGAAGGCTTGCTTGATTTGGAGAAGGACTTTTTTGTCATTTGGGTTGCAGATCTCGGAGAGAGAAGGATGGAGAAGAGCAGTAAAGAAGAAGAGGGTAAGAGAGAAGATTGATGAAAACGTTATTTGTGTCCCCATTTTTTTTTTTTTTTTTTGTTAGGATGAGGATGTGATTTGAATATTAGAATCGAGATATATATAGGCAATTTTTTTAAGGGCACTGCTATACATCCCGACCGGTCTGTGGCCCGGCCCTCTTAGTGGGGTGGGCCCTACTCGGTGGGTCCTATTGTGGGACCCACCGGATGAGGCCCGGCCCTCTCCCATCGGATGGGGCCCACCCCACTGGGAGGGACGGGCCACAGCCCGGTGGGAAAAAAAAGTTTTCCTTTTTTTAATGCACGATCCGAGACGTCTGAGACACTCCTCTGACTCGCTGCAGCTTGTTGGCGCATGTGATGCACACGCCAATCAGAGAATGCCATGTGGACAGCACTACGAGATTCCGCTGACGCATCGGATGATGCGTTGACACGCGTCTCTTCCTCGGACGGCTGAGATTGATTTGGCTGGTGATCGAACGATCCATATTTCACCACGGGTCCTCTTTTTTGAATTTTGAATTTTTCAAAGATTTTTGATGCATTTGATGTCCGATTTTGCCCCTTTTTGTGCCGTTTTGCTCCTTTTTTTCCTCCAGATTTCAAATCTAAAAATCACAAACACACTAAAATTAATTATTTTATACACATAATATTTACAAAATATTAAAAATATTATTTAACATCAAAACACACTAAAAACATATTTTTAAACACATTTACACACTAAGACACAAAAATACTAATTAACACACAAATACTACTAATTAGAGGATTTAATAAGAAATAAAAGTATAAATAAATGATTTAAACCTTAAAAAATATACACTTTTATAGTCTCATCAACAGTCACGTATAATGGGGAAAAAAGAGAAGAAGAAAGAAAAAACTTGAAAAAGACAAGAAAGCTAATAAATTTACCGACAAGGTGTTGAAAAATAACCAAAAAAAAAAAAATTGAGGTTCAATCTCATCATCGATTTTCAAACTCAACAGTGATTCTTATTTTGGTCTTTATCATTGAAAACGTAGGAGTACTTTCGCCACAAATTTATTAAAAAGTGAACTAAAAAATGGTGTACAATTAATAGTCATGTGACACATTAAATACCCGTACTAAAACTATCACGTGTCACTTTTCATCTTGATGGAAGGATTTTAATAAAACAATTTTATACATGGTAAAAAAGTAGTGGAACGTGAAACTAAAATGAAATTTAAAATGGATTAAGAAGAAATGTAACGAATAATAAAAATGATACATGTTTAATTTTTTTGCTCTTAAAAAGAAAAAAAAACTATTTTTAAACATTATTCAAGGAATGCCTCAAATTTTAAAAAATTATATTATCATTTTTTAATTTGTTAATTATTAACTTTGACAACTTATTAACTAATTTTACTTGTCATTGCTTGATATTAATAATTAGTTATATATCCTGAGAAATAAATTAATATACCATCTGAATCATTAACTTACATTGAAAAAATCATTAATTGATTTATTCATTATTTGATTTTAATAAACCATTTATTTATCTACATAAATCATTAATTTACATTGGCAAATAAATAATTGATTTACTGTGTAACGACCCAACTTACATGACTATTACTTAATCTTTTTAAACATACCTTAAAGTAAATCTCTATTTTTTTTTTAAATCCTTTATAAGTTAACTTTACTAATTCTATTTTAAAACTATTTTTACTTATTATTATTTTTTTACAACAACTAATTAATTAGTAATATAGCAGTAATTTCAAAACATATATATAGTAACGAAATTTTAAAGTTATATACAAGGCTCATGAATCATAATCATCAAAATAGTCATCAAAATAGTCATCAAAACATAAGCCGAAATCTAAGCGCACGGTATCCATTTCCCATATCTCCACTCTGATCGTCTGCCACGTCACGACCATCCATTAGGCGTTACTGACAGGTTGTTTACCTATAGTATGAATATTCTTGGATCAGCTTTCGCTCAGCAAGTGGAAATAGTAAACTCGCAAAACGTTTAAAGCATCATATAATCATTTAAATGCATGTATTGGCTAAAAATGCATGAACCGTATTATGCTCAGTTATAAACTTGTCTTATTATTAATCAGGCCCCAGTAGTCGTACCGGTTGTACGCGATCAACATGATGTTAGGGTTTGCAAGGTCCCAACAACACTATGAGAAATTATAATTTATTACTTTTTTTTAACATGGAGCCTCCCCATGGCTCGAAAAGTTGGTACGACTCTCTTGGTTAATTCTTCATTAAAGTTTCACTAGTTATTTTAGTGAACATGAAATATGACATGGCATATTGTACTTAAAACTTAACACGCTTGTAACATATTGAAAAACCATTATTTTAAACTATTCATACTATAGGCGAGATTCCTACTTACCTATATCAGTGAAGTAGACTCCCCTATCAATTTTGAGTTCCTCTTTCTCTACAAAATAAATATGTAGAAACACCCCTTACAAGTGTGTAAGAATTTCCTATTTTAGGCTATTAAATTTAGCATAGCCATAAGAATTCGATCATTTTATTACATCACAAATTCCTTTATCAACCGGTCATGAGTTTCATCATTTTTATTACAAGAATAATTTTTACTAAATCCTCATAATATTTAAACTTTTCCTTAATTGCCATTTGTTCGTATCTAAGCTGATAATTAATTAATTTCAAAAAAATTAATTAATTATCTATCATCGTTTAAACTGTTAGGCTTCAATCCACTAAATTAGTGAATCTTGAATTCATGATTCTTATCTTAAGTCCTAATTGGGCTTATTTTAAGTTTGTTTCATGGGCTTGAAAATGATTTTAAGTCCATAAGCCCAAAAATGACATTATAATGTTTTATAGATTCTACCAATAGACTGTGTTTCAAGCTGCATTTTAGACTGAAACGGGCGTTGGACCCATGCCTAACATCAAGGTATTAAAGCTTTAGCGTACAGGGTTTTCATGCTAACAAAATTAATTTTCAATTGAAAGTGATTAAAGTTTATCCTTGAAATTCTTACCTGTTTAGCTTGGAATTTCAAATAAAAATCGCTCTATAAAATAATACCCAAATTGTTAGTCCACTAAATCTCAAACTTATATAACCTTTCAAAAATATTGTAATTTCTTGGTTTAGTGAAAAATTAAATTTTAAAGTCATGTGATCTTTGTTTGTAAAAACTGGTACCGGTAGAGTAGTTTTGGAAGATTTATGTGAAATCGTATATTAAGCACAGTTTTTCTTTTAAAGTTTTTCCTCCACAAAAGTCACTTTTTTTTTAAATGTGTGTTTAAAAAATTTTCTTCTTTTTTTTATAGTCTTGGTTACCATTTTTCTTTGGCAAAAGTGCTTCCTGGTTAAAACTTTGAAATTTTTTTTACCAATTAAAAAGTTTTGACTGCTTTATATATCAAATTTTTAGTCCCATTCAGTAATAGATTTTCACAAAACTTTCTTCATGAAAGTTCTTCATTTTACTGCAAACTAAAACTTTTATGTTCGGCGAAAATTGTAGTTCGACCTCAAAACGACCCCAAACTTTAAAACAGTTTTCTGTGCAAAATGTAGTTTTTGGACTATTTTAGAAAACTATCTATAACTATATTTTAGAGGCAGATTTTGGATAAAATTTCTTCATGAAAGTTCTTCGTCTCATCGAAATCTAAAACTTTTGTGTTCGGAGAAACATAAAATTCGAACCCAAAATGGACCGAAAATGGCAAAACAATTCCAGTAATGCTAGAACCATTTTGGACAGCTTTTTACAAACTGTTTTTAGGCAGTTTTTGGGACTATTTTAGGCAATCCCTAAAAACTGTTCAGTAGGCCTATTTAGAGTCAAAACTCTGTTTTTTTGGAGTCATAGGTTTTTGTTCAAAACGATAAAAACTAAAAGTTCCATGTTCGGAAAAGTTTTAAAAATCGATTTTAAGGCCTTCGTTTGCACATTCAAAGTTTGTGGAAAATTTTTCTACAAACCAAAATTTGCAAAAACATAATCTTAACATGCCATGACTAACTTTTACATCACATACAAGCACAAACCATACTAAGCACATATAAATAATTATTACAATGTATTTCCTCACCCAATCATCAAATCCCTCATAAACTTATAAACTTTATCCTTAAGGAAATTTATGGAAAAGCTTGGATTACTTACCCTTGATGACAACTTTTAGATGGGTGATCTTAAATCTTCTAGCTCCACTCTTTCTTCCTCTTGGATCAACACTAAAACAAAAGTTAATCATATAAAAAATTTAGCTTGTTTTGGCCTTCATAAAAATGCTATTTTAGTAAAATGTTTTCCTTTTCTTTGCTAGGAAAAATAGAAGGAAGAAAATGTGTGGATATTACCTTAACTTCAATGTTCTAAAATCTCCACTATGTTCTTCTTTTTCTTCCTTGTTAGAGCTAGTTTTGAGTTATGACAAGGGTAGAGGAATGTTTGGAATGTAGTTAGATTTTTTTATTGGTTTTTTTTTTTTTTTTTTTTTGGAGAGGTGCTTGGACAACAAAAATTGTCTCTTGGTGGCTTGGTTATTCGGTGGAGAGGTTGGAAGTAAGTGGTAGAGATTTTGTTTTTTGTTTTTTTCCTTCTCTTGGAATGCACGTGTGAGAATGGTATGAAGGAAGGGAAAAGTGAAAAAAAGTTATGTATAATGGCTTGGGTTCTTTATTTATAGCCTTAGCTTAATCTAGTCTTTCTCTCTAAATTATGGTTAATTAACGCATAAGTGGCTTAGATAAATGACAAAAAAAGGCTAATCTCCCCCTTATTATGGCGCCTTTGTTGGGAAAGAGTGGAGTGTTATGTTGCACATCATTTATGGTAAAGGAAAACCATCATTTGGGTGAAGCTTGATTTAAGGGTACTTGTGCATTTCTTGCAAGTAACCTTTAAGCAGATAAATTTTATGCCATCAATGATAATTAACTTAGTTGATAGGAGATTTTCTTACTTGACTAATCCTCTCCTATTTTTTCAAATACTGTGACACGCTAATCACAGTATGAACCGATATCGATCAAAGTTTAATCGCGTATATTTTTTTTGTTTGGCTGCATTAAGTTTAAAAATTTATTGTAGACTTAATAAAAATATGAACTTGATATTTTCAGTATCTACGCTCAATAATGACATAATTTTTAACAGTGTCACTATCCGAGTTTGTATAGCATGTTCTGTCGATATGGCTACTTATGTAGCCCCATTTTTGACTAATTTGGTAATTAAGGATCTAATTTGCATTAGAGTGTCTCTTAGTACACTGCTAACTTAGGATTGCACTAAAAATTCTCATAATTAAATTTCTTAGGTTCTTTACAGATAAATTTCTTCCGCCTCAGTTGTGGTAGAATTTATCAATCCCTTTACTAAATTACGATAGTTAATTAATTTAACTATAGAATCTATGATTGAATTTCTAGAATAATCGTATATTAATTAAATAAATTCTTCAATCATGAAATTCATACATAATATTTTCAGAAAAATCCTCGATTTAAATAGGAAAATTATGCTATTTAATTCTAGGATTTCCTTGGTCGTTACATACTTGGACAAAAATAATACATTGTGCCCAGTCCCAAGATGACTCATTATCTGACCCCTCAAAAAAAACCGTTAGATTGCATATTGATTGGCCGAAGAAGCACCGTCACCCCTAACATTGTGTAGGGAATATCATATGTTACGAATTTTTTTGCACCACTCGCAGATTCATTTGCACAAAAGAGCTCAAATTAATAGCGTATACATGACCAAAATTTTTAGTCGCTACATTGTAAAGTTTTTAGATGTTACAGTCTCAAAAAAGTGAGCTATAATATAACGCTCTTATATCCTACAGTGTTTTTAAACTAAAATTAGTTCAAACAATTAGTTGTAATCACCCTATAATTATGGCATAGAGTTAGTGATGACGATTGAGTGACTCAGCAAAATCATTGTGGTATAATAGTCTTTTAATATGGATGGCAAATATTTGATAGGAGTGAGCAAATTATCCAATGTGATTTATAGGGTGTTTGAGAAGTGAGTTAAAACTGAAAGTACGGTAGTATGTGAGAGCTTTATATTGTTCGAGTTAAAATTGATGAGTTAAAACTGAGTTTACCAAACACCCTATAAATAATTGACCAAGTTCGGTCCATCGAGGATTGGATATTTAATTCTTATTTGATTGGATTAAATTGGATCAAAAAATTACAAATCCAATTGAATTGGATTGAATGAAAATTTAAAATATCAAGTTTCAATTAATTAATGGGAGAATGAGGAAAATAGCAAATTTTGAAACTTTTTGAAGCAAATGGCAGGTTTTGAAAATATTTATAGGAGGTAACAGATTTACTATGTAAATAGTTTATTTATGGTTTAAATAAGAATTAATTGCACTATAAACAAGATAATAAAGAAACCATTTGCAACTTTAGTCTATTTACTATATAAATAAAAATTATTTAAACTATAAATAAAGGGTATAAATCATTTAACTATAAATATGTTGTTTACTAAATATTTTTAAAACTTGATATTTACTACAATTAGTTTTAAAAAAAGTAATTTTTACAACAATTAGTTTTAGAAAAGTGATATTTGCTACAATTTTGGATAACAAAACCAATCTAATGCAATATACAGTGTATATGTTTTGATATCGTTCTTAATAGTTTTTTATAATAAAACATAATAAATATTTTTCTTGATTTTATTGGTATCTAAAATATTAATTATACGCCCACCCACACTTAATCAATTTGAAGTTGAAAATCCCAGTCTTTTAGTCATTTTATTATTTAGTGGCTTCAAATTTTATGAATAACTGTTTGGATTGATTTAGTTTATCAGTTTAAACAAAAAAGTTTTGATTCATCTTGTTTTGCTACAATGTTTTCTCTCTTTAATATTCGAAAAAATTTAAATTTCAATAGTTTGAACAGATAAACCAAATGGGCCATTATTTTTTGAAATTGTAAATTGAAAAAAAAATAAAAAAATCACATCTAATCTAATCCAAATTTAGTTGGCTTGGAAATCGTACCTAAATCAGATTGGATAAATATAATATTTTAAACTTAAATTGGATGTGAAAATTATTGAATTGAATTGGAAGCTCACCAATGAGTGGCGTTGTCCTTTATTCGAGGATCTAAAAAATAGAATTTTTTTTTTGTTTGGAAATAGGACATTGAACTAAAATGCAAAAATATTGGTAATTTTTTTAATATGGATGGCTAAAAACAGTCACCCACAGAC
The DNA here is from genome assembly GCA_025403435.1 of Artocarpus heterophyllus. NCBI lineage: Eukaryota > Viridiplantae > Streptophyta > Magnoliopsida > Rosales > Moraceae > Artocarpus > Artocarpus heterophyllus. The sequence goes on from CM046352.1 coordinate 10,998,924, forward strand.
TTCTCTTTTTTTAAAAAAAAAAAAAAAAGGAATGCAATGAAAAATAACAACAAACTAAAACAACGCCATCTTAACTCTTCAGAAAAGGGCAAAAAAAAAACGATACAATAAAAGATTGAACGACAGACAAGTTGACATAACAATCTAAATTAACAAATCGAGAACAAATTTGAAAAAGAAAGTGAAGACGTCAAATTCATGTATTGGGTTACAAACTTGTACAGAGAGAAATAACACTGCTATATGGGCAAGAAAATTCCTTTTCATTCTACTTCACCTCAGTACTTATAAAACTGTGGACCATAATTTAGCTTATAGTGTACTTGTTGTTAGCCTAAAAATGACTACTAAGAGAGGGGTGAAGTAGGTTTTTAATTTTTTTTTTAATAATTATTGGAATTTCCTAAATCAATCACACAAGTAAAATTAATTTTACAATATAAATAAATAGTTAAAGTAAGTAATATCAACAAAATGTAAATGTGCAAAATTAAAGGACTAAGGATAGAGATATGCAAACACTATGTATTATAGCTTGGCAATATGCCTACATCCACTGTCGCCGAGCAGAACTTGACTCGACATCTTCCATTATAATGACCATCTTTTCAACATGATCACTCCTTGTATAACAACGGTGACTTATTCTACCTGATGCTCACCACTACCTCTTACAACCATCAATTTTACACATAGGTTGACAAACCAAATAACCCGGACTAACCATATCCTCTTAAAACTGTCAATTTTACACGGAGATTGGCCAACCAAATACACCCCAATTTAGTAAGGCTTTGGAAACCTATCACTCTTGGTTTTCAAGATTGGAAAATGTTTAAGCACTTGCACACACCTCCTACGAAAGGATAGAATACAATTTGGAGCTTCTAAGAGATGTATAAGTACATAATATGAATTTGTACAAGTTTCGCTCAAAGAAATGATCAAAAGATAGTTTAAGGATGTGAACACTTAGAATATGATTCAAAGTAAGTTTAAGGTGTTAAGATATATCCATAAGGTCAAATTTGAGGATTTTATAGAAAAACAATATCAATAAAATCCAAAAATATTTTTCAACTTTTAGTCCATAAAAACTTAATGCCAATCCAGAACAAGTTTTCGACACTAGAAGTTATGACCAAAACTTGAGCCAAAATTCTTGATAAAAAGTCTATGCATGCTCTAACATCATATAAGCTCAAAAGTAAAATTTAAACCTATTTTATATGTTTGTTGATGTTTCACTTCAATCTTCAAATGCTCGGTTTAAGTGATCCGTCCTCACATTATAAACTCTGAGTCTTTTTCTTGATTTTCAGTTCAAGTGATCTTGAATATCTAAATATTTCACCAATAATAAAGCTACATACTCAGGATAAAATTATTAGTAACTCAACAATAATTGTTTGTTATCATCAAAATATAAATAAATATATTATCTGAAATCTTGAAGCGAACACTTTTTGGACCAAGACTCATTGTTTTATCAATAATGGGGGTTTTAATATAAAGTTAAATAGGATCAGATCTAGTAAACACTTAAAACGGTGTCGTCCTAACGACGACTAAAAAAAAGGAACACAACGGGAAAAAACCAATGTATGCGAAAACGACAAGACAGGAACACAAACTCAATGAACAGAGAAAACGACAAGTCGTTAACAATCTGCATCACAGGTTCACAAGGGCGGCAAGAGAAGTAATAAACGACAAAGAAAGTAATGAACAAGTACTGTATATAAAACGACAATAAAGATTTTCAGCGACAACAAAATGACACGAAGGTTAGTTACGTAGTAGTACATTTTACAAAAAGGACACGATTCAACGACAAAATAGTGAAAATTTACAAGTAAAATAAAATTTTTCAACTTTTGCAGAAGGAAGACTGAAATAGCAATTGATTATGCAATAAAACCAAGCTTGACCATTTAAGGTGTTTGTCAAACTCAGTTCTAACTAATTAATTTCAACTTAAATAGTATAAAGTCCTCAAATGCTATATAGTAAGTAAAAATATACTACATTATAAAGCTTTTACATGCTACAATATTTTCAGTTCTAATTCACTTTTTAAATACTCTATTAGTTGTTAATTTAAATTAGATTAAAGGTGAGATGAGAAGTGGAGGCAAATAAATCTGACCAAAATTTACCAATAGAGAGAGTGAATTTGTGGCAAGTGAAAAACTTTTTTTTGTCAAACGAATAAAGTCAAAATAGAAAACTCCCCTGATTCTAGTTTTTGCTTTGTATGGTTCTCATCTAATAATTTCATTAAGAAAAAGAAATAGATTTTTCTTGTACCTATTGAAAAAATAATTTTGAACCAATAACTTAATGGTAAGAATATGTTCTTCAATAGTCAGACTTAAAAAACAAAATATGATTGTAATCATATTTAAAAGTTTAAAAATGTATACTGCGGATAATAATACCGATCACGCATCAGAGAAGGACCAGAAGAAAAATAGACACATGACTAGTTAGTTATCTTATTTCACATGTCCTAACAACAAAAGAAGTTTTGTAACACTTTGTCAGAAGAAATACATGCTTAGGAGTTGGAGTCTCTCTTTATCAATGTGCTTAAAAAAATCTTAAAGATGCTAACAAGAAAAGACATTAAATATTTATAAATTCAGAGTCATAAACATGAAGTACACCAAAGAAGGACAGCGTTCTGAAGAATCACTTGTCAGAGTTTCTTGACCAGCCAATCATGGTCATTATGATCTTCATCATGAGAGGAGTCTTGGCCAATTATGACGTTCATAATGGCCCCAAGTGGTTTTAGCCTGACATTTTTGGCTCATTTGATGTTGTCCTTTCCTGAATGTCCAAAATCAAATAACAACAATGATTAAAAAAATGGCCAATTCTCTAAACTCTTTAGTCATGACATCCTTAAACTTTACCACCATCCGCATATTGTGAAGCAAAAAAGATGGTTCAGTTTAGGAAAAGGAAATGACCAATTCAAGAGAACAGTGGAGGAAGATGTCTTTTTCTTTTATTTTTTTAATGAAACCCCACGAAGGAGGAGTTGGTAATAGGGGAAAAACATTGTTCTTTCACTAAATAAATGACTCAAACTCAAATAAAGATAATTATGTGGTCGAATATTAAATATATATATATATATATATATAATATCGGACAATTTTTTTTATTCTATAAACATTGAAATTGTATCGAATTAAGAAAAGTGTAATAATTTAATACAACTTGATATGAAAAATCGACAGTTTAAAAACTATAATATATCAATATGATTATTTTTTCTTCACATCCTACCGTAGAATCTTCTCAAAATCATGTCAAATTTTCTTCCCACAACGACTAAAACCTACCCTACATGAAGGAATGAATGGGTCGGTTGTAAAATTAACTTGCAAACACTAAAGGGACAGAGTTTCAATGAATTGTACCCAAACTTTGTTTTTAGGAAGAAAGTAACACCCATAGTTCCAAATTTTATATTGAAAGCGAATAAAGGAGAAGAACATTAATGTACAAAAGCATCTTTTTGTTCAAGCTCCCTTGCCCTTCTTAAGCTTTCCATTTTATTTTATTTTATTTTTGCGTTTCTTTTAAGCTCGCCGCAATGCTTTCTCTCTTTAAACATATCCTTCTCCGTTTTTAATTGCTTTGCTTTTGCATTCTCTTTACAGCATAGAGAAGATTATGAATCTTCATATCCGAAGCAATCAAGGACGGAGTCACAAAATAAATCAAGAATGACTAGAGCGTATACTAAGGATCCGTTTGTTTCGTGGTTCGAATTACGGTTCGAATCATTTTGCTACAGTATTTTCTGTCACAAAAATTTAAATCTTCATTCAAATACTCGAAACAAATGGACTCTAAATTCTTCATCAGATTTCAAATATTATTAGATGCAACAAATATGAAATATAAAATTTCAGAATTTCAAAGAGGCAAACTGCAAATTTTAGAATTTTAAGTTATCCCTGTAGAGTTGTAATCTACCATCCACTGCACGTAGCTCCATTCCAAATTACCATAATGCACTAACAAGATTAAGGAATCTTCAAAACTAAGAAAGCGAAGGAAGGGGCAAAGTAGGCACTTCACCTTAAGCAGAATACTAATTGAGCAAAATGAAAAAGCTGAAAGAACCTTGGAAAAGCGAACTTGCAGCAAGTCACTCCTTTTTTTTTTTTTTGTTAAGTCTAAAAAGACTATCTTTGTCCATTCAACTGGGGGCATCAAACGTCTTTTACAAAATTGTGGAATTTCGACAACTATACCACTAGTTTTCTTTGCACTTCCTCTTCACTATGTTATTGTCAAAGTCTGAACTAATGCGTTTTATTAAAGCAGATGCCTTTTTTCTGCCACTCTCCTCTCACACACCATAAACAAATATATATCTGTGGTTTTTGTTTCATTTGCTTTTGTGTTGTCAAATAGAACTTGTAAAAAGGCAGTTTGAGGCAGCTAGTGAAAGGTTCTAGCGGCTCACAATGACAATGAGCATTATCTTATAGTTTTGTTTTAGAAGTTGGCCTTGGATTAATAAAAACCAGAAATTCATATTCCAACTTTAAAGATCCAAAGTTCCAATAAATCACCATAAAGATTATAACTTAAGGAAGGGAAAAGTTATATTCAAGGCTGAAACTTTCTTCAAAAAAGAGTAATTCTTGGACTGTGCAAAGGAAGCGAAGATCACCACAAATTTCATCAAATAAAGAGGCTTTTGTTGTATTCTGAGAGGAAGCAAAGATAATGTTCTTTCTTCTTCTGCAACACTAGATTTATTTTCAGGTACTAAAGTTACTAGAGCAGTGGAAAATAGTCGAGTGATTTTAGAGATATAATACACCAAGTTTTGCATATCAGAAACAGTGAGAAGGCTGAGGGAGGCATTTTCCTCTTCGCATTGATGGGTTCGCATGCTTCAGCGAATGAGGACTACAACCTGAAGGACACGAAACCGCAGCTGGGGGAGAGATGGCCACACGGAGGACTACGCGGTGGAGGAGGGTGGATCAGCAGCGAAAGAGCGACAAGCACTTATGACCTTGTCGAGCAGATGTTCTATCTCTATGTCCGAGTTGTGAAAGCTAAAGATCTCCCCACAAACCCCGTTACGGGAAGCTGTGACCCCTACATAGAAGTGAAGATCGGAAACTACAAGGGAAAAACAAGGAACTTCGAGAAGAAAACAAACCCTGAATGGAACCAGGTGTTTGCTTTCTCGAAGGACAAGATTCAGTCATCTTTCGTCGAAGTCTATGTTAGAGACAAAGATATGGTGTCAAGAGATGATTACATAGGGAAAGTGGTCTTTGACATGAATGAAGTGCCGACTAGAGTCCCACCGGACAGTCCCTTGGCACCTCAATGGTACAGATTGGAGTACAAGCGTAGTGACGTCAAGGTTAAAGGAGAGGTTATGCTTGCAGTTTGGATGGGAACACAAGCAGATGAGGCTTTCCCTGAGGCGTGGCACTCCGATGCAGCCTCAGTTCATGGTGAGGGAGTTTACAATATCCGATCAAAGGTCTATGTCTCGCCAAAACTGTGGTATCTGAGAGTCAATGTCATTGAAGCTCAGGATGTTGAGCCAAGAGACAGAAGCGAACCACCTCAGGCTTTTGTCAAGGCCATAGTTGGAAACCAGGTTCTCAAGACAAAGCTCTGCCAAACAAGAACCACCAACCCCATGTGGAATGAAGACTTGCTCTTTGTGGCAGCCGAGCCTTTTGAAGAACATCTGGTTCTCACGGTTGAGAACAAAATGAGCTCTGCGAAAGACGAAGTCATGGGACAGATAACCTTGCCTCTTACCAACTTTGAAAGGAGGTTGGATCACCGGCCGGTCCATTCTCGTTGGTTTAACTTGGAAAGATTTGGTTTTGGTATTTTGGAAGGTGACAAGAGACATGAGCTGAAGTTCTCAAGCAGAGTTCACTTAAGAGTATGTCTTGAAGGTGCTTACCATGTATTGGATGAATCAACTATGTATATAAGCGACGTAAGGCCAACAGCAAGGCAGCTATGGAAGCAGCCAATCGGGATTCTTGAAGTCGGTATCTTGAGTGCACAAGGGCTTCTTCCAATGAAGACGAAGGATGGTAGAGGAACTACAGATGCTTACTGTGTAGCTAAATATGGGCAGAAATGGGTCAGAACAAGAACAATCACCGAAAGCTCCAACCCCAAATGGAATGAGCAGTACACGTGGGAGGTTTACGATCCTTGCACGGTGATCACGATGGGAGTTTTTGACAACTGCCATCTCGGTGGTAGGAATGACAAACCAACAGACTCAAGAATTGGCAAGGTGAGAATCCGTTTGTCAACCCTTGAGATGGACAAGATTTACACCAACTCTTATCCACTTCTTGTTCTGCAACCATCTGGGTTAAAGAAGATGGGTGAGCTTCAACTAGCAGTTCGATTCACATGTCTATCCTTGGCAAACATAATCTACCTTTATGGTCACCCTTTATTGCCCAAAATGCATTACCTGCACCCATTCACAGTAAACCAGTTAGATAGTATGAGGTACCAAGCAATAAACATTGTGGCGGTGAGACTTGGGAGAGCTGAGCCGCCATTGAGAAAAGAGGTTGTGGAGTATATGCTAGATGTAGATTCTCATATGTGGAGCATGAGAAGAAGCAAAGCAAACTTCTTTAGGATTGTCTCTCTTCTCTCTGGGGTGATCTCTATGAGCAAGTGGCTTGGTGAAGTGTGTCACTGGAAGAACCCTGTCACAACAATTCTCGTTCATGTTTTGTTCTTCATACTTATCTGCTACCCTGAATTGATCCTTCCAACAATCTTCCTCTACATGTTCCTCATTGGAATATGGAATTTCCGGTTCCGGCCAAGGCATCCTCCTCACATGGATACAAAGCTTTCGTGGGCAGAGGCAGTTCATCCAGATGAACTTGATGAGGAGTTTGACACCTTCCCTACTTCCAAGCTCCAAGATGTGGTGAGACTGAGGTATGACAGGCTTCGAAGTGTTGCGGGGAGGATTCAGACGGTGGTCGGAGATATTGCAACTCAGGGGGAGAGATTCCAGGCTCTGCTGAGCTGGAGAGACCCAAGAGCAACAAGCATGTTCATCATCTTCTGTCTGATTGTAGCAGTGGTTCTTTATGTGACGCCATTTCAGATGGTTGCTCTGCTTGCAGGCATATTTTGGCTGCGTCACCCTAGATTTCGGAGTAAGCTGCCTTCTGTTCCAAGTAATTTCTTCAGAAGATTGCCCTCTCGCGCTGATAGCATGCTCTGAGAAGGCTTTAGAGCTGTTTGTCCCAAATCCTTTGCCTTAGTTGAGTTGAATGCTGTCTCCCTCTTGTATTTGTTTCCTATTGGTGTGTTTTTGGGAATAAAAGTGCAGAAAACATTTACAGTTGTATTTTCAAGATTTCTTCTATTCCTTGGATCTTCTGATCTCTATCAGATGCTAGTACTATCGTGAATTAGTGATATCGTTATGAGGATAAAGGAGTGATTAACATGATCCAACATGGGTAGCTTTCACTGAGACAAATGCATAGAAGAAAATTCTTCGAACTGGTAAAGTCAACTTGAGCTAGGCCAGTAATATGGAATACAACGATTTGCAAACTTAATAGATGAAACATATTTATCCCAACGAGTAAAATTCAGTTTTTATGACAAGCGTCATCTTTCAAAAATGATACCATTTATTAATGGTGCTCAACACTATTGGTGCTAACAATAACGATAGGACAGTTGTGAGCATTCATTTTTTTACGATGAGTCATGTTTCCTTAACGCAACACAAATGGAAAACAGAAATTTGATTCAACATATGATTCGTCCAACACGTCTACCAGACAACCAAAACTGAGACTAAAAAGAAAACTCTTCACTGGTCGAAACTTGAACTTCGGTAGCTCTTCCAGTGATATGAAAATACAACCACTTATAATTTAAATCAAACAAGATCAAGACATAAAATTGTCCTAATATGAGAAATAACCAAAGCATACTCTCTAAAACACAAGCTCGTGAGGCTTCATGCCCGACTTGAGAGAAAACCTAGCTGCCAAATAGGTTTTCAAGTCAGGTACTGCTTCGATAGATTTTATCAATGCGGTATCCACAGGCCTTCTGGTCATCTTTCTTTTCCTGTGGAAGCTGGTTCTTTTCCTGCAGTTCATGACAGCATAAACAAAGACAACATAAGAATGCAATTCCATAGAAAGAGAAAGAGATAAACAATAAAAAATAAAAAAAGAGTAAAATGAAAAGGGAAAGGGAAAGATCCTGCCAGGCACGACAATGTAGCATTGCGATCCCTTCACTAGAACAATCGCAAGAACTGAAGGAAAACGTAACTTTGATGACAATAAAGACGACAATAACACCAACCTCTTTCTCTGCCTCGAAAAACTCCCCTTCTCCCTTCTTTTTCTTCTTTTCGGCTTCCTTGGCAAAGTATTTGTCATCAAACTTATCAACATTAACGCCCGAGATGTCAACCTTGGTGGAAGTTCCGATCACATAGGATTGGTTCACACGTCTCAAAGGAACACCGTTGATTTTGAATGGCCCTATAAGCATAAAACAACAAATCAATAATCAATAAACCAATGCAATGGAAAACAGGAACATGATTTCACCTCCTAAAAAGATGATTAAAATGGAAATGAAAACAAGAAACATTTACATATACACTTATCATCGGTATGAATTGTCATTATCACAAAAACTGACCACAACAGAATAGTAACAAAGTGAAACCCAATGCTCCTGACCCAGTAATAAAAGCAGAAACTTTTTACCACATTGATCAGAAGTATTAAAATGAACACAAAAGAACAATTAGTTTTCCATGCTCGTTCTTGACTAATTAAAAATCCCTCAATACATGAACCAGAAATTGGTTCATATACATTACATTTCCTATAAATCCTATATTCATTACGAAGCTACAACACACCAAAATTGATTTGCATTTGATAGTTAAAAAAAAACCCCTTAAAATGGAAAACTACTTCTTTCTCCAATAATTGAAAAAAAAAAATGGCACCAGTGACGAGAAGAAGTCCAGAGGAGAGCTGCTTCAAAAAGACGACTCTTTTGCCCTTGAACCTCCCGGCAAGGATAATCAACACCGTCCCAGGCATAATACTTGCTCTGAAATCCACCGAATCAATCAACAAAACGACACAACAATAATCAGACCTAAACCCTAACCAATCAAATTCGACATTTCACACCCAAAAAAAAAAGGATAAAAACCTGAGCTTGGTGGGCTTGTGCTTGCGCTTGTTGACGAGCGGCTTCTTGACGTCGTCGGCGGGATAGAACTTCGGCGGCTTCTGCGGCGGAGCCTCGGCGGCGGGCTTGGCGTCGTGGCGAGGGGAAAACGCCGCCATTTTTGGCCTTGATGGCCCAGAGGCCTCTCTTGTGGTACATTTTGGAGCGCGAGTACTTTCCTACGCCCCGGATCAGGTCGGGGTTTCGGGTCTTGTGGGGGTTCCTCACCTTCTTCGCCGCCATTGTTGCTTCCCTGAGATTTTGGTCCTTCTCTTCTGCTTTCCGATAGAGATAAAACCCTACCAGCTCCTCTTCACTGATGTTAATTAGGGACTTTTATTTGGTTTTCGTGGCCTTTTTCGCTGTTCAGTGGCATTTTCGTACTTTTGCTTTGTGATTTTTGTTTTGCTAATTGGAGTTTTCACCTCTCTTGTATTGTGATGTTCTAATTTGGGGAGTTGTGATAGGCCCAGCCCATTTGCAAGTAGCCTAGGGCCCGTTGTCCATCGTAAAAAGAGCAAGGAACAAAAGGGTTACTGGGATTGATCTGACAAATACAATTTCTAAAGAAATTGTTTTTCAATATCAAAGTTTGAAACAAAATACAAACCAATATGACAACATAATTGATCAAAACTATTTTAGGTCAAGGTTAAGCAAACATGTGCTATATAAAGGTATTTTAGTCTTTTTGGTTAGGTAATTGGTATGAATCAAAGGAGGGAAAAAAAATAGTAGGTACATGACCCAATTATGTTTATTTTATTAAAATACGATCCAATTTGTAAATTCTACATATGTTCTAAAATAATATTATTCAAATAATTACTATATAATTATATAGTATAAATTAGAAAATTATTGTATAATTAAAGATATTTTTAAAATATTTTAAATATTGTGTTATATTTCAACCTCATAATAATAATTTTGTCGATGTAAATAATTTATTTTACTCATACATTTAAGGTGTTAATAACCTTTTATTTACAGTATAAATATGCTATTTAGTTCAAATATCTTTAAAAATGTATTTATTTTAAAAAAAATCTAAAAATGTTTTTTCTCCCTTTCCCATGTATAATTCTTTTGCATGTAAAATAACATATAATGACCTTACTGCACTTATTTAACCATTGCTTAAAAAGAGTCACTCCGATCAGATTATAAAGAACTGATGCACTTTTTATAGGAGTGATCTATTATAACCGTTTTGTGTATCAGATTACAAATGGTAAAGCTTGTTTTTCAAGGAAAACAATAACCACAGTGTAAAAAAAAAAAAAACCAAAATAAAGAATTATGAGTAATGAGCAAACCACTGTATGTTTTAAAACTGAGGGAATAAATAATTAAGAGGGAAAAAGTTTAAAAGTATTGCCTATTATGATCAGCTTCTTTTTTTTTTCCCTGATAGATAACTCTGCACGTGGTATTATTTATTTATTTGCAAAATAAACTTCCCACTAAAAGGATAAAAATGAAATAATAAAAAGTTGAGTAATTTTTAAAAAGACATATCGTCAATATTGTTATATTATAAATATTATTATATTAAAAGACAAATCTTAAGAGAAATATTTATGCTGGACACCACAGAAGAGCCGCATAGATTGACTTATACCACACTTAAAAAAAAAAAAAAAAAAGAAGAAGAAGATACAGTGCTTGAACTGATAATCTAAAATAAACTGTGCTGACCAATTCGCCGCTGTTTGCACATTAGGGTTTTTTCACCGAGTTTTTCTCCTTTTCCTCCTTTTCTTTTCCCCACTCTCTTCGTTCTCTTCTCGAACTGCCTTTTCTCTTCTCTCTTCTTTCTCCCTCATCTCTATTCTCTCACTCTCTCTCTCTCCAACACCTCTGGCCTCGTCGACGACGATGTTGCCCTCGCTTTCCGAACCTTCTAACGAGCCATGCGGATCCGCGAAGAGATGCCGACTGCATTCATCTTCTTCTTTACTCCAGCGATGTTGTGTAACGACGTGGATCTCCCTGTAGGGAGATGCAAATCATGCTGGTTTCCGGTCGGGACAGCCTTACCATGTGGAGGAGATTGTTGAATCTCCTCTCTCCTCTACCTGCGATGGTCGAGCTCCGAAGGCGAGATTGAAGGCTGATAATGATTATTTTTTTCCCTCTAAGTTTTAGATTCTGTAGCTATTTTGGAATATTGTGTGCTTTTTGGCGGATTTTGGACGATGATGCTATTTTTGTCATTAAGAGTGGCGGTTTCCAAAGAAACTTCTGGGCTGTCCCGGTGGTAACAACGATTTTGACAGATTCATGCAATACCGACTATGAACCTGGTAATACTGGCAAATATCGCGACAGATACTAGTGCATATCGACTGATAATCACGGCAGTGCTAAATACTGGTCCATAACTGCGAAGCATACTAGCTAGTATCATGAGGGTATATTTAACATTCTAAGTATTATGTGATGATGTGGCTATGACGTTCTACAATAAGTATTTTTTTAAGCACGGTTCAATCTAAGTCTTATTTTCATGATATATTTGTAATAAAGAGCCTCTCCTAAATGTAGGATTAAAAGGGAGAAGGAGGGAATTAGCCTATTATTAATTGAAAATAAATATAAATAGACCTAAATGTAATAGTGTTTAATAAATAGCTCACTTAAATAAAACAAATTTGTTTATAAAATAACGTATAAATAAACATGAAATTGTAGCGAAATAATAAAAACAAAAAGAAAAAGAAATGGAAGAAGAAAAACAAGAAAAAGAAAGAAGTCAAATTAAAAATTCAGATATTAAAAAATATATACGATTTGAAAAATACTATTTACTTTAATATTTTATAAAGTGTCAAGTTTGTTATATTAAGAATTGAAAATGCAATTTCCCGGACTTACAACTAGTCACTAGTGTGCATACTTGAAGACTGATGTGCAGCCCATGAAGCCCAAACAGCATAGGCCGAGTGGGCTGGCTCCAAAATTTGTACAGCAAAATGGAAATAATAAAAATTGTAAGAGTAGGAATATTCGAGTATTGATAATTGTTATAACTGTAGTAAACGGAATTTTTTTGTTAAACAAAATATTTCGCAACTCATGGGTGTTTCGGCACGTTAGTTTAAATTAATTGGTTTAAACTAATAGATTCAAAATATTATAGTTTATGAGAATTTTACACTATAACAACTTTTTACTTTTTACTATAGCTGCTAAAAGCTTATACTGTTTTTTATTTAAACTTACTTGTCAAACACAAGGTTAAAAAAATAAATAATATGTTTTGATTATTTGAAGTAAATGTCATTTACCTAGTAAATATGTTATTTATTTAAAATGTTTAAAATATGTTATTTACTTTTTAAAGTTTAAAAAACTACTACTACTTTCTTTTTCCCTACGGAATTAAAGAGAAGAGTAAAGGGAATACTTCGCTTATTTTTTCATAATATGTTTATGTCCCAATAAGTAAATATGTCGTGCTTGTATCCCTTAGTAGGCTTTTCCTCTCTATGTTTTGATTGAAGCCACTGCTACGCTGTTACGGATATCATGACACAAGTTTTATCAGAAGAAAAATAGCACTTAAAATATTTGAATAGCGCAGACAAATGATAATGCAAATCCTTTATTAACCTTTTCCAATAAATGGAAAGATGGAGCAACTAACAAGAAGAAATCCTAGCATTCCATTTCCTGATCTCCAATAGAGGCGCCATCTAGGCGGGACGTGATAAAATAACAAAATCTATTACGATACGTGCATATATATATTTTTTGGGTTATTAGCATTAATAATCTTTAAACTTTAGAGTCCCTCTTACTATGCCCTTTAAACTTTAAAAATTACCATTTTATTATCTCATACTTTCATATCTCCTTACTTTGCCCCCTCTATCAAATATCCTGTCAAAAATAGAAAATATATCCATGAAAACTGCACGTGGGTGGTTTATAAAGACAAAAATGATATTTTGTTGTTCTTAAGTGAAGATTATCACTCTTACATTCTCAATATAAAGTTGGAAGAAATTATTTAGGATTTTCAATAGAGTGTTTTGATAGTTAGGGGTGGAAAGGGCATTATCAAGCCACAAATAGTTTCAATGATCATTACATGCACCTCGCGTGAGTTTATTTTCATCATTTTTGACGAAAAATTGGATAGAATAGGCAAAGTAAGGATATTTGAAAGTTTAAAGTAATAAAATGACTATTTTTAAAGTTTAAAGAGCAAAATGAAGAAGACTCCAAAATCAGGGATTATTAATGTTAATTTTTTTATTTTTTTATTTTTTTATATTCCTTGATTTATAATTTTGGTAAGTAATGCCCACAATGATAAGAAATTTGTTTGCCTTGTAGTCACCAACATTCTTGTTCATGCATATATATCATTGTCTAATTAGTGTACATAGGACATCTATGGTGCTGAACACCACACGCAATATAAAATGAGACCCATAAACAGGATTTATATTTTCTTAATTGTGGTGCTTAATACTAGTCGTGTACCCAAACAAAAAGAACAAAGAGAACAAAAAGCAATTTTTTTCCTTTTTTTAATGAATTTTGCATAACTTAAACGGTAATGCTTGCATGAAGATAATTGTTCTTACTAAATTCTTAGTTAAGTTGATATATTCAGTTTTATGTTTGTGATGATTTGTTTTTATAATGAGATTATTGCTTTTAGGCCGAAAATGATCATATTATTTTTTTTGTTTTTGATCACGATGGTTTTTCTCGAAACCATCACGTAAGATTTAGCTTACAAAAAACTATTGTGTAAGCTTCATTTTATACGACGGTTTTCAAATAAAACCATCGTGTAAGATGCATATAAAACGCTCCCATTCCTCATTAAAACCAACGTTCTATGACAAAAAAAAAGGTCGTAAAAGCTATCTGTTATACCGCAACGGATGATTACATAATGACTTTTTAAATACCATGAAAAGTTTACACAACGGTTTAAGCCGTGATCGAATATACAATTTTATAGGGTGTTTGAAAGGGTGATGGAAATCAGTGGTGGAAACTACTTTTACTGTAGCATGTGAGAACTTTATACTATAGCACCTTTTTTTATTATTACTGTAACATGTGAATACTTTACATTATTTTAATTGAAATTGTGGTAGAAACTGAGTAGTTTTCACCGACCACTACCAAACACCCTCTTAATGGCGGAGAAATTAAGCTTAAAATTTTTGCTCGTTTTTCTTTTCTTGCATCATGCTCCACATGAATATATATATATATCTTATTTTAATAGGTGGAAATGCCAAAATTTAATGCTAAAAGGCTACTTGGTAGATTGTCATCATCTTTTTCACGTAACTAGACTACATATAAAAAGAATTGGCATGCAGAAAACCTAAGCCACACGTGTACGCTTCGAGCTTTTAACTTTCAACACCCAACTTTTTTACAATTCATAACCTTGTCTTGTTCTCAGAAATTCCGCAAAAGATATTTAATGGAAATTAGCTCTTAAATTTCCCTTAATTTATTATCAATGCGAAACATTATCTTCTTCCTTTTCAAAACCTCTCTATATATTATTTCTTGGTCAGAAAGGGCTGCCATGCCAATCCTGAACATATTCAATTGGAATATATGTCTTAAACGAAAATGAAACCAAGAATATTAAAGATCATAAAAGGGTTGAGTAATTGAATTCTATTTCTTGGAAATTGATCTGCATAGAGCTCATTTGGCACAACTTTTGCTTGTGTTTGTAGTCAATAAAAGAAGAGAACAAAAGCTATAACTTTTTAATAAGTGTTTAGAATCATATTTTTAAAAAAGTTTAAATGGGTCAAAATGGTTTCAATTATTAAAAGTTACAAAAAATGTTATATTTATGCTTATAATGTATTATTGATACTCTAGTACAAGTTTCAAAGTTTATTTCGAAAGTATTTTTTTAAAAAGCAACATTATATGTCCTTAACCAGAAGCACTTTTGAAGAGTAAAAACTCTTCTAACAATTCATTTAAACACTTTTTAAAGCTATTTATAAACTCAAAAAGTCAAAAATAACCTTTTAAAAGCTCCCCTAAACAGGCCATATAATTGTCTAGTACTATACATTATCTATATTTTGCGTGAAAGAAATATTGAAAGGGAATATAACTATTAAATATTAAAGGTTTATTCCAACTAATCATGATCTAAGAAAAGTAAAAGATATCTCATCAGCTTGGAAATATTGGCTTTTGGTTTTTAGAATTAATTTTGTTTTCTATTCATTCCTGTCGAGGACGGGCCAACCAGAGGGAGCTGAGAGCTCGTAGACGATGGAAGTACTCGGCGATCGCTAGCAAACACCTCGCAGCTTGGCGGGTTGTCAAGATTTGGTGCAGCCGGTGAATGGTCTGGTGCCTTAGATTATCAGCCTGCACGTGAGTAATCAATTTATTTTTAGCGTCAATAATTAGAGAACCAAAAAAAAAAAAAAAGAATCATATTATTGTCCATCAATTCTTGTTAAGGTCTAATACGCAAGGATTAACCTAGACTTTTGTGAACAAAGAGATGATAATAAAAGACTTTTTTGGTTAGCTTAAGGATTTAAACATCTTGAAATTTCTTAGAGTTTAGTCTTAATAAGAGATTTGACTTATATCACAAACAGCCTAAAGAATAAGTTGTAGGAGAAAATGAATAGTTTCCTAGTTATTAGATTAGTCGTGGGGTAGGTTTTACTTAATATTTTGCCCTCCCAAACTGACTGGAAAATGCAAAGAATATTGTATGTATACACAAAAAGATGTGTTGAACTAAAAGATATCTTGGAATTAAGTCAGTACTAAACATGAATTAAATCTTTTCAAGAAAAGTATTCTAGAATATAATGAGGACAGTAAGAATGGAGACAATTTATTCAAATTGAAACGATGAAATTAAGCAAAATAAGTCAACTTGAAAAGCATATATTAAAATGGGCAACCTAAGAATCAAACTAGCATTGCACAAGTGACATTTGACGTTCTTGTCATCATAATGACTCTGTAATCACAACCTAAGTTTGATTCGTTTATATCCCGATTGAGGTCCAACTAATGAGTGATTATTCAAACTACCACTTCTGTTTCTCCATTAATATTCTATTCGGTTGGCCCGTATCCTATCATAATTAGTTTTCAAAAGCCAAAATTTATGGGAGGACTACTATTTCGATTTTATTGTTAGATGATTAAATTATTTTAATCGTTGATTTTACCTTTTAACAGTCAAGTTTATGATTAGAAACAAAATATATTGTGTATTATTGTAAATTTTTAACATAAATAATTATAAAAATATTATTAAAAAGTAAATCTAACAATTAAAATAAGGTGTCAAGGGGTCGAAATTTATTCCTTAACACATATTTAGTATATCATATTATATTATATTATTTTATACTATATTATATATATAATATAATATAATATAATAAGATGCACCAAACCCAAAGACGAAAACAATAACCGAAGGAAAAGTGCCATAGTATGGATAGGCACAAGTTGTTCAAAAACGTGCAATAATGGCATTTTCTGATTGGGTGTGAGGGTTGAGTGTGAGGAGGGGTTTTCCTTAACTGAGCAAGCCAATTTTCTGATTAGAACAATCGGTCAAAAATGAGCTATGCTTTTTTTATGAGTCAAACGGTTACGACCCTGACATGATGACATCACAAAAATTGGACCCAAAGACCATCACTTGGATGGAGATGGACATGATATGTGGGACCAACAAATTATGTTCTCTTGCCACGTATTGGGGTTTGTTGCTTGTGACTTGTGAGTTGTCACTACAAAGTGGTGAAACCAAACTCATACAGAACAATGGGTGATCAGAAGCACCTCTATAATTGAGGCTGCTAGCCAATAAGCTAAAACCGCAAACATGAGAGGGGCAAAAGAAATCTGTTTGAACTTCTGTCCACAATGCCAAAAAAGATGCCCATTTGCATGCTAGGTGCTCAAACTATTATGTGCAATTCCTACATCGATCTTAGAGACAAAATTTAACATTGTATGTTGAAATTTTTTTGTTGAAAAAATTTCAAAGCTAAGATTTTTTGTCCTCGATTATCATTGTAAATACACTAATATTTTAAATTTTATAAGAAACATACTATAATAAAATAAGTTTGAACTAGAATTTAACATACTACAATAAAAAAAAGCTTGAACTAGAATTTTTTAGATTCAAGCTAATAAACTAAACACCCTTAAATGTATGTTAATTATTGGACACACATATAATTATGCATGTTTATGTTAGTTTTTACTTTTATTTTTTTACACGGCTCCTAAATTGTTAATTAATAAAACGTATGATGCTAAGGACACTATCTAATTTCCAATTTTGTACCATCTTATGAATAAATATTTTTTTATTAATAAATGAAACTTAATTAACGTTACCTACTAATAAAAGAATAATACATGAGTTGTTATAAAAATTTGGTTCTTAATAGGGAGACCCTTTACTAAAGAGGAGCCGTACAAGACATGGTCATGATGCAAAAATGTCCCTATCCATGTACATGAATTATGTTAGCCAGGAATTCATGAGAGAACTATATATATATATATATTCCGTGTAACAACCAAGCCTCCTCTTGAGAGCGAGACATGGAGTGGTTCATGGATTGGTGGCAGGTTTTCCAACCCAGACAGGAACAGATTCCTGTTCCTTGGGCCCCATCCTTATCAGAGATAGAGATGATCATAATGGTGGATCACAAACTGATAGCGACCCCTAAAACTTAATAATATATACGTACTCATGACGTATTTACATGCACTAAACATGACTTGTTTTATCAATCATTGCAATCATATTATTCTCTATGTTACCAAAATATTATAATTAATATTCTTAATTACTGTTTAGTTTACGTTATGCTTTTGCATTATGGTCGTACCTGTCTAACAAAACCTTCAAGAGTGGAGAGCTTGTTCATGGCGAGAGCCATCTGTCCCATGTAGTTGGCCATGTTAGGAGGACAGCTTAACGAGTCTGAGGTTATGGTGTCTGAAAGAGACTGATTCAGAGCTTCAAGCCCTTGAGAAAGAGCATCTTCACCCTCTTGAGTGGACTGTTGTAACCCACATATCCCCAATATTTGTTGCTCCGTCAATGGCTCTATTTGACTCAGGATAATCTGAAACAAAACAACAATATGATATATATATATAGATATATGGCGGCAATTTAGCTCTAACGGGAAAAATCCTACTTCGGGCTTAGTTTTAAATTACTATAGTATTTTCAGTTCGAATCAAATCTAAACTTCCTTTTAAAAAAAATAAATGTTAGAGATCCAAACACTTCAAAGAAATGTTATTTTCAAAATACTTCGTGTTACCAAATTTTTTTGGATCTATGTGACATTTATGGGGTATTACGTAGTGTACTGCAAATTGGGTTTTTCTTCTTTATATGATGGAAAACCGAACAATAGATATGACATGAAAACCAAGGCTTTTTGTTTCCGTATATAATTTGAGAGTTTGAAGAATATGAGAGATGACATAGGGCAAGAGAATTGACCGTGCAACGATCTCCTTCTCTATCTTTCTCTTTCAAAACCAGAAATCGTATAAGTAACATATATTTATAGCTTTACTGTAATGATAACTAACTCGACCTGATTGAGGAAAACTTCACAATATTCCTTTCGCCATTAACATATATTGCACTCTGAGATCTCTCTAGCCCCATGCCCACCTCCAACTTGCATTATACATATATATATATATACTCGACCCGATTGAGGAAAACTTCACAATATACCTTTCGTCATTAATATATATTGCACTCTGAGAACTCTCTAGCCCCATGCCCAACTCCAACTTGCACATATATATATATATATATATAATTATAGATATATATATTTGTCAGTGTGTGTGAGAGAACGTGTAAAAATATATGTATATATATACCCTTACATTTAACTAATTATGTACTATATAGAGTACTCGTGCGATACTTAATAGCTAGTACCACATTTCCCATATTTATAGTTCCTTCCCTTTTATTTTCATATTTTTCTTCGGAAGAGATCATTATTTCAAGTTTTTTTTCCGTCTTTCTTGTGTTGTGATTTAAAAAATGAGAATTTGGAGGATATTTGGTTTCAATAAATTACAATTTATGGTGACTTTTTATTATAATTATGTCGTAGGATAAAAATTGATAAGAAAAAATAATACGAATTCCAAGATAGTGCAAACATATATATATAGATAAATTTGACAATCTAAAAACTGTTTTTTTAAGATGACGTGCTTTCACAATATTGAACTTTAAAAAAAAAAAAAGAACTTTTGTCCAAGTTCAAAAAATGAAAAACGAACCAATTGGAAAACCAAATATGTTACCCTAATTTACAATTTTTTCTAGTGTCTCAGATGTAATTCAAGTATTCTTTTCTCTTCTTTTTTTTTTCTAGTCACATGATTTTCTGTTGTACTTATTCGCATGTATCCGGCAATGTCTAAGGAACAATTAATTGTTCTAAACGAAAACAAATTAATCCAAAGATAAAAATAGTAGTTTTGAGTTAAGAATATGATTGACCTTGATGAGCTCGGAAGGGCGGAATCCGCCCATCCACATGAAGCAACGCTCGGCGGGAGTCTTCCACATGCCGGAGACGAGATGAAAGACGTCTGATTTGGCGACCATGCTCTTCAGGTTCAACATTTGGTCGTAGTGAGCCAAGCAATTGTCCACAAACATCCGCAGCTCATTCTCCGCCAGATGTTCTTGCACCGCAGCCCGGAGCTCGCACATTAGACGGTGGTTCTCCTCTAGCCACCTCGCATATTCGACGTCAAAAACCGCAGCGTCTACACAAGAGAAATACAAATTATTTGGTTTTATAAGCTTCTAATTGAATACAAATTCTGGGTTGGTAAATGTATTTTTAAATTAAATTAAATAAATAAAAAGAGATGTGAGAAAATATTACCTGAGCTAATGTTGCTAATACCAACAGGAATGCCTTGTTCTCCTCCTAAGAGAGCTCCACCAAAAAACATGCCCTAAAGTATAATTAATATTACAATGTTCATCAATTTTTAAATCAAGTTACTGATTTTATATTTATGATAATTCGGAATTATATATGGTAATTAGTCTTGGATATATATATATATATATCATCATCACCTGAGCTCTTGTTCTTTGTAGCTCTTGCTCCAGCTGTGTAAGTTTGATCCTACTTGACTCTAACTGCTGGACATATGCCTGTTAGTTATATATAAAACAAAAGATGAGACTATATAATATATAAACGTTTATATCATATTTTATATATACACACACACATATATAACTTGTTTGTTAGTAGTGGAGAAAAGATTATGAATATTAATGTAAAAACGGACGTTATAATTAAATGGTCTGACCTTTTTTCTAATCCTGCTTTTCCTAGCTGCCTCCCTATTTTGAGCAAGCCTTCTTAACGTCTGCTTGGAAAGAATTATATACAACACATGTCATATATATTTATATATATATATATATATGTTATTAGACCAATATCTCATTTCTAAGCGATATATATATATATATATATGTATATGAATATCACCTTAGGATCAGGAGTTTTTGGTCCTTCCTGCTCTGAACTAGACGTGGGACCTTTTCGGTTCCCCTCACGCTGCCACACCAATAATAATCAGATTAAGAAAAATATTAAAAAAAAATTATATATATTTTATACGTATAGAAAGTCAGACACATAGTTTATTAGATTATTCTCAGTTTTTAGTGGTATATATATTAAGAAAATTAATGTCAACAAACCTACAGAAGTTTAACAGATTTTTTATTTGATGCCCTTAATTACAAGTACCTTGATGACCTTGTTGGCCGCAGGTCCAGGCCCAGAAGCACCAGTAGTAGCATCATTTCGTGTAGTATTGTTGGCCAACTCCATATTGGACGGCTCTGATGGTCTCTTTGATCCACTGCTCATATTGCCCGGAGAAACTAATCCTGTATTTGCCTAAACCAAATCACAAAACAAAGCCCATTTTAGAACTACATAATGAAAAAAGGATTTAGTGATGACATAACAAGATCATTATCATGTGTACGATATACATACTTTAGTTGATGAGGGCTCTACGTGCATAGGCTGAGATGGGAAAATGTTCAAAGTCGGAGGCCTCATTCCTGTATTATCTGCAGTACCCATTTAAGCATTAATAATAATATTCCTCATTATGAAAAAAAAATGTGTATATATACACCTAGAGAGAGAGAGAGAGAGAGAAAGAAGAAGGATTAATATTTTTGGGTACATCCTATATGGCTAGTTTCCAAAGCACAAATGATTAAAGGAGATAGGGACACAAGTGAGAGGAAACACAGACAAACTAGACAAGTTATGAAGAAGCAGAAGCAGCAGCAAGCTGAAAGGGCATACTCTTGTTCTGATTAAAGCTCTTTTTCTTTTTTCTTTTCTTTTTTTTTTTTTTCAATTTTTGGGAATCTGGGATATAATCCCAACGGAAATGAAAGAAAAAGTCACAGAGGGGAGAGAGAGAGAGGCAGACCCATACCATCTTCCGTACCCTTTATTTTTAATGTGCAGTACGCAATAATTTTTGCGTGGAAAAATTTGCAAGGAATTCACGATAGCTTTTGGGTTTGTTACATATATTTGTCACGGTCCAAGCTCCAAACAAAAAAAGAAAAAAGAAAAGAAAGAGAAGCAACACAGATCAAAAGAGGGAGAAAGACAGACAAATAATTCTGCAAACCCACCTCGAAACTTGAGATTTAATTTGTATTTGAAATTAAATTTGTTTACTTGATTATATATATTTTACTTTCTGTAAAGATTTGGTCAAAGGAAAAGTACTGTGCAGCAGATTTTGATATAGTGAACATGCTTCTCCTGTGAGACCCCTCCCCAAATAACCACGGTCTTGGAACAGAATCTCCCGTATTGTGATCACAGAATAGAGGCAAATTTTAAATATACAGTAGAAAAAACAAAACAGAAAACAGAAAAACATTATAGAGATTAAACCGAAAATATTTGACCAGTTTATTCACAAGTTTAAACAAAACCTTAAATATTTGTGAGAGAATACTTATTCAAACTTACGAAACAAACCCATCAATTGTTATCAAGAGGAAGAAGAAATTGAATTAAAAAAAAAAAGAAAGACTTACGTCTTTGGTCTTGAACATGATTTGAAGGATCTTGTCCATCAAGATAAAGGAAAAGCGCTTGATCCAACTCTCCCAAATCATAAGCTCCAGTAGTAGTACTATCTTTGCTTCTAGTTATCATCATTATTAATTAACAAAAAAATAGAGACGAGAAAATATGAGTATACATATATAATAGTACTCAAGAATTAATTTGCTTAAGATTTATAGATTTAGTATAAATAATTAAATTACATGAAGTTTCCGATATTGGAAGAGGAAGAAGAGGACTGAATATTCATTCCTTGAGGAATCTGATGATGATGATCAGCTTGTATTTGATGATGATTTTGTTGATGATGATGTTCGAGGACAAAAGGGGTTGTTTGGACGTTGTTGATTCCTTTAATGGTGGAAGCAGCCATGAAAGGAGTTCCTAAAAGCTTCGTCTCCTGATGAATATCTTGGTGATGATGATGGTCTTCTTTTTGGTCTTTAAAAGCACCTCTTGAGAACCCCATTAATGGCGGAACCAACATCTTTTGTTATTATCTTCTTCTTCTTTCAATATATGTTGATTACTAATTCTTCCTCTCAGCTGACCCATGTTCATGATCAAGAGAGAGAAAGAGACAGTGAGAGAAAAAAATATTCTAGAGAGAGAGGAAAATTGAGGGTCGGTTTGATAAACATAAATGATAGAGGAGGAGGAGGAGGAAGAAAAGAAATTGAATTGAATGCAAGAGAACAAAAGAGATTAAGCTTTTTGATCTCTCTTTCTTTCTCTTTCTCTCTCTAAAGGAGCAGACGACTTCCTTTCTGTAGACCAAAAATGTACTCAGATAAGGCGGTTCTATAGGATATCCGCTTCAACTTTCTCCTCTTGTGAGATTAAAAAAAAAAAAAAAGAAGAGAGAGAAGACTTAGAATATTAAATAAAAGAATTTAATTGGAAAACCACTAATAAGGAAAAACCAGTCCTTATGGGCAGTGTTTGTAAACTATACGTGTGTATATATATTATATTATTTTCTGGAGGCTGAAAAGACAAAACTGCCTTCGTTGGTTTGAAACTTATTATTTGACATTTTTCATGCAAACTTACACGTAGATACCTGAGGCGGCTGTGTTTTTCTTTTTTCTTTTTTCTTTTTTCTTTTTTCTTTTTTCTTTTTTTCCTTTTTTTATATGTGAAAAAAAATGTGGTGAGAAATTCATTAAATAATGTAGACCAGATTAATTTATTAGTGAATTATTATATCATTTAATCAATCTGTCAACACTTAAGCTCCTATTTAAATGCTAATCATTTACCTCCTTTCTAATAGAAGAGACGCCAAGAAAAATTAATATTCCTCCTATTATTTTTTATAAAAACGATAGATTATAACTTTTGAATTTTTTCCAAATAAAAAGATTTGGTTCGCCGTAATATATACAACATCTTCAGATGAAATTCTAGTAAATAAAAGACATTTTTTTGAATTAATTACTGTATTATAGAACCATTTTCATTCTTGCATCGACGTCGTTCGTCAGGAAAAAGATTAAAGAGTTTCGTAAAAGACTAGTTTGCGTCTTGATAATCATATTCTTAGCACATATTTTATTTTTTTATATACATATTTTAGTTTTGTTGAATATATAAATGGATTATCAAAACTGAAATTCAACGTAATTTTATTATAGATTATCTATAATTTTTTTTCTTCGAATAAGATATTAAAAAATTAGGCATAATACTTGAAAGACTCCAAGAATTATAAACAATTAAAGCAGACGTCATTTCACAATAATGTATGTATAATTAACAGACTAACTAATTGATATATGCTAAACCAAAATCAAAGGTATGCATCATTTACTCGTGGAAACAATATTGGATGGAGATATGTGTAAAAAGAATACTTTGGAAAATAAAAAAAGAAACACCTTTGATGTCTTTTTTTTTTTGGCTAGTGGAAGTACTTTTGATGTCTTATTAGCAACTTTTCAGTCCTCAGATTTGCCGTTGGACTAAATTTACGATAAATTTAATTGTTTTCCACACGTGGAGAAAATTTTTTACTCTCAAATGTTCTCCAAATCATCTTACCAAAAGTCACAATAACATCAAACTGACTCTATACAACTACGTATCGAACATCCAATTAATGTACTTGTTTTTGTAATCATTTGTCGATTGATTATCTAACACTTGAATATTACTAGTATTATTAGTCCTGCATAATTCTAACATTTAAAGAAACTCTCCCTTGGAAAGTTTAAAATAACAAAAAATAAAAATAAATAAGGAAAAATAAAAGAAACTCTCACAAAGGATTTAACATGTTTTGACAATATGTCTACATTCACAACGAAGAGTATATTTTTCATTTATCTGTTGTGTTTTTCAATGAGTTTGTACAAGAATATATATAGCGATGATCACTTTGTGATACAGGCCATCTATAAGTTGACATTTTATGATTAATTTTTTACAGTTATCTATTAAGCGCCTAAAATTATATGAGAAGATTTGTTTATTGTAGTGATAGAAAGAATCGTAAATAATAAACCCAATATTTCAATACTCTTTCTCAAATTGATGCCTAATTTTTCTAAAGAACTTTGAAAATACTCAACCATGATCCTTTAATTGAGTGGACACAAGATGGTTCAACAATGAATCATCGACAACCCTCTACAACTGAAGTAGTGGCAAATAATCGACGACACTCTTTGATAGGGCTCGTCATATTTTTTTATTAGGCCTAAACTTAGAGAAATAATTCAGCTAAACTTACTTAATTAGTATATATTTGATGAAAGAAAGAAATAAGATCGGAAAAATGTAAATAGCAAGAAAGAGTACAAATACAGAGGTCCCCCATTAAAATAAATTTTACAGACTCCACCCTTTATTAAGAATGTTGTTATGTTCTTATACGTATACTTGTATCAATGTCTTAAATTTAACTGCAATACTTACAAAAATGGATCCCTTATATTCATGAAAGCTCTAGATAAAGTCACCCTTATATTCATGTTGTTATTGCAAAATTAATCCAAGTTATAAAATTACAAGTGTGTGCCCCGTATTCTAAAAAAGTCACCGGGAAATATCATGGATCCCTTATATTCATGAAACCTCTAGATAAAGGAGACTGGAGAATCGATCTAATTGGGACACCAATCATAGATATAGAACACTCGGTTCCGCTTTGAAACATCCTTTTACTTCCTTGCTATTACTCTTCCAAATTTCTTTCTCACAATTGATTGACTGACTCAAAGTGTCCCTCAAGAGCAAAGCAACTAAAAATGATGGAATAGGTAGAAAAGCATTGATGTTGAGGAATTCACTTCAACAACGTTATATTATATGAAAAATATTTAAAAATACCATCGGTGTTAAGCATCATCACTAATAAAAGGTAAGCCTCACCTATAGATTCTATATTGCAGAACCCAACTTTAATTAATAGATAATGCTTATCACCACGGTGCTTTATAACAATCTTACCGTATATCCATTTTAAGATGCATAAGGTATGTACTAATTAATTGGACTAGCAAATTATTGGTTTACCCAAAGGAGGAGAATTGGATTTGATCAGTTGCCGCTGTGGAATCTTCAAGGGTAAAATTGTCAGAAAAAACTTGCTAATTATCTCGTTTATAACAATGTTCCCGTTATAAATCATTTGTAGCGTCATGTATTACGTTAACTGATGCTTCTTTCTAAGGTGCTAGTTTCTGTAGAGGCATCCGTCAAACAAGGAAGCAAGCAGGACCGTTGACCACGAGACACGAGTTAGCATTGACTTCTAAACATGTTTTGCGATCGATCGAACGGCCCATATTCAGAAAGCCACAGAGTCTCATAAGGGGTTCTGTGTGGGACCCACATAGGACCACTCAGCACCTTTTCCGCGAATTTTTTACTCCCGGCCTTAACTGCTCCTAAGACCAGGACTGTCTGTTACCCGCATGGACAAGAATGCAAAATCAGAAACAAATATAATATATGTGCTTAGCATTAAGGACAAAATAATAATAACAACTAAAATAATAAATATATGTTGGCAATCTGTAAGCATGCGAGCACTGACGTTCAAGTGGCTTATTTTCTTCTTTGGTAAACTTTGTAGATCTTCCTTTTTTTTTTTTAATTTCTAACTTGAAGAAGGGATTAGAATTATATATGATTTTTCCGTTAAGCTATTCATGCAACTGCTGGTTGATCCTCTATTGAGGATATATATAATTAAGTCATGTATTTACATCTTTTTAACTAAGGATGTAATAAAGAAGGTTTATTTGTACTTGGTAAAATAATTAATTTTTATAAATAGATAATTTACTTGGCATTATCACTTAATACAAAAAATTGATCAGTAGATTACGTAATTTTTCTAATATCAATTATATATGCAATCTATTAATTATGGCTAGCAATATAATATTTAGTTTAAATACAAAAATCTAAGTTGCACATATAACTTCTTAGAAGGTCAATTGATTATAAATATACATATTTGGCTTAAATTTTCAAAATTTATATAGCTTTGTTAATTTCAAGAATTCTAGTACTGCATACTCAAAAGTTTAAAATTCTTTATTACTATTGAATTACAAAATCAAACTTGGCTTTACTAGAACGAAGCCATATCATTAATAACAAGCGCGGAGTAGGAGGCGGACATAAAATTTCAAATTTTGAAATATGGTGAACTATAAATTGAATAACGTACACAGACAAAATTAAAAGAAAAATATAAGTTCATATAGATTGGTCGCCTACCTTTGTCAATATATAGCTCCGACCCTGACCGGTAACTCAATACCATATGCTATTTTCGTGAAGTTGCTAATGAATTTAAAGCTCCAGGTCAAATATATATTATATTTCAAACCCTCAGAATTTTTTAGTTTACCTCTTATAGTCTTAAGATTAAAAGTGGCATGTTTCAGAGCATGGCAAGCAACTTCCAACTCACACCTCAGCAATTCCGGAAAATTAATGAAAAATCACTTTTTAATGAAAAAAGAAGCCTCTTAAAGTTTGAACTAGTCGTGTGCGTAACTTTTCCATTTGCTAATCCTAAAAGCCTTGAAATGTTTGCCATGACACGACAATGTTCCAATCTTTATCTGACTTTGGAATTTTTTTTAAACAAAAAGGAATTTATGGATGTTATTTTTGAATCACATAGTGAGTTCCAAAACAGTTTGTGCACTTGATAGTTATTGTATGCCGTTTTGATTTTCTGTCGTCAGAACTCGTTCACGTTTTATCCCTTTATGCGTTTTCATTAAAACTCACTAACAGATTTGGTAAATGATTGGGGTCAAGTTGTCTCATATCATAAGATGATTTGTGTCGGTATATTTTTTATTTGAAATAAAATTACGTTTCGGAAAAAAAAAAAGTAAGTTTCAGAGAAATGCATTGGTTTTTAGCTTTTTCACCTGTTCTTTTTCATTTCTTTCCATAGTAAATTAGTAATAAGTAATGTCTTCATTTGGTCAACGTTCTAGCAAGGCTGATCCATATAGGCCACACAATCTAATGTTATTTGGAAGTCAAGACAATGATCTAAGCAAGTCCACTCTGTCTGGTGGATGAGAAGATCAAGTGATTATGAGGTAATCAACAGAATTTAAACACACGGTGTGGTTCTTCTTCTCCTTCTTCTTTTTTTTTTTCATTTTTTTTTAAAGACTATGGGGCAAGTATATAACACGAATTTCTTAGGGAGTATACATCACGTTTCTCTTACCTACCACATTTTACGTTTGTATCACTCATGTGGTCTTTCTCTCGATCTCTGTTGTCTTTTTTTTTTTAGCATTTTTTTTTCCTTTTAGAAACAGGGTTTTTCTTATCGTACTTTAGAGGAATCACAATTATACAATTTGTGCGTGATCTATATTTAAAAAGAAAATCCTTAGAGGGTAATAATCATCAAAAATTTTTAAAAGCTTATGCATAATATACATATATATGTATATATGTAATGAAAATTTCTATTTAACTTTACACTGGGAGATCGCGCCCCTTCTGGACCTCCATAAAAGTATTTGCTCTTTATCTTAAAACCCTTAGGTAATTCAAGCTAGCTCAATTAAACTGTCTAGTTGACTAGATGTGTGAGTTAAAAAAATGGTTAAATATATATATATATATATATATATATATATATATATATAAGGACTTTACCATTGAGGGACCTAAATATGAATTGGCCTACTCAAGTTGAAATTATTCATCTCTATCTACTAATATCCTATCGTCTAGTAGTATTATATAACAAGGGAAGTAAGCCAAGACACTTTATGTATTTTGCCTAAATATTATTTTTTTGTATTATTCAAAGACCCAAAACACCACTATGTTTATAAAAATAAACTCAAAATACTTCCTAAAATAATTAAATTTTTTAAAATAAAAAATTATCCTCCCTAACCCTTACTAAATAGAATATTTTAATACGTTATTAAGCCATAATATAAATAAAATCAATCTTAAAAAATTTAAAACTCTTAAAATGATTGAAGTATTTTTTTAATCAAAAATATTTATTTGAACTTTTTAAATTATTTATTTAATTTTAATATGAAATAAAGTCAATCTTAAAAAGATTTAGAACTCTCAAAGTAATTGATGTATGGGTTTGATTAAAATATTTATTTGAATATTTTAAATTTTTACTCGATTTTTTTTTAGTTAAGTTGTATATATTTAAAATAAACTTTTAATATAGTTTGAGAAGATTAATTTTAGTATTTTCAAAATCGCATTGCTTCAAGGCATTTTGAGTATGATCTTATAAACATTGTTGTAGACAATATTTGTAAATAAGAGAAAAAAAAACGTATTTATACAAAACACACTGAGTGTTTTGGATATTTTTCATTAATGATCATCTTATCATGCCCTATCAATATATAACTCCATTCCAAAAAGGAAAGAAGTTGCATGCAAAACTATTTACAAAGGAACTATAGACGGTTCCTTAAAATATATTATGTGTAAGAAGCTGGTCTAGTGCAACCTATTTGTTTGCGTTTATGGACAAGTTAGTAGAAAAACTTGTTTCTATATGTGGACTGTCATTATCAAGGAAACTTTGCTGAATTTAAATTATTGGTATATAAAGGCAGGTGGAGAAACATAAAACCATAAAGTATATAAAGATAGGGTTTGAATTTTTCTTTGATGCCTTTTGGTTCATTTTTGCTACTTTAAAATAAAATAAAGGAATATCAGCCCTTCCAATTCAAATATGGACAGTTTTATTTCCACAAGAATAAGGAGAAAGAAACAAATTACATGGATTAGGTATATCAAAACACATCCACAAAGTAAATAATTTTATGATTAATTAAGTGACACGAGAGTTCTTCTTCTTCGTTTTCATGACTATTCAAGTAGCTAGGGTTTCCAACAACTCCTTTCCCTTGGCTGAGTCGGCATTTCCAACTTGAAAACGACATTAAAGTCTAAGAAAATGAACCCTAATTTAGAACTGAAGTTGCCATCCTCCGTAGTTTACTCTTAATATCCTTAAAATTATTTGGGTGGATATATTTGTCTCACATGCGTCTCTGATTTTCTAGCTAAAGCATAGAATAATTGTCCAGGACACATGATTGGATAAATTTCAAGTAAAATTATTACTTAATGTTGATTTGATTTAGATTAGATTACACATACCTAACTTTTCATGATAAAAGAAAGACACATGTTTGTCATATATTACATCTATGTATAAATTTTATTTTTCCTGGTCTGAGTTTTTGACGCTGTGATTAAAAAAATGCTCTCCAAATCTAGTCTTCCGTTAGTTTGCGGATGAAAATTGTGTGTCAATACAATGAACCCTATTAAAAGATCAAAACCTAATTTAGGTCAAAATTCTAACTCGATCTTAGAAAAAGATAATAACAACAGCTAAAGGAAAATTCAAAAACATTATTAAAAAAAACACTCTTACTTTTCTTCTTTGTAATATAAGTAGGTGATCTTGTTGGGGACTTTGCCTTAAGGTGTTTGGGAGAAGAGTTCAAATCAAAAACTTTGAACCAATACACTATTGTTCGTGAAACTTTACATTATAATTCACTTTTGCTTTATACTATAACATATGAGAGCTTTATACTAATTATAATTCAAACTAGTGAGTTTGAAACTCTTTCCCTCAAATACGAGGCAAATTTGTTATAGTTTTAAAGTGTTGAAATCCATAAGATGTATATTATTACATGGTCCAAATCTCAAAACGAAGAATAAAATTCAAGGTTAATTTCACAAACAGTCCCTATAGTATACCCTCAGTCCTATTTTAGTTCTTAATGTTTTAAAAGTTCCATTTTAGTTCTTAATTTATTATTTTGTTTCAATTTTGGTCTTTCTATTAATTAGGCATTAAATATTTAGTGGAAAACTTTTAAAAGTCCAAATTTAGTCTCTAATATATTAATTCGTTTCACTTTTAGTCTCTCTATTATAACTAAAATTTATTAGCTAGGGACTAAAATTTGAAAAATTTAAAGTGAAAAACTAAATACAATAATTTTGAAGCATGTAATGAAAAAAATAATTTTATCATATTGTTAGTTATTTATAAGACAAATTGTAATTTCGAAAAAAGATATACGTTGAATTTTAATACTAGTACCATATAAATATTAGATAATTATGTACTTTAAATAACAACCTATGTATTATGATTTATGCATGTATGCATAGCATGGACGCATGTATGTACATAAATATGTAGGTATGTGTGTATATGCTGCATTAGATAATCATAATTTTTTAATATCATAGTTATACATATATGCATGTGCAATATATAAAATACTAAGATTAAACATTCAACTTTACCTTTTTTAAAAAAAAAACCCTTATCTAAATAACAATATGAGAAATTTTTTTATTTTAGTTTCTCACATGAATAAAATTTGTTGTATTTAGTTTCTTACTTGAGTTTTTTTTTTTCAATTTTTATCCCTAATAATACGTTGCTAATAGAGGAACCAAAAATGAAACAAAGCAACAGGTTAGAGACCAAAGGTGAAACAAAATAGAAGATTAAGGATCAAAGTGAGACCTTGTAAGAATATTCTATTAAATATTTAACACCTAACTGGCAAAGCGTCAATACTGAAACAAAGTAATAAATTAGAGATCACAATTAAACTTAACTTTAAGGGGCTAAAATAGAATTGAATGTAAACCTCAATGACCATTTGTGAGATAATACTAAATTGATAACCCTTTTGCATGGGGTACAAGTTAGTCAAGCTCAGGGGATTATTTTGAACTTCAAGTACTTATTTGGAGCTTTTGTAGCGCCAAACACCAAATCCTTATCTAGTACTCAATTATACCCAAGAGTGTTACAATTCATCTTTTCTGTTTACGCCTATGAAGAATAATCAACAAATTTTTTGTTTTCTTAATTAGAGATTTGAACTCCAGATCTTCATACAAGGATACTTATATTCTATTAGACTATATATGCCACCTCTTTTTACTTTATTTTTAAATTTGTCTGCTAAGGAGAACTTTTTACCTACTGACTAACAGGGTGAGATGGTGAGTAAAGTATAATATAGGGTTAATTTCATAAATGGTATCTGAGGGTTAATTTCATCAAGTTTTCCCATTGTCGCTCACATATAGCGTGTTCCTAATATTTAAAAAGTACCATTTTTGTGTCTAATCTATTATTTTGTTTCGTTTTTGGTCTCTTTATTAGTTAGACATTAAATATTTAACAGAAAAAACTTTTAAAATGTCTCACTTTATTCCCCAACCTATTACTTTATTTTTCTTTTGGTCTCTCTGTTAAAATTTAGAGTTATTAGGAACTAAAATTTAAAAAATATAAAGCAAAAAACTAAATACAATGCTTGATTATGTAACTAAATAAAAAAATTAGTCATATTATTAGTAAGATGAATTTTAATTTTTTTTAAAAAAGATAAGTTGAACTTTAATACCGGTTTATAAGTATTGGATAATCATACACTTTAAATAAATTTGTTTTTATTTCAGTTACATAAATCAAAATCATTCTATTTAGTTTCTCACTTAAGTCTTTTTTCCTTTTTATTTTGATCTCTAATAATACGAAGGGATCAAAAGTGAAATGAAGTAATAGGTTAAAGATCAAAAGTGAAACAAAGTAATAGATAAGGGATTAAAGTGTGATATTTTAAAAATATTCTATTAAAAATTTAACACCTAAGTTATGGAGAGACTAAAACTAAAACAAAGTAAAAGATTAGGGGCCAAAGTGAGATTTTTTAAAACATTAATAGAGAATAAAAAGAGACTAAAGGTAAACCTCGGGTCCATATATCAAATTAACCTTGTAACATTCGTATTCATCAATAAGCTTTTTTTTCTTTGTTTGATATAATTACGTGACTCGTAGGTTTTTAATTCGTCAGTTTCTATGGATTTTTTTTAAGGAACAAATTCTCTGAATATTAAGAGTACTATATATATCTTCACCTCCAAATGGAATCAGGCATGGTTTTACCATTTGGCTATGTCTGCAACTATTATATATGTCATAACTTGATGGGCTAAAACACTTTTATTTAACTATTAAAAAAAGAGGACCTATGAAAACATCTCATCTCAGTAAAGGTGTCAATTCAAGCCACCCGACCTGGCTTGGCCCGACCTAGCCCATGTAGGCCAAAAGAAAAATCGAGGCGGCCCGACCCAACCCTGCTTAATGAAAAGGGTGGCCAAGCCCAGCCCAAAGGCCGCATGGGCCTAGGGCTAGGTCAAGCCGCGCGACCAAATTTTTTATCAGGGAATTAAAAAATTATCTAACTAGGCCACTCAACCATTTCTACTTTGGGTCTAAATCTTTGGTCCAGCCCAGCCTGAGTATTTACACCCCTTTGAAAATAAATTTTCATATTACAAAAAAATCCTTCAATAAAATGACAAAAAAGTACAATTTTAAATTACCTAATTACATAATTAAATCCTTTTTTTAACTAATGATGTATCTTTTTTCTTTCCACACACAACTATATGTAATGACAAGACTCGAATTTTCACCATGCAATGACTAATCCAAAAAATCATAAAGGAGGTATGTAGAATTTTTTTTTTTTTGTTGTTATTCACCACAATTATTCCTTTACTTTTTTTTTAATTGCTGGAAGAAATATGAAAATATATCAAAATAGGCTATGTTGAAAGCAATAAGTTTACATGATTGTTGAATTAATCCAGTATTATCAATTATTTAATAATTTGTTCCTTTTCTGGTTAATATTCAACTATCATCATGATCATCATAATTTGCTTCAATTTTGTATTCTGTATCATCCATGTTGATGCTTCCCGTTGTCCGGCGTCGGATCAACACCCACGTGCGGCTGCGCACGTTCTGACCTCTTCTTAGGCTTGCCCCTGGCCGGGAATGTGTACCTGCAAGAAGGATGGTACGGAGAATAGTGGGGTTAGTCAATAGACAAGGGCTCCCCGATGCTCAAGGCAGGTATTGCTCGGCAGAGGTCGGCAGCTAGTTAGGTGTGAAGAAGTCTATCTCTCTAGAATGTCATAAATTCATCCTATTTATAGGCCACCACTTGGATCGGGTGCAAGATGGGTTTTACCCGTCACCCGGTTGTCACATCAAGGTATGTCAGGCAATAGGTAACAAGTGTCGCGCCCGTCGCCCAATGGATTGGACTCTATCGGACGGCAGCTCATTTGCCTGGTGTTGGCCTACAGGGGCGAGTAGCGGCCTATATTTATGAGCAACGTGGTCCGACCCGAGCTACCGTACATCCCGAGGTGGCAGCCTTCTTGGGGCGTGCCCTTGGATTCCTGAGAGGCACCTCGGGAATAGGTATAAAGTGCCGGGGACTGGCAGTAAGCTCCTAAGGTCTGCCGAGCTTAATTGCCGACCATCAAAGTTAATGTCCTCGGTGGTGGCGCCGAGCTTACCCTCAACAATCCATAAAGTTGTTCTTTATTTTATTGAATTATTTGCTTTACGTGAATACATTACATGGATTATTTTCTTTAAGTTAGTAAATGTAGTTATAGATAAATAATATATTTGTTAGAAAATCTAATTAGTAGATATAATATTTTTTAATAAATTATAGTGAATTTATATAACAAAGGAATTAATGATCTTAAGGGTTGTTTTGAAACTATAGGAGTACAATAAGTAAATTTAATTATTTCAAAATTATTAAGGGTGTATGTAGAAAAGGGTGTGAAGAGACAAAAAGGAGTGTAAATAGAACCAATACAGCATTTTTTCTTAAATTAGTTTGCCAATATAGGCTTTCGCTGATCCTCTGTCATGAATTACAATATTTTCCCTCCTAATTAAACGAGTTTTGAATTGTTGCCTAAGTTATGAAAGAGGTTATATAGAATTTTCCTTAAAACATGTAATTCATGTCGCAATGTGCCGCTGGTGCCAGGCACCCAAATTAACTTAATTAGTTTGCCAAAATATTATGAACATTAATTTTGTTTCCTAATTGCCTCAATTAGTTTGCCTAAATATTATGAATATTATTTTTTTGGAGCAAAATTATTATTTTACAAATAATTAGAATGTCTTGGTTCTCATTGTTGTAACTTCGTTTACCGCTTGGTTTATGTTCTTAAGTGTAATTAGCGATTCTATTTTTTTTTTAATTTGGCATAGAGATTTTGAATCCAATCTCAAGGTAGAGTCGAGAATAAATTTACCCTTAGATTATACATGAACACAACCACAAGCAATCGTTATAAATATGATTAGTAGTGATAAATTATAATCGTTTGTGGTTTTCTTTCCCTGATTATAAAAAAAGACCAACAAATATTAACGTGAACCGGCCCTTCAACTACCTTTCACCTTATCATTTCTATAGTTTTATTTTAAGTTATTTTTTAAATTTTTGCTTCAAATAAGAAATGATAAAGTTGACATGGAAGATTTCCATCTCTTACTCTGATAATTGTTTCGTCTAGAATCCCATCTTCTGTGCCGCGCGTTTTCCTTCCTTTTTTTTTTTTTTTTTTTTCCGGCCAGCATATATATGTCATGCTTATGTCATTTCTTTTCTTTTTATAGAGGAGTTCAACATATGCTTAATAATTTTTTTGGTAGAAGTTTAGTTTTTGACTTTTTATTATATAATTTATTACAATTTTAAATATTTTAAACAAAATTACAATTTTCCTCGTCAAAAAATGTTGTACATAATATTTCTTGTGAGATTTGTAAAGATCATCTTTTCCCATCAATTAAATTAGTTAATCAAGTTTTAGGGGAAAAATATTACGATAGCCAAAATATTACCATTTTTAGATAAAATCATGGTTTTAAAAGAGGAAAATAATATTTTATATAATAGTAGAACGAATTGGCGTGCGTGCTAGTTTTTGGTAGATACAATTTATTGCTATATTTTTATATAAATATTCATCGGTTATCTACATTTCTTGATCAAATTCAATGTATCAATTATTAATCATCGGTTTACTATATTTAAAATGCATTGTGTATAAATAAATGGAATATTCCTACCAATTCAACCCACTATTAAAATTTTATTTCAGTTGACTTTTAATTAATATCGTACTTTAGGTCAACTAAGCATATCATAATCGTATGTTCTTGTTAGTTGGTTTATATGCTACAGACCAACAACGCCATAAAACCCCATTTGAAAAATATAAAAAAAAAAAAGGCACAAACTTCCTAATATTTGTAGAAGTGTTTATGTATAAAGAGGATGCTGTTCTTGACAAAACAAGAGGTTGAACAGTACGTCCCAGCCGTCAGATTCTAATATTCTCTCTAACCTCTATTAATTGCAATATTTTTTCTTTAATTTATTTTATTTTACTTTTTTTATTTTTTTTATTTTTGCATGTGACTTCATTAGGAAAATTGTTTCGTAATTAAGACAACATTTGCACATTCAAGGACCTCGATCTCCTACATAGGGCAGCCACTTTTTACTCAATTTATATATCCAATTAGTAGAATTGGGTGAGCTTAATTATAACTTTTATTTGATAAAATCTAAAGAGATTAAGCAGTTTAACAACACCGTATAGCCAAAGACTAGCTATGAACATGATGCCCAAATCTTGCTGCCTCGAATGGGAAATATGCTTCAATTTGTAGGGTGATTATTTTAATTGTTTAGTTAATTTAAAACCAACCTGCTATATATTTATTTTTGAGAAAGTCGTATAGGACTGTCTGATCCCAGCCACTGAAGTAACAAAAAGTCTATGATAATTTCCCAACCAAGTTAAATTTTTCCACTTCGTTTTCCTTTGTAAATTTATGCATAAGCCTAGCTAATATTGAGCTCGTACTCGTGTAAATGTTTTTTCCGCTTCGATCCCAGTGTGGAAATTTCATGTTGGACTCCTGTTAAGTTGTTGAAGAGTCTAATTTAATCCTGTAATGAATTTTACCCTATACAGGATTACGAGTATCAACCTCCAAGGTAATTTAGGGATTTCATACTTGTAAATTTCGTTTCTTTAGGTTTCTTATATAAAAAGATGCGAATAAAATATTATTAAAGATGTTAGAAAAAATACAAAGAATTGATTAGTGTACATTGTATAGTATTCTCTTTTAAACTTTTTCTTCATCGTAATGAATTTTTACAATAGCTAAAAGTAATTATGGCTCTCACATTGAGAGTAAACTATTATAAATTTTATGCATTAATTTCTTTTTTTTTCCTCGCATTTTAGCCTCCATAGGATTAGAATATTATTAGACATGTATGCCGCCTTAAGGAGTAAAAATGTAAGAATTTTTGGAGACATTTTTATCAATAAGGGATTTATTTATTATTCATATACCAAATCTTGTCCTTTTTACATTCATATTTGTTGAATGTATGTTAAGCAAACAAAAGTCTGAGACTTTGGTCAAAATCTTTAGAATCAAGCATATTATTGACAGATTATGCGGAAGACATGATTCTAAAAGTGACGGTCTAAATCATAAGATCCGTAATCAAGTAAATAAAGTTAGGCGTTTTATTCATGCAAAGATTATTATGTTGTCTATATCACTATCGGAAGATAGTTTGAATTGGCTATGGAGGTGGACACCATGAATAAAAACATTGACGCATTGTTATAGGTGACGATATGTTGGATCAGGACATAAAGTGAATTGATTTGGATTAATAATTCTGTCTCGGTAAATCGATTCACTTTAGACAATCATATGTGTTGTATCTTAATCTTGAGATGAATAGTGGGCCCGTTGCCCTAACTTATGTCTTTTGATGTACCAAAGAGTAACATTTACATTTTATGTTGGTACACATGTCGGTACATTGGAGGCATGACTCTTGTAGCGTAGACCTATTATTCATAGATATGGAATTCATAGCTCCTCTTTAGGAGTAGTTGATATCCTCTTATATATGTTATACTGTAATTAAAAAACTAAAATGCTCAGCTATTTGGATACATAGGTGTAACCAAATGGTATACCATCTTTGGATGATAAGTTTTCCGATGGTGAGATAATAGAACACAAGATAAAAATAATTGGAAAGGAAAGACAGAATTTATCCTTAAGCCGATTATAGATAATCCTATGGGGATACGATACATTATGATTTGTCATAGAGACTTAGCTATATGGGCTTCGTAATTCTATATAGTTCGAGAGTGCATCTTTGAGCTTTTAGTGGAGTAGTGTTGGAGTTGATAATTATGAAATGTATATCTAGGAATATTAGGTTTCATAATTATCAAGAGCTTGAACTATATAGGTCCATCAAATCCCCTTTGCTAGCTCATAATACTACTGGAAACTTGAGATTACACAACCTTTTTTTAACGACCTTTTTTTCAAAACTTGTCGTGGTAAGGAGAGGTAAAGATGTGGAGAGTATGCCTAAAAATACAAAAACCGTCGTGTTAGAGATGCGAAACCTTTCATGATGGTTTTTAGTAAAAACCGTTGTGATAGGTTAATTTGGACGGAGGACTAAAAATTTCAAATAAGGAACCTTTTACGACGGTTTTTATAAAAACCATCGTGAAAGGTTCTGCATCTTAACGCGTGCTTAAATTTGGGTGGGGGACTAAAAATTTCGAATAGGTAGACCTTTCACAACGGTTTTTATAAAAACCATAGTGAAAAGTAGCATTAGGGAGGGGATTAAAAATTTCGAATATCGGGACCTTTCACGACGGTTTTTATAAAAACCATCGTGAAAGGTTCTACATCTTGACGTGTGCTTAAATTTAAACGGGGGACTAAAAATTTTAAATATGTAGACCTTTCACGACGATTTTTATAAAAACTGTTGTGAAAGGTTCTGTATCTTGGCGTGTACTTAAATTTGGGCAAGGGACTAAAATTTAGAATATGTGAACCTTTCATGACGGTTTTTATAAAAACCCTCGTGAAAGGTAAAATTTTGACCTTTTATAATGATTTTTATGAAAACCATCATAAAAGGTTCTGCATCTTGACACGTGCTTAAATTTGGACGATGACTACAAATTTTGAATATGCGGACCTTTCACGATGGTTTTATAAAAACTGTCGTGAAATGTTCCACATCATCGGATATGCTTTAATTTGGCGGGAGACTAAAAATTTAGAATATGCAAACCTTTCAAGATGGTTTTTATAAAAACCACTGTGAAAGATTTTGCATCTTTAAAATTTGGATGGGGGACTAAAAATTTCAAATATGTGGAACCTTTCTCGACGGTTTTTAAAAAAATCATCGTAAAAGATTCCACCTTACATTTTACGGTGATTTTTATAAAAACCATCGTGAAAGGTTTCGTATATTCAAAATTTTAGTCCCTCACCCAAATTTAAGCACACGCCAATGCCACGGCCTTCTCTATTTATTCAAAATTTCTCTAACTCAAATCCTCTCTAACTCTCAAAACCGTTTTTTTCTCCCCCTTCTCTTTCTAACTCCTCCCCCCCACAACCCAGCAACTAACGAACCTAGCCACCTATGACATTTCATGGACTTTGACATTTTTCTATCACTCTCTCCACCACCCCACGATCGTTTGACCAAACCCCCAACAAACTCGGCACCGTTCATTGTCGTTGGTCCTTGTCCCTTGACATTCCACTGACTCCACTGTCGTTTGACTCCTCCCTTGACGTTCTTCCAACTCCACCGTTGTTGGTAAATTTCAAGCCATTAGTTTTAGTTTTAGTGTTATTGTTAGTTCTAAACTTAGTATTATTTGGTTATTTTAGTGTTATTTAGCTTTAGTTTTAGTTTTAATATTAGTTAAATTACTTTGTTATTTGCCATTTAGTATGTGCTACTTGTATTTGGTGTTTGAAATAACTTTGAACAACATTTAGCATTTTGGTGTGAGAATATGTTACTTTCTATGGGTTTGTGATGCCTAAGTATTATTGTGATGCCCACTACATGTTTGATGAAAAGCTTATATGACTGTGTGTTTGTGTTTGTGTTTATGTTTTTGTTAATTAGTTTTATTTTCAATATTTTCGTTCATTCTATTTATTTTTGTTATCGTTTTTTACCTCACACATGACAACATAGAGTTAGACACCAAGAATCCATCAACTTTTGTGCAAGTATGAAAAGAGTACATGACATTACAATGTAAATATACATATATATATGATTTTGTAAAAATTTTATAGTTCAATGTAATTATGTGATTATTGATGGTGAAAATACATGACTATTCATATTGTGGGAAACCAAAAATTCTAGTTATTTTTTTAGCTTCAAACCAACTTTTTCACAACGGTTTTTATGAAAACTGTCGTGAAACAAAAGCCTTACATGACGGTTTTCATGTAAGCTTATCGTTTCACGACGGTTTTTAGTGAAAACCATTATGGTAGCATCATCTTAAGATCTTAGAACCCCGCCAAACTAAGGATTTCACGATAGTAAAAAACTGTACTATTGACAAGTGAGGACAACGTAATTAGTTGTAAGTCCCTCCACCCCAACTATAGGTTGAGGATTCAAGTCACGCTTTACCCCACTCAACAATTGTGGCATTCCTCCTCTCTTTGTATTAAAAAAAAAAAAAAAAAAAAAAAAAAAAAAAAAAAAAAACCTATACTATTGTAATAACAAGACTAGACTAGTTTGTGCGTGTAGGCTTGGTCTTCGCAATAATTGCACGCCTTCTCTAATATAATACTGAGTCCTCAAGTTTAGATTCCCTTTACCTCTAAATTTTTCGAAGAAAAAAAGAAAAACAACTAATTGTGCACTGTTTATTTATTTATATAGGAATATAACAAACACAAAAATTGTTAATCACCAAAATGTTTACCAAGTGCATTATCAACGAAAAGTGACCAATTTTTTTTTTAAGGAGAAACTGCCAATTTTATATATCAAGTAAAATATGAATTTTCTATTTGATTAATCATCTTAACGATCACTAATAAAATATAATATTTCAGTTCTTATCATGCCGAAAGCTCAATAAATAATTAGATATTCTTACATTTTTATATTAGATTTCAAACTTTCCGAGTTTTTTTTTTTTTTTTTTTTGGGAAATCTTTAGGGGCTAGCTCAGAATTTTGCACTAGTTGTTTCTGCAATCGAGCACTATTTCCCATGTCGGCCAAAGGGCCAGGGGATTTGTTTTGGTGCCAAGAAACTACTCAAAAACAAAAACAGTTTCTTTTTCAGAGCCGCATTATGACCATAGAGAGCCAGTCCTCCAAACCCCATGTTCAGAATTTTATCCTTTTTCCATAAAAAGGCAATTTTGTTATGCTAAACGACTCAGCCCTTAAAAGCAAGACACTGAAAGAAGAATCTTCCCCCCTTCAATGCACTATAATGTCTTAACCGGAAGGGATGGAAAGAAATATATACATATATATACATATAATATATTCTCTTAACAAAAAAAAAAAGGGGAAAACGATTGGTCTGGCAAGGAATCTCACACAATCTCTAATTGATATTGGTGAGTATTTCCAATTTAATTTTTCCTTTTCTTTGAAAAGGAAAAGGGTTTTGGAAAATTTTAACATGTGACTTTTCGGGAGCAATCATATCTAACCCTATAAAGTTATAACATGTTATTTATTATACCAGGATCTATAGTTTTATAGGGGACGGGATTATAATCTATAAGTATAAGCATGTGAAGGATTTTTCGCTTTTTAGTTTGGGAGAGGATAGGAAACTTAAGGTTTAGGGGGGAGGGCCAAGTATGGGTCTCAATAACTCCACTTCTACCAAACAAAAGACCCATATTTTTTGCCAAGTGGGGCCATAAGAACTTTCACCATTTTCAGTTTCAAAATATAGCAAGGCACCTGGTTTTGGGAGCATTTTCCTTGGGTTTCTGTTTCATCTGTCAAGTGCCAACCACATTGAATGTGGGGTTTCAATTCTGTTTTGCCTTTACCTCTTCCATTGTTTGTTCTTCGTCCAATCAATGCAGACTACCACTGTTCTCTTTTCAAGTCTTTTACCTTGGTTCTAGCCTTCTAATTTTTGTTCTTTATCCACTTTGGTTCTCAAGTTTCAAAACATTATAAATTGCTCCGTGATTTATCAAAAAGTTACATGTTTGGCAATTATGTCACAAAAT
Organism: Artocarpus heterophyllus; assembly: GCA_025403435.1. Classification (NCBI taxonomy): domain Eukaryota; kingdom Viridiplantae; phylum Streptophyta; class Magnoliopsida; order Rosales; family Moraceae; genus Artocarpus; species Artocarpus heterophyllus. The sequence continues at coordinate 11,040,983 of CM046352.1, forward strand.
GTTAAAAGCTCAATAAAATCCAAGTGGCCCTCACATATCTCGTTGACAAAGGTATTTTAGACGAACCATAGCTATCAAATAAATTTAAGCCTCGCATGCCTTATTAGCAGAGGAGCTCATGCAGATAGCGCAATTTTTTTTTCCTTTTTCTTTCTTTTAATTCTAAATTAGTGGGTCGTAATTTGTTTGAAATATGCTTTATTAACTAGACATAACAAGTATCACATGGTTAATGCTTTTAAAATTTTTAACGATTTTGTTAAGGATGGGCCAAACATAAAAATTTTTGATATATCGAAACACGTCTTTGATATTATTTGATGATCAAAACGGGACAAAGTGTATCATTTGAGAACCAAAATTGAAATCAACTCTCACACTTGGAGTAAAAATGTTAAACATCCCAATTAAGAAAGGGTGAGCACCACCATTCCCGCAACAGGGTGTTAGGGTTGTTAGGCCTATCATAGTATTGTTCCACGGGGTGAGTAAATGTCTTTGTTTTTATGTGAAATGTGTAAGAAAAAAAATGCATTGAAGATTGTAACTAAAAAATATATATATTTATAATAAAGTGCGTTAAATATTATAAGTAATAAACTAGAAAACTTGCTCAGAACTTAATAATAAAAATGGAAAGAGCTTAGTTAATGAAAAAACTGGTTGAAGCGCGAAGATAGCTGTCCTTGAAACCGATTTCGCCCCCTTGGGGTAATATATTAGATGCAACAAGGTGGTAGAGGCTGGTCTTCAAAATTCAACAACTGATAAGTGGCTGCTAAAAGTGCACTCTGAATTAGTAAGTTGAGGCAAACTATTTAAAGCACCCAACTGGAGGTTTTGAAATTGAACAATGCAAATGAAAGATTTTTTTTTTTTTTTTTAGAGGATGGAGAGAAGAAGCTATATCGAGGGAATAACCAGTACTCCTATGTATAGTGCCTCTAACATTGAATATGAAAAATGTAATTAAAACCAAAAACCAACGGATAGTGCATTTAGGGTCCGTTTGTTTCGATACTCGAATCACGGTTTGAATCATTTTGCTACAGTATTTTCTCTTACAAAAATTTAAATATTTATTCAAATACTCGAACAAAACGGACCTTTAGTTTCAATAAAAATATAAAAGGTTTATATATGTGTGTGTTGAATTCCGAAAGCTCTCTAAAGTTTATATATATTAGACAAATAATAAAACCAAACAACTCATATTTGACCAATAAAAGCACTTTATAAGCTTTCAATTTGGAAATAATCATTGCACCATTAACGTATAAAAACTCGTAAATAAATTTGGATTAAAAGAAAATTATTTTGAGCCGTAAACTAAAATTAAGTTCCTTCAATATGCTAAGACAATTTTTAAAATTGTATTTGATTGTATATGATAGTATGTTTTCTAACACAAATGTTCTTTTAATAAAATATTATTTATATAAATAAATATTTAAATTTAATTTTTAAAAACTAATTATTAATATACTAATAATTTTTTTTTTTTATTATCAACAAACAAAAAGGAATTCCTCTGCCTCTTCCTCTGCTCCAGCGACGGCCCACGCGGCGACGGCCTCTGACTACTTCCCTCAACGGGATGGGGCTGGCTGGTAGGGCCTCACGGAGACTGACAATGTTGGGTGGCAAGGCCTCGCGGAGATCGACGACGATAGGTGGTAGGCCTGAGCCATGAGATCTACTGGGGTTGAGGGTCGATTCGCCAGCGAGGGGTTGAGCAACAAAGGTGATCGTCGGAGGTTGCCGGAGAGAGGATGGGATGGGAGGAGGGCTCGGAGGATCGTGGGTCGTCAAGTTCGCTGGTTATGGGTTGGGTTGGGGGTCGGTGGCTGTGGGTGAGTTCCCCAGAGAGAGAACTAAGTGGATGGAGGAGGAGGAGGAGGAGGAGGAGGAGGAGGAGGAGGGGAGGGTGGAGGTGGTGGCTGCCATTGGTCGTGGGCTGCTGGGTTGGTCAGGAAAGAAAGAAAACAAAAATGAAAACTAGTTTTTTTTTTTTTTTCAAAATCTAGGAAAAAAGTGGGGTTTTTGAAAAATGTTTTCATTTTTTTTTTCCCACAAAATTTTAATCAAACACCTTTTAGAATCTATTTTTATTTTTTTTTGTTTTTAAAAATTATAAAAAACTTTTCAAAAAAGAACCAAACGAGACCTAAATTTCTAACAGACCGTGTGACCGCAAAAACCTCCGAGATATACAAAGCTAAGCCAAAATTTGATTTTGGCTCATTGCCCTATGACTGTAATTATAGCCCATAAAACAGAATAGGTCGACAAGTCAAAGGCCGAGGCCACTGAAAATTTCACAGTTCAGTAGCCCAATAATTAACCCGAGTAACCCATCAGATTATCAGACCATGTTGTCCAAGTTTTTGACACTTCAAAAGTTCATTTTTTGATAAAAATTGATTTTAATAAAAATTTAAACCAATTTTTTTTTCAAAATATTTTTTTAATCACTCCAGAGAACCTTTCGCAGACCTTTTATATATTTTTCAAAACTACTGACTTCAAAGTTTGTGTTCCTTGAGTCATATTTAAAACAGGATTTAAATAACTAATAGGACACTAATAATGATATCTCTACTTGAGTGGACTAGCCTTAAGCTCTTATCCATCTTCGACTTTTATGTTCCAAGTGTACAGTGATATAATTTTGAAATTTTTACCTCAAAAAGTATGCAAAAACATTTCTAAAAGCTCTCAAAACAATACCAAATAGGGCCAATTAATGTATCAACTAACTATAGTCCTACACTTTCTTTAGTAAACCAAACACATCCACGATACCCTTTTCTTTTCAACCTCAACAAAGCCTTCTTGGCAAACCTCAACGAAAACTATTACATAACAAATAGCCTTAGAAAACTATTGGAAAATACAAACAGCACAACAGAATTAAAAAATTTTATGTGTCAAGACACTAACTTATGATGTCATGAATAATAAAGTGATACATAAGTATTTCATACATCCTGTGGATCGGAAAGCACACGTCTAGCTAAACTATTGAATCTCCACAAAGGATGTTTAATAGTATTCTCCTTCATAAAAATGTCGTATGAGTGTAAAAAAACTTGACAGAACATCTGCTCTGTGTTTCTCCTTCCAATCACTATAATGCACAAGAACCAAAAATCACTAAAGGGGAGCAATTGGGGATCTTTTTCTAAGATTTTGCATGTAGACAATGTAAGAATAAATGAAAACCTAAGATCTCAATTTACAAAAGTAATAGGAGGAATTCATTTCAAACTAGAAAACATAGAAAACTTATCTCTCAAGTTTAACTAATACATGCCCACCACAGGTAGATTTCCTATGGTCCACGTTACCTACAAGGAAGTTTTCCTATTAGTGTGCATCATCCATATTGTATGTGTAATTCAAAATTTGTATTAGGATCGGTGTCCTAAGGAACAAATATTTATTTGTAATTAAAAATATTTTAGATTAAATAAATAAATAAATAATAATACGAATATTTCTTGTGTTAGAAATGATCCTCATATTGCTTTTATTCTAATGATCAAGCACTTACACAAACATGTGATCCGTGACTATTTTAACTAAATCTTAGTATTAGATATATATAGAGTTCATATGTGGTATAGATACGATTCTAAGATTAATAGTCTAGAGCATATAGTCAGTCTATGTATTTAGCTAGGCACTTTATACATGACAAGAATATAATGGGGATCTACGTCGAATTAGGGAGGTTGTTTATCTAGGCTGTTAGAGCGAGTTGACTCCATGCTGACACATTAGAGTGGTAGACCAGCGGTAGTTGCATACTCGATTGGACCTAAAGTGTAATTGATTTAATAATAATTCTATTCAACTTAAATCAATTATTATATCAATTCACTTTGATAATCATCTATGTGTGATCTTAATCCTAAAGTGGATTTATAACTCTGTGTTTGTAGCTTGTATCTTTTGATCTGCCAAAGGCAGAAGTTTCAATGGTTGAAAGCTCCATTGTCGATATGTTAGAATTGCAACCTATATTTGATGAGAGCATAATCCATCGACACGAAATTCATAGCTCTCTAACAAAAAGTTAATGTTATCCTCCCAAAGGTATTGGGAAAATTGGAAAAGAATAAGGCCTTGGTCATCTGGACATATATAGTATCCAGATGCTTTTCCATTTGTATTTGTTATAAATGAAAATTTTCAAATAAATAAAATAATGAAACTTTGAGATAAAATAATCTGAAAGTAAGACGGAACTAAGTCCTCCATTCAATTACAGATAATCTATAGAGATACACATATGTATGAGAAGTCATGGACAAGACTGATATTTGAAGTCTCGTAATATGGTACATTATCAAAAGTGTGGCTTTGGGTCTATAGTGGAGTGACTCCAAAGCTGATAATTAAACGGATAATTAATCAAGGATTAATTCATCTATTCTTATTAGAGCTTGATAAATATATGTCTATTGGGTCCTAATGCTAGCTCACTAATTCTTTGAAAAGCTATGTAGATGTGGTTTGCCACAAGTAATATAGAAGATTATACCAAACATGTTACTAGACCTGTTTATGTACACATTGTGGCTAAGCACAGTCCAATTAGACTATAGTCACCAACTTTAGTATTTTTGGATAATTAATATTTTAATTAATTTTTAAAAAATATTTATTCAAATTAATTATTGGTATTTAGAATAATTAATTATTTATATTTGAATAATTAATTTAAATCCTAATTATACTTAAATTTGAATAAAGAATTAATGTACAAAATTATTTAAATTAGAAAATTATTTTAAATAATAGAATTCTAATTTAAATGGAATTGTTTGAGTTAAAATTATCTTAGATGATGCAGATAATCACAAAACTCTTGTCGCGTGTGGTTTGCGTTCGTAAGTGCACGGGTCGCTACAATTTTTTTTCTAAATTCTTGTTAATTACCATAATTAAAATAACTCAATTTTATCTATGCAAACAAATATTAGAGGTGACAATTAAAATTCTAAAATAATAGGAGCAAATAAAATAAACATAAATTTTGAAGATAGATTGATGGTAGTTGTAAACTCTATTGGTGGTAAGTCTAGGGGTCACTTCACTTTATTATTCTTATGTTTATCCTATTAGCAATTGTTAATTAGTTTCATTCAATTCATTAATCAAGGCTCTAATCTCATCTCATTACCTCTCCTGAGCATCAAATGGGACAATATGCATAAACATTTAAAACAATATCCTTATTCACTAAAATATATATACACTTATTAAGTTCAAGCCTCACAAGTGATTACCCATGTATTACCAACCTCCCAAACACAATACTACTTAGGCTATATTACTCAAATCTAATATATGAAATTCCCTCTCTCAAGCATCAATTCCACATATCTAAATCATCCAATTTAGTGATCAAGTAAATCGGAAGCATTAAGTGTAGAGCACATAAATGAATTAACATGAAATTTCCTTAGCAATAAACCAAATATTCAAAACATAGCACAAGTAAAGCTACATCAAACCCCTAGAATAAAATATTTAATGCATCATAGAGAACATAAGCAACGTAAATAAACACACATTTGAAGTCATTGTTCAACACAAAATCAAAATAAATAATAAGAGAAATGGGAAGAAATGAAACAGATTAGTGAAATCTAGCTCTAAGGGTCTTTAAATATTCCACCAATCTCCAATATCCTTCAAGATTTCTTGATTTTGTGCCTCTCAAGCTTCAACAAAAATGGATTTCTTCACCAAAAAACCAAGAACCTCCATAAGTGTGGGTTTCTAATCCCCTCACAAAACCCAAAGACTCCCCTTTTCTAGGTACTCTTTTTGAGAACTGTGACTGCCAAATCAAATATGACATGCGCTTTGACATTGTAGTAGAAGGTTCCACGTAGCAACCCCAAAAAACAAAGCTAGGAGTGCTAGGTATTTTCCTATGGCACTACAACAGGAATTAAGGCGCTGCAGCACCAAAGCACTCTCACGTTGGGGCTGCAACGAGCCTTTGTGGCTCTGCAACACCTAGTCCTTGCCAGAAATGTGCTGAGTGCAGGAAATGGCATTGCAACACCCAGTTTCAGTCCTCTTTGTCTTCTCTTTACTCCAAAATTGGTCCTTAAAGCTATCAATGGCTTGTCTTCACCTCTAGAATATGAAAATAAAATAAAAACAACTAAATAGTAACATAGAAATAACAACAACATAAAAAACATAATTAAAAGCATAATTGACTAAATTTTCTTCAAACTTAAATAAACACAAAAACATGAAATAAAAACTACCAATTCACTTAAAGACCAACCAAATATATAAGCTGGGATAACTAAAAATCTTATTCTGTCAACCCTATATTGTGAGTGGCTGAAGTTTTTGAATTCCCTTACTGGTGGTGGCATATGCAACAGAGGATAAGCTTCCTCTGGGTGGCATGTAACAGTGCTAGGAGGAGATAGAAAATTCTCTTATGATCTTGATATACTTTTGACTTCTCCAACCCATTCTATAAATAGAGGCCTTCAGTCCTCATTTATTCTTAGATTGCCATAGTGCAAATTTCATATAGTAGAGCTTTCATCAATCTCTTTTAGTGTTCTCACTTCTTCAAGCACTATAGTAGTGGGAAGGAGAGAAGCTGTAATGGAGATTTGTTGAGTTATGCTGTACACATACAACAACTTACTACAACAATTGTATGATTTAGCGACGACAAAATTATTTTCCAGCGACGATATTGTCGTCGTTAAATCTGTGCAGAATACGATTTTTTGCTTGTGTAATAAACTTTTTAGAGACGATATTTGTCGTCGTTTATTCTATTTAGCGACGACTTAATCGTCACTGAATATTTGCAAAATTTTGTCGCTGAAATTCCGAAACACGCGCCATAAATTCGCAGTATTTGCATATTAAGCGACGATAAATGCCGTCGTTGAATCCTAATACGTTGTCGTTTTGGTAGGTATATATGTAGAGACGACATATGTCGTCACTAAAAGAGAATACATATTCCCAAAATCCAGCATTCTCCTCACCCGCTTCTGAGCTCAGAAAATTTCAGCCTCTTTATCTCGTCTGAGAAGGATTCGATCGTCTCTCCGTTTTCAACGCTCTCTCTCACCGAAAATTTTTTGAAACAACACTTTGCAACCCGTACGATCCCCACCGAAGCTAGACAGTGTCGTTGGCCGGATTGTTGCTGTTTTGCACGCCGGAGATTCGTTGTCGCCGCAGCAGGTAAGGGTTTTTCTTTTTTTTTTGTTCAACTTTCCTACCCTGATTTCCTCTGAGATTTGTCTGGGCAGTTTGAAAAACTTTTTGTCTGTCGACATTTGCGCTCTGAGATTTCCTTTGAGACTCTCTCTCTCTCTGTTTTTGACACCAATTTTTCCGAGAGTAACACCTTGCGACCCGTAGGAGCCCTGCCGGAGGTAGACAGTGTCTTTGACCAGATTGTTGATGTTTTCCACGCTGAATTTCAGCTGTCGCCGCACCTGGTAAGTTTTCTTTTTTTTTTGTTATACTTTCCACACTGATTCAATTGGAGCAATCTGTTTATATAAAATATGAGGTAGACTAACACCTTACTCACTTTTTCATTATTGGAAGCACCAATTTCAATTTCAATTTTCTTTTTTAGCGTCGTGCGCTATTTGAATTTTTATTGCAATTTATCTTTATCCAGAATTAACTTCAGCCAGAGTTATTGGATACAAACAGAAGCTGAGCGTCGTGTTTTGATGTTGTATTATTATTATTATTTGCCTTCTGTTGCTGCGTATTTGTGACTGCCATTTTGATTTTATATTACCGCTTTTCAAAAATTTTGGTTGGCTTGTGCAATTTGGTTCCCTTATGTCTTCATAAAACAAGTAATCTTCTCTCGGTTTGTGCGTGCAGAAAGAATCGCCACTTGGGTTGCCTACGGAGTCCGCTCATCCTGGTAGATGTTTCAACTTAAAGTGCTTGAATTTTTCTTTCCCTTTTCTTCATTAGTACATGAATTATATTCTTAGTTACTTTATTGGAGCATATCATAAATTAATGCTGCCTTTGTGATGGTTAATCGACTTTTAGGTTTAAACTATTGGGTCATCTTGTTCAATAATGACAGTTAACAAGTATAAATTATGCACATCTTCGAGCATCTCTGATGTGAATTTTAGGTTTCTCATCTGAGATCTGAACCAAAATTTTTCACAACGTCTCCTTTTTTTATAGCATTATAGATTCGTCATTTTGAAACTTACTCACTGCTGAATTTTTCTTGTTATTACCAAAGTTTATGGTGGTTTTTCCAATTCTACCTTAATGCTCAGTTTTTCTATGAGGCACTAGTTTAACGAGAATGGCCCTTTTTATGACTTCTTTTGTCTATTAAAGTATCAAAATAAGATTCTTCTATCAATAAACTCCAAGAAAAGTTGATGCAATGGCCCAAAAAGTTGTGCCACAATTATTGAATTGAGCAAGAAAAACAACCAAAAAAGTAAAGAAATTATTTTGGGATATTGTATATTGTATATCAATAAAATCCTAAAACTGAATTTCAACATGCATTCTTTCCTGCACTTATTTCTACTGGTTGAAGTTTGCATCTTTGGACCGTGGATGCTCAATGTGTGCTATGATTGCTTAACAGTTCTTTGTGTTTGACAATGCAGGTCGCCCTTACCAAGAGACAGTGTTTGTTGTTGTTGTTAGCTGGTTCTTTGTCACATTTCTTCTTCGATCACTTAGGTGAGGTAATTTTCTTTAGAAATTTGACATGTTATTATTTCTATCATTCTCATCGTGTGAAGTTTTTAACAGCATGAATTACAATTTGTTTAATCATCTAATTTTGATTGCCATGCCTTTTGCTTAGTTTGTATTATGTAATGCAATATTGTGTAACTATATTTGTTTAGTAGAAAATTTTCCATATTTATGAGTTATATTGCATTTGACAATAGGATTGAAAACATCGATATGACGATTGACAAGAGTTGGATTTTTAAAAATGATCACTTTTCTGATCGATACTGGAATGGTGCAATGGCATTTTTGGAAAGAGCAAAGAACTACATGAATGAGGATGGGTTTGTTAGTTGTCCATGCATTAATTGTTTGAATGTAACAATGCAAACATTACCAGTAGTTGAAGCTCATATAATTGACAAGGGATTTAGTCGAACATATACTACGTGGATATACCATGGAGAATCTTATAATGCGAACATTAATGGTTATGAAACACACGAACAATCTACTGATGAGATGCGAAATGTCTTAGATGATGTAGTGGGGGCCAACAATCATGTCGAACCAGAAGAGTCAAGTCCAACCGAAAAATACAATTCTGGGTAGTTTGAAAAACTTTTTGTTGAGCTTGAGGCAGAGTTGTATCCTGGATGCGAAAACTTTTCATCTCTTGATTTTTTAGTAAAATTGATGCATTTAAAGGTGCTTCATAGATGGACCAACAAATCTTTTGACTCTTTGCTAAAGCTTTTAAAGGAGGCATTACCAGGGGGGAATAATATTCCTGCTTCACATTATGAGGCGAAGATGAAGTTACGCAAGTTGGGTTTAGGTTACTAGACAATTCATGTGTGCAAGTACGATTGTGCTTTATTTTGGAAAGAATATGCTGATAGAAACACTTGCCCTATATGTGGTGAGAGTCGATGGGTGAATCCAAACACAAAGAGAAAAAGAGTGCCACATAAAGTATTACGCTATTTCCCTTTAAAGGATCGGTTGAAGCGTTTGTATGCGTCAAGACATACTGCAAGAGATATGAGATGGCATGGTTTTGGTCAATCTACGCAAGGCGTTTTGCAACATCCAGTAGATGGAGAGGCATGGAAGGCATTTGATCGTAGGTATCCTGATTTTGCTTCTGAAGTAAGAAATGTTCGTTTAGGTTTAGCGGCTGATGGGTTTAGTCCGTTTGGAAATATGAGTCAACCTTATAGTATGTGGCCAGTTATCTTCTCAACATATAATCTACCTCCATGGCTTTGTACAAAGGAACCATACTTGATGTTGACTTTGTTGATTCCGGGACCTAATGCTCCTGCAAAGGATATAGATGTGTTTTTGAGACCAATTGTAGATGAGTTGAAAGAGCTTTGGGAGCATGGATTGGGAATTCATGATGCCTACGCTAATGCATCATTCAGGATGCATGCTGCGTTGTTGTGGACTATCAATGATTTTCCTGCTCGAAGTAGTTCGTCTGGTTGGAGTGGCCAGGGATACAACGCATGTCCAACATGCAACATGCATACTCCTTCTAAGCGTTTAAGGAGTAAGATGTGTTATATAGGCCATCGACGATTCTTTCCAACTTCAAATATCATGAGGAGAAACAAACAATTTGATGGTACGGTTGAGAAAAGACCCCCGCCTCCACGCTTGTCTACAATTGAAATATTAAATCAGTTAGAACGTGTGCGACGTAGATTACCAGGCAAGCACATTGATTTTGGAGGCAAAAAACGTAGGCGAGAACCTAACGAGTTAAACTGGACGAAAAATAGTATATTTTTTGAATTGGAATATTGGTCAGATTTGTTGCTAAAACACAACTTAGATGTCATGCATATTGAGAAGAACGTCTGTGATAGCTTGTTGGGCACAATATTGAATATTGATGGGAAGTCAAAGGACACAGACAAAGCAAGAATGGATCTAGCTGACATGCAAATAAGGAATGAATTGCATCTTTACAAGGATGGGGATCGATGGATGAAACCTCATGCAGACTACACTTTAACTCCTGTAGAACGGAAACAATTTGGTTCCTTTATTAAATCCGTTAAGTTTCCTGATGGGTTTGCGGCAAATTTGAAAAAGAACGTTGATGCTGATGGTAAGATCACTGGACTTAAATCGCACGATTGTCATGTCATCATGCAACGTCTTTTGTCGGTCGGTATTCGTCCATTTCTGAAGAAAGAGATCACTAATACAATTACTGAACTTTGTTATTTTTTTCAACAAATTTGTTCTAGAACCCTAAAGATCTCTGATTTAGAGAAAGCTGAAGACGAAATTGTCATAATATTATGCAAGTTGGAAAGAATATTTCCGCCCGCATTTTTCGATATAATGGTTCACTTGGCTTTGCATTTGCCGGAAGAAGCCATGCAAGGGGGTCCTGTTCATACAAGGTGGATGTACCCTTTCGAGCGGTATATTGGGTCACTTAATTAGTATGTTAGAAATCGAACACGACCGGAAGGATCAATTGGAGAAGCTTATGTTGTAAAGGAGGCATTGACTTTTTGTTCACGTTACTTTCATGGTATCGAAACTAAATTCAATCGGCCTGAAAGGAACCTGCCTAATCATGATTCTGCTCCAAAGAAAACGATATCGGTCTTCCAATCACAATGTCGACCAATGGGAAAGATTGTAGCAACTCATTTAAATGAGCAATTAAGGAAGAAGGCCGAGTGGTATATTTTAAACAATTGCCAAGAGATCCGAAGATACATAGAGTAAGTTTAACTCTTTAATTATTCACTTTCTAGTATGTAGTATAACATAAATTTTATGAGACCCATTTCATGTATAGGGAACACATGCGTGAGCTTGAAATTACTGGTAGAAGAAACCTGAATAAGGTTCAGATTGATGAATTTTCGACGTGGTTTTACAAAAAGGTAAAAAAAACTTTTAATCTTTCTAGGCGAAAAATCATATTTAAAGATTTAGTAACAATAATAATTTTCTCATTATAGGTGTACCATTTACAGAAAAATCATTCACCGGAGGCGACTGAAGAATTGCTCGCCTTGGCGTCTAGTCCCAATGACACTGCACTAACATACTCTACTTGTGTGGTAAATGGGGTCAAGTATGTGTGCAACAATCGTGATGTTCAACGAAAAACACAAAACAGTGGGGTTTTTGTACCTGGTGTTGATGACAACATATATTACGGTCGGCTAAAAGATGTATTGGTACTTTGATATATGAATGATTGTTCGGTTGTGTTGTTTAAGTGTAAATGGTTTGACGCAGATCCAAGAAAGAAAAGAATCTTAAATAATAAAAACTTCACAAGTGTGTTTGTTAATGCCGAGGCTTATAAAGATGATCCCTTTATATTATCATCACAAGCAAAACAAGTGTTTTATCTTAAAGATCAACTTAATGGCTCTAATTGGAAAGTGGTCCAACAGTTTGGGCATCGACATGTGTGGAATCTTCCTGACATCGAACAAGAAGATTCTAGTTTAGTTGAGGTGCTACAAGATGATTATTCAAATTTTGAACTTGTAGTTGAGCTACCCAATTTGGAGTCAATAACATTTAGAAGAAATGATGTTGATCCTAATGTCGTTGAGAATGCAACATTAATCGAAGTGGGTCATGGAAATGATGGCATTGAGGTTGACCTTGAGATGGATGATACTTTACCGGAGTACGACGATGATACAAGCACAGAAAATGAAGATGAGGACGAGGATACCAGTTTTGAACAAACTGACAATGAGAGTACTAGTGATGACGAATAATGTACTTATAAATTTAACTTGTTTCCATTACTTCTAGTTCTCATTGAACTTCCTTTTTTTATATTAAGTTTTTTAATAAATAATGTCTAAGTAAGTTGTTTGCAATAGGTGATTAGAATGACTGGACCCGTTGCTACGTGTGTTGGATCTTCTGGAGGTGCAGAACCTTCACCAGGGCCAAGAAGACTTCCAGCAGATTGTGAGTTAAGTATGACTGAATACAATGTCTTCTATCAAATGTATTATAAATTTTATATAAAATCTAACACTCTTGCATTGCCTTGTTTTTTAGTTTTATTTTTCAGTACCGGCTGCCGCTAAGAAGGTTCGTGGACGCACAAAGAATAAGGAAGTCCACAAGATTGTTGGTGCTAGTAAAGGAAAACTTCCAGTATTCCTAGACATTGAAGGAAAGACATATAAAGGCTTAGGGGACAATGCAGCCCGCTTAAGTAATTGTATAGGTCAGGCGGTGCGATCCAAAATTCCTCCATATTATGATAGTTGGAAGAAGGTTCCCGCGGTATACAAGGATCAAATTTTACCTCAAACACGGGTAATATTATTTCATTTTTTATTTATAATATATAATTTTAACGACCTTGTATTAATTGTGATATTTATAATGAAATTATAGGATCTTTTTTATTTTGATTTGACTCCTATATCGACGGCATCAATAGATCGTAATGCACAAGACCGTTATAAGGAATGGAAAAATGACATTCATGAATATTTCAGACAATTAGGGGGGGGGGGCAAAAAATGTAGTTAACGTGAAGAAGTAATGTCCCGACAATGTACGAACACAAGTTGATTGGGAGGCTGCTTGTGATCGCTTCTGCAGCGAAGCTTTTCAGGTTTAAAATTATAAACTCCATTTCTCATGATTATTGCATATTTTGATATACCGTACTAATTTTAATTATTAATCTAAGTAACAGAAAAGGTCGGCGACAAATAAAAGAAAGAGAGCAAATGTAAAGCAACCAAGTCGTCATGGAACGCAATCATATGCTAATTTAAGATATCAAAAGGTAGTAAATAAAAATTTATTAAACTATGTTTCATTTTTTCTTTAAGATATGTATTGTTCTAACACAAGCCTATCCCTTCTGTAGAGAAATCCAGAAACTGGTGAGTTGCTTTTAATTTTGGAAAATTGGCGTCAATGTCATCAATATTCTGATGGCAGATGGGTTAATGACGCTGCAGAGGCTAGATATGTAATTCATATAACTTATTTAGTTTTAGTTATGAAATTTTAAGTTGGATTGTAATTTATTTTGTTAAATGGAATTTGCAGAAGGAAATGCTTCAGATGCATACTCAACAAACCCAAGCTGCTACTGTTGCTGCATCTGCTTCTACTTCTAGTTCGAGCGCATCTCAGACAACACATCTCATGAATGAAGAAGAGATTGCAGAGAATGTGCTTGGATCACATAGAGGGCATAGGAAAGGAGTGGGCCCGAGGATGAGAAAAGACATTCTTGTAGCAGCTACTCTTGAGGAGGCTCGTTCACAGTCACAAGTACCTCCACAGGTGCAACAATGGATGGAGGAACAATCTCGGTATAACACACAACAAACCCAATATCAAAATCAAATGGCTCAATATCAAAATCAAATGACAGCAATATTTAAGAGTCTACTGCCGGATTTAGATTTACCAATGCCTCCCCCTCCTCCACCACCCCCACCACCACCATCACCTCCACCTTTTATGTCTTCCTATCCACGTCACGAAGAAAACAATGATAATGATGGAGAAACCGACAATTTAGGAGACTAGTTTCTATTTTTATGATTCAGACTTGTTGACTTAATGTACATATAACCGTATTGTCTATATAGTTATATTTTATTTATATTAAACTTTTTTAGTTATTACAGTGTGACGAGAAAATATATCTGTGACTTGATAGTTATTTGCTTACAGGGTTTATTATGGCCAGGGATGAAATTTTAGGGATTCTGGCTAAAAAAAAAAAAAGATTTACAGCGACGACAATTTTATACAACGACGACAAATGCCGTCGCTGAATTTGTCGCTATAAACAAAGTACTAAAAGATAATTAGCGATGACTAATTACACAGCGACGACAAATGCCGTCGCTGAATTTGTTGCGATTAACCAAGTACTAAACAACGTCGTCGCTATAATTAGCGACGACTAAAATGTCGTCGTTAAATATTTTTAGTTACCATATGTTAGCGACGACATTTAGCCACAAAAATGTCATCGCTTAAAAAATTTAGAGACGACTTTTTTTATTTTAGCGACGACAAATGTCGTCTCTAAATGGTCTTCTTCTTGTGGTGTAATTAAAGGAAGAGAGATAACATTAAAATTCTAGAAGTTGAGATTTCCTTTAATCTGTCAGAAGTGTTGTTTTCGATCTTCAACAAGCGCGTTTGATTAGACGTCTATTTATGGTTTATAGTAATCTGAGTTAGATTTTGAGTAACTATATAAAAAATTTTAAAATTCTGCTACGTCATCGAATTAATTTTTCAACAAATTGTCCAATCAAATAACAAGAAATTGTAATTTTCTACATCATTCACGATTATATCTTTTCAAATAATTCTAATTTAAATTAAAAAGTATATCATCATAAAAATTATCTAATTTAGATAATTATGAATAATAATTATTCTCAATTCAAATACCACTAGGATTTAAATTAATTATTTGAATATAAATTTAAACAATTAATTATCTAAAATTCAATTAGGTCGTGGTGCATGTGTCCTTCAGGCCCTACTTGGCCCAAATTGTGTTTCCTTACGTATTAACCATAGTATTCAATCCTCACCCATTTTTTATATAAAGGTAGTAAGCTAGCTTTGGGACCTAATGGATATATATTCTCAGGCTCCTATAGTTACAAATAAAATAATCTCCAATTCTTTATTTATTAAATATCAACTTTGGTGTCATTCCAATATGGACCAAAAAGTTGTACCCTTGACAATAAATCATTTTTTACGAGACTTTGATTAGTCATATCTATAATCTGTTATATTAATTATGTGTATCCCGTAGGTTATCCATAGTCAACTTTGGGACTTTTGTTTATATCTTCCTGACTATTTTAGCCCAACATTCTATCATTTTTCTTCTTTAGAAAATTTTCATTTATCATAAATAAAACTAGAAATCATCCAGTTTTTTTATTAAATGTATCTAGATGACTAAAGTCTTTTTCTTTTTTCCAACTTCCCGAATAATGCTTTTGATAGGATAACATTAACTCTTGTCAAGGAACTATAAATTTCATATTTATAAATTATGCTCTCATTGAGTTTGTTCACTCGAACTTAGACGATATGTCTCTTGTATCTTTCAAGAATGTTGTGTAGTATTTTGTTATTAATGATTTTTCAAGATTCGCTTAGATCTATTTGCTCAAAACCAAGGATGAAATATTTCTACCTTTTGGGAGTTTAAAACCATGATCGATAAATAATTTGAATCTAAAGTCAAGAAGTTGTTAATTAACTAGGGTTATGTTGTTCAATATTGAGAGCTCATGGTATTCTTCAAAAGGTTTATGGTCTATAGACAACTCAATAGAATAAGAGAGCAAAAGGGAGGACAAGGAGGCGGAGGAGGAGAAGTCATATAGTTGAAATGGGTTAACCCTTATGGCTCACTCTCACACCCCCTCGCTTATTCACCATTTGCTTTCCAAACAAGAGTGTTTTTAATTTATAGGGTACTTACTCAAGTTTTGGCTCATGAAACCCCATTTGAAACACTCCACAAAAAGAAGCCAAAGGATGACTATCTATGTGCTTTTGAATGTGTCTTTTTTTCCCTTTCTGTGACTATACAACCAGGACAAGCTTGAGATTAAGTTTGTTGATTGTGTCCTATTTAGCCGCAGTAACCAACATGAAGGTGACTTGTATGTCAACAAAGAAACTGAATGGTATAACTCAACATGTTTGTTTTCAATGAAATGTCTTCTATTTTGCTAAATTTTTCTCCTTTCTTGTTCAGCCATTTGTTCCTCCTCTTGATCATGCTTAACAATCTTCATTTTTTCCCAGCAATTTTCCCACTCGTCATTTATGTCTTCTTCACTAGTTCATGATTCTTTTACTCCCAACAAACCCCCCTACCCCACCTTCTTCTTTTTCTACCACTATCCCAAGCTCCTCTACACCTTCTTTTGTATTTGTTTCCTCAATCTCCAAGTTATTCATATTCATTTATCCAAAGTTCCCTAACACCTTATGCATTTATTTCTCATTGCTACCAATCCTCTCGTGCACATAGGGATAGAGATACTACCAATCCATGTGAAATTCCTAATGCTCATACTAATGGTATTCCTACTAGGAACCTGGGCATCGGATGAAACTATAGGTGCACACTATCACGACTAGAAATTTGAGATTATACTACCATCATTTAATGACCTTTTTTAAAAACCGTAGTGGTAAGGGAGAAAAAAAACGCGGAGAGTTCACCTGAGAAGACGAAAAACGTTGTGGTAGGAGGGAGGACTTTCGCGATGATTTTTTTAAAAAAACCATCATGGTAGATTACACTTTCCATGGAACACCACAAAGCCAGATTAGTGGCACAAAGTTTCCACCAAAGTCAAGATTTTTACTATTTTGAATCTTTTACTCTAGTTCTTAAACCCACTCATTGTTCTGACTTTGGCTTTTGTCTAGAGAGTGGAACTTGAGGCAACTGGATGTTCACAATACCTTTTGTCATGGGAATTTTACTAAAAAAAGCCTATATGAAATGCCCCTAGCTTATTAAATGCAGCTCATTCATTTTTGTCTTCAAACTATTGAAAGCTCTCTGTGGCTTGAAATAATCTTCATGGGCATGAAATACCAAAATCAACATCTATATTTTTCAGAGGGACTTTGTAGGTTATAAAGTTGATTTTTCAATGTTTGCTCTACTACTCCCTCTGAAATAGTGATTTTACCCGTCTATGTGAGTGATATTATAGTAACTGTAGTTGCTCATTCCTTGTTCAAAAGTTAATTAAATTTCTGATCAACTTAATCAGTAGTTTGCTCTTAAACATACATTTTGGGAATTGAAGTGCTTCACACCAACTATAGTCTTCACTTGTCTAATAATAACTATCTTCATGATCTTCTACATAAGAATGATACAATTGGCTGCAAGCATTACTCAACACTTATCTCTTCTGGCCTTATACTATCTTTTCAGGATGGACTAGTTCTTGATGATGCTAGCACTTATCAAAGTATGATTGGTGCACTCCAATATTGCATGCTGATCAGATCAGATATTAGCTTGGCAATAAATAAGGTCTATCAATTTATGCATTTAACATAAAATATGATATTTTATGTTACATAAAATTATTTGTTACATAAACAAATCAGTATTACATGGAAAATACCCCAAGTGTCTTAGACACTATTTGTTAAACTCCAGTCTAATTCCAAAAATTTTCTATCAGTCTTGAGAAACTAAAAATCATCTAACCAAATTTCATTAATTCATCCCAAAGAATTATGTAACTAGAGAAGGGGCCCATATGAATGTATATAGTTTAAACTCCGATAATTAACATTAATTTAATCAAGCTCCTAATTGAGTTAACATAATTATTGATTCTGATTTGTGTCACTATAAAATTAAAAATACACTCTTAAACTATACCCAGATTACAAGGAAGCTTTAAATGAAAATTTTAAACTTTCCTATTAAAATAAGGCTATTAGTTCCATTTAATCTCCCTAGTTACATCTTTGTCCATGAGCTTCATTTTTCATTAATTCTCTAATAGACGATTATATCTTTCATACAAATGAGATTATTTGATACATGCTTTTGATTTCATTTATCGAAGTACTAATTAAAACTAATGGCATTATTATTTTTCTCCAAGTATTGAATTAAAACTAATGGCATTATTATTTTCTTCTAAACAAATCCAAGTATTAAATTAAAACTAATGGCATTATTATTTTTTTTCTAAATAAAACCATGGATTCCATATCTGTGAAGTAATATTCTCAGTTATCCATGATATTGTATGCTCAGCTTACCGAGAATAATAAATATAAAATTGGTCTCACTTGCTTGAAAATCAAAACACACAATAATTGAAATATGAATATATTAGTCACTTTGGATTAAGATAAATTTCATAAATTGTTCACTAGTAATAGAATTTAACTCTTATATATATAGGAATTACACAAGAATTATAAGTCTATATATTGTGGCCGTGGTTCAATGTATTATAAGTACACTGGTGTCTCTATTAACAATAACCATTACCATGATCTATATAAGATCATTTCATCAATTTGAAATAGTTAGCTTTAGTTACCAATTGTGAACCTATTTTTTTCATTCTAAGTTCATTAAAATTATATCTTTAGTATATAAACTATTCATATATTGTGACTAATATAGAATTCCTTATGATATTTGCTCACAAATATAATGAGGAACAACAAATATTTAATTTATCAATAAAATGCAATGCTTTATTTTTCGTAACGTCATGAAAGGATAACATAAACCATGTTTTATAAGCACCAATCAAGACATCACTTTGGTGTCATTCCGACAGACTTCCTTGAATCTCATGCTTACTTTCTCATATTGAAGTTGCTTAGGTCAGTTGTCCAGATGACAGTAGGAGTAAAAGTGGCTATCATACCTTTCTTGATCCAAATCTTATCTCCCGACCTCCATCAAAATTAAAATTCAGATCCAATGTTGAATTTATCATGGCTTGGCCAAATGCAACTGCTGAAGTTGCCTAGGTTGAGTGTCTTAATCTGATCAGAGAACTTGATGTACCTTTATCACTATCGCCTTTGCTTTTCAGGGAAAACATTAGAGCTATCTATTTGACATCCGATTAGGCACTCTCGCACCAAGCATATAGAGATTTTCAACCATGATTGATTATTCGTTATACCCTGAGAAGACCAGTTAGTTGATGCAACGACAGAACTAATCAGCAGTTTCTTGGCTTAGGAAGCTAGCTCACTATCCTTACTAGACCAATGAGCATGAAGGGATGTTAAAACATAATATTTACATCTAGCTCCTTTGTATATTCCTAGTTATATGTTTCTTATTTGTTAGCCTTTGCACACTTGGTGTTTCTACTATTGACATGTGTACAAAGCTCACTATAGGGTTGTAATTGCATAGTTATTTATTTTAGAATTGCTCAGTAATACTTGAGCTTCCTGCCTCTCTATTCTCTCCAAAGTTCGTTTTCCTAATGTCAAACATTCAGTAAATATTATGACAATTACATATAATTTGAAGGTCCTAAGATTTCACTTACCCATTGAACAAAAAAGATCTCATTAGAGCAAGCGAAGTCGATAGCGTATGGTCCAATGGTTATATTTTGAGTACTAAGAAACGTGTCATGATGTTTCTTGTCGTGTGGTCCAATAGTTGTATTTTTTAGTACTAAAGGGACGTGTCATATCTATTGTCGTATAGTCCAATAGTTGTATTTTAAGTACTGAAGAACGTGTCATGTTTCTTGTATTGCTTCGTCGTTTTCGCGCCATCGATAGTACGTGTGTTTTGTCAGCACACATTTCATGCAAAGATCAACTGGCTGTACAACAGGACCGATTAGTTAAAAAAGAATAAAAGTAAAAGACAATTTAAAAAGGGTAAAAAAAAAAAAAGAATTTCTTCATAAGAAGCCACACAGAAAGCGGCGTGAATACAGGCTGTAAAGATACAAGAAAGAAAGAGAGAAGGTCCCCACCTATGTCAAGAAGGCAGAAACGGCCAAGAATTCCAAGATTCAAAGAGATAAAAATGTTTTACCCCTATCTATAGGGGGCTTTTAAGTAAATATAAATAAAATATGACCCAAGCAGTCAAAAAAAAATTGCTGTTGAAAATCAGACAAGGCTCCGCTATGGATGGCTCTTTAATCGAGCCCACACCACTTTTCCCACCGCCCACATTTGCTCATCGGCTCAAGCTTATCTGCTTTAGCCCTACGCCGACCATTTTGGTCATTCCACAATACAATATTACCTTTCTTTTTTTTTTTAATCTCTCTTTTTCATCAAAAGCCCATTATTCCTTTCTTAAACGGGAAAAATATGTTTGTTAGTCAAGATGCATTTGACAATATTGGTTCAAACTATTTTTTTTAAAATATTGTTATAGGGTGTTTAGAAGCATTAGTTTAAACCAATTAATTTAAAACATTGTAATGTATAAAAGCTTTACACTGTAGCTAACTTTTGTTTTATATTGCTTGAGTTTAAACCAATACTCTAAACACCTCATGTAACATATAAAAGTTTTATTCCATAACTTGTTTTTTTACATTGTAGAGTATAAAAGTTTTACACTGTTTGAGTTCAAACAAGTGGTTTAATCCAAGTTTTCCAAAACACCCTATCAGATAATCCTACAAATGGTCTTCAAACTTCCCAATTCCACCTTGACTCCTCACTTATAGATCATCTCCAGCTTAGCTTTAGTCTATGAGCTTCGTTTCAGCTTTAGTCATTTTTATCGGTCAAGTGTTGAGAAGAGATCAGGTTGCTAAGAATCTACAGATAGAACATAATACTAGTTTGGTCCCGTGTGATGCACGTATTAAGTTATGTTTTAATATATATAATGTAGAATACAAAATACATATAGGGAAAAAATAGAAGAAAAATATTACTTGGAGACTTAAAACAAATATATCATACAAATACCATGAAACATTTTAAACTAAATACAACTGATTTTGCTCTTAATTGTACTTAAGAGATCCAAAAAGAGTATGGACTGATGGTTCAAGTCAAAAAGTTACATTATCAAATTGAAGATTGCTTGTTTAAGTAATTTCTTATGCGTAGAGAGTTGGACCCAATACTGCAATGACGTTGTATTTGTAGTCATTAGTGTTACAATCTTTTTTCATAGCTTGTAATTGAAGTTTTTATAATGTAAATTATGAATAAAAGAATCAATAGAACAAAAAATTTACTTAAAGATTCAAAAAGGAAAGTTATAAAAATAATTGAATATGTGCATTTTTTTATTTTGAGCTACGATATTCACTTTTTAGGTCTAATTACCTAGAGATTTATAAAATATATAGTTTTGATCTTTTGTTTATTTAGAGACAAAGAATGATACGAGTACAGAATGTAGGGTTTTATAAGGAGCAAAGTAAAAAGAGAAACAATTAAATCTTTCTTTTTTTTTTGAAAAGGAACAAGAAAAAAAAGATTTGTACAGAAGGCACAATTTTTTCAAATATGTTTTTTTTAAGTTTTTTTAACAGCTTTTTTATCACTTTATTTTTTATAAACTCTCATGTGTGTCACTCTTATGTTAGATTCTCTTATATCACAATATAAGCAAGAATTGATCACAAACAAAGAGATTATTTTGGTGATAAAGTTGATATTAGAGCATAAGAGAAATCGATAAAGGTGAAACAAAAAGAAAATAAAGACAAACCAAAAAGGAAATATATGACTATATTTGGTTTAGGATTACAGTAAACAAATGGAGTCACAAATAAAGAAAGAAAAAGAAGTAAAATGCTAAAAAAAGAAGAAAGAGAAAGAAAAAGATGAAATACCGACAAAAAAAAGGGACCGAATATAAGAGATAGTTGTAGATAATTAGAGTTTAAATGAAAAAAAAATTGTAAATAGAGATTATGATAAAAATACCAAAATAGTAAAAAAAAAAAGATAATAAAGCCAAAAAAAGAAAGAAAAATAAAAACTAAATACCAAAAAATTAAGAAAATAGAACAATAAAACATCCGTTTGTAAGAGAAAACTGAAGATATAGTTTTTTTGTGAAAAAAAAAAAAAAAAAGAAAGATAAAGCACCACAATAATGAAGTTAAAAAGAGAAAAATTCAAAAAAGGTACTATGATCGAAAAAATAGAGCAGAAAAAAGACTAAAAAAGATTAATTGAAAGAAAAGAAAGGGAAAAAAAAAAAAAAGGAACACCAAAACTCTGCGTTTTGGACTACCAAAAATGAAATAGTACTTTATGTGCACTCTTTAAGGGTTGTTTGGCAGCGGTAAGAACCACTCAGTTCCCACCACAATCTCAGTTATAAACAGTGTAAAGCTCTCACATGCTACAGTAACAATAAAAAAATATGCTACAGTATAAAACTCTCACATGCTACAGTAAAAATGGTTTCCATCACTAGTTCCCACCACCCTTTCAAACACCCTATTAATTATATCCGAAGAGACACGAAAGATCTTGACGAAAATAACACTAGGGAACATCATTTATATTTTGTCCCTTTTCAGTATCCAACTAATAAAAGGGTCAAAAGGGTTTTGCATTTATTCTTTTCTTTTCTTGTTTTTTTAAAAGGGTTTGCATTTATGCCACACAACATTCAAAGGAGATATTGAAGCACGATTTACACGACCCCAATAATACTTGCCATCAGAGAGTTCTTATTTTATTTTTATTTTTTTTTTTTTGCCCATGTTAGCTGAATTTTATTTTTAGGAATATTCCCAGTGAAAAAGAATTTCATCATATGAAATGAAGGGCGCTTCAAAGAAAAAGACCGACAAGCAAGTCTTTGCGTCATGGTCCAAAAGACCCAACAGAGCCACATTTATTGATGTATAAATAAGTAGTTATGCTACCAATTATTATATAAGATCGCTGTCACAAAATTCCACATGACCGATGTATCAAATAATGAACACGTGTCCCCAAGATCATAGCAAACTACAAAGTAAAAAAAAAAGGGGACATAGAAATTGAAATAAGCCCTTGTAAGTGGTTGAAATATTATTCATAGAACAAGCTTGGTAGTCTATCCGTACGAGTAAACAAAACAAAATAAAATAAAATAATATAATATAACGTTTATTTACAAAGTAGATAGTGTGTTTTTTTAGGAAGATCAGCCTGTTGCTACCCTTAAATCTCATCAAAATTATTTTTTTTTTTTCACATCTGTCAGCTAAACGACAGTATATTTTTTTAGTTTTTGCTAAAGAAATTTTATTTTTTTTGTAGAAAATATATCTACAACTCATATGCTTTGTTTAGGAAAAACATTAAAATTTCTAAGTTTAATTTACTACAATATCAAGTTCTCGTATGTTACACTAAAAAAAAATTACTATAATATAAAATTTCATTTTTAAGCTTCAGTTGCAAGTTCTAACGGGTTTCCATGATACGGCAGACTTCAGTACTAATGATAATAATAGTTAATAATGATAATAATAATGTAACGTAGAAAGAGGGTTCCTTCTGAACAACCTTGTGAAGATGTGATTAAGCACAGAAAAAGGTTCAGAAATCACTGAATACGCTAATACCAATCACAGCCTAAAAGATTACAAATAACACGAAATAATTATCACAAAAAGTCACGTCCTGAAACAGAGAAAATTTCCTGTAACAGACATAATAAACAGAAAATTCATGAAAAAAAGAAAAAAAGAAAAAAAGAAAACTACTACCTTCAGGTGAAGGTCATACATCAGCCGCTAAACATTGAAAATAAACAAAGCCCTTTTGTTTTTCTTCTGCATTCCCTTTCATGGCGTCTTAAAACACTGAAAAATAAACAAGGTAACAAGGTCTATTATGTTACTGCATCATCTTCTTCACTTCTTGACATGAAAAACGGTGGAGTCTAATTGCCATAGAACTCAGAACAGCAATTGCGGATGAAAATGGCTTTCTGCTCACAACATGCAGTCAGTTCTTGCAGGCAACCTCCTGAAGAAATTGAGCGGCACGGCAGGGAGCTTGTGGCGGAATCTCGGATGTCTCAACACATAGAATCCAGTGAGAAGCGCCACCACTTGGAACGGGGTAACGTACAGGACAATGGCTGCAATCAGACAGAAGAGCACGAAAAGAGCAGTAGCTCTCGGGTCTCTCCAGCTCAACAGAGATTGCAGCCTCTCCCCTTGAGTGGCCAAGTCACCGACCACGGTCTGAATCCTCCCAGCAATACTCCTCAATCGATCATACCTCATCCTTACAATATCAGTGGGTCGGGAAGTTGGGAATGTGTCGAATTCCTCGTCGAGTTCATCAGGGTGTGCAGAATCTGCATGTGAGAGACAAGTGTCCATGTGGGGAGGGTGCCTTGGCCTCCATCTATAGTACCAAACACCAATCAAGAAAAGGTAGAGGAAAATTGTGGGTAATATGAGCTCTGGGTACATAACCAGTATTATGAACAAGATGTGAATCAGTACAGTTGTAATGGGGGTTTTCCAGTTGCAGATTTGATCAAACCATTTTCCCACTGCAATCAGCCCCCTTAAAACCCCCATAATCCTGAAAAAGTTAGCTTTGCTTCTCCTCATGCTCCACATGTGAGAGCCCACGTCCAGCATATATTCTACCACTTCTTTCCTCAATGGCGGCTCTGCCCTGCTCAGCCTCATCGACACGATTTGAGTGGCCTGGTGCCTCAAGCTATCAAGCTGGCTCACAGTTAATGGATGAAGATAGTGCATTTTGGGCAACAACGGTTGCGAATACAAGTGCATCATATTAAGCAAAGAAGAGCAAGTAAACCTCACAGCCAAATGAATTTCGCCCATTTTCTTCACCCCATTTGGATGGAGAACGAGCAGTGGATAAGAATGCGTGTAAACCCGATCAGTTTCAAGTGTGGAAAGACGAATCCTTACCTTCCCAATCCGCGAATCCCTTGCCCCTCCTCCACCCTTGTCTCCACCATGCAAATGACAGTTATCAAATACCCCAATGGTTATAACCGTGCAGGGATCAAAAACCTCCCAAGTATACTGCTCATTCCATTTTGGAGTAAAGCTATCAATGATAGTTCTTGTGCGGACCCACTTCTGCCCATATTTTGCCACACAATAAGCATCAGTTGTTCCTCTACCATCTTTTGTCTTCATCGGCATCAACCCCTGAGCTTTCAAAATGCCCACTTCAAGTACCCCAATGCTACTTTTCCAGAGCTGTTTTGCTGTGGGACGGAGGTCACTACTATAGTGCGTAGACTCATCGAGAACATGGTAACCACCTTCTAGGCAGATCCTCGTATGAATCCTGCTTGCAAACTTAATATCCTTCTTTTTCTCTCCTTCTATGATCACATGCTTTTCAAGATTAAACCACCTAGTATTTACAGGCTTGTGATCCAATCTCCGGTCCACGTACACCAGCGGAATTGCACACCTTCCCAGAACCTCTTCTTTGTTAGGTGCAATCCTGTCTTCCACACTTAATATTAGGGGCTCATCAAAAGGCTCTGCAGCAACAAACATCAAATCCTCATTCCACATGGGATTAATGCCCCTACTTTGAGAAATTCTAGTCCTCAAAGCCTGATTTCCCAGGATAGCCTTCACAAAGACTTCAGGATATCTACCCTTGTCAGTTGGTATCAAGTCCTGAGCTTCAATTATATTTACTCTTAAATACCAAAGCTTAGGAGATAGATATACCTTCGAGCGAATATTCGCAAGACCGTCAGTCCCACTGACTGCTGCTGCATCAGAATGCCATGCTTCAGGAAACGCTTCATCCGCTTGGGTGCCCATCCAAACAGCCAACATGAGCTCACCCTTAACTTTAGCCCCACTCCTCTCTTCCAATCTATACCACTGCGGCGCCAGAGGACTATCGGGGGGAACCCGTTTTGGGATCTCATTAAGGTCGAAAATAACACGACCGATGAAATCATCCTTCACAAGATCCTTGTCCTTCACAGTCACCTCAAGAATGGAAGCCTGGATCCGTTCTTTTGAGAACGCAAACACCCGGTTCCACTCAGGATTTGACTTCTTCTCAAAATGCGGAGTCGTACCCTTGTAGTTTCCAAGCCTCACTTCAACATAAGGGTCACAACTACCAGTAACATCCTTCCAAGGCAAATCCTTAGCCTTGACGACGCGGACATAGAGGTATTGCATTTGCTCAACGAGGTCATAGGTGCTCGTGAGCTTGTCTCCAGTAATCTTCCCGCCGCCGAGATGCGGGTTCGTCTCCTTCAAGGAGAAGTCTTCGAGTGGAGGTCTCTGCATCTTCTTCTTGCTTCAAAGTCACACCAGAGAAATACCCAGATAGCAAAACTTGATTTTGAACTCGAACGTTTGGTATATATTTTGAAAAAACAGGAACTAAATTTGAATTAATTCAAAGTTTCCAACTTCCCAGAAACCTAAAAAAATAAGGGAGAAAAAAAAAACAGAGTCAAGTAGCCGTTACCGTTGCATAGGGAAACCAAGTTACCTAAATATTCGGAAAAAATTTTCAAAAAACCAAAAAGAAGAAAAGCGGAAATACCTAGGACAAGCAACAATATGCAAGATGTGTCACTATATAAATACATTACACACACACATATTTTTTCACAAATGACAAAAGGAAAAAAATGTACGCAAAAATGCAAAAGGTGGTAAAGAAACTTAGATCGGTTAGACAAGAAGAGATTCATAGTGAGTATGAGAAATGACCTTGAGATAAACCACCTCCAGAGAAAGCCAAGCTTCAGATCTGAAAGTCACCACTACTGCAAAAAAAAAAAAAAAAAATGGCAATACATAAATAAATAAAATCACAAAATTAATAAGGCAGAAATTGAATAATCTGAGAAAACGAAGTAGAGAAAATAATTGCGAAAATAAAATAATAATATTAATAATAAAAGGCCAAAACAGGAAATATTTCATTTTCAAGAGAATCTATTATTTACGACCTCAGAAAGAAGCTTTTTTTTTTTTTGGACATATCCAGAACACAAAAAAAAAAAAAAAAGAAAAGGAGAAAACTTTCGTCACCAACAATCAATAATTCTTTCTAACTTTCAATTATATTCCTTTCCTTTTTTCTTATTTTCTCGTCAGCTTTCCCATGAACCAAACAGACGCTGATAAAATAAAAACAAATACCATTTTAACCATTATCTCAACAACGAAGAAAATGAAGGATACACAGAGAGAGAAAGAGACGATGAGTCTGACCTGAGTTCTTAAACCCTCGGAAAAACCCTAGCGAAGTCGGTGAAGCGAGACGCCAAGGCGGTGCAATGCATTGAAATTAACAAAAAAAAGGAAAACAAAAATAAAAACTTTCAGAAGCCGACGAACTCTTGAGAAGATTCAACAAAAACTGCCGAAACCCTTTTGTATTCTCTCTCTCTCTCTATAAAAAGAAAACGAGAAAAACCAAACGGAAAGGGGCTTGAAAGGAAAGATAAAGAGAGAAATAGACACCCAAAGAGATAAGGGTGAAGAAGAATGAAGCAGAGCTTAACAGAGGAAATGGAAACTGAGAGAAAAAAGAGGAGAGAGAAAGAGAAAGAGAGAGCTTTTGCTTTTGAGTGGGATCTGTTGAATCAGTGAGAGATATACAGAGAAGCTCTCTCTCTATATGGTCTTTTCCTTTTCGTTGCTTTTTGCTTTTTTATTTTTTTTTTACTTTCTCTCTCTCTCTTTTTTTTTTTTTTTTGGTTTCTTCTGTGTTTTGCAGAGGCAGTGGAGAAGTGGGCCCCGCGTCAAACATGTGTAGGACTGTGGTCGGACCTTGCACATGTGCGGTTACAATTTTTATTTATTTTTTTTGGGGCTTGACACTCTAAAATTGAATTTAATTGTATGCTTCGGAATAAATGTCATGTTAATTAATTTTGAAGGGCTAAATGTTTATTTATTTTGTCTTAAAAAAGGAAGTAATGCTTGTTCATATCGTCTTCCAAGAGTAATAGAGTATTTTTGTTTATTTTCATTTTTACTGTGGATTTGGAGAATTTTATAATAAGAGAAAAAATATATTAGTAATTGTGAGTCCTTAAACTACGGGTGAGTTTATTTTGTATTAATAGGAAAGAAAAATCTTAATATCAAAAGAAAATGGGAAAGAAAAAATAAACATTGATTTTCTTTCTCTTAATAATGTCTTTGCTTATAAAATTAATAATGAAAATTTTATAGCCTAACATAATAAAAAGAATAAGAAAGGAGTGTATCAATCCTTGCATCTTTTTAGTATTGATTTCCTAACAAAAGCATGAATCTTAAATTTAGTTTTACACCTAAAAATTTAATGATTATTTAACTATGTGAAATGATAATTTGATAATTACATTTATAAGGAAATTGGATTTTTTTTTCATTCTTTCATCAAATAACAAAACACTAAAAAAACGGATAGATGATTATCATTTCTATTATTTTATTTTCATTTCTAATTCTTTTATATCTCTTTATGGTTTAGTAATTCTACCTTAAATTTAGAGTGGCATTTTGTTCCATAAACCTTTTTTTTTTTGTTTTCCAAAACTACTCTATGAGCTTTTACTTTTAGAGGTTTTAGTCTTTTAACACTAAAATTAGTGGACCTTATTGAAATTTAATAAAGATTATTGTGTTACTTTCATATGATAACTTAAAATTTTATAGGAAAACTAGTACATAGAACATTTTATACTGAATGTTCTTAAGTAAAATTTAAGTTGTCACACAATAGACACATTAGTAACTCTCTTAAATTGCACAAAATCAATGACAAAGCTAAACACAGACGAAAGTGGTGGTCGACAACACGTCTCTTGAACACAGTGGTCGCCGTCGACTACCGCTGTTGAGCCCTCTCTACCTGCATCCCCCCACAACCCCCCTCCCCTCCCAATTCGTTGCCGACATCGAGCCCCTTGATTGTTTATGTAATAATTATATAAGATGGGTCTCAATGATAAGAACTTTTGGTGATCTTATTATGGCATGCTCCTTCTTTAAATATGATTTAATAAATGATTCAATGAATTTTTTTTATCAATTAACAAGGTTGTCCTTTCAAAGGAAATATGGTTTTCATTTTAACACTCCAAAAACATGAACCTAAAAAAATCACATTATAAACATATAGCTCGACCTATTATATTTTCTACAGCAAAATATGATTAATTTTTGTAAAACAAAAAAAGGAAAAAAATATATCAAATCAGATTTTTTTTCAATAAAAACATATACTAATAGTATATATTTTTATACTATTAGATTCGATTTAAATCATTTTACAAATACAATGGATATGAAAAACAAATACCTATTGAGTTTATTTTTTTAGTTTTCATACGAGAAATTGCCCTCATATTAACCTTCTCTTTTTTTTGGTGGAAATATGTGACGTTAATTACTCCATAATAGTAAAGAGAAACGATTGGTGCACAAGCATATTGATGATATCGAAAATGTCGTAGAAAAGAAGGGGTGACCAGTGGAGCTGAGATGTCTTTTCAGAGTGCCTTTGGATTCTTCTTTAGTTGGCTGGTATGGGTCCAGTTCAGGAGTTTGTTTGTCTTGGGCCATGTGGCTAAAAAAAGAACTTGCTTGGAAAATTTGAAACATGTTTGGTTCGAGTATTTAAATAAAGTATTTAAATAAAAATTTAAATTTTTATGAGAGAAAATACTGTAACAAAATAATTCAAACCGTGATTCAAACCGCAAAACAAACAGGCCCTTGAATTTTCCTCTACGGCCTAATTAACAGTTGGCAAGCATGGCCATAAGAGGAATGTAGTTTTTTTTTTATTCTATTTTTTGAAGACTAAAGACATAGGAATGTAGTTTGTTATTTGCCTAGTTGAACAAGTTATTGGGGTCAAAATAAATTTTGCTTGGATCATTTTCCTTATATATGATATATATAATAATGGATCAAGCTTGAGTTTAACTTTGGTTAAAATAATGCATGCACCTAATGCAACGTTTGTTTCAACAAGTTTCAATATATATGTAACACCCGTATTTTTAACGGGCATAATTTTGTAAAATTTAATGAATAAAATGTGACTATTTAAAATTACTAAGTTGTTTATGATCATTTAAAAAAAATACCATTTTAGTATTTTCTTACCAAGTCTTCCTAAGAAACATTCAAAACTTACCAACACTTACTTCTACCAATCTTGTCTCCCTAAATTATTGCTCAATTATATAGACTTCTTCTCATTTTGCTAAAGGTATCCGAAGGGGACATTGAATTATTTTCCGTCAATTCATAGAAGACATGGAGATATTTCTCAACCACCTAATTAATTATTTCCTTATCTTCTTCTATAATTCACTCCAATTATCCCCTCAATTATGTTGGCATTATTTGCTAAAAGTCTTCATGGGAGACAAGATGATATTTTCCTTTAAGACTCTTTTGTTTCTTCTTACAACTTTTCCCCGTAAACATCTCATTCCTCTTAAGCATTTTGATATCTTTTTATTTAACTATCACCACCTTCTTCTCTAGTTCTCATTCTCTCCCTTCTCACTTCAAATTTCTAACTAAAGACATAGAGCACAAAGCTCTCTTTGTGGCCAAGACAATTATAATTCCCAACGATGATCGAGGCGGTTTTAAAGTTAATTCAAGCTTGATTGATAACCCAAACTTTGGTGCTTTTCAAAGAAGTTTTGAGGTAGGTTTTCTTTAATCTAAACTTAGTTTTTAGTATGCATTTTCTCCATGTTTAATGCATAAAAATACTTTAATGGCACTAGTAGACGGGTTTACACATAACTCACTTATGAATGTGATTATACGTTGTGCTTTAGTTTTAATTGTCCTTATGCATGCCTTAGGGTCAAGGATGTGTGGAGCTAACGTTAATTGATTCCAGGATTAAAAGATTGTTGATAAGCTTGAAAGGTAGGGATTCTATTACTCATTTTTGTGAGGTTTTTATAGAATTAAAATTGATTGTTTTGCCGCAATATATATATATCTATGTTGAACTGATATTATATGAGTATCACATATGAAACTATGACATGGACTCGTCTTGTATTGTACGGCGAGGAACATAATGAATTGACATATGTTATAAATTGAGAAGCATGGTTAGGAAAACTGACTCTATTAATAATGATTTAATATAGAGAAATGGTGAGACATGAAGAGGGCGGCGGTTACGTCCTTGGGCATGAATACCCAAAAAGGTAAAATAGGGGGAAGGTGATGACGCTTCCTTGGGTTGAAAGTCCCAGAACACACTGTACAGGAATTGATTTGGTGAGGACTCGGGGCTTAATGTCCCCTCACCGGAACACCCTTGGAATGTTTATGGGGTGATCAAGTGCGCCCATTTGGGTTTCGATGAGTTGAGTGATACTCAATTTAACATGGATACCTAGGAACAATGATGATTGGTAATATTTGTATAAATGTGTAATTATGACACTTGGTAATGATTAACTACGGTATCCATAAGATGTGATCATAATAAACCTCATAATCTGGAATATGATGTAACCTACTAACCATGCAGTTTTTAATGTGGTAATGGATAAACCATAAGGTGAGTCATGATTTCCCTACTGGGCATGTCGATGCTCATCCCTATCATATCTTCATATCTCAGGTGGAACTCAGTGCAACATATTTGAAGAGGAATAAGCGAAAACAATCCTGCTGTTTTCGTGTTAGAAGACCCTGTTTAATTACAACTTATCTACAACATGTAAGAGTTGTATTATTTTTTTTTATGGCTGTGTTAAGTTATTTGGGAATTGTACGATGGTGATGATGACTGTAATTATATATATTTGGTGCTACACTAAAAACTGTGGTTTGTATTTAAAACGTTTATTTTTATTTTTCTTGTTGTTTAAAGACCCATGGGCATTGTTTAATTGATTTAAATAATATAAAATTTAAAATTATTTTTATTTATTTAAAACTGTTAACCCCCACATAGGGGTGTTACAGAATTTTTGGTATCAGAGCCTAGGTTCGATTAACCTAGGGGGTATAGCACCACCTTAAAAATTAATCTTTGGGAATGGTTTTAAAGTTAGGTGTTAATGTCATCATCATTTGGTACTGATCCTAGTTAAATTTTCGCAGCCAGTAGAAACTATGCCACCAAGACGTCAAATGCAATCGTCTGAGCTGTCACAACCGGTTGAACATGCTCAAGAAGTTGAGCAACCGGAACCGATGGAACAAGCTCAAGAAGATGAGCAACTACGACATGCAACACAATCCCCGCCAGCTGCACCAGAAGTAAATAATTTAGGACAAATTCTTCAAGCATTACAAAATGTGCAAAGACCTGTGGAGGTTCGTGATCCCGAACAACGACATCTAACTCTGTTGAAGGAGTTTATGAAGCAGAAACCACCCACATTTAGTGGAGAACCTAACCCGGTCATAGCAGAACAATGGCTAAAGGCAGTCAAAAAGAAGTTGGACACCTTGAGGATTCCACGGGAGTATTGGGTTAGCTTTTCAACATATATATTTGAGGGTAAAGCCGAAGAATGGTGGGATCTTCAGAAAGACGACTATGATGTGCCGAATCTTACATGGGAGCAGTTCGAAACCATTTTTCGCAACACCTATATTCCTCAGAGCCATAGGCAAGCAATGATGCGAGAATTTGAAAACCTGGTGCAGGGAGATACAACAGTTGCTGAATACCATGCTCGATTTATAGAATTGTCTCGCTACAATCCCGGGGCTGTATCGGATCCAATGGCGAGATGCGAAAAATTTAGAAATAACCTGAGGCCGAAAATCAGACAAATGATAGCTGCTGTTCCATCAACAGATTTTCTTGATCTTGTAGCTGCGGCACAGCGGGCAGAGACAGAACTAAATAACTCCTATGGAGAGTATAAGGGTTCTGGTGGGCGTCAAAGGAAAATAAGTAAGAAAGAGAAGTCACAAGGGCAAGTCATTCAGCATAGTGGAGTGACTATTGGTGGTGGATCTTCTGGCAGTGGTCGTTTCCAACCGTATGCTTGTCATAACTGTGGACAAGTGGGACATCTGAGGAGAAATTGCCCTAACCGCCCTACACAATCATCCTTTGCACCAAGGCCACAAGGAAGTCATTTTGGCTCCACTGTTTGGGGAGGGAGTCAAAATCGTGGAGCGCCTCAGCAAAACACTCCAGCTTCCCAAGTCTCAGTAACTCAACCTCGAGGGTTCCAGCCTCAGTACAACTATCAACAGCGGCCACAGGGTTCCAATTTTTATGCTAATCAGAACTTCCAACCGACTCCACAAGGCTCAGTGAATCAAAGGCCATATTTTTCTGGGAGAAATAATAATAAGGCTAGTAGTAGCCAAGGAAACCGAGGAAAAAGTGATAAAGGAAAAGCACCAGCACAAGCTTATGCAATTACGGCTACAACTGGACAAGGAAAACAGGCTGATCACTCAGTTGTAGACGGTATGATTCACGTGTCTCATTCTTGGGCTCATGTATTATTTGACACTGGTGCCACTCATTCATTTATATCTATGTTATTTGCTTCCGTACTACAATTAGAAACTGAGACATGTAGTTCATCATTAACCCTTAGTACACCAATGGGCGGGATAGCTGAAGTATCCATAATTTGTAAATCAGTGTGTATTGTTATAGGAGAACATAAACTATCGGCTGACCTATATGTAATAACTATGACAGAGTTTGATGTAATCTTAGGAATGGATTGGCTAACTAAATACCAGGCAATAGTAGATTGTCATAGGAAACGTGTCTCTTTATTCACCAAGAATGGACAAGTCATCGAATTTCAGGCAAAAACAGGAACAGTGACGCCAGCCCCGGTGCTAAAGGCTTGTATTGGAGGACGAAGGAATTTCACCAATCTTGGGACGATCTTTGCTTCAGATGGAGAACTAAAGAAGAGTGACCTATCCTCTCACACTCCTGTGGTGGATGAATTTTCAGATGTTTTTCCAGATGAATTGCCCGGACTTCCGCCTGATAGAGAAATTGAGTTTGTCATCGACTTAACTCAAGGAGCAGCGCCTGTTTCTATTGCCCCGTATCGAATGGCACCTGCTGAGAAAGTGGAATTGAGGAAGCAGTTGGACGAATTACTGGAAAAAGGATTTATTCGACCAAGTACATCACCTTGGGGAGCTCCAGTACTTTTTGTGAAGAAACATGACGGATCGTTGAGGCTCTGTGTCGATTATCGCCAGCTTAATCGATTGACTATCAAGAACAAGTACCCTCTACCCCGAATTGATGAGTTGTTCGATCAGTTAGGAGGATCTTGCTATTTCTCAAAGATTGACTTACGATCCGGATATCACCAACTGAAGATAAGAGAAGAGGACATTCCAAAGACAGCTTTTCGGACTCGCTACGGTCATTTTGAGTTTCTTGTCATGCCTTTCGGGTTAACTAATGCACCAGCGGCTTTCATGGACTTGATGAACCGTGTCTTTCGACCGTACTTAGATCAATTTATCATTGTTTTCATAGATGATATCTTGATCTATTCTAAAAACGAAGAAGAACATGCTGAGCATTTGAGGATCGCTCTACAAACGTTGAGAGAACATGGTCTTTATGCAAAAAGAGAAAAATGTGATTTTTGGATGACGAAGGTCAAGTTCCTTGGACACGTTGTCTCTGAAGAAGGCATCTCAGTGGACCCCTCCAAAATTGAAGCAGTGCTAAATTGGGAACGACCAAAGAACGTGTCAGAGATTCGAAGTTTCCTCGGACTAGCTGGATACTATCGACGCTTCGTAGAGAATTTTTCAAAGATTGCTTCTCCATTAACAAAACTCACAAGGAAGAATGTCAAGTTCGTGTGGGATGATAAATGTGAAGAAGCATTTGAGGAACTGAAACGAAGACTCACTAGTGCACCTGTGCTGATCATACCTAACAACGAGGAGCCTTACACAGTATACACTGATGCCTCAGGAAACGGTTTGGGTTGTGTGTTAATGCAGCATGGACGAGTAGTTGCCTACGCCTCACGCCAGTTGAAACCCCATGAGAGGAACTACCCCACACATGATCTTGAGTTAGCTGCTGTGGTTTTCGCACTTAAAATTTGGAGATGTTATCTATATGGCGCAAAGTTCGAGCTATATTCAGATCATCAAAGTCTGAAATATTTGTTTACTCAAAAGGATCTCAATCTAAGGCAACGAAGATGGACTGAGTACATGGTGGACTATGACTTTAGTATCCAATATCATCCTGGAAAAGCAAATGCCGTGGCAGATGCTCTAAGTCGTAAGAACAACGGACGTATAGCCAGTTTAGCATTGGAAGATTGGAGACGAGTCACTATCGCCGACTTCAACTTGCAATATTATGAAGATAACGAGAGAGCTTTCTTATTCAATGTGATAGCAACTCCTACGTTAATTCAGAAAGTAAAACAAGGACAATGGCACGATGAAGGATTACGTAGGGTTTGGAAACAAATACAAAATGGAGAACAACTGGATGGATGGCAGATTGAGCCAGAAGGATTTTTACTTTACAAAGGAAGATTAGTTGTTCCAGAGGATCCATATCTCAGGCATGCGGTGCTAGATGAGGCTCACCGTTCAAAGTTTGCTATTCATCCTGGAAGCACAAAAATGTATATGGATCTAAAACGACAATACTGGTGGCGAGGAATGAAACGAGATGTAGCAACCTTTGTCTCTAAGTGCATGACGTGCCAACAGGTTAAAGCGGAACATCAAAAGCCTGGAGGCGAGTTGAGGAGCTTACCTATTCCAGAATGGAAGTGGGATCATGTGACAATGGACTTTGTTACTGGATTTCCTAAGACTCAAATAGGGCATGACGCCGTTTGGGTAATTGTAGATCGTTTAACTAAGACAGCCCACTTCATCCCAATCAGAACTAATTATAGTATCTCAAAATTATGTCAATTGTACGTGGAAAAGGTAGTGACATTGCATGGAGTGCCAATGTCAATAGTTTCCGATAGAGATACACGTTTCACGTCGAAATTTTGGAGAGGATTGCAGAGGGCCTTGGGAACTCAATTGAATTTTAGTACAGCTTTTCATCCTCAAACAGATGGACAATCTGAACGTGTCATTCAGATTCTCGAGGATATGCTTCGGGCTTGTGTGCTGGACTTTGGAACAAATTGGGCTGCACAGCTGCCATATGTTGAATTCGCATATAACAACAGTTACCAAGCAAGTATTAGAATGGCTCCATATGAGGCCTTATATGGTAGACCTTGTAGATCTCCATTGTGTTGGGCTGAAAAGGAAGAGCGTCTTGAACTTGGGCCTCAGTTTATCAGAGAAACAACGGACAAGATCCAGATTATTCGCGAACGTCTTCAGACAGCTCAAAGTCGACAAAAGAGTTATGCAGATAAGAGGAGGCGACCTTTAGAGTTCATGATCGGAGACTTTGTGTTCTTAAAAGTGAAACCAAAACGAGGTGTATCTCGATTTGGTGTTAAAGGAAAGTTAGCACCAAGGTATACAGGACCGTTTGAGATTGTGGAACGCATTGGAACGTTGGCATACCGTTTAGACCTACCACCACAATTGTCTCATGTACATAATGTGTTTCATGTATCGATGTTGAGAAAGTATGAACCCGACCCTTCACATGTGATCATGTGGACAGATGTGCCAATTCAAGGAGATACGAATTATGAAGAAATTCCAGTTCAAATACTGGATCATGAAATAAAATTATTACGTCGTCGTGGAATTCCTCTGGTGAAAGTGATGTGGCAACACCATGATGTGGAGGAAGCCACATGGGAACTTGAATCTGAAATGAGAGAAAAGTACCCACATTTGTTTTAACATTGTAATCAGTGTACGAAATTGCGAGGACGAAATTTTTATAGGAGGGGAGAGCTGTAACACCCGTATTTTTAACGGGCATAATTTTGTAAAATTTAATGAATAAAATGTGACTATTTAAAATTACTAAGTTGTTTATGATCATTTAAAAAAAATACCATTTTAGTATTTTCTTACCAAGTCTTCCTAAGAAACATTCAAAACTTACCAACACTTACTTCTACCAATCTTGTCTCCCTAAATTATTGCTCAATTATATAGACTTCTTCTCATTTTGCTAAAGGTATCCGAAGGGGACATTGAATTATTTTCCGTCAATTCATAGAAGACATGGAGATATTTCTCAACCACCTAATTAATTATTTCCTTATCTTCTTCTATAATTCACTCCAATTATCCCCTCAATTATGTTGGCATTATTTGCTAAAAGTCTTCATGGGAGACAAGATGATATTTTCCTTTAAGACTCTTTTGTTTCTTCTTACAACTTTTCCCCGTAAACATCTCATTCCTCTTAAGCATTTTGATATCTTTTTATTTAACTATCACCACCTTCTTCTCTAGTTCTCATTCTCTCCCTTCTCACTTCAAATTTCTAACTAAAGACATAGAGCACAAAGCTCTCTTTGTGGCCAAGACAATTATAATTCCCAACGATGATCGAGGCGGTTTTAAAGTTAATTCAAGCTTGATTGATAACCCAAACTTTGGTGCTTTTCAAAGAAGTTTTGAGGTAGGTTTTCTTTAATCTAAACTTAGTTTTTAGTATGCATTTTCTCCATGTTTAATGCATAAAAATACTTTAATGGCACTAGTAGACGGGTTTACACATAACTCACTTATGAATGTGATTATACGTTGTGCTTTAGTTTTAATTGTCCTTATGCATGCCTTAGGGTCAAGGATGTGTGGAGCTAACGTTAATTGATTCCAGGATTAAAAGATTGTTGATAAGCTTGAAAGGTAGGGATTCTATTACTCATTTTTGTGAGGTTTTTATAGAATTAAAATTGATTGTTTTGCCGCAATATATATATATCTATGTTGAACTGATATTATATGAGTATCACATATGAAACTATGACATGGACTCGTCTTGTATTGTACGGCGAGGAACATAATGAATTGACATATGTTATAAATTGAGAAGCATGGTTAGGAAAACTGACTCTATTAATAATGATTTAATATAGAGAAATGGTGAGACATGAAGAGGGCGGCGGTTACGTCCTTGGGCATGAATACCCAAAAAGGTAAAATAGGGGGAAGGTGATGACGCTTCCTTGGGTTGAAAGTCCCAGAACACACTGTACAGGAATTGATTTGGTGAGGACTCGGGGCTTAATGTCCCCTCACCGGAACACCCTTGGAATGTTTATGGGGTGATCAAGTGCGCCCATTTGGGTTTCGATGAGTTGAGTGATACTCAATTTAACATGGATACCTAGGAACAATGATGATTGGTAATATTTGTATAAATGTGTAATTATGACACTTGGTAATGATTAACTACGGTATCCATAAGATGTGATCATAATAAACCTCATAATCTGGAATATGATGTAACCTACTAACCATGCAGTTTTTAATGTGGTAATGGATAAACCATAAGGTGAGTCATGATTTCCCTACTGGGCATGTCGATGCTCATCCCTATCATATCTTCATATCTCAGGTGGAACTCAGTGCAACATATTTGAAGAGGAATAAGCGAAAACAATCCTGCTGTTTTCGTGTTAGAAGACCCTGTTTAATTACAACTTATCTACAACATGTAAGAGTTGTATTATTTTTTTTTATGGCTGTGTTAAGTTATTTGGGAATTGTACGATGGTGATGATGACTGTAATTATATATATTTGGTGCTACACTAAAAACTGTGGTTTGTATTTAAAACGTTTATTTTTATTTTTCTTGTTGTTTAAAGACCCATGGGCATTGTTTAATTGATTTAAATAATATAAAATTTAAAATTATTTTTATTTATTTAAAACTGTTAACCCCCACATAGGGGTGTTACAATATAGTAGTAGTAAAAATGAAGGTAGTATCGGGAAGTGGGCCATTGTTTTTATTGTTTATTGTTTATTTTTTGTTTGGTG
Source organism: Artocarpus heterophyllus (assembly GCA_025403435.1). Classification (NCBI taxonomy): domain Eukaryota; kingdom Viridiplantae; phylum Streptophyta; class Magnoliopsida; order Rosales; family Moraceae; genus Artocarpus; species Artocarpus heterophyllus. The sequence goes on from CM046352.1 coordinate 11,080,179, forward strand.
GGAAAGTGTTATCTATTGGACTATATAATACTTGAACATTATTCTAGGATGGAAGCTGGATGATAATGTTATTAACGACAATAGTAATTGATATTTAAACTTATTCCATCAAATTTGTTATTGATGTAACATTATTGTTACGAGTAATATTTAAATTTTTTATTGATGTAAAATTTTTTATGAGTCATATTTTAAAATCATACTAGGCTGTTTGGTATGTAAATTCAAAACGGTTTAAGGTAGTTTAAATCATAAAAGTAGTTTAAACTAACAATTTGGTAGAAGAATAACTAAGGCCAGTTCAAACTATAAAGGCGGTTTTAAAACGGTTTAAACCTTCAAAATCTAAACTTTGTCTTTCTTAAATTCACATAGTTTGAACAATTTTCTATAATAAAAATCATTTTTATTCTCGTTTTTCTTCAAACACCAGTTCTTGTTTTAAACTTCGTAAGATGTTTTATTCTCGTTAACTTTTACGTTCTAAATGTCATTTTAAAACCACCGTATTCAAACCCGCGCATCAAACAAACCAGAAGCTTTTTTTAGCAATAATAGTCGAAGGATTTGAAAATTATTTTTGAAGATTTCAAAAACTTGAATTCGTTCAAATTTGATGAAGTTGTTGTACTTAAAATCAAACACAATTTTTTCCTACATCGGGAAAAAAATCTTTACGCACTTCTAAATTTAGATTAATTAGTCAATAAATTTCCAACAATAAATTTTATGTAATCAGAAAAATGCAAAAGGCAATTCTAATATCTTTTTGCACTTTTAAATTTAGGATTAATTATTTAACAAATTTCCAACAATAAATTTTATGTAATCAGAAAAATGCGAAAGTTGATTCATAGGGTGTTTAGAAGGGTGGTGAGAATCAGTGGTGGGAACCACTTTTATTGTAGCATGTGAGAGTTTTATACTGTAGCATATTTTTTATTGTTATTGTAGCATATAAAAACTTTATATTGTTTATAACTAAAATTATGGTGAAAATTGAATGATTTTTATCACCGTCAAACACTGCCTTTAATTATTAGAATGGAGGAAATTTTTGTTATTACCCATGCCAATATGAAAATTACGGCTTTTGTCATGCAGATCCACGTGGCTCGCGTGGAGATGGTATGCACGGACGGTGTGTGAGGTGGCAAGACACGGAAGCGAAGGGCCGTACAAGAACAAAAGGACTTTGGTAATCTTTTTTGTCTTTTGCAGATGTGTCTCACGGTCAGAAATTCCTTGCTTTCGAAGGGACTCAACAGTCCAAAGTAATCTTCTCATGACGGTGGCTTGAGTCGCATGCTCCATTGTCCCCCTCGGCTTGGCTGCTGCTTCTCTAGCCCCTCATAAGCTAAGGGCATATACGACCTTGTATGGAGCAACGTGGAAACCTTTTTTTTATGTTTTTTTTTTTAATATATTTTTGCTCAGATACACCATTATAACTTATAAGATAAAAATCTCTCGTAAAACTGTTAACTCTAATATAACAAGGTTTATTGTCTTGTAAATATTGAGATTTTACTATGCTTGCGTCTATTATTTGTAAGTAGGGGTTTTAACAATATGATAATAAGAATGGATATTTTTTTAATTATATTTAACTATTAGGTACTCTATTGTTTAAAGATAAATTTGTTTTTAATAGTATAAAAAATGTTTGAAGCATCACCACTATCAAGCACCATAACCAATATAAACCTTATTTATAGGTCTTTTTATTATGTGTGCGGTTGTCTTGAAAAGTTAGTTCTAACCGTTTTTTTAATTCTAACAAAACTATTGTTTGGCTTATTCACAGTTTAAACTATAAATTGTGGTTTAAACCAACTGAAACTAATATTTTGACAAACTTATTAAATACAGGTTTAAACTATAAATTGTGATTCAAACACTTTTTTGGTTCTAATCAGTATTCCAAACAGATGCATGGTGCTCAACAACATTGATGCTCTTTAGCATTAATCTAATATTATTGTATGTTAACGGTGTTCGTAAGATACGTCCAATTGTTTTATTAAGTATTATTATCAACTTGTTTGGCAACATCAATTCCAATTTAAACTTTTGGTTATTACAGTATAAAGCTCTTACATGCTATGGTATCATGCAAAAGATGCTATAGAATAAAGTTCTCACATACGATAATATTTTTAACCAGTTGATTCAAACAAATGCTTCCAACCACATGGTATATCTTTTATTTAGTTATTTATTAAAAAAAGTTGGTATAGTAAGATTTATAGGATGTTTGGTACATGGGTTCAAACCAATAATAATGTAAAATTTTCACATATTACAGTACAAAAAAAACTATAATGTAAAGTTTTCATATGCTATAGTGTTTAAACCAATTTTTTATAGTTGAAACCGTTTTACCAAACACCCTATTAGTCATTTTTAATTTTTTAAATTCACATCTAGGTGATCTTATAAATTCAAGTAGTTCACGCCTTGTTAAGTCAAATCTAACATCTATTGGGAAAAATAACAACGGGCTCTTGATGATAATAAATTGATGTAAATAAAACTTATGTATTGATGGTGTCAAATTACTCAAAAAGCCACACCCTCTTTTTTAATAATTAATCATTTAATTAATGAAATTATACTCATAACTCACATGTAACTCCGTGTTAATATGATTATTAAATAATATAAAGCTCTCACATGCTATAGTAAAACGCAAAAAAAATTGCTACAGTATAAAGCTATCATATGCTACAGTATTTAAATAGTATAAAACTCTCACATACTATAGTAAAACGTAAAAAAATTGCTATAGTGTGAAGCTCTCATATGCTACAGTGTTTTAAACTAAAAAATTAGTTCTAACTACGCTTGCCAAATACCTTTGTAGTTATTTATCAAACTTTCAAACAAAGATTAGCCTAAGAGAAAGAAGCAATACAAAAGAAATAGTAAATGACTACCCCAACCATTTTAACCTAGACCTTTTTCATTTTTATTTTTATTTTTTTGCTTGAGAGAGATCAGTGCTGTCCCTCCCAGTTTGGAAAACATCTCACTATTTTGCATAACTAAGCACGAAATCGAACCCCTAACGGATAGGAGAGAAAACCATAAAGCAATCATCATTTACTGTTATGCCGCCACCACTGGTTGTACTCTAACCTAGACTTGGTCCGCAAAATATTTTCCATGTGCCACAACTAGAGTTTTATTACTCATACAAAGATACCCAACATGGTTATACAAATCAATTATTTTGGTTCAAAGTAATGCCTGATAAACGACCTATCCCTCTCGAAAAAAGAACAATAAAAATAAAAATAAAAATAAACCAAATAATCTAAGACCCATCAATGTAGAGTTATCTGATAATTTAAAATATGTAATTGCATATTTATGCATTAGAACGTGCGCTCATAAACATGTAAATTAATGATATGCTCTTAAAGTGGCAAGAAACTTTTTTTTTTTTTTTGGTGCTAATGAGGTGTGAAACCAAGTTAAATTTAATATGAGCATATTGTACAAGAAAATTTTTAATTGCAATTATTGCCCCTCTTTTAGAAATTTCTTTCCAAATGGTAATTTGAGTTTTGGCAGGTTAATTTTGTAATAGATTTTCCAAAGTAGGAAATTCATCTTAACTTCACCTTTACAAAGCTCTCCATGCCATTAATAATAATTTCCAATTTCAAAAGCCACCAGCGTTGGGTGTGGAAGGAATAAGTTGCTTTATTTATTGAATTAATGCGCAAAAATTTTGTGGTCTCAATTAAAATTAAGAGTTTGGTGAAATAGGTCCATCAGCCTGTTATCTGTACTACTCTCTCACATGATGTATATAAGCTCTTGGTTCACTCCTCTTTTCTCGTATGAAAATAGCTTTTTACCCCAAGTTATATCATTGTTGTTATAAGCCAATTAAACATTATAATGTTTCTTAGTGTTTCTTGTAAACTTCTGTTAAAGGGCAAGACCTAATAAACTAAAGAACCTAAAAATGATTAATATGTAAAATAAAATGGCTGGAAAAAAGAGAATATATGGATATGGCTTTTACATGGCCAAAAATCTTTGCAGGAAAAATCCTTACAAGAAAGATTTACTAATACCTAATTATAGTTACAATTGTTAAGTTGTGGGCCCTAATTTAAGGTCTAACGAATTATTACCCTGTGCAAAGGATTACAGAGACCGACCTTATAAAATTCAATTGCCTTATTTTTTTATATATAGAAAGGCTGCCTAAATTGGAGTTTATGAGAGAAGTTCGAGAAAAACTTTGAGAGTTAAGTGGTATACAATTTTCTCTTATAAATTTTTTCATCATAGTCAATCCTACAATGGCTAAACATGTTCGTTTTTACTTATTTTCTTCTCGCAGTTTTGCTCTCCATAGAATTAAAGTTTCTAATTTGTAATAACAATGATCAAGATTATAAGAATAGCAAGAATCTACACCAATGTAAGAACCTACGATATCTCTTTTTTGACTTGCCATTAGACTCCTTATCCTACTCCAATCTCCGGTGCTTGCCCTTCGTCCAACTATGTACTCGAGGTGCAATCCATGAATGACTCTTCCTTGGACCTTCACTAGATTGGACAAATTGGCAGCAACAAACAGAATTCAAGAGCAAAGTAAAAAACCCTAGTTATCACTAAGGGATCCCCCTTCTTTTTCTCTCATGTTAAAACTCTAAAAATAAAAGTCATGAAATGACTTCCTTAAATAAGCAAAAATTCCTTAAATAAGCAAAAATCTAAGTATGAGATGTATCTAGATATATATACATGATCTAGGTCAAATCTATAACGGATTTGACTTGAAATCTGAATTTCAATCGCTGAAAATGTGCATGATCTCTCTACATTGGAATTAGGTCATCATCGTACAAAAAGCATGTGATCTTTGCATAGTGATGACAGTCTGCTTGAAAAACTGTAGTTCAAAAAATTAGAATTTCAATTGCTGAAAATGTGCATGATCTCTCTAAACTAAAATACCACCATCACCGTACAAAAAAGCAAGCGATCTTTGCATAATGGTGATAGTTTGTTTGAAAAACTGCAGTTCATAATCATTTAAATTGAACGTTAAAATTTGAATCAAAACTGAATTTGATTCACAAAGTTTCTACAGATCTTCCTAAATAAATGTTGACTCAATCAAGCGTAGAATTCACACCCCCACCAAAAATTTGAAAAAAATTAATTTACAAGAATCTCAACTTTATTTCCAATTCCAACATTTAAAAATGTTCCTCACAATCCGAATAAATAACCAACCAAAATCAAAATAAAGAAAGCTTAAAAATCTGAATAAATATGAGTTGAATTTTGTACACAAAAACCCAAATTTAATCAAATAAAAACCTACAACAAATAAAAAAAAGTTAATTAATTAAAATCATTTTGAGTGCAAGAAGTCAACAAAAATAATTAGGATTAAATATTCTAATAAAAGGTTAGGTTGAATTACAAGTTCTTTGTTTTACCAACTCAACTAATCAACATTTTCTTTTTAGTTTTACATTTAGACTCTCTTTGGTCACTCAAGTACCTTCCAAAGTTCAATTTCAATGAAATATTTGTGTCCTTATTAAAAAGTCTCGTGAAATAAAAAAACAAAAAAAGTAAAAATAAATCCAAGTTGCAATTCATCTAAATATAAAAATAATCATAGACTCTTAAAAATAGTGTCACATCACTTAACATCCTGAAAGATGAAATTTATAACCTGTCTAATTTTTATAATTTCATGCTTATGTCTTTTTAATCCTTGAGTATCAAACCTAGACTAAGGAACTTCCTTATTTTCTAATGAGAAATTGATGCATCGTAGTTAGGTAGTTAAGGAAATGAAGGAACTTCATTGTTTTGTGACAAAAAAATTATGGATCTCGGTTAGGTAGTTAGGTGAAGTGGGCTTAATATGAAATGAGCAATTTTCTTTTCTCCCGTAATTATACCTTCTAAAAACTTTCATTATTAAAGTTTGCCCTACATTTCTCTTTCCTTCTTTATAAAAACAAAAAAGCACATGAATATTTTGTTTCTCTTTCCACTCATGTACTACACGTTGGAAAATATAACATGTACACAATTTTTCCACTAGCCATCATTTTTCAACATTAGGCTTTCAAAAAATGAACAATGAGTAAGTTTCTATTTTTTACTTCTCATATCTGCATGAGAAACTGTCGATTTTTTGGTGATATTTTGTTTTTATTTTGACATGATTTTATCATATTTAACTATGAAAAACATGTACACTATCTATATGAGATCTTATTGTAGATGGATCCTTAAACTTTATGTTTGGTAACTTCCAAGCTTTACAATTTACCAGTTATCTTTTGTGGCTCTTGTTTATTCACAAACCCTTATTTTTCAATTGAGGCTAAAGAGTGAGCCACAACCAATATGATATCTATATGCTAAAAAATTTAGATTAATTATAAAAATTCTCCCTAAATTATAGCCTTTGTAACACTTTACTCTGAAACTTCAAAACGTAACATATGTTCCCTTGAAGTATAAACTATTAATAAAAATGGTCATTCTGTTAGAATTTTAATAGAAAATTGACAAATAATTTTAAAGTTAGGGATATTTTAGTAATTTAAGTTATAAAAATAACCGTAAAAATTAAAACTATGATAAAAATAATCTTTATTGATTATTAAAAAAAAATCAATTAAAACCATTATACTATCAAAATCCTTCTTTTTTGATATACCAAAATTTTCTTTAAAATTTTATTATCTTTTTTCCCTCCTAAACAATATTTTGAAATTTTAAAAGTAATATATATATATATATATATATATATATATTCAATATAATACAAAATTTTCAAAAAAAAAAAAAACTCTGACAGTATTAATAAAATCTCTTTCATATTCTATCAGTTTTATTGGTATTTATACCTTTTAAAAATTTTAAAATTTTTTTTGAGTGTGAAAAAAAGTTGATAAAATTTTAAAGAATTATGTATATTGAAAAAATAGGGATCGAGATAGTAGTATATTTTTTTTTGTTTTTAATCATTAATAAAGACTATTTTTATTTTATTTTTATAACTAGGATTATCAAAATACCCCTAATTTTAAAATTATTTGTCAATTTGTCATTATAATTCTAACAGAAAGACCATTTTTGTTAACAGTTCATACTTCAAGGGGAACGAATATTATGTTTTAAAATTTGTAAAGCAAAGTGTTACAAAGGCTATGATTTTGTGACACCCGTTATTCTCCTAACGGGTATTGAGGTAATTAAATTAATTTTTAATGTATAAAAAAAAATTGCTTCATTTAAATTTATTTTATAATATTTATTTTTATCTATTTTTAAATTTTCTAAAATTCTCCTATATTTATTTAGTATGATTACTAAAAAGCCTTAGAACTTCTAATAAATCTCAAAAATGTCATATTGGCATTATGTGTGTTAAAGTCTTTAGATGAGACATAAGGATATCTTTTCCAACTACTCTTGACCCTCATTTTCTTTATTTCCTCCGTGACATGCTTCAACATGTCTCCTCTATAATTGTTTCTATCACTTCTCTTCAAAGACTTCATCTTTTCTTCCTTTCTCTTCCACGGTTCCCACACTCTTCTTCTCATTTCTTTGCTGAAGCAAAATACTTAGAGAACTTCTTCAAGGCAGCCATAAAAATCAGCCACCATCACCTCCATTTGAGCAAGAATTTCAGTCATACCGAAGTAAAGGAACCTGTTTTGAAGCCATTTTAAGCTTCCAACTAACCATAATCTGAGGTTAGAATCTTATGAACAAATTTAGTCTTTCATTTATAAATTTTCTTTTATACTAAAGGATTATTCAAATTTGCGTTCTTAAACCTAAGTATATGTTTGTTGCTATTTTGGAGCATATGTATGAAGTCTAAGTGTATATGCCCTAGACAGAAAATTTATATTGTTAAACTTTATAATACCTCTATGGGCAGTGGTTATTTCTTGAAATTCTAAGATTAAATTAAAATAAATTTTATGAATGTAGTTGTATGTTGTGCTTTAGTTTTAATTGTCCTTATGCACGCCTTAGGATCAAGGGAGTATGGAGCTAACGTTAACTGATTCTAGGATTAAAAGATTGTTGATAAGCTTGAAAGGTAGGGATTCTATTACTCATCTTTTGTGAGGTTTTTATAGAATTAAAATTGATTGTTTTGCCGCAATATATATATCTATGTTGAACTGATATTATATGTGTATCACATATGAAACTATGACATGGACTCGTCTTGTATTGTACGGCGAGGAACATAATGAATTGACACATGTTATAAATTGAGAAGCATGGTTAGGAAAATTAACTCTATTAATAATGATTTAATATAGAGAAATTGTGAGACATGAAAAGGGCGACGGTTACGTCCTTGGGCATGAATACCCTAAAAGGTAAAATAGGGGGAAGGCGATGACGCTTCCTTGGGTTGAAAGTCCCAGAACACACTGTACAGGAATCGACTTGGTGAGGACTCGGGGCTTGATGTCCCCTCACCGGAACACCCTTGGAATGTTTATAGGGTGATCAAGTGCGCCCATTTGGGTTTCGATGAGTTGAGTGATACTCAATTTAACATGGATACCTAGGAACAATGATGATTGGTAATATTTGTATAAATGTGTAATTATGACACTTGGTAATGATTAACTACGGTATCCATAAGATGTGATCATAATAAACCTCATAATCTGGAATATGATGTAACTTATTAACCATGCAGATTTTAATGTGGTAATGATAGAGGTGAGTAATGGTTTTCTCTACTGAGCATAGTGTTGCTCATTCCCTTATATTTTTATCTTTTCAGGACTCACTAAGTGTGAGGTGGCTACGAGAAATATAGTTGAGGAAGTGATGTAACTATATTACATTGGGACTGCTTCAATCGTTGAGAATGTTCTTCGTGATAATGTAAGCATCAATTGTTACTTTCTGTGACTGTATTATAATGTGTTGAGGGTTAAAATGATGATGACAACAGTTTATTTTATTAAATTTAAGGTGCTACATTTAAAACTGTGGTTTATTTATCGTTTATATTTTTATTTTTGAGTTGAGAGTTTTCATTTAAGTCCCGGACAAATTTTAATTTTTAAGGTTTTACTTTTATTATTTATTTTATTTTATCTCATTAAAAACTGTTAACCCCCATATAGGGGCGTTACAGAATTTTTGGTATCAGAGCCTAGGTTCGGTTAACCTAGGGAGTGTAGCACCACTTTAAAAAAATATATTTTTGAGATGGTTTTGAAGCTGAATTTTCATTGTCATCATCAAAATGAACCTTCACATTGATTTATACAGTCTAGAAGGATGTAACATGGAAAGGCCATAGAATGAAAATATTAATAGTTATATGAGTACAATAATTATATAGAAGGAAAGTATTAATAGTTATGACGGAATGATAATTATATGAAATGAGTTTATAAGTAGAATGCTTATGAGAGATTCGTATAATATTTGGATCTCTAAGCATATTTAATTCGTATAAACGATGAGAAATTCATGTAGATACGAGGATTTAAAAGCCTTTTGTCTCGTGAAAAACAATAAGAAATATAAGGATTGATTTATTGATTTTAAAGTTTGGCATAGATATGCCAAATTTTTCGTAATTGATTCAAACCTAAGTAATGATTATGTGTGGATTCGATGGAGCACATAAGTGTCAATGTCTTTTCTTAAAAGTTCTATATATTTGAGGAATATGATATAAGTTGGGAATCATGGTATTGAATCTTGAGAGAGATAAATGTTAGACTTTTGGTCTGTTGAGACTGTGTAAAGTCTAGAATGCATGAATCTCAAAATTGGAATATTTCGTTACGTACATTGTATTTAAGTGTATCAGTGAATCTTTTGGTTACCTAAGGTTTTGTTATATGAGGAAATTATATATTGTATAAGTAGAATTGTGGGGATTGTAGATGTTCTTAAGTAGTAACATCAAGTGTCTTTGTTCATTGATATGGTCTATGTTGAAAGACGTAAATCGTATTGATTTCAAGGTTAGTCACATTCTAAACCCTTGGTAGCAATGATGATGAATCCATTGATAGATGTTAAGTATTATGAATAACATATGGGTGTATGTATTGTTCAATAAGGTTTTGATTAAAACAAAATTATTTGAGTTGCTGGAGGATTATGTTGTTATGAAATGATTTTAAATATCATTCAGGAAGATCCTTGTTGTCGTTAAATTAGATTTGTTGTTTATAGTTAACTTTATCTATAGTGGGCTTTGAATTGGGTTTAAGATTCATACGAATTGGTTTTCAATTTTATGTTTGTTATTTAACTCGTTCTAAATGTGTTAAGTTAAATGTGTTAAGGCCGAAACAACCTGACCATTTTCAACTTAGAACATTTGGGCCTAGTTCAAATCTTAAATCAGTTTGATTCACACTGTCTCTCCCACGTGGTCTCTATACGTGTCATATACAGTGGTTTAATTATTGTTTACATATACGTTTACTGTGCGTATGACCTTATTTCTCCGAGTTCACTTTTTCTCTCTTAATTTGTTATTTTCTCTCTAAATCGCAAATCCTCTTCTTTTTCACTAGAAATTCTTCTTTCCCTCTAAAAGAAGAAGGAATTCTAGGATTCTGCAATTTACTATCTTAATTTTTCCTTTCTATTTACTCTTCTTTCATCTCATCATGGACCCAAAGTACCAACACCTGAGAAAGTATTTCCCATCACTCTCCCAAAAGATTCTCAGAAAGAAATACAAGGCTAGAATTACTCGGTTGTGGATTCTTATGCGTTTTGGTATCCCTTGTGATGTGAGAATGTTAATAGAGGGGAAAATCCGTCCGAGTGACTTTAGTCAAAATGTCGGTTTACCAGGAACAGGTACCAGTCGTAGTGCAATGAAAAGAAGAGCTCGTGCCATCGTGGTCACTTGTAACAAATGTGGAAGACAAAATTGTAACGGTAAATGTACTTCACCTGGTTATATGTCTACGAATAGAGAGGATAAAATAAGGTTTTGTAGGGATGGACTTTCAAAGGAGAACTTGGATAGCATCCATCCTCCTCTCCATGGTCACCCTAGTGGATATGTTCAAGGAGCTATTTTTAAACTCTGGCCTAAATTTTATACAGAAAGACAACGCCTCAGGAATATGGTATTTCTAGATCCTGTTTGCCAAGCCATAAGAAAACTGGATGGGGAATAAGTTATCGCTCTATAAAGGTTATTTAGTCTTTACTTATTTGAAGCAGTTTTAGCTGATGTTCAACAGTTTGTGTTTTTCTTTTACTCAGAATATTTGCTTTTGTGTTTGAAATAATTGTGATTATTAGATTGATACAGTAAGTGTTAATATCTTATTTAATTTATGATTTTCTTAAATATATATATAATAAAATATATTATCTTATCAGACACGTTACATACGGTACAGTAATATGTTTGAATTTTGAAAAGCTTATCCAGATATTTCAAGATTTGTGTCTCAAATTTCAAAAGTTCTACAGTATTTGTCGTTTATATTAAATTTCTAGACTTTGTGTATATTTGTCAAAAAGTCTACAGTTGTGTCAAGAGGGTCTTCTGTCAAATTGTTCTCAATTGTCAAAAGTTATACAATTAGAGTCTAATCTTTTTCAAAAAGTGAATCAGATTTTTTGTAAACTATCAATCACCTTATCTTACTTTCTTATCCGCACAAGATTTTGTTTAAATCTTTGGATTACTTTTTCATTACCTACTCGTCTATCTCTTTAGCCCTTTTTGTATATTTCTCATCTTTAAAATCTCATGTAGAACCCGAAGTCTAAGTGGAGCAGACATTAAGCAACCACTTCTATAAACCAAATATGTCTACCTCCCAGTCCACGAAGAAAATAAAGAATGTCTGTGTCTTTTGTGGTTCCAGCCTTGGAAAAGATAAAGCTTATTTAGAAGCTGCAAATCACTTAGGGCAAGTCCTAGCACGCAAGAAGATTAACATAATCTATGGGGGTGGTAGTATAAAAATGATGGTAAATATGGCACTAGCAGCTAGGTCTAGCGACGCTACTGATGTAAGAATTTGGCCTCATATTCCAGTTGAAGGAAACCTTTGTAAGGAAGCCATAGGTAAGGGAGAAGGAGTCAGGAGTATCCCTATAAATTTTAAAGACATAATCTATAATTCTGATGCTTTTATAGCATTACCTGGTGGTCTAGGTACTCTTGAGGAAATATTTATAGTTGCTTGTGGGCAATTGTTGGGCTTTTATTCCAAACCTTTGGGACTGCTGAACGTAAAGGGTTTTTATGACGGTCTTTTGAAATTTCTAGATTACGCTGTGAAAGAAAACATCACTACAGAATCGGAGAGACAAATCTTTGTCACTGCTTCAACAGCTGAGGAATTGATAGATAAAATGCAAATCATACATCCAGAATCCGACACTGCAACATCCAAGCTTGAATGGGAAAGGGAAAGCCGGGAGCGGCCAATTGATTTGAATCTCCATCTGTAATCTTTTTGTTTTATCTTTGGCATGTAGGCATGTGTGTCCGTATTTCGTGTGTTACGAATAACCGTTTACCTTGTATTATGTGTTTCTTGTGGTACGTCGTTGTTAAATCTTTTAGATTCATTGAGCCTAATGCCGGGATGGCTGGATACGGAGTACTTGATGCTCTCGAAACGCATCCTTCTTAAGGTCCGATCTTTTGTTTATCGATGTTTTTGTATCCTCTAAGCATGCATGATATGGATAGCTGGTATACGGAGTGCCTTGTACTCTCGAAACGTATCCGTATTATGTTTGTAATGTGTAATATTCTGTTAATATTATGTGGAAGTACCAGAGTCAGTTATGAGGATATTCCATATGAAATATGAGTATAGTATTTGGGTTGAATGTTTGTGTCATAAGGATAGCTGTTTAATGAAAAATATGCCGGGTATGTTTGCAACTCTGAGATTCCGTTTAATATCTCTATGAGTAAGTTTAATGTATAGTTTTGAATAAAAGCGTTTGTGATATATGTTTTATGATTATGTTTTAGTTTATTAGTTGAGGTATGAAATCAAATATATTTGACTTTTCCTTACTCAAAAAGGAAAAGGAACCTAAAGATGAAGTATATAAAATTTCTCTGGCAATCTCCTTAAATGTGATTGTAAATCACAGTCCATGGACAATGAAGGACTGGAATCATGGTATGGTCAATATGTATGCCTGATCAGATTCTTAGACTATTATACGGTGTTATAAGTTGAAACTTGTCAGAAATACTCTCATTGAGGGATTTAGGAGTAAGATTTATTATGCAAGTAAATAAGTGGAGATACGATAACTTAACTTTGGAAGATAAACAACATTAACGGTTTAGACTCGGAATTGGAATCATAATGGAATCAAAATTTTTACTAGTATTGCTAGAATTGAAATTTCGAGGACGAAATTTCTTTAAGGGGGGTAGAGCTGTGACACCCGTTATTCTCCTAACGGGTATTGAGGTAATTAAATTAATTTTTAATGTATAAAAAAAAATTGCTTCATTTAAATTTATTTTATAATATTTATTTTTATCTATTTTTAAATTTTCTAAAATTCTCCTATATTTATTTAGTATGATTACTAAAAAGCCTTAGAACTTCTAATAAATCTCAAAAATGTCATATTGGCATTATGTGTGTTAAAGTCTTTAGATGAGACATAAGGATATCTTTTCCAACTACTCTTGACCCTCATTTTCTTTATTTCCTCCGTGACATGCTTCAACATGTCTCCTCTATAATTGTTTCTATCACTTCTCTTCAAAGACTTCATCTTTTCTTCCTTTCTCTTCCACGGTTCCCACACTCTTCTTCTCATTTCTTTGCTGAAGCAAAATACTTAGAGAACTTCTTCAAGGCAGCCATAAAAATCAGCCACCATCACCTCCATTTGAGCAAGAATTTCAGTCATACCGAAGTAAAGGAACCTGTTTTGAAGCCATTTTAAGCTTCCAACTAACCATAATCTGAGGTTAGAATCTTATGAACAAATTTAGTCTTTCATTTATAAATTTTCTTTTATACTAAAGGATTATTCAAATTTGCGTTCTTAAACCTAAGTATATGTTTGTTGCTATTTTGGAGCATATGTATGAAGTCTAAGTGTATATGCCCTAGACAGAAAATTTATATTGTTAAACTTTATAATACCTCTATGGGCAGTGGTTATTTCTTGAAATTCTAAGATTAAATTAAAATAAATTTTATGAATGTAGTTGTATGTTGTGCTTTAGTTTTAATTGTCCTTATGCACGCCTTAGGATCAAGGGAGTATGGAGCTAACGTTAACTGATTCCAGGATTAAAAGATTGTTGATAAGCTTGAAAGGTAGGGATTCTATTACTCATCTTTTGTGAGGTTTTTATAGAATTAAAATTGATTGTTTTGCCGCAATATATATATATCTATGTTGAACTGATATTATATGTGTATCACATATGAAACTATGACATGGACTCGTCTTGTATTGTACGGCGAGGAACATAATGAATTGACACATGTTATAAATTGAGAAGCATGGTTAGGAAAATTAACTCTATTAATAATGATTTAATATAGAGAAATTGTGAGACATGAAAAGGGCGACGGTTACGTCCTTGGGCATGAATACCCTAAAAGGTAAAATAGGGGGAAGGCGATGACGCTTCCTTGGGTTGAAAGTCCCAGAACACACTGTACAGGAATCGACTTGGTGAGGACTCGGGGCTTGATGTCCCCTCACCGGAACACCCTTGGAATGTTTATAGGGTGATCAAGTGCGCCCATTTGGGTTTCGATGAGTTGAGTGATACTCAATTTAACATGGATACCTAGGAACAATGATGATTGGTAATATTTGTATAAATGTGTAATTATGACACTTGGTAATGATTAACTACGGTATCCATAAGATGTGATCATAATAAACCTCATAATCTGGAATATGATGTAACTTATTAACCATGCAGATTTTAATGTGGTAATGATAGAGGTGAGTAATGGTTTTCTCTACTGAGCATAGTGTTGCTCATTCCCTTATATTTTTATCTTTTCAGGACTCACTAAGTGTGAGGTGGCTACGAGAAATATAGTTGAGGAAGTGATGTAACTATATTACATTGGGACTGCTTCAATCGTTGAGAATGTTCTTCGTGATAATGTAAGCATCAATTGTTACTTTCTGTGACTGTATTATAATGTGTTGAGGGTTAAAATGATGATGACAACAGTTTATTTTATTAAATTTAAGGTGCTACATTTAAAACTGTGGTTTATTTATCGTTTATATTTTTATTTTTGAGTTGAGAGTTTTCATTTAAGTCCCGGACAAATTTTAATTTTTAAGGTTTTACTTTTATTATTTATTTTATTTTATCTCATTAAAAACTGTTAACCCCCATATAGGGGCGTTACAGATTTAGAAGGAATTTTTGCAATTAATCTAAAGAATTTTTAAACAATTTATTACCCAGGGGATCCATCAAGTGGTATATTTGTCTTTTCCACTATTTTTTTTTTTATGGAGCTAATAGTCTCTTTGGAACAGCTTCAAAAAGCTACTTCTTGATATGTTTGGAAATATCTTTTAGTATTTTTGACTTTTATAAGTATTTTTGGAAAAAATCAGCCATTTGATGTCTATAAAAAAAGTGCTTATGAAAAGTTTTTTTTTACTTATATTTTGACATTATATTTAAGAATAACAAATTGAAAATTCTATTCATATCATTGAATTACATGACTAATTTTACCAAATAGGTTCAAAAGCTCTTTTGAAATCAAAAAACAATTATTCATACACTATTCAAACACTAATTAAATAGCCTTAGCTTATACTTATCTTTTATTGTTTAAAAGTAAAAGTACAAAGTATCTCAAAAGGTCTTAAAGCTCACACTAATTTTGTGGGAAAGGAAGCTTAATTAGACAGTAACAATCAATGGTGTATTTTCTAGGGGAAAAAAATCAGTTTTGCTTGTGTTATGTTTTATTTAATTTTTTCCCATGGTGCATTACTTTTTTTTTTAATTTTCAGAATCTCAAAAATCTAGAAACATAATTAGTATAATTGATTCATAATCTCATATGCCCTAAATCTTGAAAAGTGTTAAAAATTGATTTTTTATGATACAAAAACAATTTAAAAAGGCTCAATGGCCTATAGGCTCTATTGTGGCAAACATGACAAAAACACAAGTACGACAAGATACAAGTACAAGATGTGTCTGGGCTATAGACCAGGCCGAGCTTGTAATTTTTAATTTTTAATTTTTAATCTAGGGCTTGCATGAGCAAACTTTTGCCGGGCCAAACAAAGCACAACATGAAACATGCATGAATATAGCCGATTATGGGATAGCCAATAAAGTACGACATGACACGACACAAGTAACAACCATATTTGTAGAGGGTGACTTCTACAATTGAATTTATTTAGAAGGCTAATGATCGCTCTTGGAAGTCGATTTGATGAGGGTTAGTTGATTAGAGTCAAGTCAACTTACAACAAGGACAAAGCATAAAGTGCGATACAAATAGATTGGCACATGTATTTATAGTGTTTTGTCTTCCAAATAGAGGCTATGTCTATTGTAGGATCTTAGGGTTTCACTACATGATAAAATAGTACAAAATTCAAGGTGACATGGAATGGGAGAGAGAAAGGAGGAGATTTAGAGAGGGAGTAAGTGTCCAAAGTACAAGCCATGTAATTTGTGGGATCAATCCCATATTTACAAGGGACGAATTAGGCCTTCTAATTTCATGATTTTGGAGCTGATTCCATCGATTCCAAGTTGAAGAAAGAAAGTGTAACTTCCTTATTTGTTTCTAGTTGACTTTTCTATTTGTTTGTTTCCATATTTGGCTTAAGGTTGCTTCTTTTCTAAGATTGACATGTTTTTTGCCTTTATTTGCAATTTAGTTTTCATGTGATTCGAGGGTGAACCTTTCTTGATTTGCTCCATGTGGATCCTCATGGTCTTTAGTCGATTATCGCCTCCAATCGACTCTTCATCTCCAGTTGATCTGCCTAGTCGGTGTTCTCCAATCGATGTTTTTTGGTGATTAGATAACACGTGTATTGTGGAGATCATGGTGCTATTTTTACTCCAACAGTATTCATTATTTTGTTTTCTTTTGCTTTATATAATTCATAGAGAAGGTGAATGAATTTAAAAGCAGTCCCAAAATGCTAATCATATACCATTGACGTTAACACCCACTCAAAAATGGCTTGTTCATGGGTCAATTTGAGAAATATCACTTCTATAGTATTGCTTTTCAATTTTATCACTTATATGAGAAAATTTGTAACATACAACTTTTAAGGAATATAAAGATACTATTTTTTCTAAGTAGTTTGACTTAGGTTGAGTAAATATGTATTATCTAAGCGTTATTTGGCCTTTTTGGCTAAGAGAAATGATTTGAATTAAAAGAATAAAAAAGAGTGATAGGACACAATAGTGGTAATAAAAAAGTAGAATATCACTTCATTTATTCCTTGTTTATTTTGCATATTCGGAGCAAGTATCTGCATCTATTATTTATCTATGATCTTTACTATACAAAATGCGTCAAGTTTCATTTCCTCAAGGCTCGAAGCGTGTAGAGGGAACATCCAGTTGTGAAGCCCTCCCCCACTTTTTTTTTCCTTCCTTTCTGCTCATGGAAGTCGATCGGGGTGAGGGTTAGTCAATTAGAATCAAGTCAACCTACAACAAAGACAAAGCATAAAAGTGCGATAAAAATAGATAGACACATGTATTTATAGTAGTTCACCTTCGAAATAGAGGCTATGTCCACAGTAGAGTCTCTTGGTTTCACTAAATGATGAAATAGTAAAAAATTCAAGGTGACAAAAAAAGGAGAAAGAGAAAGGAGGAGATTTAGAAAGAGAGTAAATATCTAAAGTACAATTAGTATAATTTGTGCGATCAATCCCATATCTATATGGGACGAATTAGGCCCCTAGTTTCTTGATTTTGGAGTTGATTCCAAGTTGACTAAAGAAAGGATAACTTCCTTATGTGTTTCCAATTGACTTTCTTATTTTTTTATTTCCCCATTTGGCTTGAAGTTGCTTATTTTCTAAGATTGACGTGTTTTTTTGCCTTTATTTGCTGATTCAGTTTTCATGGGATTCGAGGGTAAACCTTTCTTGATTTGGTCCATGTAGGACCTTACAGTCTCTAGTCGACTCACCATCTCCAGTCGATCTGGCTAGTTGGTGTTTTCCTGTCAATGCTTTTTGGTGATCAACTAACACGTGTATTGTGGAGATTATGGTACTATTTTTACTGCAACAATATTTATTATTTTATTTATAGTTTCTTTTCTTTTGCTTTATATAATTCACAGAGATGGTGAATGAATTCCAAAACAGTCCCAAAATGCCAATCATATACCATGAATGTCAAGGCCTACTCAAACATGGCTTGTTTATCAGTCAATTTGAGAAATATTGTGACATCTCAACCTCTATGGGGTCCACTTAGTGGGACCCCGATATAGTCGAGTCTTATATTCGTTACTCATACGTATGTCCCCTCTGGACACCTTGAGGCTTTCAAGGATTTCTTCATATCCCCCAAAACTTTTGCCCAAGACCTCTCTACGTATAGGGTTCTCAAGTTAAGTATTCGTATAAATGCTATTTCATGTTATTTTTGAACGTGTTAATGACATTGAATACTCAATACCTAACAATGCAGGCTATTACAAAGGTGATGGCAAGAAGGATATTTGTCATAGCGGTTGCAAAGGTTGCTGTTGTGTACTTTACTCCCATAAAATATAAGATCTGACAAATAACTAGCCTAACAAGGGACAACAATTATGATAATATGATAAATTAGATGTAAAAGAAATAAACCAAAAAAAAAAACCATTATAGAAGTCCAGAAAATTACTCTAGCAATCTCAGGGCTACTATCTTCAAAAGATTGGAAGTGTCATCCTGGGCCTTACGTTCCTATCCAAGATCACAATTTGGTAAGTCAAATACCCCGTTTGATAGTATTTTCAAAATAGATGAAAATAATTTTGTTTTCAAAAATGAGAATTTTTAAAAAATTGTACTAAGAGTATTTTTGAAATTTTACCTCAAAAAACTTGCAAAAACATTTCTAAAAACTTCCAAAAAATAATATCAACAATATATGTTATATATATATATATATATATTTGTTTTAAGTTGAAGATTTAGTGCAACGATAAATTTATACCAGAAGTGTATTTACGCTGTATATGTATGTAAGTGAAGGGGAAGAGAGATGAACGGACTTGCCTAGAATGACCGCAAAAGGGGCAATGATGACTGTGGCGACCGCACGGCGGTATACGGCTAGCACGTAATGCCCATGCCGTGGTTCTAAGAAGCCTTGGTCAGGACATCCATCACGGCGAACCCGAAATGCAATAACACAGCACCAAGGAATGGCTTTGCCCTCTCAAACAACTTCTTCACCATGCTCTTTTTTTTTTTTTTTGGAATGCATAGAAAACAACAAAGATCAGAGGCGAGAAGAGAGAGAAGACGCGGCTAAGAGAAAAGGAGAGTCAGGAGCTATATAATAGATAATATATTAGGTAGTTAACTCATAAATAAAATGCCTCCAGAACTATTCACTTTCTGTGAGGCTCTACCTACAGTGGCATGAGTAAGCGATAGGATGTGTTAGAAAAAGATAAAGGATTAACGGGGTAATTGGTCCAATTATGTTTATTGAATAAAAATAAGACTTTAATTTGTAAAAATTTTATAAATGTTCTAAAATAATATCATTAAAGTTATTACTATATAATTATATAGTACAATATGTAATATCATTAAGATAATTACTGCAACATTAAAGGCATTTTAAAGATATTTTAAATATTATGTTAGATTTTAATTTTATAACAATTTGGTCATGTATTATAATTTTTTTCAAAAGATAATGACCAACAAGTAGGCCTTACATTGGACTGTCTCCCTAGGCCCAAACCCTGTTCGTGTGGGGTTTTTACGCATATCATGTTACAAAAATATAGATAGTATTAATTTATGTCAATAAAAAATAATTATAATACTATAATTTATAGTATCAAATATATCCTCAAAATACAAATTAGATTTTATAAAAATAAGATTGTTTTTGATTGCCACTAAAAGTATATTAGTCTTTTTAATTTAATTGTCATCTTCATTTGTGATATTTAATTAGATATGACATAAATCAATTTACACAAAAAATGTATTGTTTTCGATTATCTAATAAATCACTTAATGAAAGTAGATTATCTTTCCATTCATTTCAAAACTTCCACGATCCCTTCCCGAACCAAACATGAATCTTTCAATTCATTTGGCTCTCACGCTCAATTACTTATTCCCATATCTTTTTTTTTTAATATAATGAGCTTGTCCTCTATTCATATTCAAATAGAAAAATATCGAAAGTGATCACTAATCCAAGAAAATAATATTCCGAGGACTCTTCTGACCAAATAAATAATTGTCAGCAAAGTTGTTTCTTTTTTTCTTCAAATCCAAAGAATTCCTCTTACTTTATATATAACATAGGTCATCCATTTAGCATTGGATAGCCCCGCGGGGGGGTGGGGGGTGTTTGTTAAATACCTGTTTTTTTTTTCTAATTTTTTCCAACCAAAACAAGGGTAAAAATCAGTTGTTTTTTTTTTTTAATCTCTAACTCTTTGTTTTAAAAACATTTATGTATTAACATAGTAGTGAAAAGAATACCATGCTTATATATCTAAGATTTAGCTTTAACCCTGACAATGGTTAAAACATAAAAATCTCATGTGGAGTCTGTGGCATTAACTGGGCCTTACTCTTGCGAGGTTGGGGCTTTAGGCAGTTCAAGGCTGTCTTTTGAACAATATTATTATGGGAAAATTGAAACTATGTCCAGTTGAAAAATTATACTCTATATGGTGAAATTACTATGATTATATTTTAAAAAAATTACACAATTTAAAAAATGTATTTGTGACTTTTTGTTGCCAAAAAAAGAAAATATTATATGGGAGAATCAATGAGAAGAAAGGATTAGGATAGACACATGAAAAATATCTATCCAAAAAGAAGAGACCAATATTAAAGTATTGTATTAAAGGACCAATCAAAACAAAGTGTGAGGATTGACATATATTAATATATAATTTTATATTTTAAAATGATGTTTAGGGTGTTTGGGTTGTGGTTTTGATCATATAGTTTCAACCACAAATAATATAAAGCTCTCTTACGTTATAGGGTAAAGTAAAATTTGCTACAGTTAAAGCTTTCATATGATACAGTGAGCCGTTCCAATTTTATGGTTTCAGCTCTTCTCCCAAATAACGTATTTGATCAAGTTCCATAATAAAAATATACACTAGCGCATGAGATTTTACCATGGAAGGATCCTTAGACTATACTTTTGGAATTTTGCAAGCATTACAATTTAGTTTACCAGTCACCTTTCATGGCTCTTATTTATTCACAAACCATTACTTTTCAATTCAGGCAAGAGATTGAGCACTTCATTTAGCCCAACAAATGAAGAAGAGGAAGAAGAAGAAAGTAAATATCATATATGCAAAAGAATCCCTAAATAAACAATTTATTACCAAGGTTTCCCATCTAGAAGTATACTTGTCCCCTTTTTTTTGGGCTAATGACACTAATTTCATGCGAAAAGTAGGTTTGTGAGGAATGCAAGCTTGATACATGGTAACAATCAATTATGTTTTTTTTTTTTCCAGAAAAAAATCAATTGTGGTATTTTTTTTTTTTTTTCATTCTACAGCATTATAAAGATATTAACTAGGTCAGGCAACTCAGTGAGTACAATGGGACGATACTAAAAAATTTGAGCAAAGCAAGACATGATACAAGGTCATATTGTGCCAAATTAAGACGACAAGAGGTGGTGAGTCGTATAGAGCTCATAATTTTAAGCACGTGAGTTTAACATGATAAGGTACAATGATAAATACAAGTAAAAGTCAAACATGACATGATCCATTGATCACGGTAGACTAATACAACCAAAACACTTTTTTATTATGTAACTTACATGTTAATTACACATGTTTCTCAATAAATAAATACTAACATATTTATATAAATAGAATTCATAAAAATATCAATTTGTTTGCGTTAGTTTTTTTTTTCATTTTCGGAATCTTAAGAAAAATAATTGATGTAATTAATACATAATCTCGTGTACCCTTAATCTTGTAAAGTCTTAATTTTTTTTTTTTGTAAAACAAAAAACAATTTAAAGGGAACAATGGCCTTATAGGCCAACCAAATGATATCTTGCACAAAGTGCAATGAAGGAAAATTTTCACATATTTGAAACTTATTTGTTTATTTTTTTATTAATGACATCTAGGTTTAAAACTTATTATGCCCCTACAAATTATTCTCAAAATGAGAGAGAAAGAAGAAGAAAGTTAAGAGAGGGTTTCTCTATATAAATTGGTTGGAAAAAAAATTAAACAACTTACACTAAATATTTTTAAAAGTAATATAAGTAGGAGTGTGACAAAACTTTTTTTTTAATGTAGTATAAATAAACACATTTTTAAAAAACGTGACATTACATGTGATATTCTTTATGGTTAAAGCATGAACACAACATGACACAAGCATGAGATGCGTTTGGGCCCATGGACTGGGAGCTTATGATTTTTAATCTCAATCTAGCATGAGTAGGACATGAAATTTAAAGGGAAATTTTTATAAATATTATCTTTTAAGCTTTAATTTTTATAAATATCACACATATTTATTTATGGCATAACTTATATATGGTATAAATAATAGTATAGCATAAATTTTTCTAAGTAAAAATATAAAATAAATACAACTTTTAAAAGTGTGGCATAACTCGTAATTCTCTCTAAGTTTTAACGATGGAGCCCAACACAGTACAAGGCATGCATGGATCGGTTAGATTATGGGACGAACTGACAAGCATAACACGGTTGACATTTTTACACAACATTATATTTATGGAGCAATAAAAGAAACAGGTCAAAATATTTAAAGAATAAAAATTAATAGAACAAAACCTAGGAAAATTTAGTTTATAGACTATTTAAGTTTAAATAAGAATTTATTCAACAATGGAACTAGACAACTACCCTCAAGTTGATCTTGTCTTTGGCAAAAGTGGTTCATACTACTTTTTTAAGCTATAAACAATATAAAGCTCTCATATGTTATAGTAACAATAAAAAAAATTACTACAGTATAAAACTCTTATGCGCTACAATAAAAACAGTTTTAACCAATAGTTATTACTACTTGCACCTAAGCACACACCTCAGATGATTTCGGGTTGCTTCATCCATTCTCCCTGGCTTGGAGCTGTTGGTAACAGAGGAAGGAAAGATCGGCAAAGTAAGAGAGAGAGACAAAGGTAGGAGAGAGATTGGAAAAATAAGAACATGCATGATTATGGGCCAATGCCCATTTGATTCAGAAGGCATTGGATTTTTCTAAAATAATCCTTTTTTTAGCATTTGGAAAAGGATGAGTCAAAAGGTGTTGGATTTCTCTAACATGGCCTTCTTCCTCTTTTGTTTTACCCACTACATCAAAATAGCAAATAGATGCTTAACGATATCGTATTAAGAAAAATTAAGAAACAAGTAGTATCATTGGTGACCGTCAGTAGTCTACTATGACATAATACTTATAAGGTGTTTGAAAATATAATTTAAACCAAATGTTATAACTAAAAATATTGTAGTGATTTCCAAAATTTGTGAGGTAAAATACTATAGTAAAATTAATTCTAACGAAATTTTTTTGGTTCAAATCTATATTTTCAAATGCACTTTTAAAATATCTAGTTGTGATAAAAAAAGTTCTAGCAATTAGCGATAGTTGGCTAATAACCGCCGATATGTTATCATAATACTTGAAGGTGTTTTGCTGTGATACTAAAAATTCTAACAAAAATTGATAGTATGTTTAGCATTATCAGTTTTCAATCAAAATTTTTGGTTGTTACAATAAAAAGCTTATATACTGTAATGTCAAGAAAAAAATAAATTACAGTATAAAATTCTCATATATTACACTGTTTTTAATTAATTGATTTTAACCAATGCTTCAAAACACTCTATAAATCTCTTGACATTTCCATAAAAAAAAAAAAGCTCATGACATTCTCTCCATTTCTCAAAAACAAGTTCCCATTCTTTTGTAAAGTATCCCAGTTAGCTTTTCCTCTTTATTTATGTAATGGGAATATACATTTTACTGAAAAAAATACAATTTCAAATATCTATTGAAAAAAAAAGAAAATATGTCAATACGTTGTCCTACATCCTAAGGAGCTCTCTCAAATAATCTTGAACAATTTTTTAGCCCAAAAAAAAATCTTAAAGCATCATTAATATATAATATTATAATAATATTATTATAATAATTTAATAATAATATAATTATTATCATCATCATCATAGAAATAAAGATGAGATTTCTATAGTTTTGAGATTCTCAGGAATATGAATATCACCTTGTGGGTGGGCTTCATATTACCCCAAAATGAGGTAATCTGAATCCCACGGGAATTAGTTTCCCAAGAATCCAAAACTTAGATTACTGTATACTAAACATGAGAATCTTACAGATTTTCATTCCCATATCAAGATTACTACATACCAAACACCCCCTAACAGTAATGCAAATAATAAAAAGTTTTAGAATGTGTCACAGGAAGAGGGTGAACAAGGAAAACTAATAAAAGAAGAAAAAGAAACAATAATACTACCTTGCTGAAAAAAAAAAGGTGAAGAAAATTAAAGAGAGAAAGAAATGGCAAGAAAAAAGAGAGTGAACTATTTCTACGGATCACACAAAGTACAGCCACATGGTCATTCATAACGCTAGACACGTGGCATGTCGATTGATTCTCTCTCCTCCGTCGTCTAATTTCAATAGAAACATGACACGTGGTAAATCTTGTGAGCACGACCACAGCAAATCTCGCCCGCAACTTTCCCTTCCACCTTTCTCTCAGTCACGCCCTCTCTCTCTCTCTTCTAATTATTCATTTCTGGAATATCTTTAACTCACAAATCTCTCTCTCTCTCTAAAAAAGCTCGAAAGAGTTTCTCTCTCTACAATCCATGAGCGATCACGTCGAGGCTTGTACGACGTCGGCGTCAGCATCGCCATCTCCGACGCCGGTGAGGGACCCGACCTCTCTGATTCACCCCCGGCGAGAGCCTTTCGAGTACGGCCTCCTCCCAATCCCGAAGCTGATCTTCACCGACCCGACCCAAACCCTATTCCCGCTCAAGCAGAAGCTCGTCGAGCAGTCGCTGCCGAGCCAGCGCGTCGGCTCCTCCGCCATAGCCGAGGCCTTTCAGATCTCCATTGACCACGCGCGCCTCGTCCTCGACACGCTCGCGTCGGTCCTCCACTCCGAGTGGGACCCGCTCGTCCGAGCCAAGCCGAGTGAGATTGACGATGTCGGTGCCGATGTCCATGATCTGGTTCTGTTCCTCTACATTCAGTCATACAAGAGGCTTTTGCCGAGGACGCACAAGGACTCGGCCTCCGTCGCCGATGTTTGGCCCTCTACTTCGGCTTTTGATGGCTACCTATCGGCTCTCTCGCCATTGCAGGTGATCATTTCTTGTTTGAATTCATCATTTGTAGGGCAATGTGTAATGTTGGTTTGGATTATTTTGAAATGGATTAAATTTTTTGTCTTTTGGTTTTGGAATTTGGTGGAATTTTCCTATATGGCTACTTGTGATGACTCTATTTTGGTTAAATGTTTGAATTGGAAAGAAATATACTTTTGCTAATTAAGTTTGTTATGTACCGGCTTGTTTGCGAATTTGCGTAGCAATATGTTAATTGGTGCTGCAACTCGGAAGTTTGAATCTCAATCTGGTTAATTACGAAGTCATGATAATTTTTGATGCATTATTTGATTGCAAAATATTCCTTTGGATTAATTTAGTGTGTCGTGTGTCTGACAAGGTGTTGAGCAATATGTTCATTGGTCCTGTAACTTGGAAATCTGGAACCCAATGCCAGAACTTTGAACTTGGGTCTTGAATTCAATTATTGAACTATTATTTGCTGTTGGTTTCTAAATATAGTTGAGGTTTTGCATTACTTTTGTGCCTTTGATTTAAGTAAAATTTGATGAAGCAATTTGTTGTTATTTTTCAAACATGGCAGCTTGTGCGCAGCAATAGCCGTCGGTTTATGCCATCACAGGCTGATGAAGAGGCTCATCAGTTATCTTACCTGCAGAAGCACTTGGCTAACATTTTGTCTCTTTTAGCAGAACCTGTAGAGGGAGAAGGAGAAGAATCTCTGGTTTGTAAAATTAATGCCCCCTAGTCTTAGGGTGATATGTTTCTGCACTTGGTGTTCTAGCCTTGACAAATTGTTTCCTTGGGATTAGAAGATAACAACAGCTTTCTTTATTACTCTTTTTGCTGCAGTTGTAGATGATAGTAATAATAATAGCTTTAACAGTAGTTAATTGCATTTTTTTTTTGGATATCACATGGCGTTTGTGACATGCTACTGCTTGTTACCATGTCCCAGGCCTTTTATTTTGCCGCCTTAATTTCTTAATTTGATGCTATTTTTTCAGGTTCTGACCATGGATAGGTTTGAGCATCTTGGGTTTCTGATTCAATTTGGTGACAAGGGATTGGAGCAAAGCTCCCTGAGCCAGTCTGCTCCATTTTTTGCAAATTCAGATCCTGACATGCCTGCTGTTCCTGTTCCTGCCGCGCAAGTTCATGACTGGATTCTGCAGAATATAGCTTCTACATTGGAGCATATTTCTGAAAGAAATATACCAAAAGATAATGGGCCCACCAACTCCTCAGATCCAGATGTTGCCATGACTGATGCCTGTGCAAGTTCAATCAAGCCTTCTACAAGCGCTAGGGGTCCTAGTTTTATTGAAGGAGTCTCTAAAACCTCTCTTGTAAAGCTAGCATCCGACTTGAAGAGTTCATCTGTAAAGGTTTGTTTGTCATAAAATTTTCCTCGTTGAAGCATTATACCTTTATTTTTATTTATGCTGCATGACATATTTTCACTGTGTGAAATTCAGACCTAACTAGCTTAGGTTCTTTGTAAATATATGCTGTTACCTGTGTTTAAGAGGTTGGCAGAATTATTGATAGAAATTTGATTGAAGAAGACTCAGTAGGACTGCCCCCTATTGTTATATATGATATGTAGACGAGTGAATAATTTCTTTGATGATGAAAGGGGTGAAAGAAAGTTTTTCCAAGTTATTGGCTTTGTGCTCCTTTCCACGTGAAGTTTTTTAAAGCGAGTTATCTTTGCATCTTAGCTGTTATATATAGGGGGCTAATTATAAAACTTGAGCCAAATTTGATCCGCCAATGAGATTTTGTGGTGGTCTACTTTGTTGATGATTTGCGACAAGCTTGTAATCCTTCTTGATACTTGTTAGGGCTCCAGTCAAAATGTTGCTCTACATCTTTTAATGGAATGGATCTTTCTTTGGCATGCTCCTGACATGTTATCCATCATTGCAGGTTTTGAACTGCCATGATTCTGTTATTTACATCTTGGCACCTCTGAGATATGCCACGGTTTATGGATGCTCTGATGCTACTATTGTACTTGGTGCTGTTGGAAAGGTAAAATGCAAAGTCTCTTTTTTCTTTCAATGATCAATTATTACAGATATACCGGTGTTTTGTAAATTAGTGTCTGATCCTGATTAAATCCCCAAATGTTGAAACGCCAATTGAAAGCACTGAGTTGGACTGGCTTAACGAACTTGTCTTGTGAATTTTTTTTGGGTATAGCACCATAAGAAAGAATACTAGGGCATGTCTTCTAACTGTCATGTTAGTCATTGGTGAGTCTGGTATTGGGGCCAGCCCACATCACATTACAGCTTAGAATGGAAGTCATTGTTATCATGACTATCTTTTGCTTAGCTCCTAAATATCATGACTATCTTTTGCTTAGCTCCTAAATAAATTAACTTATAGAATTTTTAAGGAAATTTGTAGTGCTTACTTGCTTATGTATAAGGAACTCAATTTTGCGTGGCAAAAAAAATTTAAGATTTCACTTAAAAAATTTTTATATAGCTGATAAAAACATTAGCGACAATATAATGTCATTGAACTAACTGCCACCATGCCACTTATCTTGAGTTCTTTCTTTAAATAATAGGTAAAGTTGCTTGGTCAGCTAATTGAGCAAACATCACAAGAGAATAGTATTACTGTAAGGAGTAATTAAGTGTTACATTTGTGTTGTAAGAATTCTTGAGAGTAATAAAGTGTTACATTTGTCTTTCTTTCAGGTATTAAACTGTTGTTTATTTATTTAGTTGTTGTCTTATTCATGTAGGTCTTAAATATGACTTTTGTTCTCATGCATGCGTTTATTTATCTGATGTTTTCTTTTTTAAAAAAAAAAAGCATAAAACTGTGCTTCCTAAATTCAGGACTGGTCTCTTTCGGTTCTATTAACCTTTTAACTTTTTGAGCCAGAAAGATTGTACTCGTAATTGTCCAATATCATAATCGAGAGTTCTGTAACAATATTACTCCTGTATTGGATTTCTGTGTCTTAGCATTTTATGATGTTCTGAAATCACTTCAGAAGCATTTAGAACCCTTGTTGTGCAAGGGAGATTTCTCTAACATATTGTGCTATCTCAATTAATCACAGTTTAGCTTGTCTGTGATGAATACAAGTGTGGTCCTTATAAAAAGAATTTGAATGCTACCATCACCTGGTTAATTTCCCAGTGTGTATTGATTTTCTTGTATATAGCAGGCAGTAAGGGTGGAACACTGTGAGAGAGTTCATGTGGTTACAGCATCTAAACGAGTCTGCATTGCTAACTGCCGCGAGTGTGTGTTCTTTCTTGGGGTGAACCAACGACCCCTTATGCTTGGTGATAATCATAAGTTGCAGGTCAGTGCTTTATTTGTTGTTGGTAGACCTTGAATCTGCTACCCATTGTACTGTAGAATTTACCTTTAACAAGGCTTTCCATATTCTAGAACTAGCAGTCTAGCACATCTCCAAAGTTTCTAAGCTTTCAACTTTTTTTGCTGGAGCATCGTAATCTGAATTTATAATCTTAGGATGTACTGTTTCAAATTCAATCGTACTTTACTTTTGATTAATTGGATGTACTGTTTCAAATTCAATTGTACTTTACTTTTGATTAATTGGGATCCTATACCTGCTTAATACCGTCTTCACTTTTTCTGTTCAAATGAATGGTTTTTGCCTTTTGTATTGTTTTTGGCCAAGGTGAAAGGAATAGTTTTATATTCTTACTGCTTTCTAGCATTATGGTGGATTGTGCTCTTGAGTTCCATTTCTTGTGATTTTGGAATTACGATCATTTTATTTGAACGCTAAACTAAGATAGCTGTATCTTATAAGTAGTATATATGTCATCATGAAAATGAACCCAACTATTCTTTTGTGACCCCAAACTTTTATTAGGTGGCACCATACAACACATATTATTCTCAGTTGGAGGAGCACATGTCTGAAGTTGGTATTGAGGCTACTATCAATAGATGGAATGAGCCTTTGGCCCTTGGAGTGGTTGATCCACACGATTCATTATCTCATCCAGCAGGTGTTTCTGATGTTCAGACTGAGTCGGCAACGCACGTAGATCCAGATCAGTTTACAAATTTTTTGGTACTTATTATAGTCACCTGCAGTGTATTTCTTATTTACAAACCTGCGATTCTTATAATCTCTCTCTCTCTCTCTCGCTCTATGTAGAATTTTGTTTTTCATTCTCTGAATTGGGATCTAACATGTAATATGCCCCCTTCCCTTGATTTGCAGATTCCAAACTGGTTTGTTGGTGAATCACGTGGTTCCACGAAAGACAACCCGTTTCCCTTGCCGGATCCTTATTTGGCGTCTCAGAAAAGAAATGTATGTCATCAAGATATACCGATCAGACCTGGATTATATTTTGTTCACATAAGGTTGCAACGTTAAGTGGTGGCAAGTTTTATGCTTGCAGTTCAACTTATCTCTTGAAACTTGTTCGATAACCTTAATTGATTCTTTGCAGCTAAAGAATTTAGGAGAGGTAAAACAACTACTGAGAGAAGCACCCCTTGAAGAGAGCCGAAAACGCGAACTCACTTGTGCGCTCCATGTGTATTTTAAAGACTGGTTATATGGTAACGGTGTTGTTTTCTTTTTTCACGTAAAAAATAGTATTTTATTTTCTTTAGCACTTCTGGTGATGCACACACTGGGTGATGTTCTGGTTATCTCCTATCGTTTTGGTTGTTTGGTCTTGTGGACTAAATGATATAAGATAGCCGCCATTATAGACCCCTTATGGTAAAAGATAACTTTGGTTCTAGGTCCTTTGTCCTACGACAGAGGGACGTTTTTGTTAATTCTTTTCGATTGCATATTACTTTTTTAGATTTAGATCTTGTTGTGAGTCTCCTAAGTTCGGACACGTACAGATGTACTTAATACTTAACTCTTTTGCACGAATGTAATCGTTTAACAATTTTGTTATTTCATCTTTTTTTCTTGTTCTCAACTATTTTAAAGACAAAGTCAGTGAGGTTTAACTGCCTTCTTAATTCAAATTTCAGCCTCGGGAAATATCCGTCAGCTTTACAGCCTACAAGGAGACTGATAATTGCAAGGCGCTGGCACAAATAGGATGGTACAGAAGAAGTTTTCTGGTTTCATCTTTGTAGCACCCTTGAAGTTGATCTTTTCTATTTAAGTAATACCACAGGCAGCTGAAATCAACACTACGCTTCTCAGGATGGTACATCATTTGAGCATTTGCAGTGTCGCAACTTGCACAAAGTGGAAGTAGAAGTACACTTTCTAATCGTAATATTTTTTGGAAGGAAAAAAGAAAGGAAGTAAATTTACGGTAATATTTTGTTACCCTAGGTTCACAGCCTTGTGAAATTTTTCCTCCCTTTCCCTCTTTTTGAGCTATAATGCTGGATTTTCAAACCTTGACTACGCCTTTTCCAGGTTTTATCTGAGTTGACATTTTAACAGTCAACTATTTGATTGCAGTAACTTAGAAAATGGTATATGCTGTTTCTTCAAAACCTGGTATGACCGCTGAAAAACCTGATTGCGAGTGAAACGATCGTTTTAAGCTCTTCTATATGTTGTGGTAGAGTTTAGCATATTTTATTTTATTTTTTAAATTTTTTAATAAGAAAATCATCATATAGTAAAGAGGATATGGTTACCATTTGTAAAAATTTATGGTATGTTGTATTAAAGAAGATACTATTGAGAAAAGTAAAAGTTAAGTATAATGTGTTATGTTAAAGATTGTTGTGATATTTTGTGTTGATAATTGTTGTAATCTAAAACAGCGTGTTGAACGAGCTTTAATGTTGTAAACCCTTACCTGTATTGAGTGGCCAGAGTGACTTTCAAGATTCAAGAATGGTATACACTATACAGATAAGGACTTAATTGGGCCCTATTAATGATTAACTTAAAAAGGGAGCTAATAACAATGATAATCTTGGCGGAAATCTTCATGAGCAGGTTAGCCAAATTTAGATAGGTTATTTACCTTTTTACACGTGTATTTTAGGTTTATTCAAACACTTTATCTTCATTTTTTAATCTCATTGCTATATATTAAAGTTAATATACAAATTTATTTCTTTTTTCGATCATTTTTTTATTTTGATATGAAAAATTGCCTAAAATGCTCTTAACTTGGAAAATAAGAAAACTTAAAAAAAATTTTTTACTAAAGATTTTGATTTCAAAAATATATAAAATATCAAAATAGGTGTTTTGTGTATTTTGTTTTTGTTTTTTTTTATTTTATTTTTTGAAAGTTTTATTTTTTCTTCTTTTTTATTTGAGGATAATTTGGTTGTTTTAAATGTTAAAATCAAATATTGACTGAGATCAAATATATATTTGTGTATTAAATTTAATTTAAAGATATATATTTACATATATATATATATATATATATATATATTTGACGTGATTAAAAACTAAATGTATAGCTTTTGAATAAATATGAAACAAAAGGTCTAAAAAAGAGAACATCTTTAGATAACTATTCTTTAGAGCAGTCATGAGACAAGAATGAATTTGCATTGCTCCTGTTTATTGATTAAGCATTCAAATTGGAAAAAGAAAATTAAACTTTTCAATTAATTAAACCTATTAAATTGAGTCGTTTGATTCTACCTTAGCGTGTTTGAAAATGTAGTTAGAATCACAAATTAAAACAAAAAATATAATAATATATAAGTGAAAATACCATACAAAAGTTATTGTGAGCTACAAAGTTACTTTTTCAACAACATTTCAAAACACCTTTAAATTGGTGAAATTGATTGAAATCCTTTTTCCCAACCTATTGGGGACTATTTGTTTTGCCAAGTATACACTTATTTTAATTCAAGTATTTTCCACACACAAGGGTATTTTTGTAACTACACTTGTTCCAAATCCTTCTGATTTCTCAGGTAACTTGAAAATAATTTCTCACGTAATTTGATTCCGACAGACTAGTAAACCCTTTAATAATAGAATTATGAAATTTAGTTCCTTGGAACTTAATTCCTTTTCCTTTTTTCTTCTTTTCTTTTCATGTCTAGTACTCACGAGGAGCTAAATTTCTATTTCAAGCCAAATTGAGAAGAAAGAATTTGGCTATTTATAGACGTGAACATCTTCAAAGACATTTATGATGCCAAGGTCCAAAAACTGCAACTTCTTCGGTGAATCGACAAATAGAGTAAATTTCATATTCATATCGGAGCTAGCTTGTAGGGGCCAATTGAAACAACTTCTCTGCTTGCTCTGGGAAGAAGGTGATGAATAGATATGCACCTGAAATTTGAGGAAATATGGGAAAAGAAATGTCATTTATAGAATCCAAGAGGATTGCTACGGCCCTTTTGGGAGGACCATATGCCTACCATTTTTAACATCAAAAAATTTAGTTATCCGATATTATTGTTAATCTTTTTTAAAAGTAATGTTAATGTTGAATAAATATCATATTACGTTTCTCACTTTTATATGTAACGTGAATATATAGTCCTCCTCGTAGGACCATAGCAAAAGCCCAGAATCGAAACATATCATTTTTAAGAGCAAACCTGTTCCAGAACTAGAACTAAAGAACAACCAAAAAAAAAAAAAAAGGAAAAGAAAAGAAAAGAGGACTTACAGACGAGTACAGTTCCCAATACAGCTGAGATTTTGCCTTGAACCGTAACTAAACCAGCTTTACCAGCATCTTGCAACTCAGTGGAACCAACAGAATCAAATGTTCCTACATGGGCAAAAGTCAAAGCAAACCTCTATCATCGCCTAGTCTAAACTAATGAATATGAAACAGATCGAGCATAATAGGCTTGAGTTAATCCTAACCTGGTTTGACAGTTTGAAGCCCTGATACTACGCATGCTAAGTTTTGGAACCCAGCTTCCTCTAACTTATTAGCAGCTGCAGTAGACCTTGAAATTAAAAAGAAACAGTATCCTGTCAGATGCTTTCCAAATTAGGCAAAAAAAATGAAAAAGGAAAAGATTGCTTCTCAAGTGATAAGTAGTTAAGGAAAAACTAATTAAATATCAATTCAACATTCAGTATCACCTATTCTTATGTCAAATGGTTGGAAAAAAATGACCCACAAAACATCTGTTTTGATAACGGGTCTCGGTCAAACCTATTATCAGTAGAAATTAAACTTTCTAAGGATTTGAGATTTCATTTTAAATGGTCAATTAAATTTATAAAGTGAAATAGTCCAATATTCTTATAACTTTATGTTCATTTATATTTAAATACAAGATTTATTTTACGCATTACATTATGGACCAAGTATGATCTTGCCATTCCGGCAAAGCTAGACCCTCAATTTAGAGGGGGAGAACCCTCTTATCATCTCATGACGCATGTGCTTCTAACTACAAACCCTCTTTTTTAGACAGGCTTGTCATCTCACGACCTATGGGGTTCTTTCTTTTTACTTGAATTATATATCTATCCCTTCTTAATTTGCTTGTATTGTTCTCCAAATATTAGGCCAAAATTTTGCATGCCAAACATTTTTCACTACCGGCTTTCTTTCTCCCAATTCCAAGGCAGAATATTAACAATCACAATGACATGGCTATTGGTTTGAAACTTGTCTCATTCAAAACACATCTTGGTTCAAAGTCCTTAAGAAAGAAGGCCAAAGACAAGTAATTGCAAGTATTTGACATAAACTAAGTCACCTCAATCCTTCCTGACACACAAGCAACAGTTTACTTCCAGGTGAAAACTGGCTCTTAATAGATTGCACAAACTCGGGATTAGGCTTCGTAAACGGCAATCCGAAGAACAAGCCCGAGAAGTTGTTGTGCAAAGTCCTCTTCACAACCGTGCCTGCACAAAATAATAAAATAACAAATGAAAACAGAGCTCAATAAGAATCTAATAATTGAAACGTTTCTGTTCATGAACATATAGCAGTTTTCATTTTTTATACCAAAGTCATTGTCTTTGTTCTCAATGAAAAGAGGGACATGGTAACATGACTTGATATGTGCTCTATCAAATTGAGATTTATCCCTGACATCAAGAACTCTGTATCCCTCAGCAATAAGTTGTTTTGCTTCTTCAGCACTCACATAGTTCACTTCTGCCCTAATGCCCAAAACTCTCCGGCGAATCGGCTTCCCTAACACGGTTCCCCTTCGTTGAGTTAGAGACAAGAATTCCAATGGAGATGTTCTAAAACTGCTCAAAAAGAAAACGAAAAGTTCAATGATTTTTTTTTTTTTTGAGGAGCCAAAATAAGATTATGCATTCCCACATGTACAAGTACAACTTCAAAATATGTGAAATAAAGTGGCTAAAACTAGAAATTTTAAGTGAAATTTGAGCTCAAATCCTAAAGTTTTATCACTAGGACAATGTTTGAAAATCTTTTATATTCATGAGAAACAGAACCAACATTCAAGAAAATATTTCACAGAATTAACTCCTATAATAGGAGGACAGAAATTCTTTACCTTTTTGAAGAGATAGTTGAGCAGCAATAAGTGCAAAGTCCGGCCATTTTGGAGTTGCAGTTCTCTCTCTCTGAGCAGTGCACTGTGATTGTTAACGGACGCCAGCCATGGATAGGGCCAAGCAATTTGGAAGAGTCAATGGGTTTCTGCCACGTGGCAATGCGAAGAGGATGTATTTCTCGAATCTTACACTTCTGTCTCTAGAGGATCCGGGGATATATCTCTTGCAAGATTTGTTGGGCACTGTTATTGGAGATGATGATAATTGATGAATACGTACCACGTGACACTCACGTGGCTTTTCGATTAAATTAGGAGCAACTCTATTAAGGCTATGGGATTATAGTGCCTCTGTTAATACAACAATACAATTCGATCAAAAAGGTATACTATAAATTTTACTGAAGCATATAATTTTATGGATAGTAGGGTTATAATTTTATAAAGATGAAAATAATTTTTACAGCAGTCAACTTTTTTTAGGTTAATTTTCTTCATCGGACTTAAAAAATATTCTAAGGGATAATACTAGTTTTTTTAATTATTTTCTTTTGCATTCATGCTATATTATTCTAATGATTGTAGTAATATTTTTAGCAGTTATGATATTGCATTTTATAATTACTAGTCACTAACGTCTAACGCATCAATGAAATAAAAGAAAAATTATGAAATAATTTTTGTAGTAATGTGAAACAAAATTAACCAAAATTTTCCCTATCCCTTTTCCCTCTAATAACTGTAAAGTTTATGGTTATCATTATAATGATATAATTTTCTTTTATTGTAAAATATTATTATAATGATATAAATTTTTGTTCTTTGTGACAAATATTTTAATTATTTTTTTGTTATATTATAACGTAACTGGTAGGATTTTGCTGTATATCTAAATCTTCCAGAAATAAGATTCAATAATGATTGTAGTGCTTTGTTGTTGTTGGCAAATAATGGTCGTAGTTGGTCCTAGGAAAATGGTCTCTTTTGTGTGCATTTTTTATTTTAGAAATTGTAGAAATTTTTTTTTCCAAAATAAATTACAATAAATGTCACGTTTTAAAAATGTTAGTAATAAATGTTAAATTTATGATGTAAATAATTTATCTATCCTTTTATTTATAGTGTGAATAATTCTTATTTGTATGATAAATAAATTTATGGTACAAATAATATATTTACCTTCTTCTTGTTTACAATGTAAATATTTCTTGTTTACAATGTAAATATTTTATTTATATAGTAAATAAGTTGTTTACATTGTAAACCTGACATTTACTGTAAATATTTTCAAAACTTAATATTTATTTTAAAAATTTTTAAAAATCTAACATTTTTCGAGTTCTCCTCTTTGATTTTTGTCATTCGGTTTGAGGTTAGCAAACCAACGATTTCTAGTTTAGGCCCAACGATTTCAACTAACAAATAATATAAAACTCTTAACAATTACAATAAAAAATAAAAAATTACTAAAATATAAATATTACCGTTTTTAAACGAACTGCTCTCTTAAATATTCTAATCAATGAAACCTGTCTAGTTGAAAGTGATACATTTATGGAGTGTTTAAAACAATGATAGAAACTGTTAATTAAAACCATTTTTATTATAACATATAAAAATTTTACACTATAATAATTTTTTTTATTATTATTATAACATATAAAAATTTTATACTACTTATAATTAAATCTCTGGTAAAAAATATACCGTAGGAATCGTAGGCAGACAGCCAGTTAAAAGCCCAACCTTGGAGGCCAGCCGCCAGACTTTTCGCTAGAAAGCACATGCGGAAAGTTTTAATTTATTTGTCAACAAAGCATTAAATGGTTTATAGTTATACCCGTCACATAATTGGTCATCTATATGAAAGAAAACCAGGTGCTTCTCTCGAAATGACTCAGACATTCATTCCTTTTCACCAAGACCAAAGAGTGATGAAGATAAGTTTTAGAATATTTTATCATCAGATTCAAAAGGAGATAAAAAATAATTATGTGGGTTTCTTTATTTTCAATGATCTGTTCATGCCTGTATCGTTTTTGTCGCTGTGGCTGTACAGAAGAAGACATGCTGAGACAGCCTCCGGTGCCCAAATTCGTTGAAGATCATGAAGATTTAGCAGCACCACTTCTGGTTCCTCACTTTCCTGTTAACCAAAAACTCTCATGTCTCTAGTCTCTGAGTAGATTGGCAAAGTTTTGCTCTTTTTTTTTTTTTTTCCCAATTTTTGGTTTCTTGTTCAATTACCTTTTCTTTTACGTATTAAGGAGATATACATACATACATATATATAATGAACTAGTTGTAGTTTTCATCTACGGTGTATGGAAATTTCTTCTCAAAGTTATAAATAAGAATGGAATAGCTACTTTTGTCCCAGTTTTTCTTAAACAAAATTTTCCTATTAAGATGGGGTTGCTTTATTTTATTTTTTCATAGATCATATCAGATTATTACAAGTAAGAAATAAACGGTGTTCTTATTTTGCCACATCTGTGCATCTGACTTTACAATAATATAATTAGCTTATTGATTAACCCTTGAAGCAAAGACCAAGAAGGGAAATTCGAAGCAAGCCCTCTTCAATTTTTCTGTATGTTTACAGGTTCTTCGTTTAGATGCAACGATAACGATGAACTAAACAAAGCTAGCCTGCTGGATGTGGATCATGTTTCATGCCAAGAATGAAGTTTCTTATTGAATAGTTAAAAAATAGTCGTCCAAAATTAAGCAGATTCATAATAATTTTTCTGATTGCCATGCTAATCGTTCTCCGTCTTTCAGCATTTTCCAAGCTAATTGAAGGTCTGAAGTTAGTTTGATAATTGTTTGAGACAATTATTCAAGCCATGACAATCAAATTTATTCAAAACATCCATTCAAGCTCTGAACACTTTAATTCCAAAAGCATGGAAACAAGGGAATGAAAGAAGAGAATGGTTACATCTCTGAAAACACAACTAGTTCAACAACACGACGACTCATTCTCTTCCATCAACTTGCAATAACCTTTCGTGGACGATGGCATCAATTGATCATGAATCAGCAGTGGATCTTTTCTTGGTGGTGTAGGGATAATACTCCTTGCCGGTGTCGATTCTTGTGGTCTGACCTCCAGCATCAATAGCTGCGGAAGTTACTGCCAAAGCGGCTCCAGCAGAAATTGCAGTCGAAAGGGTCCTTCCTGTAAAATGAACCCATATTAAACATCGGTTTTGAACAAGCTTACATAATCCACCACATTGGACGTGTATGTCCGTTATCTAGATCTATAAATTAAGAAATAGACAAACTACGAGCTTTTACAATCAACCTATAATGGCAACCAGAATACAAAACCCTCGTCGCTACACAGACAACATGGTTCTAGACGGTCTAAGTC
Organism: Artocarpus heterophyllus; assembly: GCA_025403435.1. Taxonomy (NCBI): domain Eukaryota; kingdom Viridiplantae; phylum Streptophyta; class Magnoliopsida; order Rosales; family Moraceae; genus Artocarpus; species Artocarpus heterophyllus. The sequence goes on from CM046352.1 coordinate 11,118,642, forward strand.
ATTTTGCGTGGGGTCTTTAAATGAAAGTAATCGATTCTTATTCATTCAGCCTAATGTTGGATATATAACAACAGCAGAAATGTTAGAACCGCAGAACCGCAAGAATTTAAAAAAAAACATTTGATATTCCAGTATTTAATTTCCGAATTTCATAACCTTATGTGCACGATTTGGTCCATGTGATTTTGTATTATCACTTGTGTAAAACATAATGCGGTTTATGAAAGCGTGAGAGCAAAGACTTTTATTTGAATGCTGCATACCTACAACTACCACTAAAACCCATAAGCCGTTCATTTAGCATATTCCAAAGCACTCAATAGCAAAGCAAAATCTCTCTGGGAGAACATTAATCAAGTAACAGATGCTCAGAGTTTAAAATCTAGCTACGTTCGCTATATTGGCATCACATAAATTATTAAGTCGATCCTTCAGCTTTTTCAAGCCAAGTCAGAATTTCTTATGGAGAAAAATAGACTTTTTACACAAGAAAAAAAAAAATAAAATTGATATTCTTGCATCTTGAGGAAAGATAAAACTGATTGGATTGTAGGTTACTACTCTCTACACCATCATCATCAATTCATCAACCAAACAATTTGATATCCAAAGAAATCCTCACCTTTGTAACCTAGAATAGTTGATCCCGCAACAAAACCACCAACAGCTCCATTGATAAAGTCTCTCTTCATCCGATAATGCTGCATGAGCTGCTCAACACCAATGTAAACTCCCCCAATTGCAGCAAATGTCAGGCCATAGTTACCCATCATCTTGAGGGTCCTTATGAGCCCCGGAAGAGCTACATTTCTTTCTACACGAGGCACATCGTACCAAGTAGCAACAATGGTCCCAAAGATGGTGCCGGAAACTAAACCTGTTGTTGCACCTTTGATGGTTTTCATAACTGGTGTATCCTCATCCTCCAAGTATCTTCGTTCTGCAGGGTCCACCATGGCTCTCTCCTAATTGGGTACTAAACCAAACTGCAAAAGATTACACAGACAATCACTTAAAATGCATTTTCCATTCAAAATGCAAGAAAAACCCAAAAAATAAAAAATAAAAATCTTACAATATTAACTACATTTACTCATTCCGAAGGAAATTATCAAGCAGAAAACAAAAAAACCAATTCGACCCTTTACTTTACCCTAATTTGGGGATTCTTAGGTTAGGCAAGTTACACAATGACAATGTTATTCAATGTTTTTCACATGTAGTAACTTAACATCTAGAGGCACGAATTTCCCATTCTAAAGAACATCAATTTCGTCGAAAAAATTAGCATTTTCTCGGGAAAAAAAGGGGGAAAAGGATCAACTTTAGCTTTGTCATTTTAATTTTCGAAACGAAAAACTAAATATCACAAAATTAGAATTCCAAAAAAACAAATATATTCGTCTAACTGCAATTAGGTTTACCGAAAAAAGCATCAAAATCACGATGATCCGAGTAAATTGTTGACATAAACATGTAGATCAGAGCGTCAATCAAAAACAAAAACTGATATTGGATTAAAACCCAGGAAATTTCTCACACAAATATACAAAATAATTTCATAAATACGAACAAAAAATTCATAAGAAATTAAAAAAAATTTACCTTTTGGATGAAATACAGGGGAATTGGAACGCACAAAGGGGAAGAAGAAGAAGAAGAAGAAGAAGAAGCTGCTGTTTAGTCTGAAGGAATCTGAAGCACAAGTCCGATTTCGTCCTGGGAGTTTTTGCGTTATGACGAAAATACCCTTGGGCTTTGTAATTCTTATGGGGCCTTAAAAGGGCCCAAATTGGAAGGGGGTTTTAGAGGCCCAAGCCTAATTTTTTGTAAGCTACACGCCCATAACGCAGTTACGGTGAAACCAGTGAGAGACGAATCGGAGCACAGAAAAGACAGACTACTGGGAATACTTCCGTTTATTTGTTTTCCCGGAAAACATAAAAGATTTTCCAGGAGAAGGCAGAGTCCAGACGAATAGGAATACTACCGTTTGTTTGTTTTCTCGGAAAACATAAAAGATTTTCCAGGAAAATGCAGAGTCCAGATGACATTCGCAACCTCCCAATTGACATTACGTTTTCTCGCCTCGGAGGTAACGAAATCTCTCTCTCTCTCTCTGTCTCAGAGACATGCAGAATCAGGAAAATTCTCGGAATTCGAACGAAGCAGGAATTGAGTCAATTTGTATTTTAGATTAGAAAATTTCCTCTTTTTCCTGTTTGTTTGGATTGGAAATTTGATTTATTCTGCTGAAATTTCTGGTTCGTGTTCGAATCGAAGAGTGGCTGGTTGATCGGAAGAGAATACCGGCGGATTGGCGGAAGCGATTGGCCGTCGTTAGAGCTCGAATCGCCAAGGAATTCGCTGCGCTTCCCAAGGATATCGATCCTTATTTCCAGACCATAGATTCTGAAGGTTAGTTTTTTACAAGATTATCTGTATGCGATTTGTTCTAATTGGATCATTTCTAATTCGCTGCGGTTAGTTTTTAAATGTTAATTTCAGTTTAATTTGAGTAATTAGCTCCGTCGGAAACTTGTTAAGATTGCATTTCACTTAGCTTAGCTTAAAAAAAAGGCGAACAGGCAAACTGTGTTAAAGGTTAGTCTTTTATCGGGTCGAATCTTGATGTCATAACCAGTATTAGCTGCTTGTAGTGATGAATTTGGGAATTTTCAAATGAACAATTTAGTTTGTGTGAAGAAACCTTAAGGAAATGTAGGGATTTTTAAATGTACAATTTAGTAAAGAAACTTTGAGGAGCCGCTTTTATTATGTTCTTTTGTATATTGGATATTGACTTTAGTAGAATTTCCAGGAATCAGTTACTTTGAGGCCAAAAAAATATATGACATACTTCTGAAGTCTACTCCCGAAAGCCGGAATATATTTGGCCGGCTATCAGGTGCTGCTGTAAGATGGTCATATCTCTTTGTCTCTGTGTGTGTGTTCACATACCTGCCCGTGTTTTGCTTATGGTGTACAATTAAATTTTTGTATTCTTTGGCAGGGTGTGTGGGAGGCAATTGTGCGATCGTTCGAGAAGGATTACATTTACCTTGGTGAGGCTGCTCAGATAATGGTCCAAAATGTGAATTATGAGATGTAAGTATGCACTTATTGCAGTTGTCTTCTTAGTTTGTGAGGAAGAAAAATCATAGGTGTCTATGTGCTATCTGATTTATATACTGATTAGCTGTTGTTTCTTATGAAGCCCGTACCAGAAAAAACATGTGCAAAAGGTTCAACATCAACAAGCAGAACTGGAGCGCAAGGAAGCTGATATTAAAAGAAACGCAGCTCTATCAGCCACCAAGTATGCAGAGGCTTGCCAAGAGCTTGGGTTGCAGGTTGTGATTAAGGATCCCTCTAGCTGGTTGTTTTTTATCATTTGATTTGGAATAGAATTTAGAATAATTACCATGTTTCATATGTAAATGGCACTGTTTTTTATGCAGGGACAAAATGTGAGGCTTGAACTTCTAGAGACTGCAAAATCGCTTCCAAGCACCTTTGGTAACATTTTGGAAGTGCTAAATAGTGATTCTGTGTCAAGGGCTATGGAATATTATTCAAACTTTGTTAAAGATGTTCATGCCGAAAAGGATGTAAGTAGAAGATTCTTTATTTTCCTTATTTGATGATGCTGATTGTTGTTGAGATTACTTGTTTTATTTCTAAACTAATCCAAGTATTTGTTCACAAAACAGCAGAAATCTGTGACCGTGTTACCCCATTTGAGAGAAATACGTGAACATCCTCCTTCTCTCAATGTTTCTCTGGCCTCTGAGATTGTTGATTCTGTGAATGTTCAATCAAGCTATAACAAGTTAAACACAGATGCCGTAGTGAATGAGGATCATATTGATTGGGATATTTCTGTTGACAGTTCTCAGATTGATTGGGATATTGGAACTGTAGAAGAAACTGAGGATACTGGTAACGGTTTGGGCCCTTATGAAATAGTGAATGCCAGTGAGATCTTGCAGAGTTCTTTACCAAATGAAGCAGTGGAATCTGATCAAATCCCATCAAGTAAAGATGTGGATGGCCTGCTCCCAGAAATTTCAGCGTCAGATATATCGTGGGATATTAATGTAGAAACTCCTCAAGTTGATGTAATTGACGATGTCAGTTTGATGAACACCGGTTCCAAAAATCAAATGTATGTTCTTGAGAATTTAACTCAACCTACTGGGACCAAGGAAGAAAGGAGCCAGCTTTTGGAGACGGACTATAGGAATAAGATTCTTGATGATCTTTATGAGGTACATGATTCTTTATTATGAGATCATATCTATTTATATTTTCTTTTTCTTGTCGTAGTATTAATAATCTCTTCACTCGTGTTAAAAAATTGGTGATATGGGACTCTGAACTTTGAAGTACTTCTAGTTTGGTATACTTTTCCCTTCACTACATAGCACTTAGATAAGGGGTGTACTTTTTGGTCTTTTATCAGATCAAATCGTTTTTAAATCAGCGGCTGACGGAGTTAAAGAGTCAAGAAACTTTGTCTTTGCAACATCAAGTCCAGGCAGTTGCTCCCCTTGTGCTGCAGCAATATGCTCCCGATGCCATTGAGACAATGTTAACCGATGTTTCCTCGGCTATTTCCTTGCTCACAAACAAGAAAACAAGAGACTTGATCATGATTCTGAACTCCAAAAGGTGATGCCAGTTCTACTACTGCAGTTTTCTTGAATGCATCAGTTTTAATCACGTCTCTTCTCTAGAATAGCATGTTTGTTTTCGGGCTATGTTTTGATTCTTTAATTGTAATGAAGTATAATACTAATACACTCTTTTGTCTTTCCTGGTTTATATAATGCATTCTCAACTCTTTTGTTGATCTTTATTTCAGATTTTTAGACAGACTGGTCAGCACACTGGAGGAAAAGAAGCATCATGAAGTGAAGTTGAAAGAGGGTTTGAAGGATATTGCTTCGAAACGCATGGAGCTGCAGAATTCGTTATCTTCGTCCTGGCCAAAGCAGGTAGGTTTTTTTCATCCTTTTTGTTATTCGCGGTGTTGAATTTGATCAATTTTGCTAACCAAGTTAGATAATTGTGGAGGGGGAAAAAATGAAACCTATTTGTTATTGTATTTCTGAAACTAAAATTACACTGCATGTTGAATTATAGGAAGCGGCTCTTTCAAAAACAAGGGAGTTAAAGAAGCTATGCGAGAGCACTCTTTCATCTATGTTCGATGGAAGACCTGTTAACATCGTCGGAGAAATAAATACCCTTTTAAGTAGCAGCCTTGGTGCATAAGAAAGATGTTTGCCTATGATGACTGCAAAACCTTTTGAAATGCCATTGAGTGGCGGTATCAGAATGAAGTGTAAGTACTTAAGTGGGAGCTTGCATGTTTTTATTTTTTTCCTCAAGATATTTAAATTGTAGCCACAAAAATAAACTTTTGCAAGGGAACCTCTTTTCTGGTCTAGTTTTTTAAATGAGGGGAAAAATCATTTTAGCAACATTTTGTTTTTCACGATTTTTACCAAGGTTTCTTCTGATTTTGATAATGTCAAAATGGTAACCTGAATCATAAAGTGTCCTTTATATCCTTTTAATTAGTTAACCTACAATTGATAACTTAAAATTTATTTGCCAAAACATATTTCAAAACATTTTAAAAGAATTAACGATCTTTAAAATTCAAATTTTGTTGCACTCAAGCCTCCTTTTGGCGTCCCTGCCACCGCACTCATGGCAAAGATTGACAAGAAAAGCAACCATGATTCGTCGTAGTCGTCTTTAGAGTTGCTGTTGTTTGTGAAGGTCAATATTTACATGCCTTTCAGAAGAGGGAAAGCTGCTACCAAGTTCTCAGCGGTGGCCAGTAACTGTGGGCTGTAGTAGCAGGGGTGGGCATGACGGGGACTAGGACGAAATTTTTGGGTGGCGAGCACCAGGCGCAATTTTTGGGTGGCAATGGCTGTGGGCAAAGGCTAAGCAATGGGGATGGACAAGGGTGGGGTTTTGGGTGGTGATGTTGGCCGGTGCAGCAGGGTTGGACGAAGATCGGGCTGGGCAGTAGTGGGTTTTTCAGTGCCCAGATTTTTTTTTTCTCTTTTTATTTTAGATCTAGCCTTTTTCTTTGTTTATAGAATTCTCCAAATTCAAGCTTTTATTATTGGTCTTTTAGGTTATGGGTGGAGGAACATCTGCTTTTAATACTTTCTTTCTCTTCTTTTTGTATTTTCTTAAAATTTTTAAATCCATTTTTATGAAATTTGTTTTGTGCGAAAATAGATAAAAAGGAGGAGACCGAATCACTCAACCCACCTCGTGAGGAAGGTTAGAATAGCTCAAGAACCTGTTGGTAGGAAGGTAATCCTTGCTGATGGTGTGACTTTGAGTGAAGACACATAAGTTGATACACGAGCTCACAATAGGATCACGTAGACACCGCACCGTGAAGCTGGATCGTACACATATCGCAAGAGCACAATTTGACCATTTTTTGTAAGGGAATTTCTACGGTATTATCTTAAAAAATGCACTGTTAGTAGGCCATATATCTGTATCGGGAACTTCTGTTTTTCATACCCGTTTATTTTAATGTAATATTTATCAAATCCAATGACTAGATACGTTTATTGCCGAAACGAGGCCCAACAGTAGGAAGGCCCTTTTTGTAAAGGAACTTTTACCTCCTTTTGTTTCTTTTGAATTTGAAGGGGGAATATCCCTCAAAAGAATAGTCATTGCTACCTGCCCAAAACCCCCTGACAAAACATTGTTTCGTAATTGTTCATGGTGGCATCTGGTTAACTAACATGATACTTTTATTTTTATTTTATTTTTTGCTTTGTAAGCGGAGAGGGATTATTGGATTTAACTTTGTTGATACCTGAAGTTTTGCAAGGCATAAATCCAAGCCGACATCCGGTGATGTGGCCTAGGGTATAGTAGTCGTTGCGTGAACCCAAGCCACGCTTCGGGGATCTCTAAATGAGCTGTGGTTTGGAAGGCTAAGGAATGTAAATGGGCTTGTTTATTCTGTCTAATTAGACTTATGGCTTGCTTGGAGAGGCTTTAAGTCTACGAGGAATTAGAGTAAAATAAGTCGTAGAGGAAGTTAACCCCAAGTCAGCCAAGAGGTACCATAACCCACTCTTAGAAGAGTGCTCATTAGGGTCAACCTGACCCACCTAATGAAGTTGTCCCACTAGATAACCTGACCCAATAAGCCCAAGTAGGTCACTTGAATTGAGGAAAAAGCAGTAGAAAACAACAAAGATGACCTTTCCCTTTCACTTGCAAGTCAAACTAGGAATCTCTCCCAAAAATCCAAACTTGCACAAAAACGGGAAAACATCTTTTTAAGCCTTATTGCCCCTTCTTACAAGCTACCTTATATAGTATGCATGTCAGGTAACTTTACAAGAGTCAAAACTAGGCTGGGCATCTTTTCGAGTTTTCCCGCATCGGGTGACTGCCCCATTTGGCCTAGAGTTATAAACTTTGGTTGAAAATCACTTAACTAGGGACTTAGAACAATAAGGCTTCAACTAAACCATAAAATTTTTGGTCTCTCAAGGCCTACCATCCTTGCCTGTAAATACCCACCAGTTCAGAGGCATTTTGTCAACTCACATATCATCACAGTCATCACTCAAGACATTACATGAACCCACAAGACCATTTGCAGCCCAAAACAGTAGCCATACCTCTAGAAAATGCCTCTTTCAGCATGGAAATACCCTAATCCTCTCATTCGAAATCAAAAGCTCCATGGTTTTCGATGAGGTTCCTCTAAAACAAGTTTCTAGGGGTTTCTCCCAATGATGTCAATAGAGCAATAAACTTTCCAAGGAAACACCTTCCATTAAGACTTAAATGCAAATATCCATGACTATACTAAACTTCCTTAGGTCAACTTTGTCTCTGGTGCACTAAACAACTCCACCTGAGGTGTCGTGTTCTCTTACTATCTCACAGCGCTAGCCTAATAGACTTGTCCTCGCCTCCACAAACCGATTACATTCCTCTCTTACATCGTCCGCTTGCTTAGAGGTCTCTTTCTGTCAAGTCTTCATCATTACGGGCCCAGAATCATAACGGTTGTTGCCCTTGGAAACTCCTCTCCTTGGGATCGTTCGGGTTTAGCCCGTACCTAGTCAGAACCAATACTTACTGCTTGCAAAGACAACAACTTTGGCCACTTTTCACGTCAGGGACGTGATCTCACTCTCATCGGTCTCTGTCACCCTACGCACTAACACCTTACGCCTCACTTGGACCAACTAGAAGAGACCACAAAAACTTTGCCCATCACGTCGGCAGGCCCGCCATAAAAGAGCCCCAACATTTCGCAATCCCAAAGGCCACCATGGTAATAGTACTAGGAATATAGCTCAAAGCAATGAGTCAAGGATCCGTTGGCAAATTATGAAGGGAAAATGGAAGAGAGAGAGAAGAAAAATCACTGTAAACACAATCTTCTTTATTTGATGAAAAAACTCGGTGAGCATAAGGGTCCGTTTGGTATATAGATTTGAATCAGTGATTTGATTTGAGTTAGTGTGATTTGATTTAGGATTTGAGTTAGTGATTTGAATTGTTATCCGAATTGACGTTTGGATGTAGATTTAAGTTTTAATCTGAGTTTGGAATAAAATTGAAATTTGTGCTTGAAAAGGTTGTGAAAATAGTTTTTGATTTGTTAATAAATTTAATAAAATCTTAATGTTAATGATCCAAAAAAATATACAATATGGATCTTAATTTATCCCTCTCTTCACTAGGAACATAATGAAAAAAAGAATTATCTCAATTGGATATCAAATGAAGAAGTTATGATTTATTTTTCTCTTAAATGTAGGAGAGAGGATTTTAGTTTTTACTCTAGCAAAGATATCCGAGTATAAAAAATTTAAGGGAGTCAGAACTCTAAAAACTTGAATTCTTGATACTCAAAGGATTCGGATTTTGAGAGAAACAAACACATATTCAAAGGATTCTTAATATTCAAATCCACGTTTGAGTTCATTGAGTACAAAGAGTACTCAAACCAAACGGGGCATAAATTTGTCAAATAACTATAAATCTTTAATAAAGCTGAAGGGCATCAGAGGTGTCCCTCCTCACATACGTGGACCAATACATAGCTGCCTACTTGTTATTGATGTGGAAGTGTCAAGTAATTATTGTGGGACCCACTCAATAGTATAAAGGGTCTGTTTGGTAAATGGATTTGAATTAGTGATTTTATTTAAATTAGTGTGATTTGAATTAGTAATTTGAATTGTTATCCGAATTAGCGTTTGGATGTGTATTTAAGTTTTAATATGAGTATGGATTAAAATTGAAATTTGTATTTGAAGAGATAGTGAAAATAGTTTTTGATTTGTTAACAAATCTAATAAAATCTTAATGTTAATGATCTTAAAAAATATGCAGTATAGATCTTAATTTATTCCTCTCTTTATGAGAAACACAATGAAAAAAGAATCATCTTAATTGGATATAAGAAAGAGAATTTTTAGTTTTTACTGTAACAGAGTTATCCAAGTATCAAAAGTTTAAGGGATGAGAATTCTAAAAACTTAGATTCTTGATATTCAAAGAATTCCGATTTTGGGAAAAACAAACACATATTTAAAAGATTTTTGATACTCGAATTAAAAGTTTAGTCCATTAAATCCAAATAATATTCAATACAAACGAGGCTAAAATAATTTGCATTCATCTTCCCTCCAAAACCATCCCCGCTTTTTTACGAAAGCCTACAAAAATTCATCTTCTAAAAATGACGAAAGCCTCTTTTTCTTCTTCTTATTTTTCCCTTACCCTTTTTCTTCTCAGAATTCACCACAAGTTTTTTTTTTTTTTTTTTCTTTCTTCTTCTTCAGAGTTTTAACGTTAATTGTTAAAATGTATTCTGTTATATATATATATATATATATATATATTATATCTCAAAGAGTTTAAAAAGAAGAACCTGAGAATGAAAATGGCAGCAACAAGCTTTACTATTATTTTGCTATTTTGCGTTAAAGACAAGGCTATGACCAAAATAATGCACTGGGCATCAAACTTTGGGTTTGAAACGGAAAAAATTAAAAGAAGTTTAGAATTTTCTACTGTGTGGTAATCTTGGGTAAAATTCCCCTTTTTTTTCTCATATCTCCATCGAAGAGATTTGCCAAGAAGAGAAATTTTTCATATCTAAAAGAGCAGCAACCAAGTCATACCCACATCCGGAAAAAAATTTCCGAAAACCAAAAGAGAAAAAACAAACGGGCTTTTTCAAGGAACAAATGTCAAAGATTTATTGCAATTGCAGTAATAATTTTTTTTTTTGAGGTTAAAGAAAAGCATTATTAAATTCCTTAAAATAACTATGATATAAGAATCTTATTTACAATATGCAAATTCTAAAACAAATCTGACAAGAGGCCACACAAAAATAATAAATCCAAATAGAAAATCATAATTAGATAGAAATTATGCATGTCAAACCTATTACCACTATACATAGATAGAGATCTAAAATATATATATATATATATATATCTTTATTTATCCAAAACGAAAAAAAGGCAGATAAAAATAAAAAAAAATCCTGGCAGAGAGGGATTCACATCCATGAAAAAGATAGTTGGACTTTGAGATGAAAATGAGGAGAGAAAGGAAAAGGAATTGTTCAATTAATAAAGGCAAAAATTATTAATACAAACACATGATGAATATGTTTCTTTGTAGAAAATTAATAATTTCTCTGCCGTACAATTATAGAAAAAATGAATTTTTTCAAGACATCTACAAAAAAAATAGATGCCCCTCTAAGGGGGAAAAAAAAAGATGTTTACTGAGAGGAGAAATTATTCAGTAGAACAGGGCTTTATGTAATGCAAAACACAAAAAAGTAGACAGAAGATACCTCATAAAGACCCACGAATAGCAAAACCCGATGGAAAAAGATTGTCCAAGGAAACAAAAAAAAAAAGTGTTTGATCACTCAAAGGTAACAATGAATGAACATGCATATGAAACTCAAAATGATATTTTCATTGGCAAATTGTATTAACTCATTTATTGACATACTAAGTTGTGCTATGAAGAAAAAAATTCCATATTGATTCATGCACTGGTACTTTATCTGGATTTCTTAACATCAATATTCCTACGTCATTTTTGTTATGTAAGTACAGAAGGCTCTTCGATGTTTAAGTTAGGCAAACAATTATAAAAGTAAAGAATAACAAAGTTTTAGGAAGAGAGTGAAGATAATTCTAACTAAAAGAAAATTCGAAGATTGACTCAACATTTTGAATTCAGTTTAAAAAAAAAAATCCAAAGTCTAAAAATCACACATCATCTTATACATAGAAATGCCAAGAAAAATTTGGACTGAAAATCCTTATATATATATATATATATATATATAATGAACGAATTCGCAGATCGGTAGATACAATATAAACAATATTCAACAATTTTGCACGACATTTGACGTACACCGAAATTCGTTGTGAATTACACATTATTCAGAATATATACACACACACATATAATGATATCCCCATGAATCCTCCTGTGGACAAGAAACTGTCTTCTTCAATTGCATTTATTAATTTACTAGCACACCAATGTTATTAACTTAGTTATTACTCAACAAAATGAGATTCGTCATTGTATATATGTACACACACACACACACACACACACATATATATATATATATATATATATGAAACTTATATAGGCTTATAACTTGTTTACCTTTTAGTTTAAATACGCTCTATCATAATATACTATAAACAAGAAAAGTACTATGCTCCACTAATCATCTTTCTTCTTTCTTTTCTTTTCTTTTTTTCTTTTTTCTTTTTCCTGATAATTTTGTGTTACTTTAGCAGCCCACAGTTCACGTGACATTGGACAAAGCATACAAATAATAGTACTATAGCTTCCATCATATTCCTTTATTTACATTATTAAACGTTATTACTCTTTTTAGCGCACAAACAATCCTACCACACATGCATCACATTGCTCGCCGAAAGCAAAACCATAAGAAATGGAGATCAACCAAACTAATGGTGATCTAAGTCTTGTTGAAATATAGAATTATTGTTGACCCATCTTCTACTAATTTAAGTCTTTTGGTACTCATATGATCTCATATTCTCAAGGAGAATTTTTATAAATGTTATATTTTGAAACTTATTTTTTATAAATATCACATATGTTTAAGCATAGTACAACTTCAACATAAATATAAATAGTAGTGTGGCATCACTTTTTTAAGTATGGCACTACTTTTTTAAGTATGACATGTGTACACATTTTTTTATAAAAAGAATGACATAAATCATCAAACTCTAAATTTTTTGATACTTAGGTTCATATTTTAAGTATTTGGACAATAGTGAATTTTTAGACGAATAAAATAAATATTAAAAACTTTTAAAATCTTATCCACACTAATATTTTAGTTATTAATAACTAGAGAGCATACTTATTTAACATGAGATTTTATAACTCCCTAGCTTCTTTTATGTGTTAAATTCTAATAAATTTAAATGTTAAATCGTTTTTGAGGGTAAAATTGTAACCAAGTCAATTGATTATGATCCATGCAAAATTAAACTCATTTTTGCTCTATGATTTTCATTCATTTAATTTATTTCATAAACCAAAAGTTTTTGGGAACCTTTCAATAAATTTATTTTTGGGATGTAAGGTATAAGAAATGGACGCTTTGAGACCTAGTTGTTCAAATTTTCGAAATGGGGATCCAAATGTCAAGAAAATGAGGGTTTGAGGACGTAGTTGTCTAAAATTTTAAATTAAAGACCCATGTGCCAAATATTTAAAGGCTTTGGGTCTCTTTAAGTGCAAAATATTCACCCAACATTTGCCCATTGTCTAGCCTACATGTGAATAGAATTGTTAAAGTATATAAAAACTACACCACGTGGAAAATTTGCGAGAGTGGAGGGCAATTACACTTTATATTTCAACTAAAGTTCAACTATGATATGCTATAAAAAGTGCCCACTGAACTCTATTATGATTTATGGACTTAGTTTATTAGGAAGAAGAAAAATAAATATACAAATGGATAAGAGAATTTTTTTTTAATGTAACTTTATTATTATTCTTCTTTAAAATTTTAGTTTCTTTGCGTCTGTAAAAAAAAATTACGAATTAGTCAATATGAGGAAGTCCTTGGGCCTTTTTTGGGATACGGGGACTAGATAGGATTATGAGGACTAGGTTGAATTGGATATGATTTGATAAGATTATGCTAAATACTATCCTATGTTTGGTAAACTGTTTAATTAGACACCAAAAAAAAAAAAAAAGCAATCTAGGTTTGTGACATCTTTATATAAGACTAAATTAAAAATAACAATTATGAAAAAAAAGCTTCATTAAAATTTGTTTGATTAAATCGCTAACATGAAATAATAAATCCACTCGATAATTAGGCAATAACAAAAATTGAAAAGATTAAAATTAACTTAAACTTAAAATATTAGTTACAAAAAGCTACTAAAAAAACTTTTTATTTATTCCCTTAAAAGAAACTTTTATTATTATTTCGTTTGAAAATAAACAGTTTATTTAGAAAGACGTCAAGAAGTATATATTTAAAAAAATATATCAAGAAAATTAAAAATGAATATGGCGATCAAAATAAAATAAGTGCTTAATCTCGTTGTCAAAATAAGAGAATTATTATGTTACACAAAAAAAGAAAAGAAAAGAAAAAGAGTAGAGTAAAAAGAAGCGATCCCGATTACGTTATGTACGTTGCAATAATTTTCAAAGTACTTGTACATTGTGTTATGCACTTCAGAAGCAGCACCCACGCTTTTGTCCTTTGCACCACCTATATTTATTCTATTTTTTTTTTATTAAGTTCACAGGACCAGAATAACCCAAACATTTTTCTCACCCAAATTTTATCCCAAAAAGGAAAAAAAAAAAAACTTCACAAATGGATACCCAAATGCCAATCTTCATAATCCTACTTATTTGTGTCACCACCTTTCTTCAACCTTCTCTCTCCTCCTCCCAACTCTGCCACTCAGAAGACAAGGAAGCCCTTGTACAGATCAAGAAGGCTTTGAACAACCCTGATTCAGAAATCTTCACCTCGTGGGACCCACAAACCGACTGCTGCAACTGGGCATCCGTCGAATGCGACCCAATTACCAGCCGTGTGAACGCCCTCATAATCACCAACGATGCCCATCTCTCGGGTCCTATCCCGCCAGCAATCGCCAAGCTCAACAACCTCAAGACCTTGGTAATAAACAACACCGCCATCTTTGGTCCCATCCCGGACTGCCTCGGCGAACTCATGAGCCTAGAGGCTATCCACCTCTGTCGGAACCGCCTCTCAGGACCGATCCCAAGTTCCATCGGAAAGCTACCACAACTGTTATGGCTCAACCTCGGGTGGAACAAGCTAGCGGGACCCATCCCGGACACGTTCGGGGAACTAAAGAAGCTACAATATCTAGACCTTTCTCATAACAAGCTCTCGGGACAAGTTCCAACCTCCATCAACGGTATTAACTACCTCGACTTGTCGTGGAACAGGCTCGAAGGCGACGCCTCGGTGCTCTTCGACGGATCGAAAAAGGCGAGCCTCGTGTTGCTTGATCTGTCCAGGAACTTGTTTGAGTTCGATTTCTCAAAGGTGGAGCTCCCCAAGAGCTTGTTGTACTTGGACATTAACCACAACAAGATATTTGGGGGAATTCCTGAGGGGATAAACGACGTGTCGTTGGGTTACATCGATGTGAGTTTCAACAGGTTGTGTGGGCAGATTCCGCAAGGTGGTTCCCTCCAAGGATTTGACTCAAAAGCCTTCCTCCACAACGCTTGCTTGCGCGGTCAGCCGCTTGTACCAAGCCACAACTCGGGGGTCCTTGTGCAATCTGAGTGATCTAATTATTATATGTCGTTTTTTTTAAGGTTAATTAATATAAGAACAACGTGTATGTGTTGTGAACTACTAATATATGTATTAGTAATTAATAAAATGGTTTAAAGCTATTTGGTGGTCTTTGGTAAAATATGTCATGAGGCGGCTTTCTTTGGTAAGATCAAGGAAAGAAAATAGGAAGGAATAAAGGTATATGACTACGTAAGGGTAATGGAAAAAGAAAGGGGACTGTTCTCTTTTTGTGTTCGGGATGGATTTCTTTTTTTTATAGTGGGAGAAATAAATTTGAGGTTCTTAATTTGAAGGATTTGAGATGTCTCACCGAATTCTTGTTTTACTCATTTTTTTTTTTATCTCTTACCAAACTTAATCCTTCTACTGATCCCCTTACAAAAAGAGTCGCTCAAACAAAAGGCAACTTAGGCAAACACCTAAGGGTTGAGCCAAGGTCCTTAAATTAAAATGAAAGTAACTTTTTTTTTTAATTTTGAAACTTATAAAAAATGAATTTATATTTTTCTATCTTTTAAATAAAAATTACAAATAAGATGAGAATAGAATCTAAATTTTATACAAAAAAGAATATGTGATTCGTAGAAAAAATAATTTGAAAATATCAATAATAATATAATACAAGTAGTTGAAGGATGTATTGGACTTAATTTTTTTTTTCAAACCAACTAAAACTAACATTTTCACAAACGTACTAAACATAGGTTCCAACTATCAATTGTGGTTGTAATCCATTTTTTTTTGTTCTAAACAATATTAGTTCTAACTTGGCTCTATATGAGCTATTACTAGAAATATGTTACGATTGTGAAAAGCGCCATTCCACCAAAGACTATTGTGTAGATCCAACACATAGAAACTGAATTTTGATTTGTGGTTGAGAGATCCTAGCCACTCCTAGGTTTGTGGTGGAAAGTGAAGGTTGGAGAGATGATCCGACGAAACTTCTCCGTCACACCGGAGTGTTGGCTTTAGTCTAAGAAGAGATCTGCTGTACATGGGTTGCTGTGCAATGGCCACAGCGTGGGGGGAGGAACATAGGCGACTATTGCCCTACCTGAGGTTGATACAGCACATAGCAATTTGGGGTTAACACCTCTGCTTGTTAATAAAAATGTGTGTACTTTATTGTAGTTTAACTTATGATCTGCGCTAAATTTTTTATTAGTGTGACAAGAAGTAGACAATAATTTATGTCAAGAGATTTAAGTTCATTAAATCATAAGTATGTGATATCACTAAATATAAGGAAAAATAGATCAGCATATAATCACCAAAAATTTCACAGCTCATAAGAAGTCAATCCATCATCCATATATATAACTTGATATTGAAGTATCCTTAAAAGAATTTTTACCAAGGGAAAAATTAATCAATCAAAGTTGTATGTCAATCGTAAAGAATGATTGCAGAATAGATTATTGTGCATGTATAATAAAGGCAAAATTATCTTTGTTGTACAATTTTTAATTGAAAAGCACATTAAGCTTTTTGCTTATGTTCTTGGAGGGGAAATTATTTAGGAGACTGAGCTCGGCGTACCAAAATTATCTTATCTATGCTTAAAGGACGAAAAAAAAAAAAACCCAATACAAATTTCTGTATTTTAATTTGATAATATCGTGGTAAACGTTTCAAAAATAGGTATATATGCTTTCTTTTTACTCAAAAAAAGAAAAGAAAAAGAATGTATAACTTGCAGAAAAATATTATAAAGTTATCATAAATTATAGCCCGCACAATTAATTAAAGGCCTATAAAATTTGTTAGATTTATTAATTTATTTATTTAGCTTAATAATTATTTAAATGCTAAAATTCTATTGGCTACAAGGGGTTATAACTCTTGTTAAAAGATGTGTGTATATCTGAAGAGATGTGTACTTTGGTGGAAAGGTACCTATTGAGGGTCTATAAATAAGAGTCTAGTCCTTCCTCCACCTAATCAATTGTTTTCTTTTTCTTCGTCAGAAAAAATACGTTAAAAGAAATAATTGTAGGTTTAGAGAGAGAAATTGGGTTCTTCTTCTCTGACAAACTTTTGTTCAAAAGGTTCTTTACAAATCAAAGATATGAATCAAGGTATACTCTAAATCTTCTTCTGTAAAAATTATTGAGTTATAAGATTACTAGGAATTATAAAAATTAAAGTTTTTACATGTGGTATCAAAATATTTAGGTTTTTGGAACTCATGATTTCTCTTTAGGGTTATGTTTTCAATTATTTATAATCTCTATTGCAATTAGGGTATTCTAAATTACGGTTATTGAATTTTGGGATTTTTGTTTTCGTTGTGAAATGATTCTCGTAAAATTCTTTGTGTGCGATTGTTTGTCGATATCCATTCTTGGCAATTTTATTAAGATTGTCGATGAAAGTCGTTTCATGATACACATTATATAAATACGGGTTTATAAACGTTTTGGCAAGTATATTCAGTTCATAATATACTGTTTATGTAAAAAAAAAAAAAAGAAACTAAATGGAGTGAATTACATATACAAGTCGCTTACTGTATTATAGTAATTATTGTTTTTGTTTTTATTGTATCTAAACTTGGTATATGGGTTCGTTAGTTCATTTACATATTACATATATAATATATGTAAAGAAATTTGAAGCGTAAACAGTGTGTATAGACATATACATATGATCATAATTAATTACTTGATCATTTATTTTATATATAAAACAAGCAAAACTATTGCTTCCAATTTAAAATTACATGATTGTAGTTTGTTGATCACCAAAGTGACCAAACTTTAAGGTTTAGTAATTTTCAAATTTAGAAACAAAATTCAATAACTCATGTATTTGGATGCTTATAATTGAGATGATATTTATAGATAATGGGTCATTGAATTTCATCTATTATAAGAACTTAGGAATCGCCTAAAGGTTGATTAGCTTTCATCCTAAAGGTTGATTAGCTTTCTTTATAATTAATGAATATAATAGTTGGTAATTAATATGTCATATTATTTTTGTTTGTTTATCCAAAGATAGCAAGCATTTTTATTGGACATATTTATGATTACCAAATTAAATTTTTATTTTTAATTAGCATCATTTTTGGTTTGTATGTCTTAGTATCACTCAACGGAGAACTAGGATATACAATTATTGTCTTAGTTTGAATCTAATTATGTGATCATCTCAAAGCATTAATGTATGAATGTTTCTTGCATATTTGCAGTATCTGTTACTGTGTCTCTACATTCGCATGCTTCATCTATTCCCTTATTTAATGGATTGAATTTCTCTGATTGGTGCGAACAAGTCCAATTTCACTTAGGTATCTTGGATCTTGATTTAGCACTTCAAGATAAAGAAACCACTACTATTACTAATGATAGTAGTGAGGAGAGAAATCTTTTCATAAAGTATGTGAAAGGTCAAACAAATTAAGTTTAATGTTCATGCAGATGACAGTAGCAAACAACATTAAAAGTACTTTTCCTAAGACTGAAAGTACTAAGGAATTTATAAAACTTGTGGAAGAGCACTCTCAAACTAACGATAAGTCTCTTGCTAGTACATTAATAACTAAATTAACCAACATGAAATTTGATGGTTCTTATACTATGCATGAGCATGTCCTTGAAATGACAAATATAGTAGCAAAATTAAAGTCTTTGGGAGTGTTTGTGGATGAGTTCTTTCTAGTACAGTTCATTCTCAACTCGCTTTCTCCTGAACAATATGGTCCATTCTAGATGAGCTATAACACAACTAAAGATGAATAGAATATCAATGAATTGACCAGTATGCTTGTTCAAGAGAAGATGAGATTGAAGAATCATAAACCTCATTCTGTTCATCTTGTAAATCAAGAGGCTGAAAAGAGCACTAACAAGAAGCCTAGAAAGAACAAGAAGAAAGAGTTCAAGAAGGAGTTGTATAACCTATATGAGTTAACTCAAATCCATAAAAAGGAACACAATGATAAATGTTATTTTTGTAATAAATTTGGGCACTTAAAGAAAGACTGTCAGAAATGTAAAGCCTGGTTTGAAAAGAAAGGTAAGCCTTCTGCTTTAGTTTGTTTCGAATCAAATTTAATTGAAGTTTCTTATAATACTTGGTGGATTGATTCAAGTTCAACTACTTATATTTCTAATATGATGTAGGGATTCCTTACGATCCAACCCATGAGAGCAAATGAAAGTTTTATTTACATGAGGAATCGAGATAAAGCTCCAGTAGAAGGAATTGACACTTATCACTTTATATTAGATGCTAGACATTATCTTGATTTATACCAAACTCTTTATGTACCTACTTTTTCTTGCAATTTAGTTTTTTCATCAAAACGTGATGTAGCAAGTTTTTATCATAAGTTTAGTTTTGAATCTTTCAGTTTATATAAAATAATAGTTTTATTGGTTTTGGAATCCTTTATAATGGTTTATATAAGTTAAAGCTTGATAATTTTTTTGCTAAAGCTTTGTTAATCATGCATCGAAGTATTGGAACTAAACGGAGTTTAGTTGATGAAAGTTCTACTTAATTCTGGCATAAATGCTTAGGTCACATATCCAAGGAAAGAATAGAGAGATTAGTAAAGAATGGAATTCTTTCAAATTTAGATTTTACCGATCTCGGTATGTGTATTGATTGCATTAAAGAAAAGCAAACTAAATACACTAAGATAGGGGCTACAAGAAGTACACAGCTTCTTGAACTCATACATACCGATATATGTGGACCTTTCGATACTCCATCCTTTGGTGGAAAAAAGTATTTTATCACTTTTATCGATAATTTTTCACGTTATGATTATCTTTATCTATTACATGAAAAATCTCAATCTGTTGAAGCCTTTGAGGTATTTATTAATGAGGTTGAGTGGCAATTAAATAAATGGTGAAAATTATAAGGTCAGATAGTTGTGGTGAATACTATGAAAAGTATGGTGAGTCAGGAAAATGTCGAGGTCCATTTGCTAAATTCCTAGAAAAGCGAGGTATATGTGCGTAATACACTATCCATGTACACCGTAACAAAATGGTGTAGCAGAAAAGGTGTAATTGTACACTAATGGATATGGTTAAGAGCATGTTAAGTTATTCATCTTTACCATTATAGGAGCTTGATCTATATATGTTCACCAGGTCTCCTTTGATCGCTCAAAATAATTCCTGTAGTGATACGACGTGTTTTTCTTATATATTAGTGACTTATGTTAAGTATTAGATTGGCTAAAATTCGATTTGATTGAATTTAATAATTCATGATTGGTTTATTGATTGAATTAATTTTGTGAATTAATTCAAGATAAACATGTTGAATTATTTGGATATATTTTATTTGTATGGGTTTATCTATATATGACTATTTTGATTAGATAACTTTTTCATTATGTTATTTGAATTAAAATTGAGACTTTATAAGGGATATCCATGTCAAACAAGAAAAGATTTATCTAATTGGTCAAGATTGGATTAATCAGATCAACTTAAGGAGTTCAAATTTGATTCGAACTCTTGGATCACGACAATGCTGTCGACCGCGCCTTTGTATAGTGGTCAACCACAATAGCGTAACTGAAAAACACATTCACGCATTTTTCAATCTAATAAGAACTAACCCCAGATCCGACCACTATAAAAAGGGAGTTATTTTTTATTGTTCTTCAGATCATTTGAGAAGCATAGAATGAGTGCTCTAGTGACAGAAACTTTGAAACTCTTAGAGAGTTATTATTCAACATCTAGAACTTTAACTCTTGGTTTTCTCAAGTGGTTAGAAGGAGAGTCACCAGAGGAAGACTATACGACGTACGACCACTTGCACTCCAATCGTGGATAGAGAATAGCACAGAAGACCAGTTGATTAAGGCTTTTTTTCAACGTTCTTCTGTTCTCAGTTTTTTACAGACTTCGGTATACAAAAGAGGTATATAAGATCTGTTATTAATTTATGTACTTTGTATGTCAAACTTGATATTTGGAAAAGACTTTGATTTAAAACTTTTAAAAATTCCGCTGTGTATCATTTACTAACATGGATGAATATGGGATGATGTGGAACCTTATGGAACTATGAAAAAGAGTATAGGATAATATACTAGCATTATGGGAAAATATATCGACGGTATAGGAAAAACATAGTCAATGTAAATTTGGACTGTTCAAAGATAATGTAGAGCCCAATTATTGACACCCCAAAAGTGGAAAAATCCACATCAGTCCCTTGTAGAATAGGTTATAGCCATGAGTTTAGGAACAATTTTTATTTCAATTTAGTCCTCAAATGATGTGTTTAAATAACCAAGGATTTATTTGAAAGAAAAGTTTGGTTATTCATCACAAAATTACTCCTATTTCCACCATGAAAACCGGCCCTCCCAAGCTAGTTTTTCCTCAAATTTTTGTTGTTTCTAAAGCCTTCAAATCATGTTTTAAATCAAAATAAAGTATGTAGAGGAAGAACATGGAAGTCTCAAGGTAAAAACTTGAACTTTGCTTTGGGTTTTCAAAGTTTAGCTTTGAGTTTGCATGGATTTTAATGTTATGATTATGAACTTGATGTCAAGGGTTTTAAGAAGCTTTCAAGTGCTAAAAGAGAGGACTAACATCTTGGAATTGTTTAGGTAAAGTTCTAGTTCTTAAAACCAAGTAAAAGTTTATGTTTTTTAATGCATACTAAGTGTTTGTTGTAAATTATAGTTTATGGCATGTAAGAAAAACACTATGGCATGTTTAGTTTATATGTCATGTTGTAACGCCCCGAAATTAATTTAATGGTATTAGAATGTAAAATGGTGGATTTGTGTGCCATAATGAATATTTTAAACTTAATTTGATCATTTGATGAGATTTTTGAGTTAAAGTTGTTTTGATTATTTTAGTGATTTCTAGTTGTTTTTAATCATTTTAATTGTCATTTTGAATATTTGGGATATAACAATTTGTCAAATGTCAAATATGTTTTGTTTTACAAAACTGTGGGCGGCACATGGTTTTCGTACAGTAAAACCGCTCACTTTTCTCTCTATTTAATCTCTCCCTCACTCTCTCCTTCATTCTCACCCTCACTCACTCTCTCTCTCTCCCCCTAGCGTTTCTCTCTCTCTCTCGGTCTCTCTCATTTTCTCTCAAAATTTTGAATCCAATCAAGCTTAAGCTCCGGGTTTTGGTAGATTAAAAGCTTGGAGGCATGATTGACTAACCAAAAACGTGAATTTAAGCTTGGGTTTGAGGTTAGTTTTGAAATTTCTAATTTTTTTTCAAATTTTTAATTTTTCATGCATTTTTGAAATCTAAGTTTATTTGAGCTTAGGGAAACCTTGTGTAACGCCCCTATATGGGGGTTAACAGTTTTTAATGAGATAAAATAAAAATAAATAATAAAAGTAAAACCTTAAAAATAAAATTTGCCCGGGACTTAAATGAAAACTCTCAACTCAAAAATAAAAATATAAACGACAAATAAACCACAGTTTTAATGTAGCACCTTTAATTTAATAATATAAACTGTTGTCATCATCATTTTAACCCTCAACACATTATAATACAGTCACAGAAAGTAACAATTGATGCTTACATTATCATGAAGAACATTCTCAACGATTGAAGCAGTCCCAATGTAATATAGCTACATCACTTCATCAACTATATTTCTCGTAGCCACCTCACACTTAGTGAGTCCTGAAAAGATATAAACAAAAGGGAATGAGCAACACTATGCTCAGTAGAGAAAGCCATTACTCACCTTCAGGTTTTTATCATTACCACATTAAAATCTGCATGGTTAGTAAGTCACATCATATTCCAGATTATGAGGTTTATTATGATCACATCTTATGGATACCGTAGTTAATCATTACCAAGTGTCATAATTACACATTTATACAAATATTACCAATCATCATTGTTCCTAGGTATCCATGTTAAATTGAGTATCACTCAACTCATCGAAACCCAAATGGGCGCACTTGATCACCCTATAAACATTCCAAGGGTGTTCCGGTGAGGGGACATCAAGCCCCGAGTCCTCACCAAATCGATTCCTGTACAGTGTGTTCTGGGACTTTCAACCCAAGGAAGCGTCATCGCCTTCCCCCTATTTTACCTTTTAGGGTATTCATGCCCAAGGACGTAACCGTCGCCCTCTTCATGTCTCACAATTTCTCTATATTGAATCATTATCAATAGAGTTAGTTTTCCTAACCATGCTTCTCAATTTATAACATGTGTCAATTCATTATGTTCCTCGCCGTACAATACAAGACGAGTCCATGTCATAGTTTCATATGTGATAATCATATAATATCAGTTCAACATAGATATATATATATTGCGGCAAAACAATCAATTTTAATTCTATAAAAACCTCACAAAAGATGAGTAATAGAATCCCTACCTTTTAAGCTTATCAACAGTCTCTTAATCCTGGAATCAATTAACGTTAGCTCCATACTCCCTTGATCCTAAGGCGTGCATAAGGACAATTAAAACTAAAGCACAACATACAACTACATCCATAAATAAATCATGTGTAAACCTATCTTACTAGTATGCCATTAAAGCTTTTATATAAATCTCTTTTGAATACCACAGTAAACAATTTTTGTCTTAACACAATATAAAATGTGAACAAGTAATCTATATGTTTTAGTCCCTAATAAGATTCATCAATCACTTAGGATAATATTGGAAAGGTTGCAAGACATTAAAGAATTAGGTGGTGAGCAAAGATGGGTTCTTGGTTCAGGTTAGCAGCTGGTATACCATAACAAACTGGCAGATTTACTAGTTTCCAATACAAAAATTGAATAATTCTTAGAAAATAAAATACAACTCCGATTTAGGTTTATGATAGCTCGTTAGAAAGCCTAGGATGCTACTTTTCAAATATGCAAACCAATTCATAAAATTCATTTTAATTTAATCTTAGAATTTCAAGAAATAACCACTGCCCATAGAGGTATTACAAAGTTTAACAATATAAATTTTCTGTCTAGGGCATATACACTTAGACTTCATACATATGCTCCAAAATAGCAACAAACATATACTTAGGTTTAAGAACGCAAATTTGAATAATCCTTTAGTATAAAAGAAAATTTATAAATGAAAGACTAAATTTGTTCATAAGATTCTAACCTCGGATTATGGTTAGTTGGAAGCTTGAAATGGCTTCAAAACAGGTTCCTTTACTTCGGTATGACTGAAATTCTTGCTCAAATGGAGGTGATGGTGGCTGATTTTTATGGCTGCCTTGAAGAAGTTCTCTAAGTATTTTGCTTCAGCAAAGAAATGAGAAGAAGAGTGTGGGAACCGTGGAAGAGAAAGGAAGAAAAGATGAAGTCTTTGAAGAGAAGTGATAGAAACAATTATAGAGGAGACATGTTGAAGCATGTCACGGAGGAAATAAAGAAAATGAGGGTCAAGAGTAGTTGGAAAAGATATCCTTATGTCTCATCTAAAGACTTTAACACACATAATGCCAATATGACATTTTTGAGATTTATTAGAAGTTCTAAGGCTTTTTAGTAATCATACTAAATAAATATAGGAGAATTTTAGAAAACTTAAAAATAGATAAAAATAAATATTATAAAATAAATTTAAATGAAGCAATTTTTTTTATACATTAAAAATTAATTTAATTACCTCAATACCCGTTAGGAGAATAACGGGTGTCACACCTTGATTTGAGTTATAGGAACTTAGAACAACTAAGATCTAAGCTTTGTTTGAAGAAAAATGGATTTGATTCAAGATTTTTCATTTTTCTTCATTTTTCTCTAATTTTGGGATTTTTCAAAATCATTGTGTAAATCTTGTTTAAATTGGTTCAAAAGTGTTCTATCTTGTTTTTCTATCATCTATGATTGTTTTTCATGTTTGAGAATTGAGAAAAACATGTTAAAATGAAGATTTGGGTTTTGAGAGACCCAAAACTCGTGGCTGGCAATTTTAGGTTTTTCATGTTCAGCAGGCCAGATTCAAAGGATCAGCTAGCCGGATTCATCCGTCTAGGAGGCCAGACCTCGAAATGTTCGGCCGACTGGACCTGGTCCTTCGACCGGCCGAACCAGGGGGACTGGCAGGCCGACCGAACAAGTGCAAATTTTGTAATTTACATCCGTTTTAACTGTTTTGAACCCTGATTGAAATCTCAACTTTATAAAATAATTTTAAAGATAAAAATAGCACACTAGGACATCATGAAATGGATTAGTAACATAGAATATCTTAAACTAGATATTGATTGACCTAGTTTGTATTTAGGATCGTTCGTGGTTCCGCGGAGCTAATGTATAGCGGACCGAGATTACGGTGTAGGGCACCCGTACGA
The DNA here is from genome assembly GCA_025403435.1 of Artocarpus heterophyllus. Classification (NCBI taxonomy): domain Eukaryota; kingdom Viridiplantae; phylum Streptophyta; class Magnoliopsida; order Rosales; family Moraceae; genus Artocarpus; species Artocarpus heterophyllus. The sequence continues at coordinate 11,143,891 of CM046352.1, forward strand.
GTATCGAGGTACGACTTCTACCCTTCCTTCTTTGATAACCCAATTTCAAATGATTTGGCCTTAAAAAGGGTTTTATCAAAATGTTTTCAATAGTTGATTGAAAAGGGAATTTTATCGGTTAATTTTTTATAAACTGTAAACTGAGATAAACATCATAATGAATGTTAATGAAAACATCTGATAAAAGGATTTGAATAATAATAGAAATGAATATAAGGGCATGATGCCATATTAGAGATCGGGTCGTGTAGCGATCGACCTTGGGGGCAGGTCCCGAAACCTTGCTGGGCCATTACGGTGGTATTATTCTTATGGTTTGCCTAGGAAAAGAAAATGATGATATTTCTGGTTGACCAATAAACTGTTTTGGGTAAGGATAGTTTTGTTTAAACTTATTTATCTAAGTCTTCTCTTAAATAATTTTCTAAATAATGATATTTTCCTTTTAATTTACTGTTTCTTAAAATATAGTCGTATTGAGCCTTTCGCTCAGATTTTACCTGTTTTTAACCCTTTCCCCCACTAGGTGGATATCAGCTTAGGTTCAAAGAGGATTCAGCGGACAGAATTCAGGAGTAATAGAAGGAATTAGTAGGTTATTTGTAATATTTAATCAAGGCATGTAATATTTTAATTTTCTCTCTACTTGGACTGTGATTGTTCATATTGTCAGTACAATATGTGTGCACAAGTTGTGGATTAGTGGAACCCATACTCGTAACTTTTATTATTTTATTTCTCGCTTAATGATTGCTTCAAATGATTTTGTCTGTTTAATGATTATGAAATCTTCTTTACAAAAAAAGGGTTTTGAAACTCTCATATTTTTATATTTAATTTAACCTTTAAACTCACGTTTTTAACTAAATTCTTATTTAATTAACTTATATAACCGCCACATCACCTCCCGTACTATAGAGCGTGATAGAATGGTATCAGAGCTCAAGGTTATGAACTTTGAAAATTGTGCATACATAAGTATGACAATGAAATACTACTAACAGTCCAAATTTTATTTTCAGAAGTGAGAGAATGGCACCTAGACGTTGTTCGATAGCTAACATCAAGTTTGGAAATGATGAGGGTATGATGAGGTCTATGTTTGCTGCATTCTGGCAGATGGCAGCTAGGGCTAGACCAAAGGATTCTGATGTTAGTCGTCGACATACGTATTTTAAGGAATTTTAGCGTGCATCTATACCGACTTTTGATGGAAATGGGAACCCACAATTGGTAGAATATTGGCTAGACTCGATCGTGAAGCATTTGGATACTCTTGGAGTGCTAGATGAGTATCATGTAGAATTTGTTGCATATAAGTTCGAGGGTGGCGTTAATACTTGGTGGAAGCAAGCTAAGCGTTTAGAACGCAATGGTAACATCAGTTGGGACAGGTTTAAGGAGCTGTTCTATGACCGATATTTTTCGCAGGGGTACAGAGACCAGAAGGCAGCTGAGTTCTATAGGTTGTAGTACGGTGACTTGTCTATTCATGAGTACGAGGCAAGGTTTAATGAGCTGCCTAGGTTTGTTCCATCAGCTGTGGCATCAGAACGTGAGAAATGTATAAAGTTTTAGGAAGGGCTCAAGGCTCCTATTCAGCGGCAGGTGGTTGCTCTACGGCTCAGGAGTTTTGGAGAGCTTGTGTCATCTGCAATATTAGTGGAGAATGATTATGCGTTGTATTGTGAGGATCGAGCAAAAGCGTAAGGAGGACCACAGAGGAGCGGTAGGAAAAGCACCAGTAGTCGTCCAGCTCTGGGAAAGAACAAGCAGGGTGGCACAAATAGTGGTAGCAGTAGTTTATCAGGTAGTGGGCGCAGTAACCCCTACAGCTTTCATTGTCATTATTGCCAGCAGCCAAGACACATCAAGAGAAATTGCCCGATCAGGAGTTCTCGTCTTGGATCTTAGACCGAAGAAGGTGCCAGTCGTCAGCCTCAGCCTCAGACCCTACCTCCGCTTCAGCAATTTCTGCAGTTGCAGTTCCCTCAGTTCTCTTCTTAGCAATTGTCATACCCAGCTCAAGGATAGCAGCTGCAGCATTACCAGCGTAACGTCCCTTAGTATCGCGTGCCGAGTGTAGCTAGTGTGCAACAGTCTCTGTCGCAGCAGTATCGGCTGAATAATCTAGGACCTAGCAATGTTGGTAAAGGAAAAGGAAAGGCACCAGTTTAGGTTCATGCAATGGCATCAGGAGGTTCAGATGCCCAGACCAGTAATGCAGTTGTCGATGGTATGATCTTAGTTTCTCAATCCCTAGCTCACGTTTATTTTGATACAGGTGCCACTCATTCTCTCATTTTGAGCTCTTTTGTACATGCCTTGGGACTAGAGATAGAAGTGTTCAATGAACCCCTAGTTATAGCTTCTCACTTGGGGTGGGTGTGTATAAATTGTATATGTAAAGCCTGTAAAATAATGATTAGGGATGAGATTTTGAAAAGTGATTTGATTGTACTCCTCATGAGCTCATATGATGTAATCCTAGGGATGGACTTGTTGTCTAGGTATAATACAGTTGTAGACTGCCAGCTTAGAAAAGTGACCCTAGTGTCTGATAGGGGACGATGATCACTTACCAGGGTGGTGGTGATCGGTTAATGAGTGAGCGTCTCATGAAGTCATGTCTTGGAGGGTGAAAGAATCTGGTTTGTCATGCTTTTCTTACAAGTCTGAAAGGTGAGCCCCATGCTTTGAAAAGAAATGTAGCGATACCAGTGGTTGATAAGTACGAGGATGTCTTCCCCGACGAGTTGCGAAGATTACCACCGCATCGAAAGATCGAGTTTGGTATTGAGTTATTCTCGGGTACAACACCGATTTCAGTAGCACCTTATCGGATGGCACCGGCAGAAATGAAAGAATTAAGAAAGCAACTTTAGGAGTTTGCTGATAAAGGATATATTCGATATACTACGTCACCATGGGGAGCACCGGTTTTGTTTGCTAAGAAACATGATGGGACTCTCAGGTTGTGTATAGATTTTCGATAGCTGAATCGTGTCACGGTGAAGAATAAGTATCTTTTGCCCAAGATCAATGAGTTGTTTGATCAATTGGGAGGTTCGTGGTACTTCTCAAAGATTGATTTGCGCTCGGGGTACCATCAGCTCAAAATTAAAGAGGAAGTTATTCCCAAGACAGCTTTCAGGACCCGGTATGGACATTTTGAGTTTCTGGTGATGCCCTTTGAATTAACGAATGCTCTGACAGTTTTCATGGATTTGATGAACAGAATATTCAGGCCCTATTTGGATTAGTTCATGATCATATTCATCGATGACATTCTAGTATATTCTAAGACTTGGGAGGAGCATGAGCAACATCTCAAGATCGTGCTTCAGACTTTGCGAGAGCACCAATTGTATGCCAAGAAAGAAAAGTGAGAGTTTTGGTTAACAAAGGTTAAGTTTTGGGTCATGTCATCTCCGAGCATGACATTTCTGTGGATCCATCCAAGATTGAAGCCATAGTGGAATGAGAACGACCAAGGACTGTAGCAAAAATCTACGGCTTTTTGAGTCTTGTAGGTTATTACAGGAAATTTGTAAAGGATTTCTTGACAAGATTGATCAGGAAAAACATCAGGTTTGAGTGGGACGAAGAATGTGAGCTCGCTTTTTAGGAACTAAAGAATCAGTTGACTTCAGCCCCAGTATTGGTTATTCCTAGTAGTGAGAACCCGTATGAGGTTTACACAGATGCTTTAAGATGCGAACTTGGATGCATGTTGATGCAGCATGGACGCATGGTAGCGTACGGATCGAGACAGCTACAACCTTACGAGCGAAATTATCCTAATCACGACTTGAATTTCGTGGCAGTGATTCACGTGCTAAAGATTTGGAGATGTTATTTGTATGGGGCGACATTTCAAGTTTTCTCCGATCATAAAAGTTTGAGGTATTTGTTCACTCAGAGGGATCTTAATTTGAGGCAATGGAGATGGATGGAGTATATGGAGGATTATGATTTCGCATTGCAATACCACCTTGAGAAAGCTAATGTGATAGCAGATGCACTTAGCAGAAAGTCTTCAGGAATTCTCACTTGTTTGGCTCTTGAAGATTGGAAAAGAGATGCGACAGTGAGCGAGTATGGACTACAGTATTATGAAAACTATGATCGAGTTTCGGTGTACCATATGGAAGTGACCCCAGCTCTTGTCCTGATGGTGAAGCAAAATCAATGGCAAGACCAACATCTTCAAGGGATTTGGATGCGGATTCAGAGCGGGGAGCAATTTGAAGAATGGAGAGTGCATGCTGATGGATCGTTATATTTTTTAGAGCGACTTGCAGTTCCAGCAATCGCAGAAGTGACAAAAGCCGTTTTGGATGAAGCTCATAATTCTCAGTTTGCCATTCATCCGAGGAGCACAAAGATGTATCATGATTTACAGAGGCAATATTGGTGGAGAGGTATGAAGAAAGATGTTCGAGAATATGTGGCCAAGTGTGCGACGTGTCCTCAGGTGAAAGCCAAGCATCAGAAGCCAACAAGTCAGCTTCAGCCACTTCCTATTCCAAGGTGGAAATGAGAGCATGTGACGATAGATTTTCTCACAGGTTTGCCGAGGACGGAGCAGCGGCATGATGCAGTTTGGGTCGTGGTTGACAAGTTGACGAAATCAGCGTATTTCATCTCGTTTAGGTTAACATGTTCGAGGAAAGCTCTCGGGGAGTTGTATATGCAGAATATAGTGAGATTGCATGGAGTTCCTTTGTCCATCACTTCTGATCGAGACACCAGGTTTAATGCTAAGTGCTAGAGGAGTTTTCAAGAGGCCTTAGGTACTGATTTAAACTTTAGTACGACGTTTCATCCTCAGACCGATGGGCAGTCTAAGCGGGTTATTTAGATTCTCGAGGACATGTTGCAAGCTTGTGCGTTAGACTTCGGTGAAAATTGGAAGAAATATTTGCATCTAGCGAAATTTGCATACAACAACAGCTATCAGGCAAGCATTAGTATGGCACCGTTTGAGGCGTTGTACGAGCGACTGTGTAGGTCACTGGTGTGTTGGGCAGAGCCAGAAGACAGGGTTATTCTTGGCTAGATGAGATTTGTGATAGCAACGAGAAAGTAATTGTGATTCGAGATCGATTAAGGGCAGCTCAGAGTCGACAGAAGACTTATGCGGATAGGAGACATCAACCCTTGGAATATTCGGTAGGGGATTTTGTTCTCTTGAAAGTATCGCCTCATAAAGGTATTATGCGGTTCGGAATGAGTGGAAAGCTTGCACCGAGATATGTGGGACCGTTTGAGATCAATCAGTGTGTTGGCGTGGTTGCTTATCGGCTCCATCTTTTGCCCAAACTTTCTCATGTTCATGATGTGTTTCATGTGCCGATGCTTAGGAAGTGTCTGCCTAAGCAGGGTAAGATAGTTTCATTTCACGATGTGCATGTTTAGGAAGACACGACATACAAAGAAGTACCAATTTAGATTATCGATCAGAAAGTGATCAGTTTGCGTCGTCGTGAGATACCGTTGGTAAAGGTCGTGTGGCAGCATCACGGGGTTGATGAAGCCACTTAGGAGTTAGAGTCGAGTATGCGAGAGTTGTATCCGCATCTGTTTTGTTTCTAAATTGATTCGTAAATTTTGAGGGTTAAAGTTCTTTAGGGGTGGAGAGTTGTAATGCCCCGAAATTAATTTAATGGTATTAGAATGTAAAATGATGGATTAATGTGCCATAATGAATATTTTAAACTTAATTTAATCATTTGATGAGATTTGAGTTAAAGTTGTTTTGATTATTTTAATGATTTCTAATTGTTTTTAATCATTTTAATTGTCATTTTGAATATTTGGGATACAACAATTTGTTAAATGTCAAATATGTTTTGTTTTACAAAACTGTGGGCGGCATAGGTTTCGCACAATAAAATCGCCCACTTTTCTCTCTATTTAATCTCTCCCTCACTCTCTCCTTCACTCTCACCCTCACACACTCTCTCTCTCGGTCTCTCTCCTTCTCTCTCATTTTCTCCCAAAATTTTGAATCCAATCAAGCTTAAGCTCCGGGTTTTGGTGGATTGAAGGCTTGGAGGCGTGATTGACTAACCACAAACGTGAATTTAATCTTGGATTTGAGGTTAGTTTTGAAATTTCTAATTTTTTTTCAAATTTTTAAATTTTCATGCATTTTTGAAATCTAAGTTTATTTGAGCTTAGGGAAACCTTGATTTGAGTTATAGGAACTTAGAATAACTAGGATCTAAGCTTTGTTTGAAGAAAAACAGATTTGATTCAAGATTTTTTATTTTTCCTCATTTTTTTCTAATTTCGGGATTTTTCAAAATCATTGTGTAAATCTTGTTTAAATTGGTTCAAAAGTGTTCTATCTTGTTTTTCTATCATCTATGATTGTTTTCCATGTCTGAGAATTGAAAAAAAAACATGTTAAAATGAAGATTTAGGTTTTGGGTGACCCAAAACCCGTGGCTAGAAATTCTAGGTTTTTTTAATTCGGCAGGCCGGATTCAAAGGATTGACAGGCTAGATTCATCCATCCGGTAGGCCAGACCTAGGAATGTTCGGTCGACCGAACCTGGTCCTCCGACAGCTGAACTGTGACACCCGTTATTCTTCTAACGGGTATTGAGGTAATTAAATTAATTTTTAATGTATAAAAAAAATTGCTTCATTTAAATTTATTTTATAATATTTATTTTTATCTATTTTTAAATTTTTTTAAAATTCTCCTATATTTATTTAGTATGATTACTAAAAAGCCTTAGAACTTCTAATAAATATCAAAAATGTCATATTGACATTATGTGTGTTAAAGTCTTTAGATGAGACATAAGGATATCTTTTCCAACTACTCTTGACCCTCATTTTCTTTATTTCCTCCGTGACATGCTTCAACATGTCTCCTCTATAATTGTTTCTATCACTTCTCTTCAAAGACTTCATCTTTTCTTCCTTTCTCTTCCACGGTTCCCACACTCTTCTTCTCATTTCTTTGCTGAAGCAAAATACTTAGAGAACTTCTTCAAGGCAGCCATAAAAATCAGCCACCATCACCTCCATTTGAGCAAGAATTTCAGTCATACCGAAGTAAAGGAACTTGTTTTGAAGCCATTTCAAGCTTCCAACTAACCATAATCCGAGGTTAGAATCTTATGAACAAATTTAGTCTTTCATTTATAAATTTTCTTTTATACTAAAGGATTATTCAAATTTGCGTTCTTAAACCTAAGTATATGTTTGTTGCTATTTTGGAGCATATGTATGAAGTCTAAGTGTATATGCCCTAGACAGAAAATTTATATTGTTAAACTTTGTAATACCTCTATGGGCAGTGGTTATTTCTTGAAATTCTAAGATTAAATTAAAATGAATTTTATGAATTGGTTTGCATATTTGAAAAGTAGCATCCTAGGCTTTCTAACGAGCTATCATAAACCTAAATCGGAGTTGTGTTTTATTTTCTAAGAATTATTCAATTTTTGTATTGGAAACTAGTAAATCTGCCAGTTTGTTATGGTATACCAGCTGCTAACCTGAACCAAGAACCCATCTTTGCTCACCACCTAATTCTTTAATGTCTTGCAACCTTTCCAATATTATCCTAAGTGATTGATGAATCTTATTAGGGACTAAAACCTATAGATTACTTGTTTACATTTTATATTGTGTTAAGACAAAAATTGTTTACTGTGGTATTCAAAAGAGATTTATATAAAAGCTTTAATGGCATACTAGTAAGATAGGTTTACACATGATTTATTTATGAATGTAGTTGTATGTTGTGCTTTAGTTTTAATTGTCCTTATGCACGCCTTAGGATCAAGGGAGTATGGAGCTAACGTTAACTGATTCCAGGATTAAAAGATTGTTGATAAGCTTGAAAGGTAGGGATTCTATTACTCATCTTTTGTGAGGTTTTTATAGAATTAAAATTGATTGTTTTGCCGCAATATATATATATCTATGTTGAACTGATATTATATGTGTATCACATATGAAACTATGACATGGACTCGTCTTGTATTGTACGGCGAGGAACATAATGAATTGACACATGTTATAAATTGAGAAGCATGGTTAGGAAAATTAACTCTATTAATAATGATTTAATATAGAGAAATTGTGAGACATGAAAAGGGCGACGGTTACGTCCTTGGGCATGAATACCCTAAAAGGTAAAGTAGGGGGAAGGCGATGACGCTTCCTTGGGTTGAAAGTCCCAGAACACACTGTACAGGAATCGATTTGGTGAGGACTCGGGGCTTGATGTCCCCTCACCGGAACACCCTTGGAATGTTTATAGGGTGATCAAGTGCGCCCATTTGGGTTTCGATGAGTTGAGTGATACTCAATTTAACATGGATACCTAGGAACAATGATGATTGGTAATATTTGTATAAATGTGTAATTATGACACTTGGTAATGATTAACTACGGTATCCATAAGATGTGATCATAATAAACCTCATAATCTGGAATATGATGTGACTTACTAACCATGCAGATTTTAATGTGGTAATGATAGAGGTGAGTAATGGCTTTCTCTACTGAGCATAGTGTTGCTCATTCCCTTATGTTTATATCTTTTCAGGACTCACTAAGTGTGAGGTGGCTACGAAAAATATAGTTGAGGAAGTGATGTAGCTATATTACATTGGGACTGCTTCAATTGTTGAGAATGTTCTTCATGATAATGTAAGCATCAATTGTTACTTTCTGTGGCTGTATTACAATGTGTTGAGGGATAAAATGATGATGACAACAGTTTATATTATTAAATTTAAGGTGCTACATTAAACTGTGGTTTAATTGTCGTTTATATTTTTATTTTTGAGTTGAGAGTTTTCATTTAAGTCCCGGGTAAATTTTATTTTTAAGGTTTTACTTTTACTATTTATTTTTATTTTATCTCATTAAAAACTGTTAACCCCCATATAGGGGCGTTACAGAATTTTTGGTATCAGAGCCTAGGTTCGGTTAACCTAGGGAGTGTAGCACCACTTTAAAAAAATATATTTTTGAGATGGTTTTGAAGCTGAATTTTCATTGTCATCATCAAAATGAACCTTCACATTGATTTATACAGTCTAAAAGGATGTAACATGGAAAGGCCATAGAATGAAAATATCAATAGTTATATGAGTACAATAATTATATAGAAGGAAAGTATTAATAGTTATAAGGGAATGATAATTATATGGAATGAGTTTATAAGTAGAATGCTTATGAGAGATTCGTATAATATTTGGATCTATAAGCATATCTAATTCGTATAAACGATGAGAAATTCGTATAGATAAGAGGATTTAAAAGTCTTTTGTCTCGTGAAAAACAATAAGAAATATAAGGCTTGATTTATTGATTTTAAAGTTTGACATAGATATGCCAATTTTTTTTTCGTAATTGATTCAAACCTAAGTAATGATTATGTGTGGATTCGATGGAGCACATAAGTGTCAATAACTTTTCTTGAAAGTTCTATTTATTTGAGGAATATGATATAAGTTGGGAATCATGGTATTGAATCTTGAGAGAGATAAATGTTAGACTTTTGGTCTGTTGAGACTGTGTCAAGTCTAGAATGCATGAATCTCAAAATTGGAATATTTCGTTACGTACATTGTATTTAAGTGTATCAGTGAATCTTTTGGTTACCTAAGGTTTTGTTATATGAGGAAATTATATATTGTATGAGTAGAATTGTGGGGATTGTAGATGTTCTTAAGTAGTAACATCTAGTGTCTTTGTTCATTGATATGATCTACGTTGAAAGACGTAAATCGTATTGATTTCAAGGTTAGTCACATTCTAAACCCTTGGTAGTAATGATGATGAATCCATTGATAGATGTTGAGTATTATCAATAACATATGGGTGTATGTATTGTTCAATAAGGTTTTGATTAAAACAAAATTATTTGAGTTGCTGGAAGATTGTGTTGTTATGAAATGATTTTAAATATCATTCAGGAAGATCCTTGTTGTCGTTAAATTAGATTTGTTGTTTATAGTTAACTTTATCTATAGTGGGCTTTGAATTGGGTTTAAGATTCATACGAATTGGTTTTCAATTTTATGTTTGTTATTTAACTCGTTCTAAATGTGTTAAGGCCGAAACAACCTGACCATTTTCAACTAAGAACATTTGGGCCTAGTTTAAATCTTAAATCAGTTTGATTCACACTGTCTCTCCCACGTGGTCTCTATACGTGTCATATACAGTGGTTTAATCATTGTTTACATATACGTTTACTGTGCATAAGAGTTTATTTCTCCGAGTTCACTTTTTCTCTCTTAATTTGTTATTTTCTCTCTAAATCGCAAATCCTCTTCTTTTTCATTAAAAATTCTTCTTTTCCTCTAAAAGAAGAAGGAATTCTAGGATTCTGCAATTTACTATCTTAATTTTTCCTTTCTATTTACTCTTCTTTCATCTCATCATGGACCCAAAGTACCAACATCTGAGAAAGTATTTCCCATCACTCTCCCAAAAGATTCTCAAAAAGAAATATAAGGCTAGAATTACTCGGTTGTGGATTCTTATGCGTTTTGGCATCCCTTGTGATGTGAGAATGTTGATAGAGGGGAAAATCCGTCCGAGTGACTTTAGTCAAGATGTCGGTTTACCAGGAACAGGTACCAGTCGTAGTGCAATGAAAAGAAGAGCTCGTGCCATCGTGGTCACTTGTAACAAATGTGGAAGACAAAATTGTAACGGTAAATGTACTTCACCTGGTTATATGTCTACGACTAGAGAGGATAAAATAAGGTTTTGTAAGAATGGACTTTCAAAGGAGAACTTGGATAGTATCCATCCTCCTCTCCACGGTCACCCTAGTGGATATGTTCAAGGAGCTATTTTTAAACTTTGGCCTAAATTTTATACAGAAAGACAACGCCTTAGGAATATGGTATTTCTAGATCCTGTTTGCCAAGCCATAAGAAAACTGGATGGGGAATAAGTCATCACTCTATAAAGGTTATTTAGTCTTTACTTATTTGAAGCAGTTTTAGCTGATGTTCAACAGTTTGTGTTTTTCTTTTACTCAGAATATTTGCTTTTGTGTTTGAAATAATTGTGATTATTAGATTGATACAGTAAGTGTTAATATCTTATTTAATTTATGATTTTCTTAAATATATATATAATAAAATATATTATCTTATCAGACACGTCACATACAGTACAGTAATATGTTTGAATTTTGAAAAGCTTATCCAGATATTTCAAGATTTGTGTCTCAAATTTCAAAAGTTCTACAGTATTTGTCGTTTATATTAAATTTCTAGACTTGGTGTATATTTGTCAAAAAGTCTACAGTTGTGTCAAGAGGGTCTTTTGTCAAATTGTTCTCAATTGTCAAAAGTTATACAATTAGAGTCTAATCTTTTTCAAAAAGTGAATCAGATTTTCTGTAAACTATCAATCACCTTATCTTACTTTCTTATCCGCACAAGATTTTGTTTAAATCTTTGGATTACTTTTTCATTACCTACTCGTCTATCTCTTTAGCCCTTTTTGTATATTTCTCATCTTTAAAATCTCATGTAGAACCCGAAGTCTAAGTGGAGCAGACATTAGGCAACCACTTCTATAAACCAAATATGTCTACCTCCCAGTCCACGAAGAAAATAAAGAATGTCTGTGTCTTTTGTGGTTCCAGCCTTGGAAAAGATAAAGCTTATTTAGAAGCTGCAAATCACTTAGGGCAAGTCCTAGCACACAAGAAGATTAACATAATCTATGGGGGTGGTAGTATAAAAACGATGGTAAATATGGCACTAGCAGCTAGGTCTAGCGACGCTACTGATGTAAGAATTTGGCCTCATATTCCAGTTGAAGGAAACCTTTGTAAGGAAGCCATAGGTAAGGGAGAAGGAGTCAGGAGTATCCCTAAAAATTTTAAAGACATAATCTATAATTCTGATGCTTTTATAGCATTACCTGGTGGTCTAGGTACTCTTGAGGAAATATTTATAGTTGCTTGTGGGCAATTGTTGGGCTTTTATTCCAAACCTTTGGGACTGCTGAACGTAAAGGGTTTTTATGACGGTCTTTTGAAATTTCTAGATTACGCTGTGGAAGAAAACATCACTACAGAATCGGAGAGACAAATCTTTGTCACTGCTTCAACAGCTGAGGAATTGATAGATAAAATGCAAATCATACATCCAGAATCCGACACTGCAACATCCAAGCTTGAATGGGAAAGGGAAAGCCGGGAGCGGCCAATTGATTTGAATCTCCATCTGTAATCTTTTTGTTTTATCTTTGGCATGTAGGCATGTGTGTCCGTATTTCGTGTGTTACGAATAACCGTTTGCCCTGTATTCTGTGTTTCTTGTGGTACGTCGTTGTTAAATCTTTTAGATTCATTGAGCCTAATGCCGGGATGGCTGGATACGGAGTACTTGATGCTCTCGAAACGCATCCTTCTTAAGGTCCGATCTTTTGTTTATCGATGTTTTTGTATCCTCTAAGCATGCATGATATGGATAGCTGGTATACGGAGTGCCTTGTACTCTCGAAACGTATCCGTATCATGTTTGTAATGTGTAATATTCTGTTAATATTATGTGGAAGTACCAAAGTCAGTTATGGGGATATTCCATATGAAATATGAGTATATTATTTGGATTGAATGTTTGTGTCATGAGGATAGCTGTTTAATGAAAAATATGTCGGGTATGTTTGCAACCAGAGATTCCGTTTAATATCTCTATGAATAAGTTTAATGTATGGTTTTGAATAGAAGTGTTTGTGATATATGTTTTATGATTATGTTTTAGTTTATTAGTTGAGGTATGAAATCAAATCTATTTGACTTTTCCTTACTCAAAAAGGAAAAGGAACCTAAAGATGAAGTATATAAAATTTCTCTGGCAATCTCCTTAAATGTGATTGTAAATCACAGTCCATGGACAATGAAGGACTGGAATCATGATATGGTCAATATGTAGGCCTGATCAGATTCTTAGACTATTATACGGTGTTATAAGTTGAAACTTGTCAGAAATACTCTCATTGAGGGATTTAGGAGTAAGATTTATTATGCAAGTAAATAAGTGGAGATACGATAACTTAAATTTGGAGGACAAACAACATTAACGGTTTAGACTCAGAATTGGAATCATAGTGGAATCATAATTTTTACTAGTATTACTAGAATTGAAATTTCGAGGACGAAATTTCTTTAAGGGGGGTAGAGCTGTGACACCCGTTATTCTTCTAACGGGTATTGAGGTAATTAAATTAATTTTTAATGTATAAAAAAAATTGCTTCATTTAAATTTATTTTATAATATTTATTTTTATCTATTTTTAAATTTTTTTAAAATTCTCCTATATTTATTTAGTATGATTACTAAAAAGCCTTAGAACTTCTAATAAATATCAAAAATGTCATATTGACATTATGTGTGTTAAAGTCTTTAGATGAGACATAAGGATATCTTTTCCAACTACTCTTGACCCTCATTTTCTTTATTTCCTCCGTGACATGCTTCAACATGTCTCCTCTATAATTGTTTCTATCACTTCTCTTCAAAGACTTCATCTTTTCTTCCTTTCTCTTCCACGGTTCCCACACTCTTCTTCTCATTTCTTTGCTGAAGCAAAATACTTAGAGAACTTCTTCAAGGCAGCCATAAAAATCAGCCACCATCACCTCCATTTGAGCAAGAATTTCAGTCATACCGAAGTAAAGGAACTTGTTTTGAAGCCATTTCAAGCTTCCAACTAACCATAATCCGAGGTTAGAATCTTATGAACAAATTTAGTCTTTCATTTATAAATTTTCTTTTATACTAAAGGATTATTCAAATTTGCGTTCTTAAACCTAAGTATATGTTTGTTGCTATTTTGGAGCATATGTATGAAGTCTAAGTGTATATGCCCTAGACAGAAAATTTATATTGTTAAACTTTGTAATACCTCTATGGGCAGTGGTTATTTCTTGAAATTCTAAGATTAAATTAAAATGAATTTTATGAATTGGTTTGCATATTTGAAAAGTAGCATCCTAGGCTTTCTAACGAGCTATCATAAACCTAAATCGGAGTTGTGTTTTATTTTCTAAGAATTATTCAATTTTTGTATTGGAAACTAGTAAATCTGCCAGTTTGTTATGGTATACCAGCTGCTAACCTGAACCAAGAACCCATCTTTGCTCACCACCTAATTCTTTAATGTCTTGCAACCTTTCCAATATTATCCTAAGTGATTGATGAATCTTATTAGGGACTAAAACCTATAGATTACTTGTTTACATTTTATATTGTGTTAAGACAAAAATTGTTTACTGTGGTATTCAAAAGAGATTTATATAAAAGCTTTAATGGCATACTAGTAAGATAGGTTTACACATGATTTATTTATGAATGTAGTTGTATGTTGTGCTTTAGTTTTAATTGTCCTTATGCACGCCTTAGGATCAAGGGAGTATGGAGCTAACGTTAACTGATTCCAGGATTAAAAGATTGTTGATAAGCTTGAAAGGTAGGGATTCTATTACTCATCTTTTGTGAGGTTTTTATAGAATTAAAATTGATTGTTTTGCCGCAATATATATATATCTATGTTGAACTGATATTATATGTGTATCACATATGAAACTATGACATGGACTCGTCTTGTATTGTACGGCGAGGAACATAATGAATTGACACATGTTATAAATTGAGAAGCATGGTTAGGAAAATTAACTCTATTAATAATGATTTAATATAGAGAAATTGTGAGACATGAAAAGGGCGACGGTTACGTCCTTGGGCATGAATACCCTAAAAGGTAAAGTAGGGGGAAGGCGATGACGCTTCCTTGGGTTGAAAGTCCCAGAACACACTGTACAGGAATCGATTTGGTGAGGACTCGGGGCTTGATGTCCCCTCACCGGAACACCCTTGGAATGTTTATAGGGTGATCAAGTGCGCCCATTTGGGTTTCGATGAGTTGAGTGATACTCAATTTAACATGGATACCTAGGAACAATGATGATTGGTAATATTTGTATAAATGTGTAATTATGACACTTGGTAATGATTAACTACGGTATCCATAAGATGTGATCATAATAAACCTCATAATCTGGAATATGATGTGACTTACTAACCATGCAGATTTTAATGTGGTAAT
Source organism: Artocarpus heterophyllus (assembly GCA_025403435.1). NCBI lineage: Eukaryota > Viridiplantae > Streptophyta > Magnoliopsida > Rosales > Moraceae > Artocarpus > Artocarpus heterophyllus. Next base: position 11,159,011 of record CM046352.1, read on the forward strand.
GATAGAGGTGAGTAATGGCTTTCTCTACTGAGCATAGTGTTGCTCATTCCCTTATGTTTATATCTTTTCAGGACTCACTAAGTGTGAGGTGGCTACGAAAAATATAGTTGAGGAAGTGATGTAGCTATATTACATTGGGACTGCTTCAATTGTTGAGAATGTTCTTCATGATAATGTAAGCATCAATTGTTACTTTCTGTGGCTGTATTACAATGTGTTGAGGGATAAAATGATGATGACAACAGTTTATATTATTAAATTTAAGGTGCTACATTAAACTGTGGTTTAATTGTCGTTTATATTTTTATTTTTGAGTTGAGAGTTTTCATTTAAGTCCCGGGTAAATTTTATTTTTAAGGTTTTACTTTTACTATTTATTTTTATTTTATCTCATTAAAAACTGTTAACCCCCATATAGGGGCGTTACATGAACTGTGCAGTTCGGTCGGTCGAACTAGGGGGACCGACAGGCCGACCGAACAAGTGCAAATTTTGTAATTTTTATCCATTTTCATTGTTTTGAACCCTGATTGAAATCCCAACTTTATAAAATGATTTTAAAGATACAAATGGCACACTAGGACATCATGAAATGGATTAGTAACATAGAATATCTTAAACTAGATATTGATCGACCTAGTTTGTATTTAGGATCGTTCATAGTTTCGCGGAGCTAATGTATAGCGGACCGAGATTACGGTGTGGGGTATCGGCACGAGTTTCGAGGTAGGCCTTCTACCTTTTCTTCTTTGATAACCCAATTTCAAATGATTTGGCCTTAAAAAGGTTTTTATCAAATTGTTTTCAACAGTTGATTGAAAAGGAAATTTTATCAGTTAATCTTTTATAAACCGTGGACTGAGATTAACTTCATAATGAATGTTAATGAAAACATATGGTAAAAGGATTTTGAATAATAATAGAAATGAATATAAGGGCATGATGCCATATCAGAGATTGGGTCGTGTAGCAATCGACCTTCGGGGTAGGTCCCGAAGCCCAACTGGGCCACTACGGTGATGTTATTCTTATGGTTTGCCTAGGAAAAGAAAATGATGATATTTCTGGTTGACCAATAAACTGTTTTGGGTAAGGATAGTTTTGTTTAAACTTATTTATCCAAGTCTTCTCTTGCATAATTTTCTAAATAATGATATTTTCTTTTTAATTTATTGTTTCTTAAAATATAGTCCTATTGAGCCTTTTGCTTACATTTTACCTGTTTTTAACCCTTTTCCCCCACTAGGTGGATATCAACTTAGGTTCAAAGAGGATTCAGCGGATAGAACTCAGGAGTAATAGAAGGAATTAATAGGTTATTTGTAATATTTAATCAAGGCATCTAATATTTTAATTTTCTCTCTACTTGGACTGTGATTGTATTATCATATTGTCAGTGCAATGTGTATGCACAAGTTGTGGGTCAGTGGGACCCATACTCGTAACTTTTATTATTTTATTTCTTGCTTAATGATTGCTTCAAATGATTTTTTCTGTTTAATGATTATGAATTCTTCTTTACAAAAAAAGGTTTTGAAACTCTCATATTTTTATATTTAATTTAACCTTTAAACTCACATTTTTAACTAAATTCTTATTTAATTAACTTATATAACCGCCATGTCACCTCCCGTACTATTGGGCGTGACACATGTTGATGATGATGAGATTGGTAAATTGGGAAATTATGGTTTTGTGTAAAAACAAGAAAGTATGACAAAACTTTGTCATAACATAAAGTTTGAGCATTTTTAAGGATTTAAAGAATTTGATGAAATGTTTTTGGCCACGGTATGTAAAAAAATGTTATGGCATGATTATTTTAAGTTTTAAGTATTTGATAATGTGTTTAAAAGGGTTAAAATGAGATTAAATCCTAGAGAAGCAAGTTAAGGAAAGTTATGATGCAAAAAGTATGTTTAAGAGCACTTTTGAAAGATTTAAGTGTATGAGGTCCTTAGAGGCTGAATTATTTTATGAGTTCAACATAAAATATATTGAAAACGTTGATATGGACAACTTTTCATGAAGAAATCTTGTTTGAATTCTAATCGAAACAAGCAGAAAAATATTGATTTCAGTTCTACCCACACTATCAAGATAAATGATTTTAGGAAAAATTAAAATACAAAGTTAAAGTTATTGCCAAAAATGTTTAGGTTTGCAGGTGGAATTCTATGCAAATTTTAAGTTATGAGGTTTATAGAATTTAATCATGAAATTTTAAAATGATAAAATAAGGAAAATATTTTAAAATTGTTTGAGCTAGACCAAGGGGTTTTTGTAAGTTGTTATCCTTGCAAAAAACAGATTTTTTTGTATATGATTGTTATTTTTGGTTCCGGAGGTAAAACGTTAAGATTTTGTGTTTCGGGTCGAAACCATAAAACATGTGAAATTGGATTTTTTTCACTGAAAAACAGGTTTTTTACACTGCTATGAGCAAGTCAAAAATCGTAGATTTCAAAGCCTAAAAGAAATTGGGAATTTTTTTAGAAAAATACATTAAGGGCAAAATTGTCAAGATTTTCTTATCACGAGTCAAAACATAAAGTTTTGTAAAACTCAAATTTTTGTGAAAAGAGAACCAATATTTTTTTTTTGCACTGTTATGAGTAGCAGAGAATTGTACATTTGATTAAAATGGGTTTAGAAAGTTTTTCATGACCCTTCAAGGGAAAATAGTCTTTTTTTTCTTTTACAGAAACGACTCAAATGAACTCCAAAACATCTGACTTAAGACAATATCCCTTAGTGGGAATTTTTCCGTAACCCATAAGTGTTGTGATAGTATTGCGAAACTAAGTAAAAAGAATAAATGTATAACGCCTAAGTTGTATTATCGATCAAATAAGTCGATAATCTAATAGTCGGATGTAGTTTAAATATGGCATAAAGCCGACTAATAAAAAGGAAAAAGTATGAAGTAGGAACGCTAGAGCGATATTTAGGTAAGTTTCAAATTTCACCAATAGCATGAGGAAAATGATTTTCAAATGGTATACATATTTTTGAAATAAGTTTGTTTACCAAGTTATGATTTATAGCATGTTCAGCATTGTTATGTTTATTATCTTAATCCAAGTCATATCATGTGGTATGTCCACTAAAGTTTATAAAAAGGTAAAGTAAAGATAATTAAGTGTCGTATCAACGTCTTTGATGTGAGATTTACCAGTTACGTCAAAATTACGACCTCGTTGTTTGATGGTCGTAAGTCTCCCACAAGAGAAGCATCATGTTATATTAAAATTAGTCTTATGATAGATGATGTTGGTAAGAACATTTAAGTCCACAAGATTAAGATAAGATAAGAATAATGACAAGAAGTATATAAATGAGTATAATTAGAATCATACATTTAGATACTGCTTGTATTCCTTTTTAAGAAATGTCTTATGAAAAAATTTTTATGAAAACATTTTATGAAAAATGTTTTAACAGGAAAGTTTTATGACAAATGTTATTTGTTTTGTGGGATATGTTTGAACTTACTAAGAGAAAGCTTATTACAAGTTCATTTATGATGTAAGTAGTACTACAAGAGACCAGTATGACTAGTTGGTGAGCTGAGTATTTCTGTGAGACAGATGTGAAGGTTAGGCTATAGATACCACTATAGAAGTTTTTTGCTGTTTTGAAAAGTTGTTTTAAAAAGTTTTACAAAAATAAGTGTTCACTTAATGAATTTTAAGAAATGTTTTGGATGATTATAATTTTTTTTTACTATGTTTTAGTTTGAATAAGTTTAGGAAATGAAGTTTAAGTAAGTAAAGTAATGGCTCGAAAAGCCGGATCGTTATAGTCACAATCTTTATAAGACTAACATTTTGTCAGGGTAGTAATGCCAACACATGTGATTTAGATGAAATTATAAGGTTTAAAGATGGACACTTATAGACATTTATACTGTTGAATGTATATCAATTGGGCCCCTTGGGTTCAAGGCTCCTTCCGTGACTACATTTTTTTTTTTTTTTTTATAGGCAAGGGGATTGTATTTGTTCTTATCTTTAAGTAATCTCTGATTTTTCATTTGTCGATCTCTAATTCACTTACCTTATTTTATATTTCCTTATGTCAAAAGAAAAATACTTTTTATATCTTTTTTCGTATTCATAATATCACCTTGGATACCGATTACCAAATATGTTGAACATAACCTTAAAAGGCAAAAACGTAGGTTAAACACGAAACCTCCGATTCTATAAATTCAACTCTAAGACTTGTGGTTTCGAAACGCAGAAAACATATTACGTACCAGGCGGAGCGATTGACTCTTATTTTCCCCTTCTTCTTAGGAAAAACTCTTTTCAGCCCTTTCGGGGCTACAACGTGGGTCCCACATGATGGGGCCTAGTCCATGTGAGGGGGCCCGGGTCATAGCCCAATGGCGCTATTTAGAACTACTCTCTTCTTAGTAGTTGCAATTGTGCTACTAGTGAACGGCAATGGAAGTTTGCAAGGGGAAATAGCAATGAAGCACTAGGAGTTTTGGCCGAGTTTCAAAGAAAAATCGACATTGGTAGTGCTTGTAACGGTATCTTCTAAAGGTAAACACAATATAAACTATATGTTTTTTTTTTAGAGGGGACTTGTCAAGTGGGAACATACTGGTGGTTTATGTTTTAAAATTGCTAGATCTGATCAGAATCTTCTTCTTTTTTTTTTTTCTGCAGATCTAATGGTTGAAAGGTAGATTTTTACCCATGGCTATCTTTTTTCGAATCTCACTAGAGAAATAGGCTTTTAAAAAAGGAAAAAAATGTAGTCTTGGATTTTTTTTTATTATCATTTTTAACAAGATAAAGAAGTTTCACATACATTGTGAATATGAGTATGATGTTTGTAGTTGATTTTTCAAGTTAGTCGTTTCCGTTACTGAGGTCAAATTATTGCTTCACTATTGATTGTTAGTATTAGCTATGTTTATGTAATTCTTGTCGTCTATTTTTCCCTCGTCTATTTTTTTAAGACATTTTCCCCATCTTTTCCGCTGCGTCTTGGCGTTGTTTTTATTTTTATTAAATTACTGGAATTCTGTAATCTGCTTAAAATTGGGCTGAATTTAGGGGTGTTCGTAATGGGTTTAATCTATCTGAAGAGATCAACCACCAACCAAACAAAAAATGTTAAAATTTTCTTAGACGGTTTAGGGATTTTGAAAATTTTAAGAGAAACATAGAGGTTGTTTGGTATTGTTTTCAAAATAAGTGAAAATATTTTTGTTTTAAAAAATGAGAATTTTTTGAGAATTGTGCTAAGAGTATTATTAAAATTTTATCTCAAAAAGCGTGCAAAAATATTTCTAAAAATTTTAAGAACAAAAACAAATAGGCCAATAATCACGTATATTTAATTATATCAGTTTCGTTTGGTCATTTTAGACTTTTTATTAAAATAAGACAATTTATTTGGTGAAAACCGAAAAAGATCTCTACTGGTGATTATTTGTTTTTTAACTGTCAAATTTGTAAAAAAAAAGGTAATTTTGATCAAATCTAAACACTTTAAAAATGTCCACCACTAGTAGAGGTTCCCCTAAAGAAGTCCCCTTAAAATAAATCTTGACATGTAAAAGGTATATGTCAAACTTATGAAATTAGAGAACTTCATTGATGAATACCCTATTAGTAGTGTATGTTTTGAAACCATTTAATCTAGTCAAAATCATATTTTTCTGCACATCTAATGGCTGAATATCTACCCATGAACATAACATTATGCTATGAAAAACAATTAAACGCATGTGAATAGAGATATATATGAAAAGCATGAAAAATATTTCAAGGTTACAAAAAATAATTGCGAAAAATAGAATTTTCATAAAAGCATCTTTAAAGAGTAACTTTTTATAAATACGACACATGTTTATTTATAACCTAACTTAATATATAATATGAATGATAATATAACATAAATATTTTTAAATGTGGTATAAATAAACATAACTTATAAAAGTGTGACAAAGCATGTAATTTTGCTCCCAAAAAAAAATCAGACAACCAAATTAAAAACAAATTTTTTTGGTTTGGTTAGTCTCAGCTGTTTGACTATTATCTTGATCTTGAACACTCTTAGCTAAAAGTAGCGGATTTTGCATAATAATATTTACTGGCTGCAGTTGATGTGTGTTTTTATTTTTATTTTTTATTTTTCTCCTTTGTATTTTCTAGTGCATCTTTTAAGAATTTTTGTTGTCCTTTGTCCAAAAACTTTTGGTATTGTGATAGTTTGATTCCCAATTTTTTTTTTCAACTGACTAAAAATTATTTTCTTAGCATTTTTAGTCCCTTTCTATAATATTAACGTTGAAATTTTACATTAATAATCCGAAGGGCAAAAATATTTTCTTATTAAAATGCTGCATTTTGATAAAACGTAGGTACCAAACTATCACTTCTTGAAAATTTCAGAGATTGATAAACCTAGAAATTATTTTTTTTTCTAGAGGGAACTTTATATTAGGGAAATTGCAAAAAAATCCATCTAATGTGAGTACTTAATATCACGAATACAATTCTACTCTTTGAAAGAAAAAAAAAATTGTACTTTGAAAATTTTGAAATCCTTCCTTGCAATCGAATTCTATGACAAAATTGGGGCAATACTCCTAATGATAATAAATAAATAACTAAATTGATGTGAACGTAATGTGCCAGCACTATAATTTGCATCTTGCTTTTATAATTTGTACATTTTCACAAAAATTAAATTACCTTTCTTATAGTTACAATTAGTTCTTCAATTTTTCTTTTGTTCTTCATTCTTTTTTTTTTTTTTTCATGATCCTAAAAGATGATTATCATATTTCAGTCTTGTGAAATGATGGCGACAAGGTCGAAAATGCTGGTAACAAGAAGAAGAGATAGATTCAGCAGTCTTCCAGACTGTCTTATTCATCACATTTTCTCCTTTCTTAAAGTAGAAGACCTTTCTCGACTCATGCTCGTTTCGAAAAAATTCAGACACCTATGCTTCTTGACCCCGTTCTTGACTTTAGACGACGCATCATGTCGGTTCGATGATGCAAAACGAGCTCGAATGATGAACTACATTGACAGGATTTTGTTCTTTCGCAGAGAGGTGCATACTCACCGCTTGTACATCCGCTGGTATCTGCAGAAGGGCCTCCTTGATGACGAGTATCGCGTTATCACGTGGCTGAAAAACGCAGCCATAAACAATGTCAAGCAGATTGCTCTTGATATCATCCTTGAGATTGGATCGGATTTTACATTGTCACTTATTCTTCTCCGCTCTCCATCCTTGGAGACCCTTACGATTTGTTTACATGATGCCAATCTTAAGGTTCCATCCTCTATTAGTTATTTTTCGGGGGTCATTTTTATCAAGTGCTTTAGCCTGCAGTCTGCTCGAATCGACAATTCTTTTGGCACATTGATCTCGACATGCTGCAAGTTCCTCAAAAAATTACGCCTCCGTAACATAAGGGGCGCAACGGGCATTTTCATCACCAGTTCTTCTCTGGAACTTTTAGCTATCTCGATGCCTTATGACCTTCTCCACCTTCTCGCGTGCGGAGAGAAGCTTCAGAGCGTGGTTTTAGAATGGCGATTTAATTCTCCTGAGATGAGATCGCTGCATCTTTCTGCTCCCAAGCTCGAGACTTTTCTTTGGAAAGGACACATATCGAAATTCTCTTATGCAGAAAATTTCAACCACTTGGTCAAGGCTGGAATTTTTCTTACGCCCTGTCCTGCTTCAATTGTTGCTACTCCGAGCATGACTAATGTTTTTGGTTCCGTTGGAGGCGTCAAATACTTAGCCCTGTTGGATGAGAATATAAAGGTAAGCAGCATCACTTTTTCTTTGAACAAAATTTTTCGATATAATGCCCCTCTCATTTTGATAAAATGTTAAAAATGCATCATTCTAGTTCTTAAATTTAGACTATTCTATCGAATTTGTATTTGAATTCTCCTTTCCTTAATGTTTGAAAATTGAATATGTTTTGTCACACATAATCAGTTGCAAAACAACCAGAAGATTAGTACTTTGACAATTGACACTGAATAAAAAATAAAAAATAATAATAATATATCGCCACCTTAAGGTTAAAATTATTATTTCTTAATTATCTCTAGTCTAATTCCATTAACTTGTCAATTTATTAAGATCAATGGCCAAGTAATTAAAAAAAATTGAGACTAAAATAAACACTAACCATGGTGGATGAAGCATGTCAATTATATCAACTTATTTATTGTCTTCAAATTGAATGCTATGAAGAAAAAAGAGCTCAAATTTTGAATTTGTTTCACATTTTCACTATACAGATTTTTTTGAATGATCAAAAGATGCTACAATATATATATATATATATATATATATATACACTTTTACATGTCATGTTTATCATAACAGTGAGCAATTAACTATACTTGTTGTTGGTCTTGTCTAAGCAGGATTGTCAACAGATTCGGTTCACATCTTTGCAGAACTTACATATAGAAATTACCGCATCTAAATACAGTGTGAATCTTGTCCGAAACATGGCAACCCTTTTCAAAGCAACACCAAACCTGCACCGTCTTAGTATCAAGAGACAAGATGCACTCAGTTTGGTTGATAATAATGCAAGTGGAGGAGTATTCTTAAACCATTAATTTCTCTCTCATTTCTGAAAGAACATTATTCCATGTTTGGTTTGATATTTTTTTTTTTCTTGATTACTTCCCAAATAAACGTCTTTGCAACATTTTTTAGGAAGAGGCTGAAACCGCGGGAATCTGCGGCAGGCAAGATGGCGGCGTGCCTATGCCTTATTTGAGTCATGTGACAATGGATCTCATCACTCAAGGGAAGCGGGAATTGGAGCTGATAAAGTACTTGCTCAAGCACACGATCGGCTTGCAGATGATGACCCTCTTCTTTGCTCCTTCATTGGAACCGGAATTTTGTGGAGAGGTGGCCGGATTCGAGAAAGCTTCTTTAGACGCTCAAGTGCAATTCATCCGTTTGTAGAGCCTTTTTCTCTGTAAGCACTCTTCACAATTACACCCCCCATACTTTCTTAGTAGTAACAATTGTGGTTGCAAATATTAGTCTAACGATAATTTCATACCTAACTCTATCATAAGGTTTAGACTTAAAATTCCGCTCCCCTAAATAGTGATAATAACAAAAACTAGGACAATTTGGTGCTTTGGAGCTTCAGAAATTAATCACGAAGGAATAAACACTGGGCTGTGTTTCTTGCAGGATGTTGATTTTCCATAACCCTCATGAAGTTGAAGTTGGCGACAATCAGGCTCTTAGAGAAGGAAGGAAGAATCATAGATCAGAAGATAATCATTTATGCGCAAGGGTACCGGATTTCTGACTTTGTCAAGTCAAGACAGAGAAGACTAGGTAGACTTTTGGCGTAAGTATTTATTTGCAGTTGAATTTCTAAGGAGTTTCATCCAGTACTCTTTGGTCTTGTCTCTTTTTTATGTATTTTATTTTATTCGTTTTTATGGATATTTTTAATTTGGTCGAAACAGTATTTTGGAGACATTCACAGCCACAATAGGCATGCTATTTAAGGTTGCTTGGTTAATTTTTTTGTTAACTTTGTTTTAGTTCTTGTTTTTTTCCCCTCTTTGCTCTGAAGGTTGGACAAGTTAAAATTAGGGAGAATCTGCAGCAAGGACCCTTTTGGTGCACAACACCCCTATGAGGTTGCGACCAGACTGATTGTTTTGGATCTGTCCCGAGATGTTTTATTGTCCCTTAGACTGAAACCTTTTCCTCTTTTTAGGATTTGAAGATCTTAGCCTTCTGCTCCTTATCACGGAAGACCCTATACTCTTCACGAAGCGCTCCACTAATGCACTCACTCACAATCCTTGGTGCATGATCTTTATTATCCATAATCATCATGATATCCATACGAAACCTAATTAACAGTCTTCTTATCCTTTCCTTGTCCATGGGTACCAATCCAGGACAAAGGCGTGCCAATTGGTTGAACCTCTTTAATAGCATCAGTGACGAATAAACTACCTTGTCGAAAATTGTTATACTCATCCTGCTGGGCCGTCATAGTTTTTGCATTTAAGTATTTTTTTTCATTGAACTGCCTCAATGAAATCGTCCAAGGTTATTTCATCTACATTTCTTTTCCATTCAACAGACTTTCACCACTTCTTTGCGTCTTTCGTGAGAGAAAAAGATACGCATAGTACTTTCCCTTATCAGTGATATTCATGATCTTCAAGATCTTTTAGATACTGGTGAGCCAGTCATCTACCTCTAGTAGGTCAGTTGAACAATTAAAGTCCGGTGCCTTCATATGTTAGAATTTCTCATAGAAGTCCTTAGTTCGAGCTGTTAGAGTTACATTGACTACTGGAGGTTCTAGCGGCGTTACGGTGGGTCTGGTTCTAGTGAGCCAGTTGCTCACAAAGTCCTTGGATTTCTCACTCATCTCCTTGGAGACTTTCTTTCAAGTTAGTGATAAATTCACAATTCAGGGTTTAACAGTAGACCGAAGTCAAAACTAGTTTCTATGGCCGGACATAAAAACTACAAAACTCTACGTTCTCATAGGAATGAGAATAATAGTATTATTAGCATCAAGCTATCAACTTGTGGCAAAAAGCATAACATAAGACATCGTGTCATATCATGTATAATATTGGGTACTTCATTTCTCAAATAACGGTCCTATATATCGGTCGTAACTGATATAATAAACCTCTATCGTCAACATAGGTATATGGTCATATATACAGTGAGTGGTCGTTATCACTGAGCATGCATGATAGCCACTGTCTGGAGTGGCACCGCTAACCAACGGTGCAAGTACATAATCAAAAGGGTCATCACATAGATGAGTGTACTAGTCACCTACTGATATAAGGCAAAATAGGAAGGATATCGAGTAGTCGCTTCATCGCTACTCCAAATCTAAATTTGACATATCATTGTCCAAAGGGGCCCCTCCGGATCCTCCTCCTTTGCATGCCTTAGTTAAACTATGGAATGTTCAAAGGTTGAGAGTGCGAGGGTAGAAGACTAACATATGAAGATCCTCGAGATGGAATTCCTCGTAACTTGGAAGCTCCAAATCTAATGAAGACCTTGATAATAATATGTCTACTAATCGGTTACAAATATCCTTGTCTACTGGTTGCTCAACATCTGCTCTCAGAAGGTTGGGTTCAACCTCTAGTGGGAACTTGGCTTTTATTCAAGCATGAAATCATGACTAGTCTGTAGCTACTACTTGGGTCTTAAGCTCAACCACTATGTTGAGGCCTCTACTCGAAGTCTCATAGTGGTGGCATGTGATAGGCTCTAAAGTTTACCTCTATGGCATGAATCTATCCCATTAGCACGATGGCCTAATGACTATCGTCGAAACGTGTAGGAAACATATCATGGCAAGCAACGCTAGCCTTCCGCTTCATGTTTTCTCGTCATGCATCTAGGGGTAAAGTCATTGTGGAAAACAATAATGGTATCATAATAGACAATCATAATGACCTAACTATACTAGTAAGGCAAAACATCTTCGCAAGTCCAAACACATCTCACAAAACATTTTATAAGATTACTAATAGTAATGCAATGCATGGTTCTATAATGCTTTCTTATGAACATTTTATTATCATTTATAACTTGTCCTTTATTATGGGCCTAAGTGTTTGTATCAAGTGCACATGATCATCAAACACTAAGATCTTATATTAACTTGATGCTCTCTTTGAGTCGGAAAACTTATAAACCTCACTTGAATGGAAGTTGGTACAATACTTAATTATCTTTTTTTAGCTTCTTTAACTTTGGGGTTTAGATTACGAACTTTGTAATAATAGTGAACATACTTTCTACAATGACTTAGTATTAATATGCATAAAATTTATAATCATAGAGCATTCATGAATAAAGCATATAAAAATCAATTTCTTCATGCCGTAGGTAAGGTATAAGACTTATTTGAACCTCGCATTAACACTCCACTGAATCCTTTTTTTTTTTTTGGTTAGTTGGCTTTATGTCATGTTAATGTGACACCCAACTATTAGTTCGTATCTATGTTACCTTAAAAACAAGAACATTTTGCATTTAATGCAACTACGTTTGTAAAAATTGTAGTTTTTTTTTTTTTTGTTGATGACTAATTTCATACTAGACCCCTTCGACGGCCCAAGCCCAACATCCTTGTCTTACGGCATTGAAAGGTTCACTTCGCGGACTCAAGCCATGCTTGGGGAACTATCGTGGGCTGTGATTTGGTATGCCATGAGTAGTTAAATAGGCTCCTTTTTTTTTTTGTTCAATTAGTCTTTGAGTCCCACTTGGGGTGATTTTAAAGTTAATTGAATCAAAATAAATGGGTAATGCTAGAAATAAACCCAAAAAGCATTTCATTTGCCTTTTAAAATAGCCTAAAAACTCTATTTTTGCTTTAGCATCGCCAAGGAGTCAAAACCCAATCCCAAAATTCATTTTCGTAGCAAAAATGTTGAGAAAAACCGAACAACGGAGCATTGGGCATGCCTTTGGAGCACCTAGCGTGCTGCCTCCAGAGGGGCTCTGTCTATGACAAGGTAACCTTCACCCAAGTTGAAAGTCCATCGTTAGAGGCATCACGTGCATGCCTCTGTCACTAATTATGTCTGAAATTTTGAAGAAATCCTAATAATGCATTAGACATTTCAAACTTGCCAAAATTTGAGAGCCCTGACACCGGAGGGAGAAGCATGCTTGTCCACCCTCTAGAAATAGACAATTAGACTTAGTCATACCATCTAGGAGCATCAAGCCTAAAAGAACCTTAGAGCAGCCATAAATATATGCTATTTTTGGCCGACTTGAAAATCAACCTCAGAAAGCACCTGGCACCAATTGCTCTAGAGGGAAACAAAGTTATGACGCGTTGTTGGAGCATCAGGAGACCAACTTCAGAGCAAGTCACCAACATCCACTATTAATACCCCCATCTTCTTTATTCAACAAGACAAGATTATAAGGACTTTAGCCCATATTTTCACACTATTTTTCAATCTTCATAGCTTTAGAAAAACATCATTTTCTTACAAGTTTGTGCTCTTCGGACTTAGAAGATGTTTTGAAAATTTCTAGAAAACTCGTGGCCTCAGCTGTTGGAGATTGAGTGCCTCCTCCATTACTCACTTTAATCACTTCGAATCTTACAAGATCGCTGCCAAAAACACTTAAAAGCTTTACTAGAAGTCCACCATAATCCTTAGGAGCTTTTGGATTTCAAGCTTCAACCTTTGACAGTCCCAAACTAACGACAGAGGTGACCTATGTTCACCTTCGAAGCACATTTTTTGGAAAATCCAAAGATTCCAAAACTTTGCATGTTAGCTCTCATCCTGTTGATCTACGAAAATAGTCTAGCTCCGACAATGAAGGCATCTTTCCCTCTACCCTCTAAAGTCATTCCTTCATCAACAATTGACTACTCCTCCCACCGTCACCGCTTATGATAGTTCCTCCATTGCTATATTTTTTGTGTTTTCTTGATTTTGGTTGCAGGTATCATTTCAGTTGTTCGGCAATGAAGCGGGCCCTTGAAGCTGTCTGCATTGGCTCAATCCAGGCTTAACCATCCTCGCCACCCATTGGAGGTCTTACTATATAAACTCATCCATTACTCTTGCCATGTCATCACCGACACTAACGAATCAGCGACCACCGCGTGTACTCCCCCGACAAGTTATACCTCGTGGATCTCAACATTTTTTTAAAATAATTACAATAATTACATTTTAGTTGTATAATATGTAACTAAAATTTTGAAGAATTAGTCCATACAAAGTATTATCTTCATTATTGTTAAAAACCCTTAAAAACAATAATATTTTGCATTTAATGTAACCATGTCTATAAAAATTACGGCTTTTTTTTACCTAGAAAATTCACGTCATTTGTCAATTTTAATGTTGAGACTAAAACTATATATATATATATATATATATATATATATATATATAAGCTAAGTTCAAAATGAACATTATCTGGAACGCCCTACGGACGTCACAGATGTCGTTACATTCATATATTACATACTTTTACTTTGAGTTCAACCATATAGCTTGAAGATAGTTTGAAAACATACATTGAGAAAACATGCCCAGGATCCATGCTAACATTTTTTTTTATTCCATCTTAAACAATTAATTACTTGATCATAAACATCCTTTGAATATTTAATCAAACCATTGAAAATTAGAAACAAACTTTTTGAACAACCTTGGAAAACATTCTTACAGTTTGGCAGGCCAAACTTATGGGTTCGGTAGGCCGAAGATGTCCGGCAAGCCAAAGGTCAAACTTCGACAGGCCGTTCGAGGCTCTACAAAAACAAGATTTCAAAATCAACAAGACCAGCAGGCCGGTACAGAGTAATCGGCAGGCCATTCAAGACTTCGGCAGGCCAATTAGAAATGTTCGGTAGCCCGACCGACAATTATAAAAATCATTTTTTTTTAAATTTCAATCTCCATAATTGAAATGCGGAAGACAAAATACTTAAAAGAAATAAGATAAAATAATAAAAGATAGTTCATATATATTCTTTTAAAAAAACTTATCAATTAATTGTGTTCAAAATATCAATCATAATTTAAATCATCAACAACTTCCTTCTTGGTGTTCATCCATTTGCAATTCATTGTTCTTTATGCTCACACGCCTTCCTATGCCCTCCGTCTAATCCATGACTTTCTAACCCTTATCTACAACATGATATAAAATTGAGTAAGCTAATGCTTAGTAAGTGCATATCATTTCTCACAACTTAAAACATTTTATGACCATCATTATCATCATCATTATCATTATCATAATAGTGCACAAGGCACATTTTCATTGGAACATATCTTTCATTTCATTGACCATATTAAAACTTAATTCATTTTATCTTAAAGGGCCCAAGTGTTGCACCATAATCATCATCGTAGGCGCCCTGTCATGAAAGGAGAAGGGTAGCTAATCCTAAACTAAACATGACATCATAACATATCATAACATTGGTGTGCAAAACTTATTTAGGTGATACATATATATATATACATATTTGAACTTTCATGCTTTGAAACACGTCATCATTATACATGCATAACTTTTGAACATAGAATTTTTTTCATAAGAAATCTATAAATAAAATCATCATAGAATAAACATCATTAAGAACATAATTTCAAACCTTATAAAACATATCATATTGTAGGTGAGAATGTACTTACTTGTGTAGCTTACTTAACCTTAATTTCGTAGGTGACAACGTCGCGGTCTCGATGTGCTTACTTCATCATGTGTTCATGTCATACATTCATAAAAATAGCAATTAACATATATTTTCAAGGGACCGTGAAATCATCAAACTTCATAATCTCTTCTACTAACATACTTTATCACATATCCTTTCCCTTTCTTGAAAATATCAATTTATAAAACATTTCATTACTATAAGAACATTAGATTAAAACTGTCAACACAAAATACATCACTGACCTCCACGAATTCAATACTTAATAACTCAACATTTACACATAATTTGAGTACCATAGTTGGCAGGGATAAAGTCAACACATAAACATATTACTGTGATTTTTCTTTAGTGATAAAAATTACATTTAGTATCTAAAAACAAGTTATACATCATACACACAAAATCTGCCAAAATAACTAGGCAGCGAACAACTTTAATCTCAGGTCCGTTTGACACCTTTTGGCACCATAGAAAAATCTACAGAAATTAACATATACAGTATACATATAGAACTCTAACATGTCCAAAAATTGGCTTCAAAAAAAATCAGAGTAGGTCAAGATACACATTTGAAATCAGTGGTAAAACTAACCTCCATTAACTTATACAGTGAGCTACATGAGTTCATCATTTTCAAACAATTAAAACACATTAATTTAAACTCTAAAATTCTTACTAAAAACTTATTAATATACATCACAATACCACAAAATTATCTCAACACCAATAAAATCATTTAATCATACAAAACATCACATAACCAAAAAGTCCAACCATTTTACTGTTAAAGCAGTTTCTAGACCTAGTCTTACTAAAAATTCCATAACACATAAAATACTTATCAAATCTTTACCAAACTTTCCAGTTCATAACATAACATATATATGAACATTCTTGCCAAATTTTGTAGCAAACAAAGCACGTTTATGCCTTGAACAAAAATCACATTTTCAAGCATCATAACCAAAGAACAACATTTTTACTGTGAGTGGCAGTGGGTAGAAAATTCATATCTTAATGTAGAAAAATTGAAATAAGTTGAAACTTGGAAGAACATTATATAACATATATATGAACATCATACTAAAATCTCAGAGCAAAATTAGATACGTAGACAAAGTTATGGCTGTCGGAGGAAGGAGGAAGCATATTTCAGAAATACCAAAAAAGGGCTCTTACCTCAAAATGAAGCTTCTCTAGTTTATCTTTGAATTTGGCTAGGTGGAAAGTGAGATTTCTTGGTGTTCTTTTAGGTGTTTGCAGCAGGGAAATGAAGAGAGAAGATGGAGAAGAAAATGTAGAGAAGAGAGAGTGAGAGAGAGCAAAATTATCGTGAAAAGAGAAATGGAAGTAACGTACAAAGGAGGCTTGTTTAATTCGTGATTATCAGAAATTTTCTAATTAAAAGTTGGCTAATTGACGTGGAGAAAGGTGAGGATTGGGGGAAAGTCAAATTGTCATCTCATCTTACCATATTTCAACACTTCAAATAGAGAAGCCATATCAATTACATTCAATCAATCAAAAGTCAAATGTTTTATTTCCTTAACTGAGGAAATTAATCCATAAATATGTCAATTAATCACATTAAACTATCCAATCATCGTAATTATCTCAATAACAAATTTGGAGAGACTTTTGTTGACTGCTCGTCAGCTATCATTGGCCTACCGATTCCTCACTTCGGCCTGCCGATTCCACAAAGTCCAGCCTATCAATGATTTCCATTGGCCTGCCGATTCTTTAGGGACAATTCGGCCTACCGAACTTGAAGGTTTGGCCTGCCAAACTGTCTTTACATACATGAATACATCATACATTTAAATCATTAAGGAATCATAATTAAACATACAGTGTAAATAACATGAACACTTGAGCACATCAATTCTACGTGATCGTCACCTGTCATAGCACTTAAAATAAATGGTTAGTGACAATAATATCATAAATAAATATGAAAAAACTTAACGTCGTCACTAACATTACTTAATCTGTTACATAAAAATAGGTGAGTTTTACATTATCACAGGTCAAAAATTTATGAACCAAAGTGGTACAATGTAATGTACATGTCACAGGTCAAAAATTTATGAACCAAAGTGGTGCAATGTACATAATCAAGACTAACAGTCTTAATAATCTTTCAACTGTTTTTAGTTTAATAATGTTAACAATCTAATAGTGTGTTTGGCAGTTAGTAGTCCACGTCACTTTCTTAGTTATAAAGAGTATAAAACTCTCATATGTTATAATAACAATAAAAAAATCGCTACTGTATAAAATTTTCAACTACAGTAAAAATAATTCTAACTGACAGTTCTTATCACCCTGCCAAACACTCTCTAATTTTTTGTAAAATTATAAAGGTAACACAACCTCAAAAAAAGTGACACAAACTTCTTTTTAGCAAAAAAAGAAAGAAAAAAATAAATATCATCTTTTAAGATTTTTTATAAATGTGGTATATATTTATTTATGATAGAGTTTAACAAATAATATGTAATACGACTGAGGATGCCATGTATATTCTAAATGTGTGATTACGTGTTGCTTTTGAAGGGGGCAAAACATATTAATTTTCCCAAAAATGCAACCCAACTCACGCCGCGGGAGCCGTAACCTCCATCCTTGTCTGAACTCTCGCCTACGAAGGGAAGGAGCACTCAGAAGCCCTTCTCTCTCTCGCCGTTGCTGGGATTAGCTTCATCTCGTTATCCAGTGGTATGCACAGCCCTCCGAATATTGACCTTCGTCTTTGTAGTACTAGAAATACCCATTTCTCCTTTTACTGCTACCACTGAACACCTCTATGTGGCTTGGCGGGTATTTTTTTTTGCTATTAAATTCTCAAGCCTTTTCCATTTTCTTATGCTTTTTCATTATTATATCCTTCTTGTGCTTTATATTTTATTGGGTCATTTTTTTAGAAGTATTTGCGTGCCTGATTTTGAAGTTTTGTTTTGTTTTTGTTTTTGTTTTTTTTTTTTTTTTTTTGTAGTAGTTTTGGTGATTTATCAGCAGAAAATGAAATCATTTGGTTGCAGAGAAAATGTGAGAAAAGAGTTGAAATTTTCCCTATTGAAGGAAGGAGTAAAGAACTCTCAATTCATTGATTTAAAAGATTATATGCTCACCCAATATGGCTTATGGTTTAAGCGCTTTTATATTTAGCATGCAATATATTTGGATAAAAGTCTGAAACAAACACAAAGCTAACGCTAGAATAAAACCAAGTTCAAATATACTTGGAGCCCCCTCTAATACTTGTATGTAATATGTATTGAAAGCAGTTTTCCCTTTTCTTTTAATTTTTTTTCTTCAGGGTCATAAACTTAATAACCTAAATATAGAAATGCAAGAGCTTCTAATAACCAAAACTTCTAAGTGATCATTAGTTGACATCTTTGGTTCATTTCTCATTTTTCAGGTTTCAAAACCTCTTGGAGTTGCATATTCTAAACTCAACTAGTTGACATCTTGGTTCATTTTATCACCAAGGGAATAAATTTTTTTTTTGCCATGAATTTTCTTTTTTTACCTTCCTTTTTCCACCTGAATCCATCACCCATGAAAAAGTTCACACCTTTCCGTCAAATACAATCTCAAAATAGTTTCGCAGACCACCACCGTCGAAATCATCGCCTCCATTGTCCTCTCTCTCTTGCTTATCCTTCAATCTCCCACAAGTCACTTTGTGTTCGACGATCATCCATCGGTGAAACAAGTTATTCGAATGAGGGGGAGATACCATTGATCGACTTCGAGGAAGATTTTGTCGAAAAGGATTGGTCTTTCCTTGATTCGGTTGATATCGTTTCAAATCAAGATTACGACCAAAAGGTTGCCCGGATTATAGCTGCTGGGCAGATAGAAGAAAGCTCAAGAGTTATGGTTTCTGCTGCTTCTGAAGGATTTGTAGATCAGTTGGTTAATTCTTCACCTTGCAATTTTTTGCTTGTTGTTCATGATTCACTATTTGTATTAGCCGGGATCAAAGAGAAATATGACACGGTTAAGTGTTGGCAAGGAGAACTGATTTATGTACCTGAAAAGTGGGGTCTTTTAGATGTTGCCTTCCTCTATTTCCTTCCTGCTTTGCCCTTTACCCTTGACCAGGTCTTTGGAGCACTTGCAAAGTGTTGTTTGCCAGGTAAATTTTTCTACAAGAAATTTGTAAGTTGGGCAATTTCCTTTTCATTTTTTTTTTTCATTTTCCATATAATTATGCACTCACTACTTGCTTAATACCAGTTCATAACCTAGATCCTGAACTTTTTCCCCCTTGAGGGGTTCTCTCTTTTTTCTTTCTTTTTGCTAGTGCATGAATTTGCACTTGTATTTTGAAGTTTAGACCCCTATTTTTGCTGCTGTTTTTTATATGTGTTCTCATAAAAATAAATAAATAAATAAATATACCCCTTGTATAGGCGCAAGGGTGGTTATCAGCCATCCCCAAGGAAGAGAAGCGCTGGAGCAAGAGAGAAAACTGTACTCGGATGTTATAATTTTCGACTTGCCGGAGAAAAGGACTTTACAGAAAGTTGCAGCAGATCATTCTTTTGACCTGGTTGAATTTGTGGATGACCCTGGATTTTATCTTGCTGTTTTAAAGTTTCAGGGATGCTAGAGATTTAATTTATTAATTTTTGTTTACTTGTACTCAAGTTATGCAATGATCCAAAAGACTTTTTCTTACTCTTATGAATGCTTACGTTTTTGTTCTCTTTAACAATCCTTGTAAAAAACATAATTGTTCGTGTTTAGTTCACGTAAGCTCGTGCCGGCGCAAGAAGTAATGCCTACCATTGCTAAAACTCTCTGGGGCTTTTCGCTCCGCTTGTTGTTATTCAAGCAGTACCTATCATAGAGATTCTTTATGTTCGCCAATCTCGCACCTTATGAAACTGGAATTCATTTTATTCTCATTAAACGAGAGCGAGTTTGTATTTTGGATGAGTTTTTTTGATTGGAGAGTTTCGATCATAACTAGTTTTAAGGACTAAGCTGACAATAGAAAGGAGAATTTGTAAATGATTTGGAGATTTTACCAATTGAACTTGTTTTCAAAGACTTGTTAGCCTCGACTCTCAAGGACTATGTGGCAAGAAAACGAAGTATAATGATGAAAATGCCAAAACAGATGCAACTTATCAACACAAAATGTGTTTCTTTTTTACTTGAAAGTAGAGGGCAAAGTAACATTCAAGCAACTTTTGTATAAGTAACATGTTTTAGGAGGCTTAAATCACAAAACAAAAGTAATCAAGACACACTTCCTGATTCCCACATGCTAAAAGAAAAACTCATAACTGGTAAATGCATCATCAATTAAGAAGAAAAATACTTGACCTCGTACAGAACTTTGGAACATTATGGCACTCTCTTGACCTTTTTTTCTCTCTACATGAGGAAAAACAATGAGACAAATTGGATAAAAACGAAATATAATTTTTTTTTTTTGCCCCCCTCGCCAACAAAGCAAGCTTATTGTGTAGTATAGACCAAATACCTCAAACTTTCATCACAAATAAGCAGACAGGGACTGAATTTCTGAACAGCCACCACGTCACACCTTCTCACAACTATATTAGAAGAACGAAAAACTTATGCCATTGCTTGCCGCGAACAAGTTGTATTCTTCAATAGTCGTCTCTTTCTTATTGCAAGCAGGATCACCCTCAACGGGATCTGTTGTACATTTTGAAGAAAAATCCCCAACAATCTCTTCTTTGGAAGGCACAGGATTTGGCTTACATCCTGTTGAAAGAGCCACAGGCCCACCGAAATGGAACAAGGAAAAGCTAGTGTCACTTATATGTGATTTGCCAGAATCGTCATGTTGAACAGCTTCTCTGCTTGGCACTGCTTGTGTTGAGTGCTGTCCCACTGGATCTGTGCTATCATCAGTAGCTGCATTAGGAGCTTCCTGCACATGTGACTTAGAAATTTGAATTTGCTCCTCTGGGTTTTTTGCATTGGCTTTGGCAATTGGCTGATAAAATGGAACCGGACCAGGGGAGTACAGAGGAGTAGCAAGATGCTGCATAGGACCATACTGCATACAGAAGTGCGAGTTTCCATTCATTCCATAGCCGAGAGGATCAGCATACAAATATTGGTTTGGATGAGAGAAGGGAATTAATCCATCATTTGGAGCTGCTGGCCATGAAACTGGATTTTGATGATAATAACCCAATGTTGGAGGAGCCTGAAACACTGGGAAGTGTATATTTTGGTTATGCATTGGAGTAAGCATGCTTTGATGTTGGGAACCCTTATTAACAGCAGATAAACCATTATCCAAAGCATGAGCAGTTTTTGTTGGTGGAGTCCTGATAATGTTATTTGCAGCCCCATTCTTCGAACCAGCAGATGTCCTGCCTCCCATTGGCTCTCCGTTTGTATTCTGATTTTTCCCCATTGTGACATTATGGCACTCCGAGACATTATTTTGAACGGGATCTAAAGTTTCTTTTTCTTCAGATTGCTGGCTGGAATCTTCTGAATCCGAAGTGGAAGAGGATTCGTGGTTCCCAAGATTTGAAGAAGCAGTATTACTGTCCCCCTCCTCACTTAGACATGATGAGCAGTTATCAGAACTAGAACTGCTACCTGCAATAGGATCAGAAGTCCCATTCCTTGTGGCGTTAGCATAATTTAGTGCAGAATGGTCCACGCATACTCTGGTTTCCTCCCGTCCTTTGTTTGAGAAGAAAGATTCCTCTTCTCTCAGGTGATGTCCATTCTGGCAGCCTAAATCACTTTCAACTGACAAGGTTGTAGATTCTTTCACATTGCTATCCTCCTCATCAACTTCGCATGAATTTACACTAAACTCACCTGACCATATACCACCAGATGATTTGACAAGACTACTATTAGGCTCTGCACCACCCTCAACCTTGAAAGGAAATGACTTCAAGGTAACATCAGAGTCCGAGTTACTTCGGACATACTTTTTCTGTGACTCTAGTGGCTCCCAAACTTTCTTGGAATGAAGAT
The DNA here is from genome assembly GCA_025403435.1 of Artocarpus heterophyllus. Classification (NCBI taxonomy): domain Eukaryota; kingdom Viridiplantae; phylum Streptophyta; class Magnoliopsida; order Rosales; family Moraceae; genus Artocarpus; species Artocarpus heterophyllus. The sequence goes on from CM046352.1 coordinate 11,181,269, forward strand.
CTCTGGCAGAGGAATTTATGGCGATGAATTTGCTTTTGGGTCTTCCACAACTATCATGCGTGTGATCTATCTGATTATATTTGTTACTGCGATAGAATTGCTTAGACATATCCAATCCAGACTCTGACTTGCTCCCTGATTTTGTCTCCCGACCTACTTTAGTTGCAGAAACATGGGGCTCAACCTTTGCCCTATATTCAGGGTTTTGGTTACAAGAATGGAAGTCGTATCTGTCACTCATTCTGCCATCGTTGGAGTAGTGAAACTTCTCGCCAAACTTAAGACCACACGGTCGAGTACTTGACTTTGTGCCATTTACCCTTGATTGTCTGTTGGATAAATTGACGACCCTCTGAGTCTCAAAATTATCAACAAAACATCTTAGCTCAGATCTAGCAGCACCACCTTCTGGGACAACTGCAAATCGGCGTCTGTCAGGCCACTTCACAGACGGCTCTGGTTGAACATCTTTCCGAAGCTTTGATCTCCGCCGAGAATATTTTACTTCAACAGAAAAAGAACCATTGAAATTAATTTCTCCATCATGAAACTCAAAGGAGTTATGTGCTCTTGAGTTAATATGACCATTTGAAAGGTGATCATCTAGAGTATCAGGAGATCCAGGCCTGGATGGAACATTATCACCTGCTACACCAATTGCGTTGCTGCAGCTAATGGAATTATTTGGCTCCTCATCAACAATTATTGATGATCCTTCCTTTGGGACATCAGGAACATCAGGAGATTGCTTAGGCTCACAAGAAGTTTTATCCTTATCCTTTTCTTTTCCTTTTAACCGTTCCTTTCTTCGGAGCTTTTTCTCCCTTTCTTTTGTTCTTCTCCTCTCTTTACGTTCTTCTTCTTCACGCTTTTCCTTCTCTTCCTCTTCAAGAAGTTTCATCTGTGGGAAATATTACAAAATTGTCAGAACTCCTCCTAAAGTAATAAACTGTCTCTTACACCGCAGCATGCTATGTGAAAATATCATAAGATTCAGGACCTGTTTTTCTAGTGTAATGATTTCTTTGCATGCAACATGTACTCGCTCTTCCAACAGTTTTAGTGCGAGGCAAACAAAGATGCTATGTGCATTTTGGCGGGCTGTTCCTTCTCTAAAAGCTTTTTCAACCTGGAAAAAAAAAATCAGCATTAAAATTTCTATCAGCAGACGTTAAAACGTTCTAAAATACATCAGCACAAGCATGTAGTGAGTTGTCTAGTTCTGGTATGTGAACCCAACTACACTAGTAAACTGACCCTTTGGGGACACCTGAGTGGTAAATTTTTACAGTTCACCTTAAACCCATATAATCAAGCATCTTTCAATCAATTTAAGATGGCCAATGTGTCTTTTCTTTCCCCTCATTTTGGTGAATATCGCAACAACATAATCCTAAAGCTTGCTTAATAAAATTAAATAGACACAAAAACAATATGAAAGAAAAATAAGGCATTCATTCTCCTTAAACCCCCCAAAAGGACGTCACAGAAGAGCCTTGGAATGGAATGTGTGTGCGTGCGTCCCTGAGTACATATGATACAACAGTCATCAAACTGAAGTACCTGTTCCTTGAAAATAACAGTTGCAGCATCTAGAAGAAACTCTCGAGCAAGTTCAGGACTCTTCGCATGTTTTTGGGGACGTGAGCACTCTCCATCTAGCTCATTTCCATCCTTGTCCATGGAATCATCATCCTGAAATATATTATACTAGAAAGTTTAAATTTCCCAAAGCACCAATAAGATAAACATCTGGCAAAATGTCTAGTGCCGAAAAAGAAAGTGGAGTTGGATAGCCTTGTGAAACTTGAACTACCTCTTCTTCTTCTGCTTCTTCAGCATGCTCAAAAAACCTTCTGATGCTTTCTCCTCTTGTAATAGTAACATGGCCATCGCCAACCACAAGCCTACAATGCACGCATTGTCCACCTTTCAATGCATGAGCTTTTACAGAAAGCTCAGTGCAGCGGCCATCTACTTTCCAAGCCCTCAAGGTGATGAAGCATGCGCTTAAACCACCAAGATCCAGACCACTGACCTTAACAGTTCCATTCATGCCAACATTTTCAAATTCAAGAATGTCAGATTTTCCCTCGCCTGTTCCAACTGCCCATTCAAAGCGATGGTACGTGCCAGGAGTGTCCGCAAAAGTATGGCGCCAATCAGCATGGATTGTGTCATCAGATACCTGCAAAGTAACACAAAAAACAAAATAGCATGCGAATTATACCATATTATTGATTTATTCCAGAAGGAACTAAGTTACATTGTCTAGTTTTCAAAACATTTGTCTTCAGCAAGTTGTTAATTCAAGGATAAATCATCCATTAGGAATAAATAATTAAAATATATATATATAAAACTCCTACAATAGGAATCAGGGAGAAGTAACTTTTTAAAGAGATTTGCAAAGCACACCTCATACTGAAAGGCTGTATCTGCAACACAAAACCAACTAGTGCACCGAGGTTCTTTTCGCAAGCGCTTCAGTTCCTTCAGCTCCTTGAACTCGCGAATAACATTTCTTCTGCAATCTCTGCAAAATCTCTTGCTGTCAAACCTGTTACAAGAACTAGAATCAATACGAAAAACACAATACTTTTATATATACTTTTACAAGAAACAATACGAATCAATTAAAGGATCAAACAAAAGAGACGTCACTAGATATAAAAGTAACTTAGCAAAACCAAGAAACCTAAGGAATAAATTCCGGATAAGGGCCAGATAATAACTTCATGTTAGATACAAACTTCAAAAGTATTAAGCTTATGGCGCATATCAAGCTTATGCCAAGGCAGCTAATCTTTTTTATGCTTAATATAAACTGCACATAGTCATAAATGAGCACGTAGCTGTGAAGTTGCCTACTGTTCAACAAACTGTTATTTTTGTTCAATATAATCAGGCTAAAAGAACATGGCTTTTGCAACTATTGTCTCTCACTGCTTCTCTTCACATACTTTCCCTGTCTTAAAACCCTCAATCACATAAACAAGTCAAGACTATTATTTCTTTATGCAAATATTTGCGTTTCAGTTATATTATGATGGCAAGGTCTATATCAAAGTACTGGTGCTAGTTTTTCAGTTCTATTGCTGTACACAGGACCTAAGCAATAGATAGGACCAAGATTTGTAGTCCAGTAGGGTTCACTCCTTAAAACAGCGTAAATCTGCAGCATAAAATTTCCCAACAGAAAGAATAACTTTCTACCCTATGGTCTGGTTGTCTCTTCGAATAAGGACAGATATAGGAAGCCTTCATATTGATTCATTCAAGGGAACCTTCGTGATGAATATTGCAAGTTTTTTTTTTTTTTCATATTCATGAGTTCTACATTCTCAACTTGTGATTAATAAATTCCGCATATTCTGCTCCTTGATTACATGACACAATCAACAAGACTGCAAAGCCGAAACCCATGTTTTTATGGAGGTGGCTGTACATTAGATAAATCCCGAACCATCTTTTTTGAGCAGTTTTAAGCTAGTTACTGGACTCTAAGGATGCCATAAGTATCTTGCAGATAATCTGCAGTAATAGATCCAGCTTTTAGGCACTAGATGCGCTCATGAATAACACCAACCTCACGGTCCACCTCAACATATACAGGCTACTTCATATCAGGTCCATTATGGATATGAACGCAGATAGCCTTTGTGTTATGGGAGCCCCCTCAGTGAAGAATGAAGCCAAACCACCTCTCTATACCATGTCATTAACAGCTTATCAGCCACCATTATTTTGATCTAATCTGAATCATGCAGTTAAGTACTATCATGTATCATCATTCCCGTGCAACTGAATGCTAATCCTTTTCAGTTGAACTGTTATTTTGGGGTTGAACTCACATACTTCTTCACTCCAAAGAAAGTACAGTATCTCCCCTATCTAAAATCCAGTAAGACGTACACAAGCAAAAGTTCAGTTGGCTTATACCACACACAAGGATTCTGTTCTTTTTAAAGGCAGTTTTACCAGGGCATCCACCCCAATATAAGCATTAACATATTTTCAACAATAACCGGGTCAACCATCCACGCTTTGACTCTACTGATTGCACAGGAATTCCAAACAAAAAGGATAAATGAATAACTAAACACCTGTACATGAGCCTTTCGATAAAATCCTCTTCCTTCATCCTCAAGAGAGATTGCCGAGTTTCTTCTCCAAGTGCTGACCAAAAATCAACCAATGTGTCACATGAAAGCCTGGCAGTATGCAGTGCACATGTTTCCCTTGTCCCATGTCCTCTGCCAAAACCTGCCATTCCTTGACTTATCCAACCTCGACCTCCCCCACCACAGGCATCAGGATAAAGTAATTCTCTTTCTCGTTCCCTTGCGCGTGCACTATCAAATACCTGATTTAAACAAAAATATCAGCAACTAAATGGAAAGTCATAACATACAGGTTTCAACATGTTTCAGACTCTTCAGAATTTACATTTTGAAGCCCCTTGAGAGACTTTGAATACAAATAGCAATCCATAAGTGTGAGAGACCCGTCACGCGATGTGGTCAGACCACCCCAAGGATGGACAGAAGGATCTTGTATATCCTCTTGACACCCATTTATGACACTCAATTCACCATCATTTTGATTGCTCAAGGCTCCGGGTCTGTTTCGCGGAAGGTGCCCACTTGTTCCCTCTTGCTGTAAAGACTTCCCATACATGACAATCTGCAAAAACCCCTCAAGCAGCAACCCATTGCACCGAGAACAATACATGTTCTTACGTGCTTGTTCAAATAGAGTTTGCTTGTCAATTCGCAGAAGTTCTTGCCGAGCTTGTGGTGACAGTTCGTTCCAGAACTACATTATAAGAAAAAAGCACATTGTTAGCGACTGCTCACTTCATTTCATTTGTTGGAAATAAATTAAAATGAGAAATTATGCACAACATGTAAACATCGGCACACTCGCTCAAAACAGAAGAACGTTTTTCAATCCAATACTAACCGCAGTAAGCCAGTAACTTATTTTGAACCAACAGAAAAAGGAAACCAAACTAAGATTAACTACATAATTACCAAATAATTCCCTCTTCCGAAGGATTGTCATCAGAAAATATACGAAATTACAAGCAACCGGCATGCCCACAAAAGTAATGCCGAAAACCACTATCATTGCAGAAATGGCAAACATTTTGGCAATTGGTACACGATTATTTTACTTATCATCTCCATTTGCAGTAAGATACCGATCTCAGTACGTGAAAATACAATTGTTAAGAAGTCTAGGATATCACAACTCACACTCAAATCAAAATGCAAGCATTAGCCAAACAACCACACGTGTATAACCTCAAAATACAAACGCTACAAACAACTTGAACTGCAGGATCCAATCCAACCTCAAAGCTAGCTATCGCAACTTACAAGAGCCCAATGCAAGAAAAACTGATCTATACCAGTCCAACTTCGATCCTAAAAGCTCAAACATCAATAAAACGAATATGGTGATTCAACGAATCCAGTTACCTTATGGAGGTGATTGTAGCTGACATCGTCGCGGTGCTTCGACCAGAAACCATTGGCCGAAGAAGAGAGCGAGTACATCTGCGATGAGCCATTACTGAATTGGTCATTTCTCTGCGCTAAGCCAGGCATTTTATATTCAATCTCTTTCGCGATTCATTCGCCGCAAGTTCCCATATTCCTTTTCCCTCTCCTTTTACCGTCCGATACGGATCGAATCCGCCATATCTCCAATCATCGAAGCGAATCCAATACCTAAGGAGGAAATTCAAAAACCTAGAAATCGAATTAAACAGTGCAAATTCGGATCAAAAAAGCGCAGAAATGAACGTCGTTCGTGGATCCAAATGGAATCAAAATTGGAGGTGAAATCGGATTGGAATATGGAGGACAGATTGGGCGTGATTGGATGGGGAGAAAATGAATTGCAGATTTTCTAGAGAGAGAAGAAACGTGAGGGGTTTTTGGATGAAGACGACGAGATTTGTTGCGCGGCGTTTATATATATTTGTTGCCAAAGGCAATCTCTGTTAATGGGAAGATTTTGCACGGTTAAAGGCAAGCGATGTTAGAGAGAGAGAGAGAGAGAGAGAGGGGCAAGGGAGAGAATACTGTTACATTACAAAATTAACGTGGATAAAAAAATGTTATATATAAATATATATATATATATATAGCAAGAAATATATATTATAAGAGTTGAGTGAAATATAGAGGGTATTTGACAGTGGTAAGAACCATACAGTTTCCACCACAATTTTAATTATAAAAGCTCTCATATGTTACAGTAACAATAAAAAAATATGCTATAGTATAAAAATCTCACGTGCTACAGTAAAAGTGGTTCCCACCACTGGTTCTCACCACCCTTACAAACGCCGTTATAATGTTTTTATAGGAAAAATATAATATTTTTAAGTACTTTGAGAATAATAATTATAGTTATACTTACGTTTTATGCCTGATAATTACATCTTGTTTTCTAATAGTTTTTATAATATATTTAAATTAATTCCGCAAAAATATATGATATAATATATTCAAAAATAGAAAAATTATATAGTAGTTATTATAGCAATATTTATGTTTTATGTTATAAAATTACCTAGTTATTGTTTTCTAATAATTTTAATTTTGTTGTTTATAAATTTTCCAAGTTTTTTAAGATGTTTTAACATTACTAGTAAAAATTCGCAATTTTTTAACATTAATATTTGTGTGTGTAAATAATAAATTTCATGTAATTTGGAGATTTTTTGTTTTCTTTTTGAGTGATTTTAAAATGGATTTGGTTGTTATTTACCTACCGAAATAAGATTACTTTTTTTTCAAACTTGTCCCCTAAAAAAAATAAGATTTCTTTTTTTCTTTATTGGCTCTTTTTAATTGTTTTTTAGTTATGACGTATGGAAATATATATATTTGAAGACCTACGACAAATGGCCTTACATAAGATAAAGTCAAAGTCAAAACGTGGATTTATAGGATTGAGGGGAAAAAAATTCCACAAAGTGTTTCATTTCATGCCATAATCTTACCACTCTCTGTTGTTTTTTTTTTTTTTTTTTTTTTTTTTGGTCTTACATGTTGTTTTGCTTTGTTTTTTCAAAGGGTATTTTCCTCTGTTGCACTGAAAAAGGACATTCTATAAATAAATAAAAAAATTATATGCAGTGTTTGGTAATATGTGTTAAAATCAAAACTTTTAGTTGCTACAATATAAAGTTTTAATATGCTACAGAGTGCTACAGTGTAAAACTCTCACATGCTATAGTGTTTTCAATCAAAATTGGTTATAACCAATACTCCCAAACACCTTTTAGCTAATGAAACAAAAACTAATATTGTAAATAATCTTTTTTTGTTGCGCATTAAACAATTTTTTTTATCTTTATTGCTTTTAGACTTTGCCAATTTATATTGGCCACAAATATTAGTGCTAGTGTATGCATTTTTGAATGGTTGGCGATAACGTTTGGCCCGTTTGTTTCATGGTTTGAATCACGGTTCGAATCATTTTGTTACAGTATTTTCTCTCACAAAAATTTAAAACTTCATTCAAATACTCTATTTAAATACTCGAACCAAACGGGCTCTAAATGTTACTATGCAAATTATTGAGTTTGCTATAGTTCTACTAATATATAATGTTCTCTTTTATTTAAAAAAAAAAAGTAAGATCAGCCTCTTTATTGTCTAAATAATATAACATTTGTATGACCACAAAGAAAACCAAACTTTTTGAAATCTAAAAGTAAGAAATGGGTGGTGGTGTCATATTTTGGACTTCTTACATTATGTATTAATAGATGCTGCGTTGGAATTTTTTCTTTCAACACATTTATCACTATCTCACAAACCCATTTTCACCCATAGATTTACCACTCCAATCTTGATCTAGAAAACAACAAAACAATAAAAAAAAAGAGAAAAATTTGATTACATAGAATGAGGTCATTTTGGAAACAAAATCTACCAAAATGCATTTACAAAACCAAAAAATAAAAAATAAAAAATAAACTGAGAGTTTTTTTATATTCTTTTTTCTTTGGTTGTCAGTTAAAACCCAATGGTAACATAATTTACCAATCACATCGGAAAAAAGGAAAGGAAAAACATGATTATATTGGATGAGGTCATTTTGGTAACTAAATAACCAAAATCTAAAATAACGAAAATGACCCTTCATGCCTAGGGACTGGATGGTAGAGATATTCTTTTAACCTTTTGGATGTCGCTCAGAATGGTAATTTTGGGTCCTTGTTTTACTGTTTTCCTTTTTTACCCCTTTCTATATTTTTCATTTGAAAAAAGTATTGGAATTAACAAAAAACCGCAACCCAACAAAAGGACCAAAGAGGGGGAAGCCACATTCTGACGGTTCAATCAAATAATCCCACGTGTCCTCAATTATCAGCACTGGCCAGGTGGAGGGCCACAGACGGGTTTTCTTAAAATTTTGCGACTGACATGCTGTTACTGTATGCTTTTCTCTGTTTTTTGTTTTTTGTTTTTTTTTTTCTTTTTTTTTTTCTTAATATATACATAGATCTGGTTTTGGGGGGTCCGAATAAATTTTTTATTCTTTTATTTATTTTTTATTAAGTAAAAAAAAATAGATTTGACACGAGATCTTGAAAGATTCTAATGTTATACATTTGGAATTTTATATGATAAAATGAAAAATACTTTCATAGAGTTTGGAAAAATGCTTTATCCATGAAACAATTTTTTTCAGCTTCAAATTTTTATCAGAGTTTTTTTTCGAAAAGATTAGAGTTTTGTTAACTTAATATATTTGTTAATTTTGCTTAATTTTAATTTGATTTTATTAGTTGATTTTTTTTAATTTATTGTTGTAAATAAATGTGAATGACGTAGACAAAACCCACAAAAATAGAAGAAAAGAGGCATCCATTTTTAGGGAATAAAATAACGAAAAACAAAAAATAACAAAAAAAAAATGAGTAAATCAAACACGCAATGTTGTAACCTGTCTCTAGTGAAAGAATGGGGGCATGGTGTTGTCATTTTGTTGAAACCATAATGTTTTGTTGAGCGACAAATGTGGAAATAAATGAAATGTCCAAAATAGTTCTGCATTCCTCCAAAATTATTAAATTGCCACCATTTATGGTATATTTTAGATTTCGGTTCAAGGATCCCTGTCACCAATCGTAGTATTTTTTTTTTTCTTTTTGATTTAAGGCGCAAAATAAAAACTAAAACTAAAAAAAAAAAAAGAGAAAATAAAATCTGTTTGCATTTATATGCTGTTGATGGGGGCCAATTAAAATGTGCAAAACGATGTGATGATGGTAGTTTTAGTTTTAAATGCTAGTTTTTATCTTATAAAACATTTGTGGAGACAATGACAGCAATTGTTATAGAAAATTAAATAAGAAAATAAAGGTTAAATGTGGATAACAAAACAATTTAATGCGGTTCCATAATATGTTTACATCCATGTATTAGAAATAAAAAGAGAAAATTTACCAATAAAGAGTATTATAAATTGTGATTCATATAAATACACATTACAAAACACATAAATAAGTTAATTACTCAAAATTAAAATCAAAACTTTTTCTAGTATAAATATATTAAAACGAATATAGTCAAAACTATTAATATAAATACTTTCTTAGTCCTTGTCAATCTAAAACAAATGTGCTAAACAAGTATTCATAAATCTGGGCACAATGTATGTGCGTGTGTATATATATTAATGTGTTTTCTAAAAGTAAATTATGTTGCTAATCAGGCATGTTTACTTTGTATCAAAAGGAAAAGGAAAAGGAAAAGTAAGAAGCAATTTCTTTTTACTTTAAATAATGTATTTACTTACAAAAGTAGTAATTAAAGCTTTATGGGTCCCATAAAACATAGAAATGAGAAAAGTGAATAACAATCCTCTTGTCCTCATCAGTATTGATTCTTTATCAAAGGAATAAATGATATATTTGTTAGACATGTATACCTTAATGAGTAAAAATATAATATGTTTTTGTAGACATTTTTATCAATAAAGAATTTATTGATTATTAATATACCAAATCTTATCCTCTTTACATTTAAATTTGTTGAATGTATGTTAAGCAAACAATAGCCTAAGACTGTCGGTCTAAACCTTTAAGAATTGAGCATATGATGGACAAATTATGCAGAAGACACGATTCTTAAAGTGGTGATCTAAATCATAAGATCTGCAATCGAGGGAATAAAGTTGGGCGCTTTATTCATGTAAAGATTGTTATGTTGTCTATATCCCTATTGAGAGATGGTCTATCTTGGCCATCGGAGGTGGACTCCATGAATAGAAACATTGACACATTGTTATAGGTGATGATGTATTGGATCGGGGCATAAAGTGAATTGATTTGGATTAATAATTCTGTATCGACAAATCGATTCACTTTAGACAATCATTTGTATTATATCTTAATCCTGAAATGAATAGTGGGCCCGTTATCTTGACTTGTGTTTTTTGATGTACCAAAGGGTGACAGCAACATTTTAATAGTGGTATACATGCCGGTATGTTGGAGGCACGACTCTTAATAGCGTAGACCTGTTATTCATAGATATGAAGTCCATAGCTCCTCTTTAAGAATAGTAATATCCTCTTATATGTGTTATTTTGTAATTGAAAAACTGGAGCGCTCAACTATTTGGATACATAGGTGTAACCAAATGGTATACTGTCTTTGGATGGTAAGTTTTTCGATGGTGAGATAATAGAACGTAAGATAAAAATAATCAAGAAGGTAAGACAGAACTTGTCTTTAAGCCAGTTATGGATAATCCTATGGAGATACGATACATTATGATATGTCATGGAGACTTAGCTATACAGGCTTCGTAATTCTATATAGTTCGAGAGTACAGCTCTAAGCTTTTAGTGGAGTAGCGTTGGAGTTGATAATTATGAAATGTATATCTAGGATATTGGGTTCCATAATTATCGAGAGCTTGAACTATATAAGTCCATCAAGTCCCCTTGGCTAGCTCACAAAATCTTGTAATGATACGGCGTGCTTTTTCAAGAATTGGTGACTTATGTCGGATTTATAAGATTGGTTGAAATTCGAAAGAATCAAATAATTCATGTCTGTTTATTGGTTGAATTAATTTTGTGATAAAATTAATTTAAGATAAACTTGTTGAATTATTGGGATCGGATAATTCTTGTATGTTTATCAATTGATTTAATTTTGAATAAATTAAATCAAGATAAACTTATAAAATTATTAGGAATTCATTTATTTTCCTAGAGATTATCTAGATAAATTATTTTAATTAGATAACTTTTCTATTAGATTATTTGAATTAAAACTGAGACTTTATCCTATAAAATCTTAGGTGGCAAATAAAAGATTCGCTGAGATTTTTTATCGGTAGTTTGGCATGTCGATCTTCAAGTTCGGCCTGTCGATGGGGCAAGTTCAACCTACTAGTTAGGCAGATCGACTTGCCTATGCGCGATAAAAAGATCACGTGTTTTCACGCAAATTTCATCAGATATAGATCTAAATTTGATTCTGATTCTAATTTTAAGGCACTATCTGATAAGGACTGACTCCTAGACCCAACCTCTATATAAAGGGAGTAAGTCTCATTATTATTTAGATCAATTGAGAGATTAAGAGTGATACTCTATTGGTGAGAATCTAAAAACTCCCTGAGAGCTCTTGTTCACAAATCACGAACACTAGCTTTGGGTTCTCTCAATTGGTTGGAAGGAGAGTCACCTGGAGGAAGAGCTGCACGTGTGAGCCCGCACTCACTACGATCGTAGATAGAGAATAACAAAGAAGGTAGTTGGTTGAGGTCCTTCCAAAACGTTACTTCTCTTCACGGATTGCGGGAGTTCTTCGGCATTCAAAGGTTAGTAAGATCCGATTAATTTATGCATATAGTATGTCAAACTTGTGTTTTAGAAAATACTCTGATATAAAATTTTTAAAATTTCTGCTGCGTACAATTTTTCCAACAATATTTACTTAAATGTCCATATTCAAATGTTATTATTCAATGATTATTAGTTATGTGAAAATGATATTTTAGTAATTACATTTTATAATAACTTTATTTTTAAGTAAGTCAATATTAAAAAGGGAATGAGATTGTCAAATATGTAACTAACTCTTTTCTAAAATTGTGTATTATGAACAAAGAACAAACAAACCGATAGTTTTTAGTTTGGAGTAGTAAGCTAGCAATGGCCACTCTCACTAGCTCAGGACTTTATACCACTTATCCTCTCATGTACCGTTGCTTCTCGAACCTTCTGTTGCCATGAAGAAGCCCAAAGACAATTGAATTTCGCCGCTAGAGCATACTTGCCAAACCAAAGCCTCGTAAGTAAAGATTAGAAAGGAAATAAGATTGTTTCTCGTTACAATATCGAATAGATAAGTAAATACTAAAAAATGAATGAATGATCCTTATTACTATTACTTTACATTAATTTCCAATCCTATTATCCTTCCCGTTACATTTTTTTATGCTTTGGTAAACACACCCTAAATATACAATTTATAATCTATCTAAAGAGAAATGACTTGTTAATTAAGCAGGCATATATGTATAGGATCATTCAATTTTTAGGCTTTAAGTGTCCAAAGTTTGCAAGAATTTCAAGACTAGAGAGCATGTATCATACCTGTGAGCTAATTGAATCTCATCGGTGCCATTTGGTAGTGTTTTCATTTTAGATTGTGTTTTTGAAAAAATTTAAAAATGAAAATGTTTTGGAAAATATGCTAAACTTGTTTTGAAAATTATGTTTGGTTGTAGATAGCAGTATGTTTTCAAAAACAAATATTTTTCTAATGAAAAGACATATTAAAATAAAAAAAATCAAAATATAATTTAAAAATACTAGTTATTAAAGTATTGATAATTTTTTATTGGTATTTTATTATTATTAACAAAGCTTAAAGGAAGAGATTCCTCTTCCTCTTCCTCAGCTTCGGTGGGTTTCCAAGAGAAAGCTCTTGCTTTTCCTTTGCTCTGGTAGGTTGTGGATGCCGATGATGACCCCTACCCTCAATAGCCATTGACAATCCTAAGCCCCGCCCCACTCTCTCATTCCCTCTTTCTCTCTCACTGTGTCTCACAACAACCGATGCGCAGGGTCATAGGGCGATGAGTGTTGTTGGGAGGAGGGCAACGAGGTCACTAGGTTGGTGTCTCATCGGCAAGGGGTGGTCGTGGGAATGGCATGTTGGAAACACGGTGTGCAGCGGAATTTTAAAAATTTTCATGAGAGTAATTTCCAAAACACAAGTTTGACATGTTATATGTATAAATTAGATAGATCTTACTAACCTCTGTGTGCCGAAGAACCTCCGCAACCTGTGTAGAGAAGTAACGTTCCAGAAGAGCCTCAACCAACTGGTCTTCTTTGCTATTCTCTATCCACAACCGGAGTGAGTGTGGGCTCACACGTACAGCTCTTCCACCGGTGACTCTCCTTCCAACCAATAGAGAGAACCCAAAGCTAGTGTTTATGATTTGTGAACAAAAGCTCTTAGGGAGTTTTCAGATACTCACTAGAAGACTATCACTCTTAATCTCTCAATTGATCTGAGTAAATCATGAGACTCACTCCCTTTATATAGCCATTGGTCCAGGGGTCAGTCCTTATCAGATTAGGTCTTAAAAACTCGAAACAGAATCAAGTTTGGATCAATATCTGATAAGATCCGCGTGAAAACGCGTAATCTTATCTCTCGCTGATCGGCAGGCCGAACACGTCATTCGGCAGGCTGAACTCACGAGAAAAAATCTTCACGAATCTTTTATTTTCCACCTGAGGTTCTAAAAGATAAAGTCTTAGTTTTGATTCAAATAACCCAATAGAGAAGTTATTTGATTAAAACAAACTTTATCAAGATAATCTCTAAGAAAATAAATCAATTCACAATAATTCTACAAGTTTATCTTGACCTAATTTATACAAAATTAAATCAACCGATAAACAGACAAGAATTATCTGATCGCAATAATTCAACAAGTTTATCTTGAACTAATTTCTTACAAAATTAATTCAACTGATAAACAGATATGAATTATTTAATTCTTCCAAATTTTAAACCAATTTGATAAATCCGACATAAGTCACAATTATTGAAAAAGCACGCCGTGTCGTTTCAGGACTTTGTGAGCTAGCAAAAGGGACCAAAATGGACCTATAAAGTTCAAGCTCATGATAATTATGAAACCCAATATCCCAGATATACATTTCATAATTATCAACTCCAACGCTACTCCACTAAAAGCTTGGAGCTGCACTCTCGAACTTTATAGAATTACGAAGCTCGTATAGCTAAGTCTCCATGACATATCATAGTGTATCGTATCCCCATATGAAAATCCATAATTAGCTTAAGGACAAGTTCTTCTTACCTTCCCGATTATTTTATCTTACGTTCCATTGTCTCACCATTAGAAAACTTACCATCCAAAGATAGTATACCATTCGGTTACACCTATGTATCCAAATGGTTGAGCGCTCTAGTTTTCAAATAACAGGACAACGCATATAAGAGGATATCATTACTCCTAAAGAGGAGCTATGGATTCCATATCTATGAATAACAAGTCTACGCTATCAAGAGCCATGCCTCCAACGTACCGGCATGCATACCACTATTGAGATGTGGGTGTCACCCTTTGGTACATCAAAAGACACAAGTCGAAACAACGGGCCCACTATTCATCTCAGGATTAAGATACAATGTAAATGACTGTCTAAAGTGAATCGATTTGCCGAGACAGAATTATTAATCCAAATCAATTCACTTTATGTCCCGATCCAACACATCGTCACCTATGACAACGTGCTAATGTTTCTATTCACGGGTCCAACTCCGATGGTCAAGACAAACCATCTCCCAAAAGGGATATAGACAACATAACAATCTTTACATGAATAAAGCGCCCAACTTTATTCCCTCGATTGCGGATCACATGTTTTAGACCGTCACCTTATGAATCGTGTCTTTTGCATAATCAGTCCATTATATGCCCAATTCTTAAGGTTTAGACTGATAGTCTCATACCACTGTTTGCTTAACATGCATTCAACAAATATGAACGTAAAAAGAACAAGATTTGGTATATATAAATGAATAAATTCTTTATTGATAAAAATGTCTCCAAAAACGTATTAC
Source organism: Artocarpus heterophyllus (assembly GCA_025403435.1). NCBI lineage: Eukaryota > Viridiplantae > Streptophyta > Magnoliopsida > Rosales > Moraceae > Artocarpus > Artocarpus heterophyllus. Next base: position 11,196,432 of record CM046352.1, read on the forward strand.
ATTTTTTACTCCTTAGGGCATACATGTCTAACAATCTCTCACTTGCACTAAGTGAGTAAATACAACAAATTTTGCATCCCCATAGCTTCCACATGCCTCTCGAAGACTCTCCCAGTAAGTGTCTTCGTAAATGGATCAGCTAAATTATCCTCTGACGTGATCTTGCACACCGTGACATGCCCGCCCTCAATGAAGTCCTTTATCACATGATATTTTCAATCAATATGCTTACTCTTCTTGTGAAATCTTGGTTCCTTAGCATTAGCTACTGCTGCACTGTATCACAGTACAGTGATACCGCTTTATCCATACCAGGAACTACCTCAAGATCCCCAAGGAACTTTCGAAGCCACATCACTTCTTTCGAAGCATCACTAGCCGCCACATACTCGGCCTCCATCGTTGAATCCGAAGTACAATCTTGTTTCACACTTCTCCAACTGATGGCACCGCTGCCCAGAGTAAACACAAACCCGAAATCGATTTCCTAGAATCCAGACAGGATTGAAAATCTGAATCAGTGTATCCTAGAAGAGTTAAGTCCTCACCCGAATGCACAAGCATATACCCTCGAGTCCTTCTTAGATACTTGAAAATATGCTTTACTGCAACCCAATGTTTCGGTCCTGGATCCGCCTGAAATCGACTTACAATCCCGACCGCATAGCTAATATCCGGTCGTGTGCAAAGCATGGCATACATGAGACTACCCACTGCCGAAGCATAAGGCACCTTCTTCATGCATTCTCTTTCTTCATAAGACTTTGGAGAGTCTTTCTTAGAAAGAGTAATTCTAGACCTAGATGGTTGCCCACCTTTCTTGGAATCCTGCATTGCAAACCTCCTGAGAATTTTATCTATGTAGCTGGCATGTGACAAAGCTATCATTTTGTTCTTCCTATCCCGAAAGATTTGGATACCGAGAATAAAATTAGCCTCACCCAAGTCCTTCATGTCAAACTGCTTGGTCAACCATAATTTGACAGATGACAACGCCCCAACGTCATTGCCAATTAGCAGAATGTCATCTGCATAGAGTAGTAGAAAAACCACCTTCCTATCCTTTATGTGTTTATAAACACATGGTTCATCCACATTTTGTGAGAACCCATAAGTATTGATCACTTGATCAAATCTTATGTTCCAAGAACGGAATGCCTGCTTAAGTCCATAAATTGACTTTAGCAGCTTACAAACCTTACCCTCTTGACCCGCGACCTTAAACCCGTCTAGTTGTTCCATATAAATGGACTCATCAAGATAGCCATTCAGAAAAGCCATCTTGACATCCATCTGCCAAATCTTGTAGTCGAGAGCGGCAGCTATGGACAAGAGAATCCGGATGGACTTAAGCATGGCTACAGGCGAAAAGGTTTCCTCATAATCGATTCCTTCCTTTTGCGTATAACCCTTAGCTACCAGTTTAGCCTTAAAGGTTTCGACCTTTCTATTCACTCCTCTTTTCCTCTTGTAGATCCACTTACACCCTATAGGTTTTAACCCTTCGGGAAGATTCACAAGCTCCCAGACCCGATTAGTCTCCATAGACTTCATCTCTATGTTCATGGCCTCTGTCCAGAGTCTTGAATCAACATCCTCCATAGCTTCTGTGTAAGTATAAGGATCCCTGTCATGTTCATCCGGTTCAGCCAAGAAGACCACCCCATTGAACATATACCTTTCAGGTTGACGCCCGATCCTCCCACTACGCCGAAGCCCCTAGGTTGTTGTTTAAGTTTGTTTGGTTTTTCTACACCAATCTGAATGGTTTTGTTCGGAACCTCCGAAGTGAACGGATCACCCCTTAACTCCTCAAGCACCACTTTGCTTCGAGGTTTAAAGTCGTCCATGTAACTCTCCTTAAGGAAAGTTGCATTAGTTGAAACCACGACTTTATTTTCCTTTAGGTTATAAAAATAACCCCCTTTAGTCCCTTTTGGATATCCTATAAACACGCAAACTTCCGAACGTGCTTCCAACTTATTCGGATCCTTAAACAGGACATGAGCCGGACATCCCCATATGCGAATATGGTTTAAGGATGTCTTCCTTCTTGTCCACAACTCGTGAGGAGTTTTAGGGACCGATTTTGAAGGCACATTGTTCAAAAGATAACATGCAGTTTGTAGTGCATATCCCCAAAAGGATAAGGTAATGATGAATAACTCATCATGGACCTAATCATGTCCAACAAAGTCCTATTCCTTCTCTCCGCTACGCCATTCTGTTGCGGAGTGCCTGGCGCAGTCAAATGGGATAAAATCCCATTCTCTAACAAGTGTCCCAAGAACTCATCAGAAAGGTATTCCCCACCTCGATCAGATCGAAGTGCCTTTATGGGTCTACCCAATTGCTTTTCCACTTCAGCCCGAAACTCCCTGAACTTATCATAAGTTTCACTTTTATGGTGTATCAGGTACACATACTCATATCTTAAGTAATCGTCAATAAAAGTGACGAAGTACTCATACCTTCCTCGTGCTCGGATGTTCATCGGTCCGTAAACATCACTATGCACAAGTTCTAGAAGCCATCGGCCCTATTGCCCTTAGACCCGTATGGTCTTTTGGTCATTTTACCCTCCAAACAAGATTCACATTGAGGTATAGATTCCACCTTTAAGTGACTTAAAGGTCCATCCCTTACCAACCTTTGAATCCTATTCAGGTTAATATGGCCAAGGCGCAAATGCCAAAGATAAGTCTTCTTAGAGTGAGAAGTTTTAAGTCTTTTTGAGTCATTATCATTTATCTCAGCATTAAGCAATAAGTCCATCTTAGGTTTCATAAAATATTGATTATTTTGCATCCATCCAGAACAGATAAAAGATTTGTTTTTACGAATCACCACTTTTTCATTAAAAGATACCACGTAGGAGTCTTTAAATAAATAAGATACAGAAATTAAATTTCTTTTAAATTTAGGAACATAAAACAATCTCGCAAAATTAAATTCCTATAATTATCAAAGTAAAGATGGAGATCTCCCACTGCTTCCGCTGAGACCAAGTATCTATCGCCCATCCGAAGCGTTAAGTCTTCACGTAGCAGACTTCTCGTTTCTTTGAATCCTTGCAGAGAAACACAAACATGATTAGTTGCACCAGAATCTATGACCCAGATGTCACTGGATTCCTCAACCAAACAAGTTTCTAAATATAGAAGATCACACCTACCTCCCTTGGAAAGGAAGTCCTTGCAATGCTACTTTATATGCCCGACCTTACCACAGAAGAAGCGCTTAAGCTTCTTTGGGTTTTTCTTCTTCTTCTTCTTGCTCTTGGTAGCAGCAGGAATAGAAGACTTCCTGTTCTTGGCCCGTTGCTTCTTTCCATTCCCTGAGTGAGGATTGGAACTAGAAGCAGCTACCATGTTGGCCTCACCACCAGCAGGAGACTCCCTGATCAGCAGTTCAAACTCCTGTAACTGTTTCATCAGTTCTGTCAAAGTCATATCCTGTCTATTGCTTAAATTAAACGTAGCTCTAAATGGAATAAATTTCTTAGACAGAGTCTCAAAGACCATAGTCATCTGAGTTTCAGCATCGATGTCGGCTCCATTGGTTTGACCTCAGCGAGGTAACCCATGACCAACATTATGTGCTCCTTTACAGATGTCCTCAGCCTTTGTCTATAGTTTAAGAGTTTCCGAAGCACCCCTTGCCGCTTTGTTATGGCCTGGCCTCCAAACATATCCTCAAGATTATCCAAGATCTGCTTCGCAGTCTCATAATCCTAATGTTGAGCCTGTAGCATGTTGTTCATACTAGCCATAACATAGCAGCGGGCCTGATCATTAGCATCTTTCTAGCGGTCGTGCGCTTGAAATTGCTCATTACTTGAGTCTTTCGTAGGCTCGGGAGGACAAGGGGTTGTCAGTACATATTTCAGTTTCTCAAAGGATAGGACGATGTCCAAGTTCTGTTTCCAATCGTTATAATTCTCATCGGTTAATTGGTTTTTGTCAAGTATCGATGATAAACCGTTTTTAGACATTTTTAATCTACAATAAAGAATCATATACCAAATATAAGCAAACATATATAATAATTTAGTGAGATAACACAATCATGTAAAATCATACAAATGCGTTTATGTGTCAAAACCTTGAAAATATCACAACCTTACAACGATAATTCCCAACTCAGAATTCAACAAGCTCCTACGGGAGTCATGCCAAATTCAATCAGGAACACGGATCCCCTCCTGATTAATATATGCCATCCAAGACTCATATGATCCAGCATATACTAATAATCATTTCTTTGGCCATTAATTTTATTAACAGAGCTCATAGGGGAGGTTAATAATAAAATTAACGTGAGATTAAAAAACCTTATCCTTTCAGAGATCCAATCTGGTACATGATTAAAATCCCTTCCTAGGGGTCAGGACCACCATGTTCTTCCTATGGACCAACGATGGAGGCCTTAGGTCCTCTCTTCAAAAACCTTCTCCACTCAATCTTTTGAAATCAAGGTTTTATTTTAAAATTATGCATGAACAATTTTAATATGAGCGGCACTCCCTATTCTATATGACATGTTATCAATATATATGAAAAATCATATTATAATGTATACAAGCAAAGCAATCAAGCAAAGCTACAAGTAAAATAATAATAACCGTAATATTATGGTTCCATCCTAGAGAATAGAAAACTAAGATTACAAGAGAATGATCGAGACATTTATCGATTCTTCATCCTTGAATCCTCAAGCTGTATCCTGCTTCATGTAATACTCATCTTCAAGTCTTCAATCTCGTATGAATTAAATACTTCATATTTCCGGTCATATCCAAATTTAATGTTTCTCATAATCGTCTCAAAAATAAAATTAAAACTACACTAAAAAAATTGCACATTTTCTGAAAATTTTCCAACTCTCGATCGGCAGGCCGATCTGGGTGATCGGCCTACCGATCATGTTTCATCGGCTTGCCGATCTAATTCATCGGCTTGCCGATCCCAATCCATGAAGGTTCAGCCTGCCGAACTGAAAATTCGGCCTGCCGATAGAGCACCCCAATTTCTATCCCACTGTCGATCTGTGACCATCAGTCTGTCGAACTGTGACAATCGGCATGCCGACCGAGTAGTAATCCCTCATTCCAGCAAATATAATTTTAATGCAATTCATCAATTTTATTTTCAACAATTCAAAAACATAAAATTAGAGACTTAGGAAATACCTGGGTGCGCCATTATCAATCTTTAAGATCCGACTTCTCGTTCTGTCTTCTCCGAATAATCATTTAATTACAAAATTCTTACAAATTTAAAATTAAATAACAATTTCTAGACGGAGATGATAGTCCCCCATCTATTTACGTGAAAAACTTAGATACATATTCTAACCTCTATGGAACCATAACCGGTATGAATTAATTAATTAATAAATAATTAAACAACGATTTAATCAATCATAATTAATTAATAAACATTCACCACATAATCCATGATAACATATATATTATATAGAAACCTAGAGTGCCATCTCTTTATAAAATTCAATTCAAGCATAGGAGAGATAAAGATCACAAAATTTATGCATATAACATGATCACAAAGTTGTAAATTTATGTAAAAACCATGGCTCTGATACCAATTGTTGGAAACGCGGTGCGCAGTGAAATTTTAAAAATTTTCACAAGAGTAGTTTCTAAAACACAAGTTTGACATGTTATATGTACAAATTAGATAGATGTTACTAACCTCTGTGTGCCGAAGAACCTCCACAACCTGTGTAGAGAAGTAACGTTCTAGAAGAGCCTCAACCAACTAGTATTCTTTGCTATTCTCTATCCACAACCGGAGTGAGTGTGGGCTCACACGTACAACTCTTCCACCGGTGACTCTCCTTCCAACCAGTAGAGAGAACCCAAAGCTAGTGTTTGTGATTTGTGAACAAAAGCTCTCAGGGAGTTTTCAGATACTCACTAGAAGACTATCACTCTTAATCTCTCAATTGATCTGAGTAAATCATGAGACTCACTCCCTTTATATAGCCATTGGTCCAGGGGTCAGTCCTTATCAGATTAGGTCTCAAAAACTCGAAACAGAATCAAGTTTGGATCAATATTTGATAAGATCTGCGTGAAAACGCATAATCTTATCTCTTGCTGATTGGCAGGCCGAACAGCCTGATCGGAAGGCCGAACAGGCCCCATCGGCAAGCCAAACACGTCATTCGACAGGCTAAACTCCTGAGAAAAAATCTCCACAAATCTTTTATTTTTCACCCGAGATTCTAAAAGATAAAGTCTCAGTTTTGATTCAAATAACCCAATAGAGAAGTTATTTGATTAAAACAAACTTTATCAAGATAATCTCTAAGAACATAAATCAATTTACAATAATTCTACAAGTTTATCTTGACCTAATTTATTCAAAATTAAATCAATCGATAAACAGACAAGAATTATCATATCGCAATAATTCAACAAGTTTATCTTGAACTAATTTCTTACAAAATTAATTCAACCGATAAACAGACATGAATTATTTAATTCTTCCAAGTTTTAAACCAATCTGATAAATCCGACATAAGTCACCAATTATTAAAAAAGCACGCCGTGTCGTTACAGGACTTTGTGAGCTAGCAAAGGGGACCAAAATGGACCTATAAAGTTCAAGCTCATGATAATTATGAAACCCAATATCCCAGATATACATTTTACAATTATCAACTCCAACGCTACTCCACTAAAAGCTTGGAGCTGCACTCTCGAACTTTATAGAATTACAAAGCTAGTATAGCTAAGTCTCCATGACATATCATAGTGTATCATATCCCCATATGAAAATCCATAATCAGTTTAAGGACAAGTTCTGTCTTATCTTTCCGATTATTTTTATCTTACATTCCATTATCTCACCATTAGAAAACTTACCATCCAAAGATAGTATACCATTCGGTTACACCTATGTATCCAAATGGTTAAGCGCTCTAGTTTTCAAATAACAGGACAACACATATAAGAGGATATCATTACTCCTAAAGAGGAGCTATGGATTCCATATCTATGAATAACAAGTCTACGCTATCAAGAGTCATGCCTCTAACGTACCGGCATGCATACCACTACTGAGATATGGGTGTCGCCCTTTGTTACATCAAAAGACACAAGTCGAGACAACAGGCCCACTATTCATCTCAAGATTAAGATACAATACAAATGACTGTCTAAAGTGAATCGATTTTCCAAGACAGAATTATTAATCCAAATCAATTCACTTTATGTCCCGATCCAACACATCGTCACCTATGACAACGTGCCAATGTTTCTATTCACGGAGTCCAACTCCGAATGTCAAGACAAATCATCTCTCAAAAGTGATATAGACAACATAACAATCTTTACATGAATAAAGTGCCTAACTTTATTCCCTTGATTACGGATCACATGTTTTAGACCGTCACTTTAAGAATCGTGTCTTCCGCATAATCAGTCCATCATATGCCCAATTCTTAAGGTTTAGACTGACAGTCTCAGACTACTGTTTGTTTAACATACATTCAACAAATATGAACGTAAAGAGGACAAGATTTGGTATATATAAATGAATAAATTCTTTATTGATAAAAATGTCTCCAAAAACGTATTACATTTTTTACTCCTTAGGGCATACATGTCTAACATGGCGAGGGGTCGTGGTTTTGAGGAGCATGGCGACAGAGACGACGCCGCATTTAGGGTCATTAGGACAGCGTGTCCCAGGGTGGCTTCAGACGCTTGTGGTCGCAGGTCATTGGGTTCATCCGTACTGGGCTCGGTTAGGGGTCATTGGTGCCAGCAAGGGCTGGGTTTGCTGGGAGTCACTTAGATGGCGCACTGGCTCACCGATGATGGTTGGTCATTTAGAACAAAATGATTCAGGGAGGGAGTGAGATAGGATAGAGAAATCAAGGGCGTAAGAGAGAGTGAGGGAACAAAATGAAAATTAAAGTGACTTTTTTTTGCTTTTGAAATCTATGCAAATTTTGAGAATTTTGAAAACAATTTTCATTTTTGTTTCCCACAAAATTTTTAACCAAATAGTGTTTTAAAAACATTCTCATTTTTTTGTGTTTTTAAAAATGGAGAAAAAAAATGTTTCAAAAACAATACCAAACGTCCCCATCATATCTAGGGATCAGAAGAAGGGTTCATGACCCAACTATAAGACTCCTACCTTGCTAATAGACTATGGGTTGTTAAATTTGTAATTCGGTGGGATCTTTGCAAGTAACACCAATGATTCTCTTCTTTGCGACAAAATATGTGTGTGGTTAAAAAAGGAAAAAAAACGTTTAGTAATTATATTCATATTAAACTTTTTCTGATATCTCTATTGATTTATCCGATAAAAAAAATGAGGGAAATATATTGGATTTAAGAATACCAATCAAAGTAAATAGTAGGTTTAGAAAAATGCCAAGTACACGTGAAAATTTGTATGAAACAAGTATTTTACATAAATTAAATGTTAAAAACACCCCGTATATATGAACACATCCTCTCCTTTTTTCCTCCTTTCTCTCTCTCCTCTCACCCGTTTCTCTCTCTTCTCTCTTTGTCACTCTAGGTCCTTTCTCCCTCTCATTTCTCCCAATCTCTCCCTTCCCCCTCCTTTCCCCCTCGCATAGTAGATCTGAGATTTGGTGGCCGTGATAGCATCAGAGGAGCAACAGACACATGGATGATGAGGACTCCTAAACGTTGACGTAGATGTCGCTACTGTCCAAGCCTCTTGCTCGTCTCTCTTCTCTCGTGACAACTCCGATGATGCAATGAGAATCTCAGGTCTTCATCACATAGTCTTTTGCATTGTCAATCTGAAGCAAATGGAGACGATGGCGCTAGAGATGGATGACAGGCGAAAAGAGGAGATCGGCTTCAACACGCGGCGGCACCAGCTTGGGAAGGTCAGAGTAGTAGAAGAGAGAGATAGAGAGAGATGAGGGAGAGAGAAAAATGGAAAAAGGAAAGATATGGAACCAAAGAATAGAGAGAAGGGGGAGGGGAAAAGAGAGAAAAAAAAATCATATTTAGAAGGGTATTTTGACCTGTATAATTATTTAATTTGTACAACTGCCCTTAATTTTAACATTTACGAATATCTCTAAGCATTTATGGCATTTGCTATCAAAATTTTAAAAAATACCATATTTTTTGTAACTGCTTAAAAAAAATTACACACGTAAACACACACCTTCATTTGATTTTAGGGAAATTTAGGAAATATTCTTAAATTCATCTTATTTTTAGCTTAATTTTAAAAGAAAAAAGTGTCATGGATATAATCTATTAAAAGACGAACATAAATCTTCAGTAAATCTTCTCTAGATCTCTCTTCATGTTTTTTTTTTCCTTTTCTTTTCTAACCTTTTGTTTATTTATTATAGCTTGGAATTGTGTTGTGATTTATGAGGGCCTATAAATGTACTAAACACTCACCGGAAAAAATTACGTCACATGGTAAGTTTGCAGCTATATAAATAAAATATGACAATTTTTTGAACGAGTTGTATGTCTATGCTACAAAATCAATACTAGTTACTTCAGTTATTTCATTTTTGAAATTTTTTGAAGGTCATTTTTGCTATTTTTAAAAACACTAATTGTTAAGGGTGAGCTCGGCTCCATCGTCGAGGAGACAAACTTCGGTGGTCGGTTAATGAGCTCGGCAGAAACTTCAGTAAGCTTGCTATCGACCCTGACGCGACGTATGCCCTTCCAAGGTGCCTTCAGGGCCTCTGAGGCCACATGCCAAGTAGGCTGCCACCTTGGACTATACACTAGCTCAGGTCGGATGAATCTCACTCGCTAAGCAGGCTGTTACTCGCTATTATAGGCTAACACACGGCAGATAACTCGTCGTCCGATGGAATCCAATCTGTCGGACAGGGGATGCGACACTTGTCACCTACTGCCTGACATATCTTGATGTGACACTTAGGTCGTGGGTAAAACCCGCCTAAACACCCGGTCCAAGTGGTGGCCTATAAATAGGATGCATTTATGACATTCTGGAGAGACTTCTTCTTCTCACCTAACTAGTTGCCGCCCTCTACCAAGCAAACCCTGCCTCGAGCATCAGAGAGCCCTTGTCTATTGACGAACCTTTCTATTGCCTCCGAAGTGTCCCTCCTCTTATTGCAAGAACGTCCGCCCAGGCAGAGGTGAATCGAAGGAGAGTCGGACTGTGCGCAGCCGCACGCAATGTTGATCCGACGTCGGATCACGATAAGCATCAACATTTTAGCGCTAGAAGGAGGGCGCCTATGCCTTCATCCAAACGTCAACCACATTACCTCTAACGCCAGAAATGACGACTTGAGAAAACGTCAGAGACGATACAGCTAGATAGGAGGGGTCAGGCGACGCAAGAAATAGGCAACTTAACACGGGTAGGCCCAGGGGCCGTCCCTAGACCGCGAGGTCCTAGTCTGGGGGTCAGGGAAGCACGGCCAGAGCCGAGCATGCGAAAGGTCCTGTTGCCCATGACCCGATCCGGGAACTCACAAATGTAGTATGGATCCTAACGTAACAGCTCCTGCAGCAAGCTGAGTGCTAGGCTGCACCAGCTCTGCCACCCCTGGCCCAGGCTGGCCAGGTTGGAGGTCGGATAGAGTGGGACGTAGCCGACCATGAAGAGGCTCACTCTGAGCAATCTAGAGGATCCACTCGCGACATCTCGGCCAATAACAGATTGGCCTAAGAAGGCCGTCTTGGATACTAAGCGACTCGCGTGCCCCTCGTCACAAGGTTCCTGAGCCTCGGTATTTGACAGGCTTGGATGTCAGGGAGCAAATCGAAACCACCAGCCTAAGGCTGTAGGCCACACCGAGGGCGAAGTACCCTATTGGGTCGAACTGCCCGAGGACACTAACAGCCACCAGCTCCGAGCACTGCAACACCAAATCGACGAGATCTAGAATTATCGATTTGGCCTGGACGAGATAGGAGCTCAGGATCCACCCTTCCCGGATAATATAATGCGGGCCCCTATGCCGCTGAAGTTCAAAGTACCGCAGATCAAGTCCTACAACGGGACGACGGACATAGACGAGCATGTTGAACTCTGCCAGGGGCACATGTTACTACAGAATGCTAGCGACGTAGCGATGTGCAAAGCTTTTTCGCTAACTCTGACAGGGCCTGCTCGGCAATGGTTTCGACAGCTCAAACCCTCATCTATTTCTTCTTTCTAGCAGCTGGCCGACGCCTTCTCTTCAGCATTTTCTACGACCAAAATGTAGAGGAAAGATATTACGTACCTATATGCTGTTAAGCAAGGAGATGGCAACGTCAGGGACTATATCAACCGGTTTACCCGGGTAGCTCTCGAGGTCAAGCACGTCGAAGACGAGACCCTCAAGCACATTTTTGTGGGGGGTCTCTGAGACGAAAAATTGACCTGGTCATCGGCCTTCGAACAGTCGAGCACATTCTCCCAAATGCTCGGCTATGCCCAGAGACATGCCGACGCTGCCGAGTACATGAAAAGCCATAGGGAAGAAGCTGACCCAAGCGGAACAAAGAAAGATAAAAAGCAGAAGAAAGCGCCGAAACATAGCAGTGTCGAGCAGAGCAAGAAGCAGAAGAAGGAGAAGAAATCCGAGAAGCCAAAGGGGCCGACCGATAAATTTTAGAGCTACACACCGTTAGTGGCGACCATCGACGAGGTGCTTGCCCAGGTAAATGGCAAGAATTTATTAATACCACCACCCAAGCTTCGGTGGAGCAAGGTGAAGCGAGATCAATCAAGGTTTTGCGAATTTCACAAGGATATGGGGCATAGCACTCGCGAATGTGTCCAACTGAAGGACCAAATCGAAAGGCTTGTCCAAGAAGGCCATTTGTGAGAATTTATTAAGCGGGTTATAGCCCCAGGATCCACCTTGGGAAGAAATGATCCGCCAAGCTGAGACGCACCGAACCGCTCTAGAATCGACGCTGGGAACACCTTAGATCTCCCGAATATCATTTACACGATCTTCGGCAGGCATGTTACCGGGGACACGTCGAGTGGGCAGCGGTCATATGTCAGAGAAGCTCGGCTAGTCGAGCGGGGTGAATTCATAAACATATCTGAGCATATCAACAAGATATGTCACCAAGAAGACACCTTAATCACGTTTACCGAGGAGAAAGCAGACCGGTTAATCCACCCGCACAATGATGCTCTAGTGTGCGAACTACCCATCGTCAACAATATAGTACGGCGTGTTTTAATCGACAACGACATCTCAACTGACATCTTCTTCAAGCAAGCCTTTGACAAATTAAAGATAAGCAATGCCCATTTGGTCCCGGTTCGGACCCCACTTTATGGCTTTGCAGGAGAGTGCTTTCGAGTAGTAGGGAAGGTCGGCTTGCCCGTAACCTTTGGAGAAGAAGCCGCTCAGTCACTTGGGTTGTTGACTTTTTGGTCGTCGACAAACCCTCCCAGTATAACATCATCATCGACCGCCTGACACTGAACGCTTTGGAGGCCATAGTCTCTACATATCACCTGAACATGAAATTTTCCACGGATGGCAGTGTTGGAGTGATTCGCTCATCCTAGATGGATTCCTGAGCTTATTACGCCAATGTCGTAAGAGCAGCTACAGCCAATGGCGTCTCGGCCATCTATATGGTTGATGAAATGGATCTCCTTGCCGACCTGACACCCAAGATGCTATCAGATTTAGACCCCAGATTGCCCGAGGAAGAGGTAAGAGCCACCCCAGTCGAAGATTTGGTGTTGTTCTCCCTAGATCTCGAGAGGTCTGAACACACTGTCCAACTAGGATCGCAGCTGAGACCTGAGATCCAGGCTGACCTAGAAAGGCTTCTTACTGAATATCGAGATATTTTTGCGTGGTCCCATGGGGGCATGTTTGACATTAATCCGAGAGTCATCAACCATCAGCTCAACGTCCAACCTAGCCACAGGCCGATGATACAAAAAAGAAGGGCTTTTAACCCGAAAAGGTACGCTTCAATAAACAAAGAAGTCCAGAAGCTCCTCAAGGCTGGGTTCATCAGAGAAGTCAAGTACCCGGAATGGTTAACGAATGTCATTCTCATCAAAAAGGCGAACGGAGAGTGGCGGGTCTGCATTGATTATACCAATCTCAACAAGGTCTGCTCGAAAGATTGCTTTCCACTTCCTCGAATAGATCAGCTCATCGATGCCACCATCGGCCACGAGCTCTTGAGCTTTATGGATGCGTACTCCTGGTATAATCAGATAAAGATGGCCAAGGAAGATCAAGTAAAAACTGCATTCGTTACCGACCAGGGCTTATACTGCTATGTAGTAATGCCTTTTGGGCTGAAGAATGCCGGAGCCACTTACCAACGCCTTGTCAATAAGATGTTTGCTCGACTGATTGGGAAAACAATGGAGGTCTACGTGCACGACATGCTTATAAAATCTATCCGAGCAGAAGACCACGTGGCCGATATCTAATCAAGCTTCGACATTCTACAGGAATATGAGATGAAACTCAACCCGACAAAATGTACGTTCGGTGTAAGCTCGGGCAAATTCCTTGGATTTTTGGTTAATCAACGAGGCATCGAGGTTAACCCGACAAAGGCCTAAGCAATTATTGATATGCATTCTCCTCGGACAGTAAAAGACATGCAACGGCTCACCAGCATGGTAGTAGCCCTGTCAAGGTTTGTCTCCCAGCCCACCGACAAGTGCCATCCATTTTTTAAGGCACTCAAGGGGAGGTTTTTGTAGAGCAGGGAATGTGAGGAAGCTTTTCAAGGCTTGAAGAGCTACTTAGCCATGCCCCCGCTCCTGTCCAAACCTTTGCCCGGTGAAGCTTTAACCACATATTTAGCAGTGTCTGAAAAAGCCGTTAGCTCGGTCTTAGTCCGAGACAACGACGAAGTCCAAAGGTCAGTTTACTACATAAGCCACGCATTCCAAGGCACTGAGGAGCGGGACCCACCACTTGAGAAGTTGGCTTTTGCCTTAATTACTTCGGTCCACAAGTTGTGACTGTACTACCAAGGCCATATCATCAACATCCCAACCAAATTGCCTCTTCGGCAAGTACTCCAGAGTCTGGAGATATCAGGCTGCATGGCCAAATCGTCAACAGAGCTTGGCTAGTACGATGTGCATTTTGTGTTGAGACAGCGGACTTTATCGCAAAATTCACAGATGCCGGACAGGCGACCCCGCTTGTCAAGAAGTCACTTATTGAAGTGCCTAATGCACCCAGCTACAATGAGGACAGCGTTGCCCCTGAGCCGGAATGGAAACTCCATGTCGATGGATCTTCTTGCATTGACGGGTCGGGTGCTGGGCTAATTTTAACCAGCTTGGATGGTTATAAAGTTATCTATGCCCTCCGGTTTAATATCAAGGCCTCTAACAATGAGGCGGAATACGAAGCTCTCCTGGCCAAACTTCGGATCGCCTAAGATCTTAGGTGATCCACATAATCATCCACAGCGACTCAATGCTCGTGGTTCAAAAGGTTACTGGGGGATTTCAAGCCCGAGCAGACTCTATGGCTGCATATTTACAAGAAGTGAAGCAACTGCTCGGATAATTTATGTCTTATTCTTTCAAGCAAATCCCTCGGTCAGAGAACGCGAAAGCCGATGCCCTTGCCCAATTAGCTTTCAGCTTGGGCGAAAGCAATCTAACCTCGGTCCCCATTGAAAGACTTGTCGAGTCGAGCATCGTCAATAAAGTCTTAAGTGTAACCGAAGATCCTGAGACCACATAGATGGACCCGATCATCCGATACCTGACAACAGCCGAATTACCCAACGACCGAGGAGAAGCGCGTCGGATACATAACAGCTCGACCCGGTATTTGATGATCGAGGGAAAATTATATCGACGAGGCTACACCATGCCATGCTTAAAATGCCTGGACTCCAAAGAAGCCGAGTATCTAATGAAAGAAATCCACGAGGGCCTATGTGGCAACCACTTCGGGGGACGCTCTTTAGCCCAAAAATGCCTTCGACAGGGCTACTACTAGGCGACCATGCAACAGGACTGTAGGGATTTTGCTCGAAAATGTCTCAAATGTCAGCAGTTTGCAAGAATGCCCAGCCACCACGCCGAGCCACTCACTCTAGTGACCTCGGCATGGCCGTTTGCAAAATAGGCCACCGACTTGATTGGACCTCTCCCGTCGGCCCGATCACAATTCAAGTACTGCATCGTGGCCATAGACTATCTTATAAAGTGGATTGAAGTCGAACCTTGTACCAACATGACCAAAGCCAAGTGTACCAACTTCATGTGGAAGAACATTATTTGTCAGTTTGGGATCCCGTACATGATTGTGACCGACAATGTCAAACAGTTTGAATCTTCAGGTCTCCTTCGCCTATGTGAACGGCTCAGCGTTAGGAAGGTTTTCTCCTTCCCGAGCTATCCGCAGAGTAACGGCCAGGTAGAGGCTGTAAACAAGACAATCAAAGACAACCTAAAAAAAAAAACCTTAAGGGGCTCAAGGACGCATGGATTGACGAGCTCCCACAAGTGCTTTGGGCTTACCGAACAATTGCCCGGATAGCGACCGAGGAAACCCCATTCTCCCTCGTGTATGGGGCAGAGGCTATCATCCCGGCCGAAGTAGGGTTGCCTAGCTTCATAATCGAACTGTACGAGGAGACCCAGAACACAGAATTAATGATGGCCGAGCTCGATTTACTCGAGGAGAAAAGGAACCAGACAGCAATATGTAATGCAGCTTGGAATCAAGTAGTAGCTCGGTATTACAACAAGAGGGTCTAGTCCAAAAGTTTCAAGGTCGGAGACTTGGTGCTGAAGAAGGTCACGGTTCAACAGCCCAGCCTTGGGTCCTTTTGTCCAAAATGAGTAGGTCCATTTAAGGTCGATGGCATCATACAGCTGGGCACATACAGATTATCCGACATAGAAGGAAATCAGCTCGGGCATCCTTTGAACGCCGAGCTTCTAAAAAGATTCTTTTACTAATATCAGGGCCAGAAACCTTTTTTGACCTCTGGCCAGAATTCTTTTGTAACTAGGCCTACCGAATAGAACTAGAAAAATGTATGTAAATATCACATCAATGGGATTCAAATTTCCTACACCATTTTACTTGAGCAATGCGTTTGAAGGAAATGTGCATCCGAAAGAGGATGCCATAACTCTAGCTCGAAGCATAAGACAATAACTCTCGACAACGGAGAGTCATTCCAAATAACCGAGCTGGGGGGCTGATCGGTACTTTACCGACCCATGTCTGTCGTTGTATGGACCACTTAGTAAGTGGCTCGGTACAACAACGTGCCCGATAAGTCCTACACTTGATAGTTTCCTCAAACTGAAACAAGTCTAGGGGCAATAGGGTAAGGGTAGCCACACGTCGTTGTGCTCTGCTCGGCCGAGAACAGAAACCTGAACCTGCTCGGATCAACTGAGCAGACAAGGACAACCACTCAAATTAACTGAGAGAACAGGGATACCACCCCTGCTCGGGTAACTCGGTAACCACCGAGATGAAATACTTGGTCTCAACTAGGAATAAAAAAAAAGGGAAGAGAAGAGAGTAACTGAGCTCTTAGAGTCGTTTCCAGGAATCCCCCTGAGGAGCATCTAACTTGGAAACACAAAGCATTCTATTCAATTTCGAAGACCGAGGTATGTGGTTACTCGATAGTTCAAAGCTGTGACTGCGTTTTCGAGAAACCTCTCATGCTGAAACATGAACATATTCTCCCGAGAACAGTCGCACTAGGAAAAAATTTTTAAAAAAATGGAATTCAACAATCCAAGAAGTGAAGAACAAAAAATAATTTTTATTTATAGGGGAGGTACAATTAACGAGGTACCTCTCGAACCTAGACAAGTCAAACGACAAAAAGGGGATAAAAATTTGCTAAGCCTGGGTTTCACTCCCAGCTATGTCATCTTCGCCTCCACCACCGGCAGTGCTCTGTCCATCTCCATCGTCATCGCCGTCTACTACGACGACCTCCTCCTCGCCCTATTGTTGCTGAGCAGCGCCTTGCTCGAGCTCGACAATGAGCGACCAATCAAAGCCTTCGGCCTCGGGGTGCTGCTTGATCAGATGATCACGGAGGTCGGTCATGCTGAAGTAGTAGTAATCGGCGTACTCTAGAGATGTCTTGAATTCGTCCACGGCTTGGGCCAGACGACTTGGAAGCTCGTCTACAAGTTGCTGGTGCTCGGCCTGTAAGGTTGTCAACTGCCCTTTAAGCCGTGCAACTTCATCCTTCGCCTCTCTGGCCTGCGTCCAAGCTTCCTCGACCTCAGCCTTGGCTTTCCAGGCTTCCTTCTGGGCCTGAGAAAGAGAGTCCTTGGCCTGGTCTAGCTCAATGTTCTTAGCACCGAGCTTCTTGTCCGCGTCCAGCTTCCTGAGGAAAGTCTTCTTATGCATCTCCTTCTCCTTATGGATGTCATTCATCCCGGCTGAGTGGACCATATGTAGGATGGCACTTGTCTATAGGAAACGAGACTCAGTGCTCGGTAGCATGATAAAAAAGGAATTAAAAGGCTCGGTTTGGACAAATACTTATGGTGGCGGCAGCTCGAAAAGCCGTATTGCACAGGCTTTGGAAGTCCTCCTAGCAGATGTTCATAAAAAAGTCATCTTGGGGCATCACATCCCCGAGACGTTCTAGAATGACGCCTCGGTAATCTGGGCGCCTCCTCTGCGGATCCTCGGACGAGACTCCGGTCACGTCCTCGACTGTCGTCACTCCCATTGCATCCCTGGTCGGCGGAGGCAGCGGTTTCGGGACTGAGGTGGAGACCTGCTCGGGTTGTGGAGGAAGCTCTGCCCTGAAAGTCTGTTTGCGCTTGCACCTGGTCTCCACGGCTTTGCCTTTTTGCCTTCTTAGGCTCTCAATCAGAGCCCATCTCTCAGCAACGGAGCTCGGCTGCGAAGACATCTCTACACAACAAAACCCCAAGTCAAAATAAGGTCGGCACACAAAAAAAAAAAAAAAAAACTCAGGGCTGACCTCCGATCTGGAGTTGGTGGGATGGGTACAGGAGCCGAATCACGTCCTCAAGTTCCTCATAGGCTACAGGTGGCCCCGCATCGAAGGAGCCACTCGACGAGTCCTCGAAACTGGACGATGAAGGCTTCCTCTTCGATCACCCAGATCGTGAAGTGCTCGACCCTAGGACATCGACGGCACCAAGCCTAACAATTGTGACATGCCCGGTACCCCGGGCAGGGCGGACCTCTTGGGGATTTGTTCTAGTGGGTTCCCCGAACCAGCCGTAACGGGATAAAGTTTCCTTCCTGAGAAGGAAGGACTGCTGCCTGGTCGACACCGGTTTATCGAACAGGTCCTCGACCGCCCTGATCACGTGGCTCGGTGCCCAGGGCCACTTGGTCCACACATGCCCTTGTTCGAACGACCTCGGCATGCGTTGATCGGTAGGGACGATCTCACCGGCTTGGGCTAAATAATTTCTCCTAACGTAGAACCATTCGTACTTTCAAAGTTTATCCGAGTCAGAGTTGCCCAAGATAAAGTCCTTTGGGAAGCCGATGACATAGTCCCATCCAGACTGTCGAGGAAGCTTCTTCATCTTGTATACTTGTTTGAAGGCTTCCAACGGCATCTGGGTGTTCCAGTGGTACCTCCATAATACGTACATCCCGATCAGCGACCTATAACTGTTCGGGTTCAATTGAGCCGAGCACATGTTGAAATCGTTGAGTCCCCGGCGTAAGAATGGATGGAACGGGAGGCGCAGCCCAACCCTGAAGAACTCGGCATAAAGTGTGGTACATCCCTCGGGAGCGTCCAAAGGTGATTCACCCTCGTCGGGAACGGTGAGGGTCACGTCGTCTGGGATACCGTACTCGGCACGTAGGTTCTCCAACCGCGACTCCGTGATAGCACTTATATAGCCCGCGGTTGAGGTCTGCCTGGGCCGGGTTACCCGGTACGCTGTCACACCTCAGACATGGGTGACTTTGACCTCCTGCTCTTCAATTTTGGGCTGCTCCGCTTCCACCTCCTCGGTTACCCGTTCCTCGTTGAAAACGTCCATTGTTATTACTCCCGCAACTTGGAATGGGACTCCGGCACCCCGGCTGGATGTGCTCGGGACATTGCCGCCTTCTTGTAGCTCGGCTCTCTCCCTGAAAAAACTTGAGAGGAGCCCGCAACGGTCGACCCGACCCGACATAAGGGTCCTACTCCCTCGACGGCCTAATCAGCCTTTGTCCGTCTAGCATGTTGAGGAACTCCTGCTCGGGTACAGTCTGGGAGTCGACCCTCAAAATTTGCTTAAGTCGGCCGACCCCATCCCGTTCTAGGGACGCTCCCTTAATGTCGATCTGGGCGGTGGACAAGCTACTTTATGTACTGCTTTCCGACCAGGAAACTTCTAAATTCTAGGAATCGATAATATCACTCATTTTGGCACTCTAAGGAAATTACCTGCTCGAGTTTTTGAAGCTTGGGAAATAAGATCCTCGGGTGGATAACTATAGCTCGGTAGCTAAAACTCTTCGGGTGCAAAAATTTTGGGAATCGCATGAAAATAACAGAGAGGATGACCATATTTATAGCCATTTCAGGCGAGAAATCTGGGTGTGAAAAACTAAGAGGCGCGATAATTACACCTGTTAGGTAGCACAGTCGACCGCGACACGACGCGTGTTCCCCGTCTGATTCATGCATCATTTCGCCTCATCTCCCTTTTAAGTGTCGTTTGGTCTTCTTCCTTTCAGCCGACCTCACCCACTCGGTATAGTCCACCTGGTCGAACACCGACCAGGTGAACTGGGGGGCTAATGTTGAGGGTGAGCTCTGCTCCACCGCCGAGGAGACAAACTTCGGTGGTCGGCTAATGAGCTCGGTAGAAACTCCAGTAAGCTTGCTATCGGCCCCGACGCGACATATGCCCTTTCGAGGTGCCTTTAAGGGCCTCTGAGGCCGCATGCCAAGTAGGCTGCCACCTCAGACTATACACTAGCTCAGGTCGGATGAATCTCACTCGCTAAGCAGGCTGTTACTCGCTGTTATAGGCTAACACAAGATAGATAACTCGCCGTCCGATGGAATTCAATCCGTCGGATGGGGGATGCGACACTTGTCACCTGCTGCCTGACACACCTTGATGTGACACCTAGGTCGTGGGTAAAACCTGCCTAAACTCTCGGTCCAAGTGGTGGCCTATAAATAGGATGCATTTATGACATTCTGGAGAGACTTCTTCTTCCCACCTAACTGGTTGCTGCCCTCTACCGAGCAAACCCTGCCTCGAGCATCGGAGAGCACTTGTCTATTGACTAACCTTTCTGTTGCCTCCAAAGCGTCCCTCCTATTGTTGCAGGTATGTCCGCTCGGGCAGAGGCGAATTGAAGGAGTGTCGGACCGTGCGCAGCCGCACCCGGTGTTGATCTGACCCGGATCACGATAAGCATCAACACTGATAGTAAATATTCTCCTACATCTCTATTTTTGCTATTTTTAAAAACACTGAACTCACCCTCTATAATACAATTTCTGTAGTTTTCTTTTTCAATTTTACTATTTCTATGAAAAAATCTGAAACATACCACTTTTAATAAATGTAAACACATTACTGTTCCTAAGTATTTTAGGTTACAATTAAGTAAATATGTATTATCTAAAAGTATTTTTACTTTTTTAGCTTGGAGAAATGATATAAATCAAGAGAGAAAAAAATAATAAAACATAATAGTGACAGCAAAAAAATAGTACACTGCCTAACTTACTCTCTAAGTTGTTGTGCAATTTGTAGAACCAAAGGACGTGTTATGAAAAACTAGAGAAAATTAAGTAGTATACCACAATTTTTTTATGTTTTCATATTTGTATCACAAATTTTTTTGGCTTGAAATTGTATTACATTTTGTTGACCTTTCACTAATTCATTGTTGTGACACAAATAAAAAACTTTAATATTTATGGCGTAAAATCGAAGGTGAGTTCTTTTTTTTTTTTTTCAACTAATAATTAAACACTTTTTAAACTTTATTCACGTGGGATCACACCTTGGCTTTGGCACATAAAACTTGACCATATCATGCTGACAAAATAAAGTGGGACTAAACCTTGGCTTTGATAAATGAACTTCACCATATCCTTTTAATTTTAACTCAACAGTTTTAATTACAAATAATATAAAGCTCTTAAGCTCTTATTACCTACAAAAAAAAGTAAAAATTATTATAACGTAAAGCTCTCATATGTTATAGTTCTGAAACTTAAAATTTTAAATTATAATTGAAATACCAAACGACTTAATAGGCTTAGAGGCTGTTTGCGGACCCAATTTAACTAAAAGTTTGAATTAAAATTGGTTTGAAATTCAAATTTTATAAATGAAAACAAAACCCCACTTTGGCAATTAGGGCTACGGGAAAAACAGAAAACAAATAACAAAAAAAAAAAACTATTATACCAAACATGCAATGTTGTAACTTGTCTCTGGTCTAGTGACCGAATGGGACACCATGTAGTCAATTTGTTAAAGCCATAAGGTGTTATTGAACATTGAATAAGACATAGAAAATGTCAAAAATATTTCTGCATTTTTTTCAATATTATTAAATTGCATTATTTCACATGGAATGCTTCTAGAGACATCCATATATGGCATGTCCGATTTCGGTTCAAGAATCCCAGTTATCTTCTTCTTCTTCTTCTTCTTTTTTTTCCATTTTACCTCAAGGTTATTACATGCTACAAATACTTTCAGTTCTAACTCACCTTCTAAATACCTTATAATATGTTTGTAGAGATAATGACAGAGATTATATATTCCTTGTCAACCTGAGACAAATGGTATATATATGTTTATCAGTAGTAAAATGTTGCTAATATATTTATGCAGTGTATGATCTATCTCAAGAGAAATGACGCATTAAGTAGGCATATACGTGCAGGATCATCCAAGGTTTTAGGCCTTAAGCTTTCAAGTTTGTAAGGTTAGAAAGAATGCATCATACATATGTGAGCTGATCAAAACTCGATTGACTATTCATATTCAGTGATTAGAAGAACAAGGTCTGCAACTCCGCCTTTAGATCCCTACTTGTTAATAGATTGTGGGGGCATTAAATTTGTAATTTGGTGGGATGGGAGCCGATGACACCAATAAACCTCTATTTAGCATCATTCAGTGAATACTTACATATAGAATTTTCCTGAAACAACTCCACTATTTATCCAAAGCGGAAAAAAAAAAAAAAACACACACACACACACATATAAACACACACCTTCATTTGCTTTTATGTGAATTTAAGGAATATGTCCCCTTTAATTGACTTCTTTAGTTTCGTCCTCTTCTTAAAATTATTATCTTTTTTTTTTTTAGTTCAAAAATGAGCGAGTTTTACTTGTGAATTGTATATCGTTCAAGCTCAATGTTTGTATTTGTTTTTATGTTTTGTTTACAAGAGAGGCGACTTTGAAGTAGACATGGTTTAAAACGGCGTAGAGATGCTAAAAGAAACTTTTGTACATTTTGTTAGAGCAAATAGAAAGGACCAAGGCACCTCAAATAGGCGCTATAGCGCTTAAGAAGCATTTTGCAAAATTTGGGCAGAACACCAAGCACTTAAGCGCTAGGTGTATAGTGCTTAGGCGCTACAAAGATGGGCTTATAGTGCTTAGGCGCTGATTACATAGCGTTGCAGCACTACTTCACACACAGTGATGCGTTTTAAACCTAAGACACACCAAAACTTAACCCTTTTTGTCTCGATGCCTCTCAACCTATAAATAGGCATTCTTAGTGTTTTTCAAGGAATTAATCTTTAGTCGACTTTTAGGAGTTTTTGGGGAGCACACTTGAGGGGAGCTTGTAGACGGATCAAGAGTAACCGCATTCAAGATTTCTCCCTTTTTGCTTCTCTCAATCTTTTAATTTAGTCTTGTAAATTGAACATGAATATTATTATGTAGATTTTTTTTGTCTTTCAATTGTGAAGTAATTTGATTTTACTAGGACTACAAGTGTAGCTGTGACAATGAATGTTTGATTTCCAATTTAATTTTTTTTAAAGAAATTGAATTTCTCTAAGAAGTTTATTATCCATGCTTGTTGTTAGTTTTATTATTCTTAATGCATTTGAATTTATGGCCAATATTTGAATTGCTTAGAAAACCTAAATTTGAACCTTAGAAGGAGATATTTAGGACTAGCTTTTAGTAAAATTAATTGTAAGGTGTATGCAACATCAAACAATAGTGGTATGATTTGTGTAAACAATTGAGAGAACCATAAATCATAATGAGTTAGAGTAGTGGAATTCACATCAAGTGATAGTAGGTTTACATCCTAGAGATATGTTTATTATCATGCCCAGAAGGAATAATAAATAAAACAGGGTTTCTCATTCTAACACATGAATAGTAGGTGATGTTAGTTAATAACTGGAATTGAACTGAATTGGTCTTAGTGAACTTGTATGCTCTAGCACTTCCACATCATATAAATTTTTGTAAATGGAGATTAAATTTTGTTTATTTTTATTTTTATTACTTTTAATTATTTTCATTGTTACAACTTACTATATTTTCTCTAAATAAAGTCAAGAATGTTGTAATTTTAGTAATTGCTAAATTAATTCTCATGAAACGATACTCTTTCATTATTGTCTTACTTGAGTTAATTTGTGTACTTGCAAAAATACACATCAAGTTTTTAATGCTGTTGCTAGAGATTTTTATTAACAATATTGATACTGCATGTTGTTGATTTTAATTTTTGTTTTTTATTTTTTAGGTGCCTTTTGTGCATGCGTCAATATAAGAGTCTTACAAACTTTGATCCTCAGATTGAGCAAACGTTCCATAAGCACAACCGAGAGAAAAAGAAAGGGAAGCTTGTGATCAATAATATGGCAAAAAGGGCAGTTTAATCTGTAGACAATGAGGCTCTAGGGGATTATGCTATCCCTAATGTTGCTGGAATTCAATCAAGCGTTGCTACTCCATCTGTGGAAGCCAATAACTTCGAGCTCAAGCCGACGATAATTTTCATGATTCAAAATACATGTCAATTTAGGGGGTTGACTTCATATCACACGGTTCTTGCAATTATGCGATACTATAAAGTTCAATAGAGTCTCGGCCGATGCTGTTAAATTGAGGCTATTTAGTTTCTGTCTTAGAGACAAGGCTTGGAGTTGGCTTTATTCTCATCCTCCGAGCTATTTCACTACTTGAGATGGTCTTGCTGAGAAGTTCTTAGCCAAGTATTTTCCACCATCAAAAACTATGCGGTTGAGAAATGACATCACCAATTTTATGTACTATGACAGTGGGACTTTATCAGAAGCTTGGATAGATTTCAAGATTTGTTGAGGAAGTGTCCCCATCATGAAGTGCCGAAGTGGATGCAAATCCAAACATTCCATAATGGGTTGGATATTAATAATACTAAATTAGTTGATGCCGTGGTTGGAGGAGTTTTGATGAGAAAGTCTACAAGTAAAGCTTTTTTGGAAATTAGGAGAACCTCAGGCTACTATCGTTTCTCTTCAAATGGCCGACCGCTCTATTAAGTATTCATGGGGCATTATTGAAGACATTCTAGTTAAAATGGATAAGTTCATTTTTCTAGTAGATTTTATTGTCCTAGATATGGAAGAGGATGGTGATATTCTTGTTATTCATGGGAGACCCTTCTTGGCTACGGGAAGGACTCTAATTGATGTTCAAAAGGGAGAGCTAACCATGAGAGTGCAAGATGAACACGTTACCTTCAATGTTTTCAAAGCTATGAAGCTTCCAACGGAAGAAGAGAGTTGCATGAGAATCGATCTTATTAAGGGGCTTGTTTTGGACTTAATAGTTACCAAGGGGATGGAAGATGAGCTAAAGGCATGTCTTTAATGGGCACAACTCAAAAAGCAAGGGAAAATGAGTATGTTTGATTCTTAAAAGCTTCACCTCTGCATCCTTACCTAAAAACATTGCCACTTAAAGAAGATGATGATGGCACATCACGTCTTATTCCTTCTATTAAGAAGCCACCGGCATTGGAGCTCAAACCATTGACATGTTTCTTGGAGAATCCTCTACACTTCCAGTCATAATTTCTTCATCCTTGAGTTTAAAAGAAAAAGAAAATTTGTTGCGCGTCTTACGGGATCATAAATGGCTTTTGGATGGTCTTTGGCCAACATAAAAGATATTAGTCCTCCGATTTGTATGCATAAGATCTTAATGGAAGAAAATTGCAAAACAGTGATCCAACCTCAACGACGATTAAATGCAACTATGAAAGAGGTGGTGAGAAAGGAGGTGCTTAAATGGTTGGATGTCGGGATTATTTATCCAATCTCTAATAGCTCTTGGGTGAGTCCGGTGCAATATGTGTCAAAAAATGGTGTAATGACGATGGTAACAAATGAGTCTAATGAGCTTATTCTAACAAGAACCGTCACTGGGTAGAGAGTGTGCATGGACGACTAGATGCTAAATGAAGCTACTCGCAAGGACCACTTTTCTTTATCTTTTATTGATGGATAGGCTTGTAAATCATGCTTACTATTGATTCTTAGATGGTTATTCCGGTTACAATCAAATAGCCATTAGCTCTGGAGGATTAAAAAAAACTACTCTTACATGCCACTATAGGACGTTCTCTTTTCGAAGGATGCCGTTTGGATTATGCAATGCTCTTGTAACTTTTCAATGTTACATGGTGACCATTTTCTCAAACATAGTGGAGAGAATTCTCGGGGCATTATGGACAACTTTTCTGTGTTTGGGAATTCTTTTGATCACTGTTTGGAAAATCTAAGACTGGTGCTGTAACATTGTGAGGAGACTAATTTAGTTCTCAATCAGGAGAAGTGCCATTTTATGGTAACCGAGGGCATTGTTTTAGGACATAAGATATCAAACAAGGGTATTGAGGTAGATACAGCAAAAAATTGAAGTCATTGAGAAGCTTCCACCTTCTAAATCCGTCGTCTATAAGAAGCTTTCTTAGGCATGCAGGCTTCTATAGGCAATTTATTAAAGATTTTGCCAAGATTTTGAAGCCTCTTTGTGATTTTCTAGTGAAGGATGTGCCTTTTGATTTTAATGAAGAGTGTTTGAAGGCATTCAACATCCTAAAGGAGAAGCTCAATTCGGCACCCATCATTGCTACTCCGGATTGGAGCTTACTTTTTGAACTTATGTGCGATGTGAGTGATTATGCCCATGGGAACCGTTCTAGGGTAAAGAAGAACAAGATTCTATATGTGATTGATTATTGAGTCGCACCCTTAATGATGCTCCAGAAAACTATGCAACAACCAAAAAAGAGCTTCTAGCCATTGTTTATGCATTCGACGAGTTCTGGAATTATTTGTTGGGATCTAAGGTGATTGTGTATATAGATCATATAGCCATCAAGAACTTGTCCTCTAAAAAAGATTCTAAGGCAAGACTCACCCGTTGGATTCTATTGCTTCAAGAATTCAACCTAGAGATTAAGGACAACAAGGGAGCAGAAAATGTGGCGGCAGATCATTTATCGCGTCTAGAGCACGGAGATGATAAAGTTGTTGAAGAAGTCCCCATTAACGAGATATTTCCCGAAGAGACAATATATGCTATTCATGCTAAAGCCGCTCCATGGTATGCTGACTATGCTAATTTCCGTGGTAAAAATATTGTGCCTGCAGATTTATCATACCAACAACACAAGAAGTTTCTCTCCTATGTAAAGCACTATTATTGGGAAGATCCTTTTCTTTATAAGTTGTGCCCTGACTAGATTATTAGGCGTTGTATGCCAGAGGAGGAGATGGAGAGCATTTTGAGATATTGATATTCCTAGGAGTGTGGTGGTCATTTTGGAGCCTCTAAAACTGCCGCAAAAGTACTTCAATGTGGATTCTTTGGCCATCATCATTCAAGGATGCTTATGCATTTGTAGTAGCTTATGATTGGTGTCAAAGGACTGAAAATATTTCTAGAAGACATGAGTGCCTCTAAACAGCATCTTTGAAGTTGAATTGTTTGATGTTTGGGGTATTGATTTTATGGGTCCCTTTCCTCCATCTTACTCTAATCTCTACATTTTTGCACCGTTGATTATATTTCTAAATGGGTGGAAGCTGTTGCCTTGCCAACTAATGATGCAAAAGAAGTGATGAGTTTCTTGAAGAAAAATGTGTTTACTAGATTTGGCACTCCCAGAGCTATAATCAATGATAAAGGCAGACATTTTTGCAACCGGTTGCTTGATGGGTTGCTTGCTAAGTATGGAGTTACTCACAAGGTGGAAACAGGTTATCTTCTATAAACAAGTGGCCAAGTTAAAGTCTCCAACTGGGAAGTCAAGAGGATATTAGAAAAGACAGTGAGAGCAAACTAGAAGGATTGGTCCAAAAGACTTGATAATTCACTTTGGGCATATAGAATGGTCTGCAAGACTCCTCTAGGTATGTCTCCTTACCAATTGGTCTTTGGGAGGTCTTGTCACTTACCTATAGAATTGGAGCACCAAGCTTATTGGGCAGTCAAAGCTTTAAATCTTGACGAGTCTATAGAGGGTGAAAAGTGACTACTTCAACTTAATGAGCTTGATGAGTTCCGAACTCTAGTATATGAAAGCTCACGCATTTACAAAGAGAGGACAAAGCTATGACGTGACAAACATATTCTAAGGCGCAAGTTTCTTCCGGGCCAAAAGGTGTTACTCTTTAATTTCGGCCTTCTGTTATTTCCAGGCAAGTTGAAGTCAAGGTGCACAGGAACATTCACAGTCACTCAAGTGTTTCTTCATCATGCGGTGAAACTTGAACATGATAAGCAAGGAAATTTTAAAGTAAATGGGCAACAGTTAAAGCATTACATTGAGAGGTGTTTTGATAAACAAGAAACGTCCATCATTCTCCAGGATCCATAGAAGAGAAGTAGTAAAGTCAGGCTACGGACATTAAACCAAGCGCTTCTCCGGTGGCAACCTGAGCTTTCTAAAATTTTTCTCTTTTATTTTACTTTATTTTTATTATTATTATATTCTTTTATTTTACTTTTATTCTTGATAATTTAATTTTGATTTGGTTTAACTTATGTGTTTTTATTTGTTTTATGGGCTTTAAAATAAAGTTTAGGGGTTGCTCAATGGAATAGCCATGGAAACCGTACTCAAAATGGCATGAAAGCACGAAATTGGCCAAAGAGTTGTCACTTAGGCGCCTAACAAGAGCGCTTAGGAACTTACGAGTTGAGAAAACGTCACATTTGAGACAGAACAGGTGGCACTTGGGCGAGCGCCTAAGTGTTGTTTAAAAAAGGGCAATATACAGTGCCGTAGCACTATAACACAAAGCACCGCAACACTTCTTCGCAAAGGGGCACCGATCAGGGCTCAGTGCTGCTAGCGCCGCAGCACTACGTCAGGAAAAAAAAACGAGGGTATTCTAAAACACCCGAACACCATCTCCTTACTTCTCACAAGAATCTTACTTTGCCATTGCACCCCACAGTGGACCCTATGTTAGACATGTATGCCCTAAGGAGTAAAAATGTAATAAGTTTTTGGAGACATTTTTATCAATAAAGAATTTATTCATTATTTATATATCAAATTTTGTCCTATTTACGTTCATATTTGTTGAATGTATGTTAAGCAAACAATAGTCTAAGACTGTCGGTCTAAACCTTAAGAATTGGGCATATGATGACCGATTATGCGGAAGACATGATTCTTAAGGTGATGGTCTAAATCATATGATCCACAATCGAGGGAATAAAGTTGGGCGCTTTATTCATGCAAAGATTGTTATGTTGTCTATATCCCTTTTGGGAGATGGTTTGTCTTGACCATCGAAGGTGGACTCCGTGAATAGAAACATTGGCACGTTGTCATAAGTGACGATGTGTTGGATCGAGACATAAAGTGAATTGATTTGGAGTAATAATTTTGTCTCAGCAAATTGATTCATTTTAAACAATCATTTGTGTTGTATCTTAATCCTGAGATGAATAGTGGGCCCGTTGTCTTGACTTGTGTCTTTTGATATACTAAAGGGTGACACCTATATTTTAATAGTGGTATGCATACCGGTACGTTGGAGGCATGACTCTTGATAGTGTAGACCTGTTATTCATAGATATGAAATCCATAGCTCCTCTTTAGGAGTAATGATATCTCTTATATGCGTTATCCTGTAATTGAAAACTGAAGCGCTCAATCATTTAGATATATAGGTGTAACCGAATGGTATATTGTCTTTGGATGGTAAGTTTTCTAATAGTGAGATAATGGAACGTAAGATAAAAATAATCGGGAAGGTAAGACAGAACTTGTCCTTAAGCCGATTATGGATTATCATATGGGGATACAATACACTACAATATGTCATTGATACTTAGCTATACGAGCTTCGTAATTTTATGTAGTTCGAGAGTGCAGCTCCAAGCTTTTAGTGGAGTAGCGTTGGAGTTGATAATTATGAAATGTATATCTAGGGTATTAGGTTCCATAATTATCGGGAGCTTGTACTATATAGGTCCATTTGGTCCCCTTTGCTAGCTCACAACATCCTGTAACGACACGGCGTGTTTTTTCAATAATTAGTGACTTATGTCGAATTTATCATATTAGTTAAAATTTAGAAGAATTAAATAATTAATGTCTATTTATCAGTTGAATTAATTTTGTAATAAATTAATTCAAGATAAACTTGTTGAATTATTGGGATCAGATAGTTCTTGTCTATTTATCGGTTGATTTAATTTTTGGATAAATTAGATCAAGATAAACTTGTAGAATTATTGGGAATTGATTTATTTTCTTAGAGATTATCTAGATAAAGTTGTTTTGATCAGATAACTTCTCTATTGGGTTATTTGAATTAAAACTGAGACTTTATCTTATAAAATCTCGGGTGGAAAATAAAAGATTCGCGAGATTTTTTTATTCAACAGTT
Organism: Artocarpus heterophyllus; assembly: GCA_025403435.1. Taxonomy (NCBI): domain Eukaryota; kingdom Viridiplantae; phylum Streptophyta; class Magnoliopsida; order Rosales; family Moraceae; genus Artocarpus; species Artocarpus heterophyllus. The sequence continues at coordinate 11,226,324 of CM046352.1, forward strand.
CGGCTTGCCGATGGACGTGTTCGGCCTACCGATCAACAAAGGATAAGATCATGCGTTTCCATGCAGATCTTATCAGATATTGATCAGAATTTGATTCTGATCTGAATTTTGAGACCTAATCTAATAAGGACTGACCCTAAGACAAACCTCTATAAATATAAATAGGGAGTGATTCTCATAAGTTACTTAGATCAATTGAGAGATTAAGAGAGATACTCTGCTAGTGAGAATCTGAAAACTCCCTGAGAGCTTTTGTTTACATATCACGAACACTTGCTTTGGGTTCTCTCGATTGGTTGGAAGGAGAGTCACTGGTGGAAGAGCTGTATATGTGAGCCCACACTTACTCCTGTCATGGATAGACAATAGCAAAGAAGACCAGTTGATTGAGGCTCTTTTGAAACGTTACTTCTCTTCACGTTTTGTAAGAGTTTTTCGGCACACAAAGGTTAGTAAGATCTTGTTAATTTTGCAAGTAACATGTCAAACTTGTGTTTTAGAAATTACTCTGATGTAAAATTTTTAAAATTCTACTGCGCACTATTTTTCCAACACCCCAACCTTAGGTTAAATATAAAAAAATAAAAAAACGAATTCTACTCTATTCCAATATCTTTTGTGTTTGTCAATCTTTAAGAATTTCTCAAGAGCACTTAAGGATTCCTCTTAGTTTTCAACAAAGATTCTAGAGTTTCTCCATAACTCCAAGTAAGGGTTTTCATCGTTTCTTTCTGAAATTATTTGTGATTTGTATGAAATTGTGATGACATTGGTGAATGGTTAGTGATTTGAGCAATTATGGGGAGTTTTGATGAAGTGTTGATGTTAGGCTTTAGAGAATTATTCTTATGCACATAAAGTGTTTGTAAAAATTCCTGAGAGAATATTTTGGGTGTGGCTTAGACTATTGATACAGGTAAAGCTTTGTTTCTTGAAGAGTACAGATTTAACAGGGGCTGGGTCATATTGGAAGTGTTAATTGAGTTGGGGGAGAATGTTTTTTTCGACTTCTGTTGTGGTCCTCCATTTTAGAGGAAGTGTCCTTACAAGTTCAAATGCCTCTAAAGCGACCATGACCGTCAACTCCAGGTTCTTTGTCTTCTACTCAACATGAACTGAAAAAATTTATAAGTATGTACATCATGGAGATGTACAACTAGTCAGTGGTGCACAAGACTGTTGGAAAAATAGTACGCCGCAGAATTTTAAAATTTTTATACCATATTATTTTTCAAAACACAAGTTTGATACATTATATGTATAAATTAACCAAATCTTACTAATCTCGTAAATGCAAAAAAGCTCCCGCAATCCATGAAGAGCATAACATTCTAGAAAAGCCTTAACCAACTGGTCTTTTTTGCTATTCTCTATCCACAATCGGAGCGCGTGTGGGCGCACATCGTACAGCTCTTCCACCAAGTAGCTCTCTTTCCAACCAATTGAGAAATACACAAAGCTATAATTTGTGATTTGTAAACAACAGCTTTCCAGGGAGTTTTAGAGTCTCACTAGTAGAGTCTCACTCTAGATTTCTCAACTCATCTTAATAACAATGGGTCTCACTCTCCTTTATATAGAGGTTGGGCCTTGGAGTTAGTCCCTATCAGATAAGGACTCAAAAATTTGAATCAAAATAAAATCTGAATCAATATATGATAAAATCCGTGTGGAAACGCGTGATATATCCAACGCTCAGTCGACGGGCCGAACTGCCAGATCGGCCTGCTGAACTTGCCCCATTGGCAGGCTGATCTTTGCCGAACTTAAAGATCGGCCTGTCGAACTTTCGATAAATAATCCCTACGAATTTTTATTTTCCACCCGAGATTCTTGAGATAAAACCTCAATTTTAATTCAAATAACCCAATATAGAAGTTATCTGATTAAAATAGTCATATCTAGATAATCTCTAGAAAAATAAATATTCTTGATAATTTAATAAGTTTATCTTGAATTAATCTATTCAAAATTAATCCAACCGATAAACAGACATAAATTATCTGATCCTGATAATTCAACAAGTTTATCTTTAATTAATTTATTCACAAAATCAATTCAACTAATAAACAGACATGAATTAACTGATCCTATCGAATTTTCAGCTAATCTGATAATTTGACACAACTCACCAATGATTGGAAAAGCACGCAGTATTGTTACAGGATTTTTATGAGCTAGTAAAGGAGACCTGATAGACCTATACAGTTCAAGCTCTCAATAATGATGAAACCCAATATCCCATATATACATTTCATAATTATCAACTCTAATGCTACTCTACTAAAAGCTTAGAGCTACACTCTTGAACCATATAGAATTACGAAGCCCGTATAGCTAAGTCTCCGTGACATATCATAGTGTATCGTATCCCTATAGGATTGTCCATAATTGGCTTAAGGACAAGTTTTGTCTTACCTTTCTGATTATTTTTATCTTACGTTCTATTATCTCACCATCAAAAAACTTACATCCAAAGACGATATACCATTTGGTTACACCTATGTATCCAAATGGTTGAGCGCTTCAGTTTTCCAATTATAGGATAACGTATATAAGAGGACGTCACTACTCCTAAAGAGGAACTATGATTTTCATATATATGAATAACAAATCTACGCTATCAAGAGTCATGTCTCCAATATATCGGCATGCGTATCACTATTAAAATGTGAATGTTACCCTTTGGTACATCAAAAGACACAAGTCAAGACAACATGCCCACTATGCATCTCAGGATTAAGATATAATACATATAATTGTCTAAAGTGAATCGATTTGCTGAGACAGAATTATTAATCCAAATCAATTCACTTTATGTCTTGATCTAATACATCGTCACCTATGATAATGTGCCAATGTTTCTATTCGCGGAGTCCACCTCTGATGGTCAAGACAAACTATCTTCCATTAGGGATATAGACAACATATTAATCTTTGCATGAATAAAGCGCCCAACTTTATTCCCTCGATTGTGGATCTTATGATTTATATTGTCACCTTAAGAATCGTGTCTTCTGCATATTCTCTCCATTATATGCCCAATTCTTAAAGGTTTAGATCGACAATCTCAGACTTTTGTTTGCTTAATATACATTTAATAAATATGAACGTAAAGAGGACAAGATTTGATATATAAATAAATTCTTTATTAATAAAAATGTCTCTAAAAACATATTATATTTTTACTCCTTATGACATATATATCCAACAAAGACATGTCTACAGGAAAGAGGATTTGATGACCCAAGGGAATATATAGAAGCAAATATTGCGCAGAAAAAATGGGAGGAATTTGTTAAATAACTGTAGTCCGTAATGATTCGTGTTGTTCGAGAATTTTATGCAAACACTAAAGAGCATCAAGACAAGAAGGTTTTTGTCGGCAAAAAGTGGGTTTTGTTTGATCGTGCCACCGTCAACAAATATTGTAAACTACCTAACATAGACAATGATGGTTACGCTCAATACCTTGACTAGATCGCCAACTGAAATTGTTTGGGTAGTTTAGTTATTTTACATAAAAAGTTAACAAAATTAGGGTGAGCGAGTGTTCGAGATAAAATATTTTAGTCAAGAGAGTGTTTTTGTAATTTAAGCAAACTACAGGGAGTGTAAGCACAATTCTCCCCACTCTTTTAAAAGGGCCTAGTAGCTAGTCAATGAACACTTAGTCAACAACCACATGTGGTTGTCTTATATTACGACATAACAGCATAACAAGTTTGTTACGTTGAGACTAAACTGATTTTGCAACCTTTGTTGCTTTCTACAAGTACAGTTCCAGAACTCCATATTTACTAATGTCAAAACATTATTGAGAGCAGAATCAGAATAATTCACAATCCTCTGGTAAACTTGCTTGTAAGAATGTTTTGAATTAGCTTAGAATTAAGAATAATGAGAAAGAAGGGATTGAAAAAAGAATGGAAAATAAAGTTACAAATTACACATTAACAAATTAAGTATGCATATATCTGAGGTGGAAATGTATTTAGGCACGTGAGTCTGGGCCTGCAGGTTTTGAGTTCAGAAGTGGCTGTAGAGCCTTCACAACAATGGTCATGTTCGGCCGAAAATCTGCCTCGTACTGAACACAAAGTGCTGCAACTGCAGCCAACTGGGACATTTTCACATGAAAAGAAAAAGAAAATGAAAACCAACATTAGAAATTTGATGTTGGAAACTAGAGTTAGAAATCAAAAACTATTGGTAAAAGAAAGGAGAACTTTGTGGTTGCGATGAAAAAATATTATATTAGTAGGACAATTTTTAACTGTCAGATCTTTATCGAGTTTCTTATATTGTTATATTTTGATTTGAAATGATTTTGACGTCATATAACGGTTCAAAAATGTGTCCTTTTAGTATTGTATTTTTTCATACCCTGCTATAGAATTTTTAAGGGAGAAATAAAGGAGAGAAAACCTTAGCAATTGCCTTTGGTGGGTAGTCGTTATTTAGCTTTGGATCAACACATTGCTTAACTTTGTCCTCGCTTAATCTTGGAGTTGCCTGAGCATTTCACATACTTGTTAGAGCACAAAGAAAGTTTGTGAAAAGAGAATATGCTCCTGATACCAAATTTCATACTAATTTTTCTAATATCAATTAATATGACAAGCAAATCATTACTTTAAAAGGTTGATATGTTTAGCATTACTCTTAAAATTTCTCCAATCACAAAAGAAAACAACCTACCCAAGTAACAAGACTCTGCTGCCCCTTAGGCATTGTATGATCTACTGGCTTTCTACCAGTTAGTAGTTCTAAAAGAACGACTCCGAAACTATAAACATCACTCTTCTGAGTAATCTGCCCTGTCATGGCGTACCTGAACAAGAATCGATAATTTTACACAAGGAAGTTAGCAATTCATTCCAAAAACTGGCGCATAGTTTGTAATGGAAGCCAAATTTTGAGGAGAAAATGAGGCTTACTCTGGGGCATGGTAGCCAAATGTCCCCAAGACTCTAGTAGAATGCAATCGTGCTGCAGTATCCGACGACTGATTGGTCAGGCTGAAATCCGCTATCTTAGAAGAATAATCATCAAAGAGCAAGACATTGCTGGACCTGACATCGCGGTGAACAATTGGAGGCTGAACTTTTTCATGCAGGAACTCAAGTCCTTTGGCTGCACCATAGGCTATTTTAACTCTTTGGTTCCAACTTAGAACGGGACCAGGTTCAGCCCCCTGTACTCCTTTTCTTCCTGCTCATCACAGACGACACAAAATTTGATTTCACAACTAATGAAAACATGTAACAATGGTAGTACAATTATTAACTCAACTTCTAATTTAATTTTCCTTCTTTATTTTATCTCCACCATAGATTCATGTCACATCATCTATAAATTTTAATGACCAAATTTGAATTTTCAGACATGAAATATGACCACACTGGTTGAACAAGAAATTATTGGACACTAGACACTAAAATTGGACAACATATTTGAATTTCAATAAATATAGAAAAAAAAAATACTTGAGGAAACCACGAGTACTAAACACTACAACTAATAGAAGGTGGACCCTATTTATAAGACTTAAATTGCAGGACCCACCTTATATTAATATGTGGTGCTAAGCACTATCAATGTCCCTGGTATTGCTCTTATATCATACGATTAAACGTACCATGTAATATATCATGTAAAGAACCCAAAGTTGCAAACTGATATACCAAAATCCTGTTGTTAGCTTCCAAGCAATACCCAATCAACTCCACAAAATGCTCATGCTTGAGTCTTGACACTTGGGATAACTGCAAAAAACAATATTATGTCATTTTTTATCAATAACAAGGATTCAATAAGAAAAAAATTAAGTACAAAGTTCATAGAGGAAATGTCCCTCAAAATCTCACCTGAGCTGCAAATTCAGAATCTGAGTCTTGTGAGGTACTGGTATCCAACTTCTTTATTGCAGCAGCCTGGCCATTATTCAAATTTGCATAGAAAACCCTTCCATAAGAGCCTTCACCAATCAAAGCTTTGGAGCCAAAATTGCCCGTACACCTATTCAATTCGTCCAGTGGTACGGCTGGTGTTTCAATGGGCAAGACTTTCTGTGGAGCTCCACCCTTGACCATATTGGCACTTCTTGGCTCTCCTCTCCCACTACCTCCTTAACACATGGTGGAAACGATATTAGTGGCGGAGCTAGAAAATGATTTCAGTAGGGCACTTAAAAAAGTGAGACATAATTTTTAGAGCGCTGCTATGGGAAGAATTTGACAAAATGTCAAAAAAAAATTTCTAATCGAGGAAATGACCTCTTTTTTTTTTACATAAAAAATACGTTTTTTTAGGTAGGTAAACTGTCTCCGTTTTTTTCAAAAAAAAAGACGAAAATAACTATAACAAGGAGATGAACCTCAATAGAGTGAAAAGAAAAAAAACTGGAACAGTTTTCATGCCCAAAAAACATGTTTTTTTACGTCAAAAAACTGTCAAAAAAAATTATTTGCCCAAAATCATTTTTTCTTAAAGTTATTTTTCAAAATCACCCGCTGCTATGGAGCTTCGCAGCAGCTCCGCATTGAAATAATGGGACCCACCTAATATACGGGCCCAATATTAGTATGCGGAGTGATGCGGTGTGGAGCCCAAAATTTTTACCGAAATTTTTTGTGTATAAAATTAGAAACATTAAAATTTGAGCGGCAATAAGTGTCCCACTCCGCTAGATGTAGCTTCGCAATTGTTTTTCATTCTTGGAAAGATGTATAATCTATTCATTGAAAAAATACTAAATGTCACATGAACATGATTACTACTAGATTATCCCAAAAAAAAAAAAATTGTAACCTCTCATCGGTTCTAGAGATCACATGCGAATTTGTGACATAAATTTGCATCACAACTAGTCAGAAATTGACGGGTCATCGCTTACATATAATTTTATAAGACAATTTGAAAATACAGAATAAAATAAGACTAGTAGAGTACCGCCTCCTCCGTAGGTATTGCCGCCTCTAGGCGGGGCATATTGACTGGCAGGCGGTCTGGTGTGTTCCTCCTCCGTACCTCCGCAACAGAACATAGCTTTTAGCAATCTCAAATGCTCATGCACAAGCCAAATCAAAAGAAGAATTCAAGAATCCCTGAATGTGAGGCTACGAGATAAAAACATAAGGAATAAATCAAGATCCATGTTGTTGTTAGGGAAAAAAAATCCAATTTGCTCTATCCTTGATCAAATCTGACTCTAATTGAGATAAAAATATAAACGTAGAAAGCCCCAGAAAGAAGATGAATATTAATTTTACGTCAAAATGGTGATAATATTAATGGTAAATCAACTTTCAAAAGAAAAACAAGATTCAAAGAAAGAAAGGGAGAATAACATAAACAGACCTGGGAAAATTCAATCAATCCGAAAAGAAAATAAAGGGAAGAAACAGTTGATTGACGCTTAAGATAGAGAGAGAGAACAAAATGTGGTGAAGAGAGAGAATTATAAGAACAAAGAAGAAACAGAAGAGGAGAAAATTAAAAAAAAAAATGTTAGTTCTGTTTTTGCAAGAAAATAGGAGAATTTAACCACTAAAACAAATGCAGTGTTTTTATAACAACAAAACTATTATTATCTCTCTACATGGCCAACACGTCGCATGTCCCTTAGATAACAAACATATTATTATTTTTCAAAGTCTTTAAATTTTGTTTTGTTATTATTATTTTTTATTTTTTATTTTTTTGGGTTCTGTTTTCTGGTAGAATGTTTGTTTTTTACAGAATAACATCATCGTGGCTGAAACTCATTTCAGTCATTGAGGCAATTTTTTTTTTTCCCAATCATTTGACTGCCAAAATGCAAAAGAAAAAAAAGTACTTTTTAGTTCCTTTAATTTTTCATATAATTTCTTTTCTGAAAAATAGGATGTATAATTATCACAAGCTTCCTAATGGTTGATTAATAACTATTTAGGGATATGATTGAATGGTTAGTCGGGCCTAAAGGTGACACATGACTTTTGACTTTAGTATCGTTGTAGTAAAATTAAATCCGATTGTAATCTAATCTATCTATACATACATATATAAAAGAACCTAAATCACTTTTTTTTTTGCCACATAGAAACTCCTCCAATTTTTCTTCTTTTTTGTTATCTTTTTTTTGAAATTTTTTTTTATATTTTTCTAATTTTTTCCATCTTTTTTCTATTTGGTTTTCCCAAACTCCTAGAAATTCTATTTTATTTTTTTATCGTGCGCCTTTTTGAAATACATTTCTGTTATCTGTTTTGTTTCTATTAAGATATTTTCGTCCAAATGTATCCTTAACTTTTTTTCATGTATAATCTTTATTATACTAAAATGATTTTTATAATTTTTTCCTAATTAATATGCTAAAACATTTTTTTTTTCAAATGTCTCTTTTTGAACTTTTTTACTCAACTTTTTTAATTATTGTTTTCTCAAAAATATCTTTTCTTTCTAATTGCTTCTTATGGAGGGTTTTTTTTTATTAATCAAACCCAATTTAAGTATGTTTATAAATATAAGAAATAAGGTTGCACAAAAATATCCGCAATCCGCCTACCTATCCCACTGCCCCACTCTAAGTGGTTATATGTCGAAACTGCTCTTTTGGCAATCAAGACGGTTTCAATCCGCCAATTTTGGTAGGTTGTGGATTGGAGATTGAGACCGCGGTTTCAAACTGGCCTGTCCATCTAAATATTATATATGTGATATAAAATTTTTAAATTTTATAGAATAAATAAAAGTTTCATGTTTAACTTTTGAGTTTTCTTTTCATACGTAACATTATGAGCTTGAAAATTGGATTTTTATTATTTTTTTTAGCATTTTGGATTTTAGACTTTAGACATCGAAATTTAGAATATATATATGTTTCTTTTATTTATTAAGCTTTCTACCTGTGGATGTTAGATTATAACTAGATTGTATTAAGTTTTGTTAAATTATTGTACTTATTATTATTGTGCTTATTAATGTGATATAATCTCACCTGATCTTAGGATTGAAACTTAAGAAACTTTTGAATAGTTTATTCTACGAGGCCTTCGTTAAAAATTTTTAATACATGACATAAAACTGAACATCTCATTTATAAATCAAACCATCTCATTTATAAATCATCACTGAAGATTTAATTTATGAATTAATTGCTCTGGAGGCCTCTAACCTATTTAAAAACTTACGTTTTAGTCCCTATTTTTTTAACTAACATGGGTCAAACCATTTTAGCTACAAAAGGACTAAACTAATTGACTAGTAAAATAGTTTCACAATGTTTAGAAAAGGCTAGGACCTCGAGCTGTTAGCCCTTAAAGCATATTTACTTTTCATCAAAAAGATAGGAAAAGTATCGAGTGATTCTTTTTTCCTTTAAATAATGTGTTTACTTTTAAAATCAATTATGAGAGTTTTCTGGCTCCCACACAATATAGGAAATGAGAAAAGCAAATATCAATCCTCCCATACCTTTTAGTATTGATTCCCTATTTAAGAGAATAAATGTCATATTTACTTAAATGTCTAAATTTAGATGTTATTATTTAATGGTGTTATAAAACAAATACAAAGAACTAATTGCAAAGCATAAAATAGAGAGACACAAGCAAAATGGAGAAAAACACAAGAGAAATAGAGAGAAACAATCTTATTATCCATCATCTCATATTGTGTACAAATACAAGCTCTCAACGGTCATATATATAACTCAAAAATCATAAAGTAAGAGAAGCCAAAAGTCAAGAGTTACAACAATAAAATAATATTAATAGAGTGGTAATTGGGAGGTTATGAAGGTTATAAAATACCAACACTAATAGTCATTAAAGTGGAGATAATGCAATTTATGAAGTTGTTAGGACTATGAACATCCACACTTACTAATTTCTTCATAATACTTCCGCTTGGATGTTCATCACCAAAGAATATATGCCTCATTAAAAACCTTTTTAGGAAAAACCTTATAGGAAAAAATCCTTATTAAGGAAAAAAAGTATATTATTCTCGTAAGATTTAGCTTAGAATTGCCTCGTTAAATACCTTGTTAGGAAACCCCTAAAACCTATGCAACGAAAAAAAGAGTACAATAGCCAATAGCCTCCCCCTCATGTCAACATGTCTTCTTCAGCAAAATCATACAACGATCTTTAAGTTGACATATTCTAATTTTGCGCATTAATTTCTCAAATTTAGTTTTAGGAAGTATCTCTATACAAATTTATCAAGTTGTCACTTGCATAGATTTGATGAATTATGTCTTTGACGAGCTCATGAATGAAAAGAAGCAGTTGGGAAACATATTTTTTTATGTTTCCTTAACTTGAGTGATAAACCTTACATTCTTCCCATATAATGCTGTCAGACTTTCTTTACTGAATAAAAGGTCACATGTTGCTTGGATATATTAGACTAAAAATCTCAACAATGCACATAAAATGACTATCTCATGAATTGCTAACATTTCAACATGATTCGAAAATGCAATGACAATAGTTTGCTTTATAAATCGCGAAGATATAATGGTGCCACCATATGTAAACAAGTAGCATGTGTGTAATTATGCTTTTATACGGATTGAAAAATATTCATCCAATCAATTCTAATAGCCATATTAGATGTTCCACATTGAAAACAAAATACTTGTTTAACACCTTTTCAATATCTTTGAGAACTATATCTTGCTAGTACAATAGCAAAGATTGTCGTGTAAGGTGTTGTGCCATTAGCAAATATATAAACGCACTAATAGTATTACTTCACTATATTACATGCAATAATAAATACTATTACTGCTTCAATGTATTATATGTATGTGATCTTTCCAAACAATTTTGTCTTACAAGCCTTTTAATTTTCGTTTCTTGTCACTTTTTCACTTCCGGTGGTTATTCACATGGAAGAAAATATCAACATTGGTGGAAATATTAGTACTCCAATTATACGAAAATATCAGAGAAAATATCAATATTGGTAGAAATATAGGAAAAATTTACGAAAATTACTGAAATTTACATTAGAACATGATTTTAATACTTTCGGATAGCATAAAAAAGATACATAAATAAACAAGTTACACATAAAAAAAACCATCGTACATATTAAATTTCTTAATACCAAAAGGAAGTTCTATGAGACTCAAATGTGATTGAAATTTCATCTTAATTCAAACAGTATTGATACCATGACATATTATTTGAATAATGAGAACATAGTTACGAACATGCCACATATAGGTTTGTTGATCACTTCTCACTGTATTGCCATAAATTAGAAATTGTAAACTCTCCCAATTGTTTGCCTGAGAAGGCGGTGCTATGTTCAGATCAAGGATGAAAATATCGATATCGGTAGAAATATCGGTACTCTAAATTTACAAAAATTTCAAAGAAAATATTAATATCGGTGGAAAATTAAAAAAATTACAAAACTATGAATATTTATTTTATATTGAAATTTTGATATAAACTAAGATTGTGTAAAAAAAAATACCCTACAACCCCTAATAAATCAATATTTTTATCGATTTATTATAGTATTAACTAAAATTTTCCTTAAATTTTTGTGTTTGGACAAAAATTTCTCAACATTTTTACAATTTCCTTTGAAATTTTAGAATTTCTAAAGTCTCAAAACACTCTCTAGGATTACATTAAAACACATCTCAAAATTTTTTAAAAATTTCGATAAATATCGAAAAAAAATTGTTTACACCCAAAAGATATTTTGAAACCTTCGAATTATAGAAATTTTAGAAATATCAGAGAAATTTGTGTCCATGGTTATACGTGACTTTTCCAAACTTTGAGGATGCTTTGTATCATAATATCATATTGTAGTCGATTAAATAAACTTGAATAAAACAAAGAGGAGACAATCAACAGCTCAACTCTTTCTTTCGCTTTTACTACATTTAGGCTTTATAAGATCATATTTATATTTTGGATGTTCAATAGGTATGTTCTTTGGGAAGACAACGCTATAGCTTTTTCATATGTCATTAATAATATTCTTATAATAAACTAATAATGACATAATTTCTCCCTTGATTTAGGCTTAGTAATGACATTTAGCTGACAACGAATACGTACCAAAACGTTTCTACGTCACATGCCAATCTAGATTATTCATAGGAGTAATATTACACGCTTTTTAATTTTCTTGCATTTTCATGCCCACAATAATATTTGTTGTTAATAATGGGAACAATGAGGAATTATGAAACAGTCCTATGACCATTATATGCAATATTCGCTTTAGGTAATATACAAAAGTAATTAGGCAAAATTGATGGCTATATCATATTAGGAAGATTATTTAGCATTTATATCATGAAATTTGTAAAGCCAAATAGCCAATTAAACAATATTAATGGCTCTTAATAAATTATTGGCTTGAAAGCATATGCCAATATAATGTATTCATGTCATCAAATAATATCAACAGCCATCTAAAAACAATAATTATAAATTTATGTAAATTGATCATCCCTAACTAATAATGACATATTGTTATTGATACAACCAAAACAAAAATAGTGGCTAACCAAATCATGATATAAATAAAAGTTGCACAAAACATGAGTACACGTACATACATATATGGAAGAAATACCTATATTTTAAAGAACACGCATGTTATTAAATTTAACATTAAGTAATAAATTCTAAAACCAAACCAAACATAATATCAAGTATATAAATAACCTTATCATGAGTTTTGTTTTGCCAATCAAAAATTCCATCAAACCAAATTAAAGATCTAATTAATTTTAAATCTTTAGTAAAAGACATACTATATATCATAGTTGTTTTCAATAGTATTACTAACAATTACTATTATATTATTTTTCTTTTTACTACAAACTATGTTGATAAAATTATACACTAAAAAATATATAGGGACAGAAGATCATATAAATGCAATCTAAGAAAAAGTCATTAGGTTATATACTCATTAAACATTTAGAATTTGATAAAATATGCTCACAAAAACTTCTCAATAAATTTGAAGTTCTAGTCACTATAAGCAAAAGTCATATGCCAATAATTCAACAATAGAAAGAATATTCTCATGTTAGAAATAACGCAACTTACGATATTGCAATTACGTATATCATAGAAAGAACCACATAGCATAACAAAAATGAGAGTATGATATAAAGAGGGAACAAAACAAAGTTTTGAATACTCAAAAGAAAGTGATGAAATTTAACCTAACCAATATGCCAATATTCCTTTATTATACGATACAATGGCAGAAGACAATCCACACACTAAAGTTAGTGTAAATATATTCATCGAGTCTTTTGAAACCTTTCAACTTTTCTTACCACAAAAAGGGTTAGAGACTCGCGCTAATAACGTGTTATAAAATAAATACAAAGAACTAAAATGCAAAGCATAAAATAGAGAGACAAAAGAGAAATAGATAGAAACACAAAAGAAATAGAGAGAAATAACCTTATTATTCATCATATCATATTCTGTACAAATACAAGCTTTCAATGTTCGAATATATAAGCCAAGGATTATAAAGTAGGAAAACCCAAAAGTCAAGAGTTACAACAACAAAATAATATTTATACAATGGTAATTGAGAGGCTATAAAGATTATAAAATACCAACACTAATGGTCATTAAGGTAGACATAATGCAATTCATGAAGGTGTTAGAAATATGAACATCTACAATAATAAAGATCATAGGATACAATGCTAGAAGACAATCCACACACTAAAGTTAGTGTAAATATATTCTTCGAGTCTTGTGAAACCTTTGAACTTTTCTTACCACAAAAAAGGTTAGAGACTCGTGCTGATAACATGTTATAAAATAAATGCAAAGAACTAAAATGCAAAGCATAAAATAGAGAGACATAAGAGAAATAGAGAGAAACACAAAAGAAATAGAGAGAAATAACCTTATTATTCATCTTTATATTGTGTACAAATACAAGCTTTCAACGTTCGAATATATAAGCCAAGGATTATAAAATAGGAAAAGCCAAAAGTCAAGAGTTATAACAACAAAATAATATTTATACAATGGTAATTGAGAGGCTATGAAGATTATAAAATACCAACACTAATGGTCATTAAGGTAAACATAATACAATTCATGAAGGTGTTAGAAATATGAACATCTATAATAATAAACTAATTTATTCATAACAAATGGTTATTAATTATGTAAAAAAAAATTTAGTTACATTGAATAAAATCTCTACTCATAAAAAAACACTAGAAAAAAAATGAAGTTGTTTCTTAGGGTTCCTTTGGTTCGAGTATTTGAGTAGAGTATTTGAATGAAGATTTAAATTTTTATGAGAGAAAATACTATAGCAAAATGATTCGAACCTTGATTTGAATATTCAACCAAACATACCCTTATTACACCATCAAATAGTTAAATAAATACTAAAAAGAGAATAAATAATCTATATTATTCTTGCTTTACTTAATTTTCCAATCTTATTATCTTTTTCTTTTTTTTTAATATAGTTTGGTAAATATACCCTTAATTTAATGGCTAGCAAAACTGTTTGTACTGTTATTAAAAAGGGTCAATCTCTATCCTGAAAATCATAACAGAAAGGAATTCTCTAAAAGAAAAAAGAAGAATTGTACTTTTATGTTTGTAATGATTCTCATGGTGACCTGCCTTAAAATTTGAACCCGTGTGCAGTACCAATTTTATCCGAATGGTTAAGTCCACCCTCTTTTTGTCTTCAATAATGAATGCCCCATCGACATGTAGCTTGTACGTTATGAATTTACAGTTCTATTGTCCCTTTGCCCCCCATTTTCTACTCTCTTGCAATGGAAATTGTGAGCTTGGAGGAGAGGAGGCATTAAACCCAAAGCCCCACAAGCCAATCGCCTTCCAACTTCCAAGTTTGAAATTCACAAAATATTAAGGCGTTTCAAAGCATTAGTTTGATCTAATTAATTTAAAGCATTATAACAAATAAGAGCTTTTCATTGTAGTTTATTTTTGTTTTACATTGTATCATATGAGAGCCTTATACTAATTAAGTTTAAACCAATTAATTCAAACTAATCCTCCAAACACATAATCAATTAATAAATTGTATTTAAGAAAAATCCTTTTGTTTACAAACTTGGTTCGAACAAAAAAATTTTGATTCATACCAATTTACTGTAGTATTTTTTTTGCAAATTTTAAATTACTACAGTATTTTAAGTTCAAAGCATCAATTCAAACTAACTTCCCAAATACTCTGCTCACAAGTAATCTTTTTTTTTTTTTTTTGCCAATAATAAGTAGACCAAAGAGTGGACAATACTAATGGAAAACCTTAAAAGGTGTTTGAAACTTCAATTTCAACACATCAGTTACAAACGTGAAAAGTGTAAGACTTTCAACAACTATAATAAAAAACAAAAGGTTACTATAACGTATAAATTTCACATGCTACAATTTTTAAATTTAAAAACATAATATCAATTATAACTAAAATTTCAAACGACAGTTTTACAGGCATCGCCTAGTATTGCTGCTCATATCAATTGTCAAAGGTACAGAATTCTTCTCTTCTTTTCAACTATTCAACTCTTTTAGAACGAACTTTTACTAAAATCGCAACTAGTAGCGTATGTTTCACTTTAGATTAGATGATTAGATCATGTCATAATCATATTGGGTCAAAAACTTATATATATATATATATATATACAAATTCAATGAACCATGATTGTGCCCTCGCTGCCTGCAAGTTTTCTTTTTACCCTCCATAAAATTCTTCTTCTTGCATAGCAAACCAATGAAAAAAGAAAAGCACAAGGGACCCTTTAATGCATCATGTCCATGAACAAGAACATTTCAATATAACTAAAGCCCATATGTCCCACCCGCATTTACATCTTGCGGTTGGGCATTAATCACATTACTAAACATAGGCTATGATTTTAGTATGCTTTTCTTTTCAAAAGATATAACACCATCTTTTGTAATAAATTGGAAAGTAGTACAACTTCTTCATTTTTTCTTCCAGAGTATCAATAATTTTACAAACAACAAGGGTAAAGAAATACATTGCATGCTTCAGTTTTGGCCACAGGGATTTTGATGACCACACCATACAAGCAAATCATAGGCACAGAAGTCCATCAAGACACATCGAATCTAAGGGCAAGGTTTCAGTGTCACAAGGGTAACAACACGCATTTTGCTGCGCCCCGTTAAGCAGAGAGACCAATTTGAATTTCTATCTCCATACTTTCGAGTTTTCAACTAGCCAAAACGAAGCCCGAAGACAAGAGCAGAACATAAACTCAAAACGAAGAACCCTAGCCAATCTTGGAATTTCGGTTAATTGTATGTACATTTACCTGAATATAAACCATCTTGCCACAAGCTCATTCTTCTTTCCATATGCGGCCTGTAACCCTTAACTTAAGTTCTTGCCTATCCCCACCAGAGAAATAGAGAGCCAAACCTCTCTGAATAATGAGGCCGTCCTGGCTGTCACGGACTTTCTGGTGACTGTCACGGATGCTCCTCGGAATTCCTTGCCATATAAGCTTCCGACCGTTTCCACCAACTTCCAAACTATAGCAGAATTTCTTGGCCTCATTGTCATCACCCATGAACCGTAAGAAGGCCATGTAAACTGGAGCCATACGTAGGTGAAAGGCCTCAAAGTGCAAGCAGAATTGTTTTCCAAAGCAGTTGAAGACCTGCACAGGAAAACACATTATAAGATGTTTGACGATTTTTTATCTATATTTAAATAGAAAGAAGTGTAAAAGAGACTGGAAATGAAAAATATGAATACAAGTAGTTGTTTCAAATCAAATTGAGCTATAACGTAATAAAGATTTAATGGAAAGAGATCTTCCCGTGACTTCCCCTAAAGATGACATGAAATCATTGATCTCCTTGGAGAAATAAATATCAATTAAATTCCAAATAGTTTGACCTATGAAGCAATAAATTCACTTGGAAGTTGAAACTGCGAAGCAAGTAGAAAGCTTTATGTGCTGCCCACTACTCCCTCATTCATAGGATTTGGTATGTGTGACTTGGTTTTTAAATAGTTTCTTTCTCCATTTATGAATCAGATTACCAACCCCCACAGAAAAAACAACATTGTCGAAATTGCAACGCTACAAAAAATCAATAATTACTCAATATAAGATTATACTGAAAGTCCATCGTGAAACAATGTAGGAAGTCACTTCACTCCAACCCCAAGAGGGGGAAGGGGAAAAATGGATAAGAAACGGATAATGGCCCCATATTAGAAGAGAGAGGAGAGAAGAAAACTTTACCGTCAGCATCCAAGTTGCATTTTCAACTTCATGTGGATTTGATTTGACATATCGATGATTGAAAGTACAACCATCATGCATGTCAACCTTGTGATCATCCTTGAGATGTGCAACAAGGCTTGGAATGTCACCTGTAACAGGGCACTCAGATCCTGCATAAGGGCAATTGTATGGACGGAAAATACAGTGTTGCTCATGCTTGAGCTTGCTATAGTATGGAAAAATGTCCTGACAACCAAAACTCTGATATGTGCAGGGAAGTTCAAATGATTCTGCTATTTTCTCCAGAGCCAAACACCTTATATTTCCAAGATCATAGCGGCAAGTTGGGCAGCAATTATGGACTCTAAGCTTGCAGTTTGAACACAAAGTGTGGCCATTTGGACACTGCAAAAAAAGATTTGAACAAAAGGATGGAGTCAAGGTGATACCCAAGTTTTGATTCAGTAGACAAAGTATGAAAGGGAAAAAAACACGTACAAAAGAAAAAGAAAATTAAAGGGGAGTTTATATCACATTGCTGAGGAATGGTTCATATTAATATTCCACTTAACTCCAAAAATTATAATAGAATTAAGGCTAATCAGCAAGCAAAAATGCTGCTTTCTACACCATCATGAATACATCCTATATTTCAGCACAAGAACGGTTGACTTCATCTAAACCTTAAGACGATACACCTCACTCGAGTACCTCATGAAAAGAAAAGAATATAATTATTTTTACACTCACTTCTACAAAGTATTTACCCCATCGTAGAATGATGGAGTTAACCATTCCTTTCTTTTTAAGAAAAGGGAATAAAGGACTTGTGGAACTAAGTTCAACAATTGAAACAATTACGCAACAAAAGAAGGTTTTAAATTCCATTTAATTGATTAATCGGATAGCGCAAAATAAGATTCAAGTTATGTGATTCAATATGAGGGAACTTCATATTGTAAGCACACCTGATGGATTGGGGGGTACATCAAATTTGTGCAGACAGGACACTCGAGGAGCTCGTACACACCATTGGTTGAATAAACTGGAAATTTTCTACCCAAACCAGACGTGGCCTTCGTTACTGTGCTTGCAGACTCTGATTTAACTGCCACATCATAATCTGAAATTGTACTGTGGGACTCGAGAACTTCCTTGAAAGTGCTGCCTCCAGGAGCCATGTCGACAAGTTTTATCTACTGGCGTTTCTATAGCTTAGCAAATAAGATTCTAAACTGAGAGAGACCTACACAGTCATTACACTCTCAATTCTCAGTATATACCAGGCCTGTCAAGACAAAAGGAAGGATTAGAACATCAAACAAAAGAAAGTATGATTGAAGAATGAAAATGTTACAAAGTCAAAAATGAGTATAGAAAATCTGATAAATTAGGTCCCGTCCAAGGTGGGGGAAAAATAGAATTTAAGCAGCAAATATAGCAACAACACATTCGGAAAATAGTCTGAATTGGGTTTTATTTTTCGGCTCTACACACTCTATAAACAGGTCAGAGGAGCAGACCGCATATAATAGAAGCAGTCACGGAGAACTTTTTGGAAACTTTCTATCCTCCTACAGTTGCTGGTACTCATGAATTCTATCCACACCAATAATTCACCTTCACTATGAATTTAAAATTACTGCTTGGTTTTTCATCAACAAAACAGTATTCTTCAATATAATTAATGATGATTTTTAGAAACCTCAATAAACCCTGAATTCAAGACAAACTCCTAACTCGTATTAATAGTGTTTAATGGCGACTACCATTTCTGATGAACACATACCCTAAAGTAATCATTATAATCATCATTAGTTTCAAAAGATGCCTGCATTTTTTTCAATCAAGGACCACTTCTGATCTAAAATCCACAAAAGAAGAATGGAATCCATGGAACAACCATTTCATAAATATAAGCATTATATTAGGAAGCAACACCAAGAATAAAATGAAGAAATAATGCACCATATGAACAATGGAAACTTGGATATGGAAAGTACTCAACCCAGTAAGCAAAACAAGATGGTAAGAAACCAAATTTTGAAAAGAATTTGTTAAACCAAAACAAGAAATTCCCATTTACAAATCTTCCACCATCACACAGTCATACCAAAATGAGGACGCCATCCATTCAAAACTAAGACTTTACTAAAAGAAAAAGAAAAGTCTCATTTCATTTGAACATAACCAACCTTTAAAGTACCCATTTTTTGATTGCAATCGCCAAACCCGTAAAAATTGAAGCATCATAACACACACACACAAAAAAAAAACAAAAAAAAAATCCCATTTCAATTTTTTAAGCAAGTAACCATTTTCCAATGAAAATAAAAACTGGATATGCCCAAAAAAAAATATTACCTCTTCCATTGGGTTATCCATTAAAGCAGAAAAAAAACTGAACTTGACCCATCAAATCAAAATAATCCAAAGTACCAAATAAACAATCACAAGCAATGCATCTTTGGGTCTAAAAAAATGCCCTTTTCCACTTAAATAATAAACAATGGGACAAAAATTCACAACAAAAAAAAAATCGTTTCGAGCCTCCAAAACCAATAGTAAATTAAAATCAAAAGAAAAAACAAAACCCAGAAAAGTTCAGACCAAGGAAAGAGAAGAGACCAAAAAAACCACACAAACCCAGTTGAGCTTTCCGAGCAAAATGTCTCCAGAAACAACCAAATTCAAACAAATAAGGCTTCCCTCCCTATCAGCGAAAGGAACAAGAAGAGATTCAGATTGCAATCTCGAAAAAGAAACACAACTAAAAACAAGAGACACAACAAACACAAACACGGACCACGAAAACCCGAGCCTTTAAGTCAATAAAGAGTATTATTATTACCTGGGATTTGGTTATATTCAAGCCTCAAGGCGGAGAGAGAGAGAGAGGAAGAGAGTCTCTTCTCCTGTTTTTTTTTTTTTTTTTTTTTTTTTTTTTTAGGGGATGTTTTGTGTTTAAGCGCTGGCCATGAATGGTCCTGTTGTTGTCGGCCTGTATTGCTTTTTAAAAAATTCCGCAATTCCGCGTGGGCAAAGGGTTGCCCATATTATTATCATGGAAAAAAATAGGAATTGTTTTTAAGTTTTTTTTTATTATTATTTTCTTTTGTGAATAAAGAATATAAATAGGAATTGTTTTTAAGTTTTTTTTTTATTTTTCATTTTCTTTTGTGAATATTAACCTTAAACTATGCATACAATTATTATTACCACTTAAGACTTACTTGTGTAATTGATCTGGAAGTTTTATTCATTTATAATACAAAATGAAAGTCACAAGTCTCCTACCGAAAAATAAAGAATTATTTTTATTTTTTTATCAAGTATTTTGAAATTATGTAATTCATGTTTTATTTTTATATTTTTTAGGTTAAAGTTTGATTTTGATTTCATGAAATACTTAAATATTTTTTACATTATCAAAATTTCAGCTTTTTCTCAAACTTTGTCATATATTTTTCAATTTTTCCCCTTGTAAAATACTTAAATATCCTCTATATTTTGAAAATTTCAATTTTTTTTTCAAATTTTTTTATGTATTTTTCAATTTTCCTTTAACGTTGTTTAGGTCCATTAATAAATTGCCTTTTGAGTTCGGCATTTCATTTATACCTCTCCTTCTTTGCTTTTATTTCACAAATAAGATGTTTGAGAGAGCAATTAGAACTGAAAATATTAATTTAAAAACTATAATATACGAAAACTTTACACTGTAGCAATTTTTTTGTCTTTAACTGTAGCTACTGAAAGCTTTTCAATTTTTATTGGTTGAAACCAACAGCCAAATAACCTATTTTTTATTTAATTGACGTACTTATGACGATATTCCATGCAATAATAATAATAATAATAAAGAAAAAAAATAAAAATAATGAATAAACAACATTCAAATTGATTCATTTCATTCTTTCTCTCAAGTTCAAGATTGCAGTGACCAATACCTCAAGTGCTATAAAAGCAGCGGAAAATGCAACATGTTACCTAAAGGGGGAGTTCATTGGCGCAAAATAAGAAAAGATTTCGCATTATTGAGAGTAATAAGGCAATATAATATTCTTTTTTTAAATATATAATAAGGCTACGGATAATATCTAAGTGCAGGATATTCCCTTGCGATAATTATTTGTAATAATTATTAACATAGCAGCAATCTACAAAAGAAAGTTATCAAATTAATATTCCAAAGGAAATACTTGATATAATAAAGATTAACCTCAACAAATAAAATTGTATAATAAAGATTAACCTCAAAAAATTAAAATTTAAAACAATAATAAGGTTTTTTGTCATATGAAGAATTGAATAGGGACTAATGAGCGTCAGAATTTTTTTGTTAGCAGGGACATTGTGTGAAAAGTTATTAATAATTTTTATTGCATACAAATATAATTATATGTTTTGATTATTAATCGAGGCACAAATTATAATTTTTTTAAAACATAGGGGCAAAATGATGTATTTTAATTTTCTAGTAGGAGTAATTATAATTTTTTATGTAAAATAAAAACACAACTAAAATTTAAAAAAAAATTGAATAAAAATTAATACTTTAAAAGTTGAGCGGGCCAAGTACATGTGGTTAATCATTTTAAATGTTAATAGATGCAAAATGATTAAGGTGCAAGGATTTAAACGCCAAAAGAAAGAAAAAGGATCTAAGTGCAAATGATTAAAGCGTAGGACTGTTGCAAAAATATGAATCTTTTTTATCTCCTCTCTCTTTTTTCCTTTATCCTCCCCTCTTTTATTTTTTCTTTTCTCTTTTCTCTTCCTTTTGAAAATCACTTACATCCAGAACTGTGGCAATAAAGTTGTCTTCATTTCAAAGAAAGCTTTATAGGGTGTTTAGAATGGTGATGAGAACCGTTAATTAGGACCGTTTTTATTATTATATGTGAGAGCTTTACACTGTAATATTTTTTTTAATTATTACTGTAACATGTGAGAGCTTTATACTATTCATAACTGAATTTATGGTGAAAACTGCAGTTCCCACCACTCAACCAAATAGCCACTTAAAACACTGTAGCAATTTTTTTAATTGTTATTGTAATATATGAGAGCTTTATATTATTTATAACTGAGTTTATGGTAAAAATCATAGTTTTTATCACTTAGTCAAACAGTCACTTAGTATAGTACTTTGAATTTAGTGGCCGTTTAACATTATTTGTCATGAATTCAAGTTATCTTTTGCTCGTTCCTACAATTTTTTTATTCATTTTTTTTCAGTGTCACCTTTATAGTTTCTTTTAACAATCTACGCAGAGCTAATCCTCGTTTAGTTAGAACGACCAATGTAATATTAAGCAAGTTTATTGCATAAAACTTATACATGAATTTGTTAGTGTACAATATTAAAAGAACTCTTAGACCACTTTACCCGCATTTGCATTATCCACTATCCATATTATGAAGGACTTGTGATATCTTTTAAAAAAAAAAATACCAAATGGACTTATTTCTAAAAGTTGCTTTTTAAGATAACAAATTATATATAATTTAAAAACGCATGTTAAACACTGTTGTTGTTAAAGTTCTCTTAGTATAGGTTTTAAGGAACTACAACAAGAACAACAATTCCAAAATGGTCCAATATTTGATGTAGGCATTTGTACACATACTATTGAAATGAGAATTCCAAAATAAACCGACTCAGGAGAGCCAAGTTGTGAGAATTTTTTTGGTATTTTTGTACTAAAACAAATAGTAAATCTGGATTAAAAAAGATAATCCAACTGAGGATAGATAGATCGGTTATCTTTGGGATAGTATAAGGAGGAGGGTTATTTACCTTTTTATATCTTATATTTTAGGTTTATTTAAGTATTATACATTTGATTTTTTATCTTGTCGAATGTATACCTTCAGATTATATTTAATATACAAACTTGTATCTTTTCTCAATTGATATTCAATTTTGACCTGAAAAATTATCTAAAATACCCTTAAATTGTAAATAGAACTTTAAGAACTTAAAAAGTTTAATACTAGGGTTTTTTATTTTAAAAATGTATAAAATACCCTGGTTTTGTGTGTGTGTCTGTTTTGTTTTTTTGTTTTCTTCTTATTTTTTTTAATGTTTTATTTATTTATTTATTTATTTATTTATTGCTCTTTTACTTAAGAATAATTTGATCATTGTAAAGGTCAAGATCAACTATTGACTGAGATAAGATATAGATTTGTGTATTAAATCTAATCTGATGGTATATATTTAATGACGTATACATTTGATAAGATAAAAAAAATCAAAAATATAGTTTTTGAAAAAAGGGTTAAAACAACACATATAAAACCAAAAACAAAAGCAAAAACTGGTCTTTTAAAATATATATATATTTTTGTTTTTGTGTGTTTTCCTTAATGAAAAAGACTTTATTATTGAAAAAAGAAAAAGAATTGAGAATGAAAAAGATTGTTTGTGCATTCTATCTAGTTGACCCGTGGTTAGTCCAAAAATTTGTTCAATACAATTAAAAACAATAGACTTGCAGTTATTGTCCAACAAAAGCCCAAATGTAGTTGACAATTTGACCTTCACGGAATTACTTTAACCATGCCCAAAGAGTAGGACCACCTATGTTCTGGGACCAACTAATTTATGAAGTTACTTTGTTTATAACGTTATTAGAGTGTTTTTGGCAAACCATTTCAACTCGTTAATTTTAATTATTACAATATAAAATTATCATATACTATAATATAAAATAAAAATATATTAAAATAAAAAGTTCTCATACACTACAGTATTTTTAGGCCTAACTTATTACTTTTAACTACATTTCTAAGGACACTCTTTTAAGTCTTTTACCGGTAAATAAGAATTCCTATTAGCAGGATTTGTTAGATACAGTCAAAATTATTATTTTTTATAAATGTTGAAAATAGATACATATTTTTTTTTAATACCGGAATCTTCAACTTTTTTATTGATTTCCTTTTAGGGGAATAGACCTATGTTGTGTAAATGGTGTTAAAAGGTACTGGACCCCATAGTACTCCACCTCAAGGTAGAAATAAAACAAACAAATAAATTTCATTAAGTTCTTGTCCCTTGCTCCATTTGGAAGCATCTTAACAAATGATCCAAACATGATTATATTATACAAACAAGACAAAAATTTGATGAATTTTTGAGCCTTTCTGTGATCCAATAGTTTCTTTATTTTATTGCATTGGAGTAATCTACTCTATTAGTTTATAATAACAACATTTTTTTCCCTCCCGTGATCTGTCCCTTTTAATACATGTACAATATATAATTTTCAAAAAAAAAAAAACATAAACAAATAGGATATATGTTAGTTTTGAGTTGTTTTCATTAATTAATCTGTTCTGTTTTATGTGAAAATCAAAATAGAATATTTGGTGATTTAATTTTTTTGGCTGAGAAATTGCGTGATATTTACTGGCTTTAACCTTATTTTTTGCAATATAGATTTTTTTTTTTATGAAAATAGGCTTTTTAATTTTCCTATCAAATTGTGATTTCGCTTTTGTTATATATGGAAATTTGTTACATCATAAAACACACCATCTAACTTGCCAAAGAATTAGCATATTATTTTGGCCTGCCTATTAAAAATGCAATTTTTTTCAAAAGGCAATTAATAATGCAATAATTTATCATTGAAAAATAAAATCTATCGATAATATTATATATTCTAGTTTTATAGGAATTATTTTCATTGTTCCTCTTGATAGTCGTCAACATGAAACCAAACCTTATCATAACTAAGTTATGTCTTTTTGCATTATTTCAAGCACCTAACCCCAAGAATCTTTTCTGATCTATGTTTGTATTTATTGCTCTTTACTTCTAATAAAAAAAAGTCATAAACATCAACAATAATTAAACAGTTTAATCATTAAAGAGGAGTCTACCTAATTTAATTGTCTTACTCAAGACACTTCTTCAGTAAAATACAGTATTACTTATCTTAAAAAAAAATTGTAGCACCACTGTCTTATTTTATTATTTTTATTAATCCTTTTGAACTATATTTTTAATGCATATAATATATATATATATATATATATATATATATATATATAAGGAGAATGACTTTCTCCTAATGCTTCTTAGTGGCTGGTGCAAGAAAAGTTTCCTTATTCCCTTTTTCTTTTCTACTTTTTCTTCTTTCTCTTTTCTCTCATTCTTTTCCATCCTTGTCCTTTTTTTTATTTACATATTTGTTTTTTTAATATTTTTGTCCTTTTTTCATATATATTTATACCTTTTTCTTCTCAATTTTTTTTTTTTTTTTGTTAACATGCTTAATACACACGCAAGAAGCGTGTGACTTTTTAACTAGTTATAATCGTAATACAAGTGTACACCCATAGTCGAGTTTCATGTCATAACTAGGTGATTTAAAAAAAATGTGTTACTCTAACCTATAATAATCCTTGATTTATTTAAGTTCCGTACAGTTCCTAATTTTGTATACTTCTTATAAACAAAATGTTTAATATTATGTTCATAGAATACGATTTACCTTCAAAACCATAAATAGTATAATAACTTAAAAGATGATCCAATGAGGTGTGGACCATGGACTAAGGTGGAAAATGATGAATTCTAGGTTAAAGTAAATTTCCTTTTCCACCCACATCTTTTTCAGTTTAGTTTTTTAGCCTTTTTTTTACTTTTTTTTTTATGCCACTTTTTAATACAAGGGCATCCGATGTGATATGTTGGGAAACACTATATTGGAGTACCTAGAAATTACAAAGCTAATATATGTATTCTACAACAATAATGAATTTATGCTGCTAAACGCACACATATTTCTTTCTGAGAAAGAAAATATTAATAAAGAATGCTAGGGGAAGGGAAGGTTCAACTATTGTTAGAGTAAATAGGTCAAAGTTATCAAACCAATTTGTATTACAAATTATTTCATAAAAAATTGGTATTAGAAAATATCTTTATAGAAATTAGTATCACAAATTAAAAAACTAATTAAAAAATAGATTACTCTGGTGTTCGACGTTTAGGGTCGATAGGGTAATTTTGACAATTAATATTTTGTTAAATTTTAATCAGTCATGTGGAGTGGCAAAAGCATAAACCCTTCTATTAGAGGGGCAAAATTCTTATCATACGTCGCTAAAGAAACATCCATATATTTTTGGCCCTTAACATGCTCAATATAAAATTTCTAAGTAAACAAAAAATAAGCATTAACTAAAATAGGAATTTTAGTTTTTAACGAAAAAGTTTTTATTAAAAAGAAACTATTATATTAAAACTTTAACAAGCAAAACTCAAATACAATAACCCTAAAAAAAACTCAAATACAAAAAAATCTTGGTGAAAAAAAGAGTACATTGCAAAATTCAATAAAAGAATACAATGGAGAACAACAATGGTGTGTGGTGTTTGCAATAAGCCCTTAATATACCATGTTTTTAGAGCTTGTTTTGTGCCCAAAATGTGCCAAAATCTGACTAGCTAATATTAATTTTAGAATATTATGCCCATTTAATAATCCTGTAATGTGAGTGTCCCAACGTAAGGTAGGACCGTAGAGCTTTCTGAATCCACTTATTATTTTGTCACTGTTACATGTGAGACTTTTCGGTGCTAACAAAATTATACAAGTCAATTCCAGGAAAAAAAAAAAAAGCTGTCATCAAATCTTTAACACAGAGTGAAAAAACTTTAATCTGTGATTTCAAGCAAAAAAAAAAAAATTAATCAGTTAATGTTACTTTCTAATAGAACATACCAGGCAAAAAATAAAGGTAAAGGGAACAAAAATAATAAAAAAAGGGTATTATTATATATAGTTACTTGTTTTGCTTGTTTTACACTTAAAGCAATGCCTTCAACTCCAAACGCAAACAAATTCTTCCTCAAGTTATATGGACTGTTAAATTGTAAACTATACATTTTAAGGTCATGAGTGAAGAAACGAATAATTAGCAAGCTTCTTTAAACTTGGCATACAACATGCCTTTGTGACCAGATTCCCACGTGTTTATGTGGGATCTGATTCCAGTGATCAGTTACTTACTAAGGAAAAAAGCACAGTTTGTTCTAAAACACTGCCTTAATAACGTACATAACATGTTTGGTCTTTCTTGAGAGAGCGAGGACTGAAATCACTTTTGGGCCCATCAAAAACTAATTGGCAAAAAAATGTTTGTTTTAGGTCATGGTTTTGTGAGAAAGTAATGACTTTGATAGGAAATGAATATTTGTAAAATTCTGCATGTTTGCAGCAATAATTCTTGGAGATCAAAAAGGAAGATAGATAGGCACATCCACAGCTATTATTGAATAAACTTCCAATAGTTGATACCAAAAAAGGCAGGGAAAAACCCTTAAAAAAAAAAGGCAGGTAAAAGAAGCAGTTATTGCTTTAGAATCCAAAAGTGGGAAATTTCTACATTAAGAGTTGAAAAAAATAACCAACTTGTAAGTTTTTGTTTTACCCCTTAGATTTGTCTTAGAAACTAATCTTTTTGCATATTTTTACCTCGATATAATTTTGACTAAATTTAACGATAATAAAAGTATGTTACCCCTTCCAAACCCTATCACAGAAGGCTCCCTAAATATACTAAGATATTGAGATGAAAACTATTTTATACATTATCCATAATAGGTTTCAATAAGGGCCGGGCCAAACCAGTAAGCAAGTGGCCTGTCTCTTTAGGCCCAAGTCCAAGTTTTAGGCTCAAGATAATAACCGGACTGGTTCGGCTAGTACTTTTTCATTTGTTTTTTGAAATTTTTCTTACAAAAATGTGGACAACTCAAATTGGGCCTCCATTTTGTGAATTGGGCTAGGCTGACCCAATTTTCTCTTTTGGCTCATATGAAACGGGTCAGGCCGTCCGAATTCACACCTCTACATGCAACTCAAATTTTGACACTACCAGATGATGAGAGGAAAAAAAATCAAGTGTTGGAAAAGATTTGCAAGGTGGAAGTTTTAAAAAACAGCTCAAGATGCATAAACAAACGACCGGCATCAAGTCGTAACACTTACGGGACATCTCAGCATAATTTCTTCTAGTTCTAGGTAGAGCTAAGAAGTCACAGTAATGTATGTACTTGGTAGAAAGAAATGAAAGGAAGGATAATGAGTTATTTTGGAGAGAATTTTGTAAAGGTATAAAAAATATCATAGCGTCTCCAATGCAACGTTAAATTAATGTGCTACTGGCAAATTTAGCATTTGAGTATAAAAAAATATTTAGTACAATCCATTTTTAATACTAAATTTGTTATATGTTAAACTTTTTGACAAATTTGTTACAAAGTTTAACATATAGCAAATTTGGCATTTGTAGATTGACTTTTTTGCTTTAACAATTACAGTCTTCTTATTTTTTAATTATTGTAATATTAAAAATTTACTTTTACAAGTTTCAATGTTTAATAATTATGACAAAAGGTAAATCTTTACAAAAATAAATTTCGTTTTAATTTAAGTGGCCTATTTATTAAGCACTATAATTTTTGGTCTATTTATTTTTATTCTTAATTAACGATAGCCTAAGTCCCTAGAGATTTAAGAAATTTTGATGAAAGGCTAAGCCCAATCCAATAATCCAATCTAAGGGATGTTGGATTGGATGGTAGGAGAATATTGGATTAGATTGGTTAAATTTCAATAAAATTTTACTGGACTAGATTAGATAATGGATGATAATAAAAAAACTGGTTTCTATCTAATTCCCACCTGTACTACCGTATTACGAAGATTGTTCGTTGTGTGAAAGAATGAAGAATATTAAATATTTAGATTAATTACAAAAATTCTCCTTGATCTATAACCTTTGAAACACTTTGTCTTTTGAACTTCAAAACATAACATCTGCTCCCCCTGAAGTATGCATTGTTAATAAAAATTGTCCTTCTTATAGAATTTTAACTGCAAATTGAAAAATAATTTTAAAATTAGGGGTATTTTCATAATGCTTGTTATAACAACAGCGGAAAAAATAAATTAAAATAAAATAATGTTTATTGATGATTAAAAACATACTATTATTTGGATCCCTCTTTTTTTCGATATACTAATTTTTTTAAAAAAATCGTATTAACATTTTTCACATTCAAAAAGGATTTTGAAATTTTAAAAGGTATAAATATTAAAGAAAAAATTCAAAAATATAAAAGAAATTTCATTAATACTGTCAGAGTTTTTCTCTTTGAAAATTTTGTGTTATAATAAATATATTTATGCTATATTCTTTTTCATTTCATTAATAAATAAAACTTTTAAAATTTCAAAACACTTTTTAGGTGTGAAAAAATTGAAGAAAATTTTAGTATATCAGAAAAGAAGGATTGCAATGATATAATAGTTTTAATTTTTTTTTGTTTTTAATCATTAATAAAGACTACTTTTATTACAGTTTTAATTTTTACGGTTTTTTTATAACTAGAATTACCAAAATACCCTTAAATTTATGGTTTTTTGTCAATGTACTGTTAAAATTCGGACAAAATGATTATTTTTGTTTACAATTTATACTTCATGGGGAACGGATGTCACGTTTTGAAGTTCGAGGAGCAGAATGTTACAAAGGCTATTATTTAAAGAGAATTTTTATAGTTAATCCTTAATATTTGTAATCATTTTTTATGCGAGTAGAATCCTCATGTTTTGGTTAAAATTTTAAAAATCTACTCCGCTAGTCCGCTGTGTTTAATGAAAAACCATTAACCAACAAAAGGGTCCATTCAATATTGGATGATGATCAAGTGGTTATATTGCGTTCCCATGGGTGGGGAATAAATGTACCCCATTATAGACCCTCCTTGTTATTTATTTATTTATTTATTATTATTTAAGATTTTTTTGCTCAGCATGAAGGATAATTTAAGTTTTCTATTAATTCGTTTAATAATAAAATTTTTATTTCAAAAAAAAAAGTTTTTAGACTACGTCAGCTCCAAATATATACACAAAATGTAACAAAATAGGTGCTTTTGTTAATATTTTAAACTTCGAGAAAGTTCAAATGGTGATATGACTAAGTGACTGAAGTTTGGGGGAGGGGGGAAATAAAATTTATCCTGTTGAATTGCAAAAAACGAGAACCCAAAAAAAAAAAAAAAAGGGACAACTCATAGAAAAGAATAGCCAGGCGGCCTAGGCTATATGAATGAAAGAAAATTCTACTACGAGATAGTGTTTTTTGCTTTTGTTTTTAATGTTTTCAATGAACAAATTACATGTTAGACTGCATTTCTAAAAAAAATGTGTTTATTTATATTACACTAAAAATAGTTAATAAAATTGGTAAAATGTAAAAGATAGAATTTATGAAAATTTCTCCATTGTAAAATATTCTTTCTGTTACGTATACAATAAGCTAACGTTACAGAAGAAACGACATTTTGATGATAAAGGAGCAATTAACAGAATTGTTCAACTTTGTTCATATACTTTCGTTGGTATTCTTTACATTATGCAATTTAGCAGTTACTTGGTCGATGCTTGTCAGTATCATATATATTTAATTATCTGTGAACCGAAATTGTGACACTTAAATTCATTTTATTTGATTCATACAACAAAGTACTTCACATTAAAACGTGCCGACTATAAGGCTTACATAGGATAGCAGATTTTTGAACAAACCACTGAAACAACATTATCAAATCTTAGGAGAAATTCTCGAGTAATGAAGAGATTATTATCAACAGAAATGAATTTAGGAGATATCATGCCGCCACTAGGACTCGAACTGAGATGCTCTAGCACTGCTTCCTAACTTGAAAGGGATATGTTCAAAGTTTGAATTTGGAAGATTATGATGGCTTCGGTTTTGGTTTTGGTTTTTGTTTTTGTTTTCCGCCAACTCTACGGTTTTAGGGTTTTCACTTCTCTTTCTCCAATGCGGAGGAGGACTAAAAGGCCAATTAGTTTTGCGCCGAAAATTTTCCTTTGACGAAAAGTGCCATTTCTTTTCAAAAATGATACCATTTCTACGTCCATCGAATGAAGTTAACGGACGTAGAGTAAATGAAGGAGCATGAGAATAAAAACCAGGAGTAATTGTTTGCACCACAATTAGTATGAGAAAAAGCATCAATCCTAGAGCGCTCGGAACAATAGCCCTACTATTGAAAACCATTTTCCTAGTGTTTCTCTCGAGGACAAATTATTACTCCGCGAAGAAGTGAGTGTATGGAACAATGCTAAGCAGAAAGCTCTAATGATTGATGTGTTTTTTCTTTCATACTAAAACATGAAAAAAATGATATTAAAACATTAATTTAAGTAATTAGTTATAGTGCCTTTTGGTTGAATTATAAAGATATTCATGTCACTTAAATTTTGCTCAAAATGATTCATTTGCCAACGTTTTCGAAAGCCATGATGTTGTCTTTTGAATTAATCAAAGAGCTTGGTCCAACTTGCAGTTGTTAGGATGAATGTAAAGACATTTTTTATATTTAATTAAATTGATAGAGTATTTTGGGAGTATGGTTAGAACCATAATGACAGTTTAAAATACTCTAGCATGTGAGAGTTTTATACTGTGGCAACTTTCTGCATTTTACAGTAGCGAGAGCTTTGCAATATTTGGTGACTATAATTTATGATTCTAACCAAGATTACCAAACACCCTTTGATTAACTATTTTTTTATACAAGTGCATGCATGTTGAATAGATGCATTATATATATCATGAAAATCCCTTGAGTATTTCTATAAGTATATAAGGTGGACAATATTTAAAGATAATAACCCAATAAAAATTAAAATTGAGATCATTCCCATTCTAAATAGAACAATTTTATCTGGTCTATTAATGAAGAGTCATTAGGTGAAGGTATTTCATATAATATGATTAGACAAAACTAGAATAAGATTAATTTAAATCTCTAATAACAATAAAAAGAGAATTTAAATTTAATCAATGATTTTCATATATAGAACGATCTCAATCATGAGTTCTTAGCAAATTCTTATTTACAGAGTTATGTTCTTTAATCTATTCGGGAAAGAGTAATATTATTCCTTGTACTTTGGGAATATGATGAAATAAATAGGTGAGAATCACTATTAGAGACATATCATTAGACAATAGTTAAAAACCATCGTCTAAAGATAAGGCGATGGTTAACTAGATTATTATCTTATTCAGAGTTGTAATATGTGGTCTATTTTTCACAACAGCTTGAGTTTACACTCAGCATGATTTATTTACAATAGACAACTTTTTTCAAAAAACAATTGTCATCTATTGTGCCTTTAAAAATTAAAAAAAAAAATCGCTAATACTATTTCTTCTCAAAAACAATTTCTTCAAATTATTATTCACAAATTCACATCCTCTTCATTATTAAACTTAATTCATATCTCAATAATTTGTGCACAAGAATTTTTAAAGACATATGTTACAAAGTCTCCTTTTCATATATAATCAAATTGATGTAAAACATTTATTTCTAAAACCATAAACAAAGTGTCTCTACAAAATCTAATAGCAAAAAAACTTAATCAAAACAAAGAAACACTATAAATCTAAACAGAAACAACTTAAATTTAAAAAAAGCAAAGTACCCAAATTTTGGCACTCAATGAGGTGGTGACGGCAACGACAGTAACGGATATGACAAAGAGTCACGGTAGCTGGAGATTCAAGGACATGATTATGACAATCTTCGTAGTGGTGGTTGAAGAAATGAGGAGTTTAGAAGAGATAAAAGAGGGATTTTGGAGAAAATCATTAAGTTTTGGGAAGATAGAGTTAAAGAACGACTTAGTAGAGGAAGAGAGAGATAGAGAAAACATATCGAAGATGTAGGGTTTAAATGAAAAACTTTAGAGTTTTCAAATTAGATTAAGTAGGGAATAGAAAAATTCAAAATTTTTGCAAAAAGAATGAGTGGGAAAAGTCCTACTTATTTTTAAATTTGTTTGAGAACATTCAACAATGGTTTCCTAAAAATTATCGTCTAATATTCTCATATGAATTTTTGAAACATGGAGCTTCTTGTTCGCGTTTTTTCAAACACATTAGATGACAGTTTTTTATAAAATGTTATTAAATAGGTATCGTCTAATATCTGATTTGTAGTAGTGAATGCTAATATACAAGATGGAATCTATTTCTTTACTATGAAGTTAGAAAAATAATTCTTTTAAGTATCAATTTAGAGTTTGAACAATAAGAGCGCTCAATTTATGGCAAGATCATAAGTATATTATTTATTAGAGATTTAATGGTACTTAAAGAGAAAGAATTAGAGAAGTTAACAAAATTTTATATCTATCTCTAATTATGAATTATTTATAAAAGATTGATGTACTGTAATGATTACATTAATAGGCGATTCAAAATTTTTTTGGATAAATTATATTTATGATTTCAAGAGCATAATTTTAAGTTTTTAGTGGAGTAATTGTAGAATTAATAAAATTCATAAATTAATTACATTGTTAATTGATTACTAATTTTATTTGTAATTGAAATTATATCCAAAATAAAAAAAATTATAAGTCTAATTTTGTTTGCATTTTGTTTTTCTTTGTGTCGAATAGGTTCAGTCTCCAGTTTTTGTTTAAAATTTCCCTTTTTTTTTTTTTTTGAAAATTTTCGTATTCTTAACTTTTTATTAGTTTCCCATTTGTATTAAGTCTTTTAAATATGGACGCCCTCTTGTATTAAAAACCAGTTGATGATTAATGAAACTTCAGAGTTTTCTCTTTTTCTCCAAATTTCTGTAATTTGGTGTGAGTTTCGAATTTAATGCCAATTTATGATATTCTATGTAAATGAAGGGATCTTGAAGTGATACCCCTATTATTTTGTGCGAATCAACAAGTTTACTGAGTTATTTGTAATTTTTTAAGATTTCTGTGACATCACTTATACAATATAGATTCTAAATTATAAATTAAATAGAAGCAACGACGAGCGAAGCGAAATTCTTGTTAAGAGGAGCAAAAAAGAAAAAAAGTTTGAAAACAGACGGCATGTCGTATGCTGCAAATCATTAAACGATGCTCGTTATGTCGTTTGGAAAAACAACATTAGGACAAACTGAGTTAAGCAATAACGCAAGCTCATCGTCGTTTCTCCAGTGAAGATAAATAACGTTTCAAGAAACCAAAAAAAAAACAAAAAAACAAAACAAAGGCACACGACATGTTTGTTTCTTAAAATTAAAAGGGTGTTTGGAAGAGTGGGAGGAACCGTTGGTTGTGACCACTTTTACTGTAGCATGTGAAAGATTTACACTATAGCAATTTTTTTTTTATTGTTACTGTAGCATGTAAGAACTTTACATTGTTGATAACTGAGTTTGTGGTGAAAACTATAGTTCCCACCATTCAGCCAAACAACTACATGCGACCTTTTTCGAAACAAAATATTATCTTAAATTAAGTAGATAACAACATATAAAGTAATGAACTAATCTCTAATTATGAAAATAGTACTCAACGTCGTTTTAAATATAAAGACAACATGACATGTCATTTTTTATGAAGGAACGGATAAATTTATCAGAAACTTTTTTTTTAAATCGAGTGTGGGAAGGTTCATAAACAAGACCTTATTAACATTGGAGGTAGGAATTTAAATTAAGCACTAGGATATCCTTGCAAGCACAATATATGAGAAACTTCACTTTTATTTTTTACATTATCTTTTATCTTTATCTTTACTACATTAAAAGAGGTAATGTACAAGACCTTAAGGTGCAATACAATAAACGTAGTATATATTTATTGAAAGTGATATGTTTAAAACTTTTTTATAAAAGCGGTAAATTTAAAGAGCAATAAGATAGACGTGATATTTCAAATTGACCTATCGGTTTGGTCCCCCTCCCATTGAGCCCAAGCCCTCTGCACCTCCTCCAGTCAATCATAGACTTGTTTTGTACGCACATTCCCTTTGCCTAGCAACAGCCTGCTGTGGGCTTTTATTTTTTCTTTTTTTTTTTTGGTTAATGAGACAATTGATCCAATTACATTTATTAAATTAAAATATGACTCTAATTTTTAAAAATTCTACAAATGTCTCGTAATGATATCATTAAAATTATTTATATGTAATTATATAGTACAATATGCAATATCATTAAGATAATTATTATATTATTAAAGATATTTTTAAAATATTTTAAATATTGTATTGGATTTTAATTTCATAACAATAATTTAGATAGGTGTTGTAATTTTTTCTTCTTTTTTTTTCACATGAATCTACCAAATTGGTCACTTTCTTGGGAAGGAAAGACAACCTCCATTGTCTTCCCTGCTCATGTACTATTGTTCTTGAAAATTCTGTGTCTCCATTAATTGTTTTGTGTTTGATATGATGAAGGGCAAAAGTTGGTTTGGATTCAATCCATTTGTCAGTTTAAGGTCCCGTTTGATTGGATATTCGAATAACAGTTTGAATCATTTTGCTACAGTATTTTCTCTCATAAAAATTTAAATCTTCATTCAAATACTCGAACCAAACGGGCTCTAAAAAATGTACTTATACTCAAAAGTGAAAAGTCAAAAAAAAAAAAAGAAAAGAAAAACTTTCGGTCGAGGATAGCAAAATTTTCCATCGGTGAAGAATGGTAATATAAACCCTCCGATTAAAATTCAATGGCTCACGATTGAGTTGCTTACAAAAACTAAAATAAAACCTACCGTATGTAATCACACATCTTTTTCTATATCAATTTTCACACCGATAAATATGAATTGCTGGTTTTATAACTTTTAATTCCAACCCTTCATTTTAAAAAAATTTAAGAATCCCACGGCTATCAGCTCCAACGATGGGGCTTCACCTCCTCACCTGACGATGGCACGAGCGCCGGCCAAGCCACACTTATCTGACGGCAGCTCAATCTCGTTCCTTCTCCACCGCCAGAGAAGCTTGTCTTCAGAAGCCCTAAAATCCCTAATTTACTTTCACAATAAAAAGGAAGAGATTTATGGCTATCGTTGACAACTCTATCAATGGGGCTTTGCGGAGGTTTGGGACATGGCGATGGGCTTATAGGCTTCTCAACGGGGTACGACGATGGGTATGGTGAAGCAGTCATGGGGAGGAAGAAGGATTTTTTTCACATGGTATTCAATTCAGAGTTGGTAAATATTTGGGATCTGGTGCAAGAATGTGCAGCTATGTTCGGTGAAAGTTTGAAATTGGTTATGTGTAGGTCGTCTTGGGTTTTCTTCTTCTTCTTCTTCTTCTTTTTTCTCAGCAAGCACATACGACGTACCCATTAATGAGAAAGAGAAAATTTAACTCAAAACTACAGCCTGTTGAATGTTTATCAATGCCCAAAAAAATTGCTCAATAACCCATTCAAAGACCAAAATTGAACCAATTTTGGAGGCAAAGGGTCTTCATTTAAGGGCATGGTTATGATAAAATCCTCTAAAATAGTCTTATTTATAAGATCTGTTTTTTAAGATGTTGGATTTAATTTAATGGTCTAAAATTTTAAAATTGTCCTACTAATCATAAGGTCCCCTTACACAAGCAAAGTCTAAATTACAATTGAAAAAAAAAAAAAAAAAAACTCAAAATTTTTAGAAAATTTTCAAAAAGACAAATTGGAAAAAAAAAAAAAGAAAAAAGAAACCACGGCCGTGGATTCCTCCCCTTCCTCAACGGCCAATGCCGCCATCGCCATACCAGCCATTGTTGTGATTTGGCCTCGTGTCCTTGCTCATAAAGGAAATCATGAGATCGCGGTGGGTTCCTAGCGGGTCGCAACTTCCACCGGCGGCCGACAGTGAGGCACAGTTCCTTCGAAGAGATCTAGCCTTATCGACACTGCTCATGATGGAAACCATCACCAAGGGGGTGGATTCATCCTAATCGCGACCTCCAATGGCGGCCGACAAGGAGGGTATGTTGGGTTGGGACGAGATCTGCCTCTCGCATGGTTCATGACCACTACAGTGATAGAATCGAGGCAAAGGGCAACGAGATCTAACGGAGAAGGGGTCATGGGCGATAGCAATGAGGTAACGAAGCGGCTAGGATTGACGGAGAAGCAGTAAAACGATCGCAATGGGTCTCGATGTTCATGAGACCTTTGCCTTTCCTGACTCCCAACAGCGAGAACATGTTGGATTGTACCCCATTGTCGTGATTTTGGGTCACCAAGGGTAATACCTACCCATCGGGACTCTGGAAATGGTGTCACCGGAGAGCATTGGGGTTGCTAGTGAGTGTTGAATTTTGCTTCCTTTTTTTTTTTTGGAGTACGAGGTAGTATATTTAGGGCCCGTTTGTTTTGATACTCGAATCACGGTTTAAATCATTTTGCTACAGTATTTTCTCTCACAAAAATTTAAATCTTCATTCAAATACTCTATTCAAATACTCAAACCAAACGGGCTCTTAGATTTTCAATGTTAAATATTAGGTGTATTTGTGCTCATTTAATCAAAGATAAGCTCCCTTATTTTTAGCCATTAGATTTAGATATGATAGTACAAAAAGATTCTTATAAATAAAAATTTTTAATGGGTCTTATTGTAGCATTTGTCAAATTCTAATAAAGAGCTATTGAATTCTTAAAATGCACAACTTTTGGCCTCTACTTTTAGTGAACGTGAGAGGCAATAATGAGTGTCGTTGGTAGCCGACCCCCACATATCACACCAGAGCTAGGTGCAACGGGGCTAAGGTCGCTGGATTTTGGCAGTCATGATGTCTAGGCCGACTGTAATGACCGAGAAAAAATTCATTAATAAAACTTAATATTTAATTGTGTTTAATTAATAAATTTACTTTTAAAAATGTAAATTTTTGTAAAAATTGTAATTTTTGTAAAAATTACGATAAAGTAGAAATAAACGGCATTGATTGTAAATTTTATGACAAATGTGATGCAATGTTGGATATTGCCAAATACAGATTTTATCAGTTTA
The DNA here is from genome assembly GCA_025403435.1 of Artocarpus heterophyllus. NCBI lineage: Eukaryota > Viridiplantae > Streptophyta > Magnoliopsida > Rosales > Moraceae > Artocarpus > Artocarpus heterophyllus. Next base: position 11,264,481 of record CM046352.1, read on the forward strand.
ATTACTCATAAATTTGTAAATAATATCCATAAAATGAATTTTATATCACGATTAATTATAAAATTATGATATGAACAAGCAGGTGATTAGAATGTAAATAGGACATAGAAGTTGTCTAAACCCAAATCAAGGAAAAAAAAGAGGCCGAAGCAGTATGAGTATACTGCTAAATGAAAACGCAGATACGAAAAATGTTATGATTGGCCTCCAAAAGTAAACGAAAAGTAAGTCAAATATTTTTATACAGTCTAAGGATATAAAGTACACTGATTTGACTACAATACTATAGAAAAAATACTGTGTGATGAAAAATTACACAGTATAAATTTTTAATTCCATAAAGTGTACACTCCTTGATTTTCTATTGGGCCACATGTCTAGAAAAGTGGCCCAATCACCTCATGACACCTAGTGGTATACTCATGGGTTACCATGAGTCACCAAATGAGATAAGGATGCATTTATGGCATGGTTATCACAATTTTTCTTTCCTTTCTTTTCCTCCAAGTTCCGACAGGCATTGTTGAGACTTCTAAAAAATTTTCTCAGCCCCCAAACTTTGCAAAAATAGCCCTAAACAAGTTTTACAAGCAAGTACAAGGATTTTTCACAAGTTTTAAGGTTAAATCCTAAACTTTTTAATGAGTTTTCAAGGGATTTTTCATAGGTTGAAGAGAGAAATTAATCCATGGTACTTTTGTATGAAAAGGAAGCTTAGGAGGGAGTTCAAAGGGATTTTGAAGGCTTGAAACCAAAGGGTGTTATTTTGGTAAGTTTTAAGTTTTAAAGTTTTGAAATTTTATGGATTTCATTTTGATTTCCATTCTTTCAAACCCATATGGGTTCTTAAGCATGTATTTGATGGAATTTCATGTATATGTGATGAATGGTAAGTTTAAGTTGTGAAACTTTGGTTTATAGTGCAAATTGGTAATTTTTGGAAAAAGTATTATTTTTGTAATTTTGATGTTTGACTTTGCAAAAGTGATGTTTGAGCATGAGAATGTTTTGATTAAGGCATGAAATGGTTTCTGCAGGGGTAGAATTGTAATTTTGAAATAAATTTTTGTAAAAATGCCGTAGGGACTAAATTGAAAGGAAAAGATTTCTCTCGGCAGAATTGAAAAATAGCCAAAAACACCCCTGTACAGTGAGATTTTGAGAAAAGTTAAAACACAAAAGTTGTAGATCTCGACAAAACTATTAGGCATGACAGACGGTTCGTCAAAAAACTAAATAGTTTGTGAGATTTTGATTTTTCAAAGAATTTGTGAAAATTGTGAAAATTTTTAAAAAGGACAAAAACGTCATTTCTCAAAGGATTTTGAATATGGTACTTTGAGCAAAAATGATCCTTGAGAAAAATAGGAAATTTTGATGCAAAGAAGTAATTTTTAGTCCTAGGGCAAAATCGTCAAAATTTTCAGTTCAGAGACTTGTAACACCCGTATTTTTAACGGGCATAATTTTGTAAAATTTAATGAATAAAATGTGACTATTTAAAATTACTAAGTTGTTTATGATCATTTAAAAAAAATACCATTTTAGTATTTTCTTACCAAGTCTTCCTAAGAAACATTCAAAACTTACCAACACTTACTTCTACTAATCTTGTCTCCCTAAATTATTGCTCAATTATATAGACTTCTTCTCATTTTGCTAAAGGTATCCGAAGGGGACATTGAATTATTTTCCGTCAATTCATAGAAGACATGGAGATATTTCTCAACCACCTAATTAATTATTTCCTTATCTTCTTCTATAATTCACTCCAATTATCCCCTCAATTATGTTGGCATTATTTGCTAAAAGTCTTCATGGGAGACAAGATGATATTTTCCTTTAAGACTCTTTTGTTTCTTCTTACAACTTTTCCCCGTAAACATCTCATTCCTCTTAAGCATTTTGATATCTTTTTATTTAACTATCACCACCTTCTTCTCTAGTTCTCATTCTCTCCCTTCTCACTTCAAATTTCTAACTAAAGACATAGAGCACAAAGCTCTCTTTGTGGCCAAGACAATTATAATTCCCAACGATGATCGAGGCGGTTTTAAAGTTAATTCAAGCTTGATTGATAACCCAAACTTTGGTGCTTTTCAAAGAAGTTTTGAGGTAGGTTTTCTTTAATCTAAACTTAGTTTTTAGTATGCATTTTCTCCATGTTTAATGCATAAAAATACTTTAATGGCACTAGTAGACGGGTTTACACATAACTCACTTATGAATGTGATTATACGTTGTGCTTTAGTTTTAATTGTCCTTATGCATGCCTTAGGGTCAAGGATGTGTGGAGCTAACGTTAATTGATTCCAGGATTAAAAGATTGTTGATAAGCTTGAAAGGTAGGGATTCTATTACTCATTTTTGTGAGGTTTTTATAGAATTAAAATTGATTGTTTTGCCGCAATATATATATATCTATGTTGAACTGATATTATATGAGTATCACATATGAAACTATGACATGGACTCGTCTTGTATTGTACGGCGAGGAACATAATGAATTGACACATGTTATAAATTGAGAAGCATGGTTAGGAAAACTGACTCTATTAATAATGATTTAATATAGAGAAATGGTGAGACATGAAGAGGGCGGCGGTTACGTCCTTGGGCATGAATACCCAAAAAGGTAAAATAGGGGGAAGGTGATGACGCTTCCTTGGGTTGAAAGTCCCAGAACACACTGTACAGGAATTGATTTGGTGAGGACTCGGGGCTTGATGTCCCCTCACCGGAACACCCTTGGAATGTTTATGGGGTGATCAAGTGCGCCCATTTGGGTTTCGATGAGTTGAGTGATACTCAATTTAACATGGATACCTAGGAACAATGATGATTGGTAATATTTGTATAAATGTGTAATTATGACACTTGGTAATGATTAACTACGGTATCCATAAGATGTGATCATAATAAACCTCATAATCTGGAATATGATGTAACCTACTAACCATGTAGTTTTTAATGTGGTAATGGATAAACCATAAGGTGAGTCATGATTTCCCTACTGGGCATGTCGATGCTCATCCCTATCATATCTTCATATCTCAGGTGGAACTCAGTGCAACATATTTGAAGAGGAATAAACGAAAACAATCCTGCTGTTTTCGTGTTAGAAGACCCTGTTTAATTACAACTTATCTACAACATGTAAGAGTTGTATTATTTTTTTTTTGGCTGTGTTAAGTTATTTGGGAATTGTACTATGGTGATGATGACTGTAATTATATATATTTGGTGCTACACTAAAAACTGTGGTTTGTATTTAAAACGTTTATTTTTATTTTTCTTGTTGTTTAAAGACCCATGGGCATTGTTTAATTGATTTAAATAATATAAAATTTAAAATTATTTTTATTTATTTAAAACTGTTAACCCCCACATAGGGGTGTTACAGAATTCTTGGTATCAGAGCCTAGGTTCGATTAACCTAGGGGGTATAGCACCACCTTAAAAATTAATCTTTGGGAATGGTTTTAAAGTTAGGTGTTAATGTCATCATCATTTGGTACTGATCCTAGTTAAATTTTCGCAGCCAGTAGAAACTATGCCACCAAGACGTCAAATGCAATCGTCTGAGCTGTCACAACCGGTTGAACATGCTCAAGAAGTTGAGCAACCGGAACCGATGGAACAAGCTCAAGAAGATGAGCAACTACGACATGCAACACAATCCCCGCCAGCTGCACTAGAAGTAAATAATTTAGGACAAATTCTTCAAGCATTACAAAATGTGCAAAGACCTGTGGAGGTTCGTGATCCCGAACAACGACATCTAACTCTGTTGAAGGAGTTTATGAAGCAGAAACCACCCACATTTAGTGGAGAACCTAACCCGGTCATAGCAGAACAATGGCTAAAGGCAGTCAAAAAGAAGTTGGACACCTTGAGGATTCCACGGGAGTATTGGGTTAGCTTTTCAACATATATATTTGAGGGTAAAGCCGAAGAATGGTGGGATCTTCAGAAAGACGACTATGACGTGCCGAATCTTACATGGGAGCAGTTCGAAACCATTTTTCGCAACACCTATATTCCTCAGAGCCATAGGCAAGCAATGATGCGAGAATTTGAAAACCTGGTGCAGGGAGATACAACAGTTGCTGAATACCATGCTCGATTTATAGAATTGTCTCGCTACAATCCCGGGGCTGTATCGGATCCAATGGCGAGATGCGAAAAATTTAGAAATAACCTGAGGCCGAAAATCAGACAAATGATAGCTGCTGTTCCATCAACAGATTTTCTTGATCTTGTAGCTGCGGCACAGCGGGCAGAGACAGAACTAAATAACTCCTATGGAGAGTATAAGGGTTCTGGTGGGCGTCAAAGGAAAATAAGTAAGAAAGAGAAGTCACAAGGGCAAGTCATTCAGCATAGTGGAGTGACTATTGGTGGTGGATCTTCTGGTAGTGGTCGTTTCCAACCGTATGCTTGTCATAACTGTGGACAAGTGGGACATCTGAGGAGAAATTGCCCTAACCACCCTACACAATCATCCTTTGCACCAAGGCCACAAGGAAGTCATTTTGGCTCCACTGTTTGGGGAGGGAGTCAAAATCGTGGAGCGCCTCAGCAAAACACTCCAGCTTCCCAAGTCTCAGTAACTCAACCTCGAGGGTTCCAGCCTCAGTACAACTATCAACAGCGGCCACAGGGTTCCAATTTTTATGCTAATCAGAACTTCCAACCGACTCCACAAGGCTCAGTGAATCAAAGGCCATATTTTTCTGGGAGAAATAATAATAAGGCTAGTAGTAGCCAAGGAAACCGAGGAAAAAGTGATAAAGGAAAAGCACCAGCACAAGCTTATGCAATTACGGCTACAACTGGACAAGGAAAACAGGCTGATCACTCAGTTGTAGACGGTATGATTCACGTGTCTCATTCTTGGGCTCATGTATTATTTGACACTGGTGCCACTCATTCATTTATATCTATGTTATTTGCTTCCGTACTACAATTAGAAACTGAGACATGTAGTTCATCATTAACCCTTAGTACACCAATGGGCGGGATAGCTGAAGTATCCATAATTTGTAAATCAGTGTGTATTGTTATAGGAGAACATAAACTATCGGCTGACCTATATGTAATAACTATGACAGAGTTTGATGTAATCTTAGGAATGGATTGGCTAACTAAATACCAGGCAATAGTAGATTGTCATAGGAAACGTGTCTCTTTATTCACCAAGAATGGACAAGTCATCGAATTTCAGGCAAAAACAGGAACAGTGACGCCAGCCCCGGTGCTAAAGGCTTGTATTGGAGGACGAAGGAATTTCACCAATCTTGGGACGATCTTTGCTTCAGATGGAGAACTAAAGAAGAGTGACCTATCCTCTCACACTCCTGTGGTGGACGAATTTTCAGATGTTTTTCCAGATGAATTGCCCGGACTTCCGCCTGATAGAGAAATTGAGTTTGTCATCGACTTAACTCAAGGAGCAGCGCCTGTTTCTATTGCCCCGTATCGAATGGCACCTGCTGAGAAAGTGGAATTGAGGAAGCAGTTGGACGAATTACTGGAAAAAGGATTTATTCGACCAAGTACATCACCTTGGGGAGCTCCAGTACTTTTTGTGAAGAAACATGACGGATCGTTGAGGCTCTGTGTCGATTATCGCCAGCTTAATCGATTGACTATCAAGAACAAGTACCCTCTACCCCGAATTGATGAGTTGTTCGATCAGTTAGGAGGATCTTGCTATTTCTCAAAGATTGACTTACGATCCGGATATCACCAACTGAAGATAAGAGAAGAGGACATTCCAAAGACAGCTTTTCGGACTCGCTACGGTCATTTTGAGTTTCTTGTCATGCCTTTCGGGTTGACTAATGCACCAGCGGCTTTCATGGACTTGATGAACCGTGTCTTTCGACCGTACTTAGATCAATTTATCATTGTTTTCATAGATGATATCTTGATCTATTCTAAAAACGAAGAAGAACATGCTGAGCATTTGAGGATCGCTCTACAAACGTTGAGAGAACATGGTCTTTATGCAAAAAGAGAAAAATGTGATTTCTGGATGACAAAGGTCAAGTTCCTTGGACACGTTGTCTCTGAAGAAGGCATCTCAGTGGACCCCTCCAAAATTGAAGCAGTGCTAAATTGGGAACGACCAAAGAACGTGTCAAAGATTCGAAGTTTCCTCGGACTAGCTGGATACTATCGACGCTTCGTAGAGAATTTTTCAAAGATTGCTTCTCCATTAACAAAACTCACAAGGAAGAATGTCAAGTTCGTGTGGGATGATAAATGTGAAGAAGCATTTGAGGAACTGAAACGAAGACTCACTAGTGCACCTGTGCTGATCATACCTAACAACGAGGAGCCTTACACAGTATACACTGATGCCTCAGGAAACGGTTTGGGTTGTGTGTTAATGCAGCATGGACGAGTAGTTGCCTACGCCTCACGCCAGTTGAAACCCCATGAGAGGAACTACCCCACACATGATCTTGAGTTAGCTGCTGTGGTTTTCGCACTCAAAATTTGGAGATGTTATCTATATGGCGCAAAGTTCGAGCTATATTCAGATCATCAAAGTCTGAAATATTTGTTTACTCAAAAGGATCTCAATCTAAGGCAACGAAGATGGACTGAGTACATGGTGGACTATGACTTTAGTATCCAATATCATCCTGGAAAAGCAAATGCCGTGGCAGATGCTCTAAGTCGTAAGAACAACGGACGTATAGCCAGTTTAGCATTGGAAGATTGGAGACGAGTCACTATCGCCGACTTCAACTTGCAATATTATGAAGATAACGAGAGAGCTTTCTTATTCAATGTGATAGCAACTCCTACGTTAATTCAGAAAGTAAAACAAGGACAATGGCACGATGAAGGATTACGTAGGGTTTGGAAACAAATACAAAATGGAGAACAACTGGATGGATGGCAGATTGAGCCAGAAGGATTTTTACTTTACAAAGGAAGATTAGTTGTTCCAGAGGATCCATATCTCAGGCATGCGGTGCTAGATGAGGCTCACCGTTCAAAGTTTGCTATTCATCCTGGAAGCACAAAAATGTATATGGATCTAAAACGACAATACTGGTGGCGAGGAATGAAACGAGATGTAGCAACCTTTGTCTCTAAGTGCATGACGTGCCAACAGGTTAAAGCGGAACATCAAAAGCCTGGAGGCGAGTTGAGGAGCTTACCTATTCCAGAATGGAAGTGGGATCATGTGACAATGGACTTTGTTACTGGATTTCCTAAGACTCAAATAGGGCATGACGCCGTTTGGGTAATTGTAGATCGTTTAACTAAGACAGCCCACTTCATCCCAATCAGAACTAATTATAGTGTCTCAAAATTATGTCAATTGTACGTGGAAAAGGTAGTGACATTGCATGGAGTGCCAATGTCAATAGTTTCCGATAGAGATACACGTTTCACGTCGAAATTTTGGAGAGGATTGCAGAGGGCCTTGGGAACTCAATTGAATTTTAGTACAGCTTTTCATCCTCAAACAGATGGACAATCTGAACGTGTCATTCAGATTCTCGAGGATATGCTTCGGGCTTGTGTGCTGGACTTTGGAACAAATTGGGCTGCACAGCTGCCATATGTTGAATTCGCATATAACAACAGTTACCAAGCAAGTATTAGAATGGCTCCATATGAGGCCTTATATGGTAGACCTTGTAGATCTCCATTGTGTTGGGCTGAAAAGGAAGAGCGTCTTGAACTTGGGCCTCAGTTTATCAGAGAAACAACGGACAAGATCCAGATTATTCGCGAACGTCTTCAGACAGCTCAAAGTCGACAAAAGAGTTATGCAGATAAGAGGAGGCGACCTTTAGAGTTCATGATCGGAGACTTTGTGTTCTTAAAAGTGAAACCAAAACGAGGTGTATCTCGATTTGGTGTTAAAGGAAAGTTAGCACCAAGGTATACAGGACCGTTTGAGATTGTGGAACGCATTGGAACGTTGGCATACCGTTTAGACCTACCACCACAATTGTCTCATGTACATAATGTGTTTCATGTATCGATGTTGAGAAAGTATGAACCCGACCCTTCACATGTGATCATGTGGACAGATGTGCCAATTCAAGGAGATACGAATTATGAAGAAATTCCAGTTCAAATACTGGATCATGAAATAAAATTATTACGTCGTCGTGGAATTCCTCTGGTGAAAGTGATGTGGCAACACCATGATGTGGAGGAAGCCACATGGGAACTTGAATCTGAAATGAGAGAAAAGTACCCACATTTGTTTTAACATTGTAATCAGCGTACGAAATTTCGAGGACGAAATTTTTATAGGAGGGGAGAGTTGTAACACCCGTATTTTTAACGGGCATAATTTTGTAAAATTTAATGAATAAAATGTGACTATTTAAAATTACTAAGTTGTTTATGATCATTTAAAAAAATACCATTTTAGTATTTTCTTACCAAGTCTTCCTAAGAAACATTCAAAACTTACCAACACTTACTTCTACTAATCTTGTCTCCCTAAATTATTGCTCAATTATATAGACTTCTTCTCATTTTGCTAAAGGTATCCGAAGGGGACATTGAATTATTTTCCGTCAATTCATAGAAGACATGGAGATATTTCTCAACCACCTAATTAATTATTTCCTTATCTTCTTCTATAATTCACTCCAATTATCCCCTCAATTATGTTGGCATTATTTGCTAAAAGTCTTCATGGGAGACAAGATGATATTTTCCTTTAAGACTCTTTTGTTTCTTCTTACAACTTTTCCCCGTAAACATCTCATTCCTCTTAAGCATTTTGATATCTTTTTATTTAACTATCACCACCTTCTTCTCTAGTTCTCATTCTCTCCCTTCTCACTTCAAATTTCTAACTAAAGACATAGAGCACAAAGCTCTCTTTGTGGCCAAGACAATTATAATTCCCAACGATGATCGAGGCGGTTTTAAAGTTAATTCAAGCTTGATTGATAACCCAAACTTTGGTGCTTTTCAAAGAAGTTTTGAGGTAGGTTTTCTTTAATCTAAACTTAGTTTTTAGTATGCATTTTCTCCATGTTTAATGCATAAAAATACTTTAATGGCACTAGTAGACGGGTTTACACATAACTCACTTATGAATGTGATTATACGTTGTGCTTTAGTTTTAATTGTCCTTATGCATGCCTTAGGGTCAAGGATGTGTGGAGCTAACGTTAATTGATTCCAGGATTAAAAGATTGTTGATAAGCTTGAAAGGTAGGGATTCTATTACTCATTTTTGTGAGGTTTTTATAGAATTAAAATTGATTGTTTTGCCGCAATATATATATATCTATGTTGAACTGATATTATATGAGTATCACATATGAAACTATGACATGGACTCGTCTTGTATTGTACGGCGAGGAACATAATGAATTGACACATGTTATAAATTGAGAAGCATGGTTAGGAAAACTGACTCTATTAATAATGATTTAATATAGAGAAATGGTGAGACATGAAGAGGGCGGCGGTTACGTCCTTGGGCATGAATACCCAAAAAGGTAAAATAGGGGGAAGGTGATGACGCTTCCTTGGGTTGAAAGTCCCAGAACACACTGTACAGGAATTGATTTGGTGAGGACTCGGGGCTTGATGTCCCCTCACCGGAACACCCTTGGAATGTTTATGGGGTGATCAAGTGCGCCCATTTGGGTTTCGATGAGTTGAGTGATACTCAATTTAACATGGATACCTAGGAACAATGATGATTGGTAATATTTGTATAAATGTGTAATTATGACACTTGGTAATGATTAACTACGGTATCCATAAGATGTGATCATAATAAACCTCATAATCTGGAATATGATGTAACCTACTAACCATGTAGTTTTTAATGTGGTAATGGATAAACCATAAGGTGAGTCATGATTTCCCTACTGGGCATGTCGATGCTCATCCCTATCATATCTTCATATCTCAGGTGGAACTCAGTGCAACATATTTGAAGAGGAATAAACGAAAACAATCCTGCTGTTTTCGTGTTAGAAGACCCTGTTTAATTACAACTTATCTACAACATGTAAGAGTTGTATTATTTTTTTTTTATGGCTGTGTTAAGTTATTTGGGAATTGTACTATGGTGATGATGACTGTAATTATATATATTTGGTGCTACACTAAAAACTGTGGTTTGTATTTAAAACGTTTATTTTTATTTTTCTTGTTGTTTAAAGACCCATGGGCATTGTTTAATTGATTTAAATAATATAAAATTTAAAATTATTTTTATTTATTTAAAACTGTTAACCCCCACATAGGGGTGTTACAAGACTAAACCGTAAGGTTTTATGAAAATGGGGCATAATTGAGAAATAAAGAGATTTGACCCACTAGGGTGTTATTTAAAATTAGTATATGGTTATTTTCATAAGAATAACGAAATCAAGCTCGAGTAGGTTAGTGGACCCACGGAGGGTAAAATCGTCATTTTTGCCTAAATAACCCGAACCGCTTTAAAATGTTTCCAATGGGATAAGAAAATGACTAGAAAAGTTTCCGCCCTTTGTTAGAAATGATAGGTAGAGTTAGATAGAAATAAAAAAACTAGTGGTTTTTAGAGTTGTATATAGTAATGCAACTCAATTTATTAACTAACAGATGTTTTGTATCGAAACATAGTTAAATTTGGCTAATGGCTTTGTAATTGGCCAACAGGATCCTAGGAATCTAGGAGAAGGGAAATCGAGATTAAGTTGCGTGACATTCGCATCAAGTAAGTACCCATCCCACCTACAGTATGAAATTGTAGGCTTATAGTGCAAAATGTGTATATGTATACCTGTGTGTATATCAAGGTCTATACTTGTATGTATGCAATGACATAAGTATTTATAAAAATGAAAGGGTATACTTATGAGTATATGGAATATATATATATATACCTGAGAGTATATAATGACATATACCCGAGTGTATATGATGATTTGTACCAGTGTGTATATTTTATGTTAAGTGTCTATGAGTACATTATGCTATATACATGTGCGTATATTGATGTATACCAGTGTGTATATTTTATGTTAAGTACCTGTGAGTATATTATGCTACATACCTGTGCATATATTAATGTGTACTAGTGTGTATATATAGTATGTACCTGTGTGTATTATATCGTACAAGAGCATTTATGTAGATTATGTTATGTATAACATGTGATCATCACTTCATGCATGGTATGATAACCATAATAAGTGAATTGGTAAATGAATCACCAAAAGTTAAGAAAAGTGTCGTACCAACTCCTAACTCAATGGGAGTTTAAGGATTATAGGATGGTCACGATGTTACGTAGACCTAAGTGTGCAATGGTACAAATACTTGGGCCCTAGTTAAAGATAAGAAATGATAATGATAAAGAAGGATTATAAGAAAACATAATGAGATCATACATTTTATTGAATGTGCATGTGGATTTATGTGGGACTTACTGAGCGTAGGCTCACTAAGTATTTCATATTGTAGGAATTTCGATGAAAATGTCAGAATAATCGTAATGATAAGCTGACGGACGGATGATGTGTGCAGACTGGGTATGGTTTCCGCCACAATATGTTTTCCGCTGTATGGTGTTTTAAGATATTTTGAAAGTAATGTTTGATAAGCTATAATGTAAAAGAAGGGTGATTATGTAAACACAAGTATATGTTTATATTTCAAAGTTATTAAACTAGTATATGTACAGTATTTATTAAAAAGAAAAAAACTTTCTTAAATTTTTGCCCTAAAGTAAGTAAGAAATAGTTTTATCACAGCCTAAAAATGCGGGTTGTGACACCGACAGGGTGGGATCACAGAAAAAGATGGGCCTTCTTTTTCCTCTGTTTTTTTTTTATAATCAAGTACAACAAGAACTTTGTTTAGCCACCCTAAATCTCGTTAAGATTGAATTTGAACCCTTAGATTATTCTTCACCAGTAGAGAATTCTCCATCATAAACTTGTCCAAAAAAAATAGTGGGAATTGCTAGTTCTATTTTGGAGTTTTTCCTAGAAAATTGTTGTTTTTCTTCTTGAGAAGAACTTTTGCAGTGCCAAGCTGAGATTGTGTCTAGTGTTGTAGGAGATCTTATCTCTATATTGTTCTATGCATGAAAAATAAATCTCATTGTTAAGGACCTCCATGTAAATTTCGCTAAAATTTGACCTCTTGGAAAATCTCAAGTGATGGCGTGCCTGAGTATATAACTCACCGGAACTTAAAAAATTAAAAATAAAAACACGAAAGATAAATAGTAAAGCAAGCAATCAAATGAGCTTGTTAGCTTAGAATAAGACTCACTAGAGTGTGATTAAGTTTTGGTGATTTTCTATCTTAGAAAGCGTAAATTATGTCTTCGTAGTTAACAATCGATAATTGCAAAATAGTTGCGTACAACACGATCTCACCTGAAAATTTATTTAAAATTCATACTTCATCATGTTCTAATTTTGACACATCGAATTCATATTATCGTAATGTATAATTAGTTAGATAAGCAAATGTCTTATATGTATAATACCAATATAACACCAACATCATTTATTGGTAAGACGGAAATAAACGTGCTTTTCATTCAACCTTGTTTGATAAAATTAATTTCAACTAAAATTTTTTGTTATTATAGTGTAAATCTCTTACATGCTACAATATTAAGAAAAAAAATACTATAATATAAAGTTCTCATATGCTACAGTATTGTTAATGAATTAGTTCAAAAAAATGCTCTCATACACTAAACATAAATATTTTATAATATTTAAGGCTTTCTATTAAAAAAAAAGAGGATAAATCTCTAAATATTTCTTCAACTTTTTTCTCTCTTTAAAAGTAGTTTTCGTAGTTAATTTTGTCACATAAATAATCCATGAATTCAAAAGTGTCTTATGAATAGTCACTCTATTAAATTTTGAATAGAAACCATTAACATTGTCACATAAAAAGTTCCTAAACTACCTTATCTCTATATACATTGTGTCTATGTTAAAAGTTGTATTAAATTTATGTGTGTTTGGCGGTATGAGTTAGAACCAAAACTTTTAATTGCTACTATATAAAGCTCTCTCCTGTTACAATGTCAAGAAAAAGTATGCTATAGTGTAAAGCTCTCACATGCTACAGTATTTTCAACCACAAATTGGTCGTAACTAATGCTCTTAAACACCTATTAGTCCCTAAATCATTAATAAAAACACTAAAATTAGTCCTTCTATTAAATCATGAATAATCCCTTTGTTAACTTTTGAATGGAAATTGTTAACATGTCTCACAAAAAGTTCTTAAACATCTTATCTCTCTATAAATAGTGCCTATACTAAATGTAGTCCCTAAATCATTAAAAAATCACTAAAATAAGCTATTGTGTCAAATAAACAGATAGAAAATATTAAATAAAGAAAGTTATACCAAAGTTAGTCCCTAAAATAAAAAATATATATCAATTTTTTTTTACTTCACATATTTGATGTTTGTTAATATAGTCAGTTAAATATAATCACTCAAAAAAATTATCAAAATTACGTATGTGAATAAATAGATGAAATATGGTTACATGCCATAGCCTACCAGTAAATTTACACTTGATGCTCTCAAAAGATAAAGAATTCGAATTCCCTCTCCTAAGTTAAAAAAATATATTAATAAATATATAAAGAATGAAAGAGGAGTGAACGATTATTAGAGAGTGAAAGGGGAATGGACAACTATTTGATTTTCATATTTTTTTTAATAATTGTCACAGTTTATAGGCTTTAGGTGATTTGATTTGATCCTAAAATCTATCGATGATAATGCATAAATGACGGTATTTGCGGTCAACTTTAACATAATAATGGAGTGAAAATCCCTAAAAGATTAATCACGTGGAAATGGGAAATTAACATTTATAGCCTTTACACAATAAAAATAGTTTTTTTTTTTTTTACTTTTTTAACAATATCAACAAAAATAATTGAATATACAGTCTTCAAGTGTTAAAAATGTAACCATGAAGTTTCATGGAATATATATATATATATATACACGAATTATTTTACTGAAAGAAGCCAAGAGAGTTATGGTGAAAGACATTAGTTCACACTACAACAATAAGGGTAATTTGCAATGACAACTAAAAGTTGAAAGTCGTCGCAAAAGAATTATTTGCAAAGACTTGTGGTTGCAAAAATGTCGTCACTAATAGTTAGTCGCAAAAACATTATTTGGGACGACATTGTCTCGTTGTAATTACAATAACAATGACTGTAGTCGCAACAATAGTGACTGCAAATGTGTTGTTGGCAGTTTTGTTGGGTTGACTTGGCTTCCATTTTTTTTTTTTATAAAATGGGAGGGGAAATGCCACCACTTTCGAGTAGGGTTAAGCGTGACTCGAACACTCAACTTACGGTTGGTATGGAGGGACTTACAACCAATTAAACTGCTCTCACTTGTCAACTTGGTTTTCATTTTTAGTGACAACATTTTGAAAAAAATGCCATCGCAAATCCTTCTTCATATGCTAACGTGACTTAATTTTTCAAAAAATACCATGGTAAATTCTTCATCATATTCTTCATATGTCATTGCTCATGGTTTTGTGTTTTTATTATTTTTTGTGACAGCAAATACCTTCTTTTTTATTAAATATTTCTAATATTTTTGTATTTAATTTTTAATTTGTCATTTCATTAATATAATTCATTGCCCTATACTTAAATTCAAAATTAAATAGAACTAATCGAATTATAATAATAATAATACATTAATATTAAAAAGAAAATCATAATAAGGTTTTCATTAATAAAATTAAAACCACATATAATGTGTAAAAATATTAAACAGTGTAGATAAATAAAAATAAAATATAATATAATCCCTTAAATTTACAATATCACTAGCGTCATCATCGTTGCCATCTGCAACGTTTAGAGAAGGTGGAAGACCTAGAGGGGTATCAGGTTAAGGATAAGTCAGAGGTAGGAATTGGACATTAGGATGCAACAGGGCCAACAACTCCATTATCTTCTTCTAGTTCTCATACATTTGCACGTTTTTCTAGTATAAACTTCGCAAATATTCTTCCATATGCGAGACAAATGAAGCAGCACTAGAGGAAAACCTCCACAGAAGTGCATGGCCTACTGATGAGACTATGAAAATGCATATTTTTAAAGGTTGAAATTAATTATTTTACATTCATATTTCTCATTAAATCTCTTAATTATAGCATTTGTGTGTTAATTAGTATTTTAGTGCGCTTGTGTAAAAATATGTTTTTAGTGTGTCTTTATGTTTAATAATTTTTTGGTAATTTTTAGAATTATTTTGTATGTTTAATAATTAATTAATTTGTAAATAATTAAAACTGTAAAAATAATCTTATGTGATTTTATTTTGAGTCTTAAAGTATTTGTAAATAAGTTTTAGTTTGTAAATATGTTTTAAAAATATTCTCAGGTCTTATATAATATATTTGTTAAGGTTTGTTAATTTTAAAATTTTTATTTATTTTAGTTTGTTTTGTGTGTTTAATTGTAAAATATATAATTTTGAAATTATTGTTAAATTTATGTCTGTAAAATAATTAATTTTAGTTTGTTTATTTTATTTTATATTTAAAATCTATAGGAAAACCATGCATGAACAATTTTATGAGTGGCACTCCTTATTATATATGACATGTTATTAAATGTATGGCAAAGGATATCATAAAGCAAAGAAGCATGGCATTAAGCCTAGCAACAAGCAATATGAATAAATGGTTGTAACATTATGGCTCCACCATATGGAAAAAAAAGTAAAGATTACAAAAATCAACTGAAACATTTATTGACTTGCATTGTATAGAAAACATATATCGGGCTTCACTTTTGCATCTCCTCCATGTATATGTCTTCATGTCCTTCGATTTTCTAAATAATCCTTTCCAAATAAAACTCCAAGAATTT
Organism: Artocarpus heterophyllus; assembly: GCA_025403435.1. Lineage (NCBI taxonomy): Eukaryota > Viridiplantae > Streptophyta > Magnoliopsida > Rosales > Moraceae > Artocarpus > Artocarpus heterophyllus. The sequence goes on from CM046352.1 coordinate 11,280,389, forward strand.
TATTAAGAATTTTCTACATCATAATTTAACACAATAGGTCAAATTGTTTTCATGGATTCTAAAAATAATTTATCCATAATTTTCTCCTTTAGAAAATTAATAAAATTATTCAAATAATTTTTATCTATAATTTTCTCCAATAGAAAATTAATAAAATTATTTTTATTATTTACCCATAAAATTAGAGATTTTGACAATTACCCAAAATCTAAATTCCAAATTTAGATCTTATCTAAAAAAAATCTAGCTTCTCAAATTAAACTACAAAAATTCAATTCTAGCTATTTGAATCCAATTCAAGATCACAATTTTGTTTATCCCTAATCTAATAATTTTATCCAAATCTTTCTCTAATTAGAAAGATTAATAAAATTATTTAAATATTAATAACATAATAATTTCTCATTAAAATTATATTCATTATTGTCATTAATAATATAATATATCGTAATATATTAAAATATATTGCTATATTATATTATTCATATATATTAAATAATATATCATATATGTTATATTATATTATTAGATAAATTGCATTAACACCTTTTGTTTTTTATCCAAATTATAAAAACATTTTGTAAACAGAAACTAATCACATTGACACCTTAGTTTAACTTTAACAATTTTTATATGAAATGACAAAAATACTCCTTTAAATCACAACAATTAATTCAAAAACATCAAATTACAGCCATTTATTTGATTTTCACACCAAAAAAAATTTCAAAATCAGGAAAAAAAAAACTAAAACTGAATACCCAGTACCCAATATCTAAAACCCTTTCATCAATCCCTTAAATAAATAAATAAATAAATAACTCGACACACAGCCAGGCCCTCTCTCTTCCGTCGACCACTCAAGTCTCCATCCCCCCTCTCGTGCTGGTGACTCCAGCTTCGCACCCAACCACCTTACCCTATGCCGACGACCTCTCACTCTAATCTCTTCATTGCTTCTTCTCTCTCCCTCTCCGTTCTCTTTCGATCTCACCTCTTACTCTCTTTCTCGTTCACCTCTCCGTAAGCGACGGACTTGAGGAACACGGCCGAAAGAGCGAAGGGTGATGGGGTGACAAGAGGAGGGGTGCAGGTGAGTGTTGGGTGATAGGGTGGCTGGTACGGGTGGGTTGGTTAGGCGACGGACTGGCCAGCACGGGGGTTGGCCAGTGTGGGGTTGAACAGGGCCAGGCATAGAAGTCAGGTGTGAGGGGGACGAAGATGCGGGGAGGGCGACGACGGCGACGATAAACAATAAGGGTCGGGTTGCCAGGAAGGGGGTTTTTGTTTCTGAAATGTTTTGTTACTTTCACAGACAGTGAAAGAGAGAGAGAGAGGAAAGCGAGAGAAAAGACGGGGAGACAAAAAATATATAAAATAATTTTTTATTATTATTTATATTAAAATTAATTATTATATATTTAATAATCTAAAAATAAACCCTTTTATAATTAATTTATAGTTTTGTTACAATTAGTAAGTTTTGGTTTGGTTGAAATTAATTTGTTTTAGTTTTGTTATGATTGATGTATGAATTTGATTAGTTTGGACGGTTGTGATTACTTTGTGTAATTAGTTTGCCTAATGGTTAACTTTTTAGAATTGAAAATGTGGATCTAGGTATTAATGTTGGGAGAATTGATTGTAGATTTTTTAGACTACATAATTTCATTTTTTGTAATTTATCTCATTTGAACATAATTGTTATCTTTGGAGAAAAAGGGAAGAGGAAAAAAACATTTATATTCCACTAGAATGAAATTTATAGTTACAATCCCCTTAAAAAAAAAATAGTTACAAGTATGTATAAATTATTCAAACTCATTTTTTATCTTAAAAAAGAGTAAAATCATCATTTTCAACTGCATAAATAACTACAATGTTTTAATTAGATAGAAGAGCATTTTTAACATTTTGAATAAAATTAACGGTCAAACCTCACAGCCAACTAATAGATGGAGTGCCTCTATAATTTTTTTAAACAGCCAAAAGGTGTTAGAGTAATTAGTTTCGGTCTAAAAAATATCCCTATAATTTGAACAAACCAAGGTGTTGTCAGTATAATTTACTATATATTATTTATATCAAATACATATATATTACTATGCAGTATTACGGAATGCTTCTCTTTGTCCGTGCGCCACAAGGCTGGCCCATTGCTACCATTTACAGCGCCCATTATAGGCTCTCTTGTAATTCCTGTGGCCATACACTTAGGGGATCTGATGATTGGTCTGTGTAATTTAGGTAGTGAAAAAACTTCCCATGTAGTCCCACAGTGTTCCAAACCCTAATACTACACTATAAGGATCCATTTGGTGACTGGATTTAATAGATAATAGAAAAAGTTTTTGATTTATTAACAAATCTAACAAAATCTTAATGTTTATTATGTTAAAAAATATGCAATATTGATCTTAATTTATTTCTCTCTTCATTAAGAAAGCATTGAAAGAAGAATCGTTTCAATTGGATTTCAAATGAAGAAGTTATGCTTTTTTTCTACAAATATAAAAGAAAGAATATGAGATTTTAATGTAGTAAACTAATCCGAGTCCAAAGAGTTTGAGAGGGAAGTAGAACTCTAAAACTTAGATTCATAGGATTTATTTGATTTGAATTTTAAATGAAACAAACATCTATCTAAAAGATTTTGAACTTAAAGTCTAAAGGGTTGGCTCAATATACCAAACAAACGATGATAAACTTTCTTCTACAGTATATAATTAAATCCATAAAAATTGGAAAAAAATTCTAGAAAATAAATTGTACAAGCTTCCATAAAATACTCCATCCTCAAGTTGCTTCTATATAGAATTAAATTATATAGAAAACCCTAATTTTAATAAAGCAATAAATTATAAACGGTGATGCTAAACCGCATCTTATTACAATTACAAATCTATAAATAAATCCTAGGTACATATTTCTAAACTCTAAGAAACCATAATAAGCAATAATTAAAATCAAATAAATAATAATTATTATTATTCATTATAAATTCTACGATAACAAATAAAATTAATATTCCCTACATATATTAATTCACATACAGAAATCCTATAGTGTCATCTCTAAAATATCAATTCAATACATAAGGAGTGAAAATTAGATCACATAATTTATGTCTATAACAATATTGAGTTCGCTATGCTACCAATCGATGGAAAAATCAGTTCAATGATGCAACAGAATTTTTAAAAAATTTATTTAATCACCAATAAATTAACTCATGATGCTATAAACAATAAATTAAATCTAATTCAACATAGCAATTAGAGACTGAAAATAGCACTTTTGACTGAATAATTCTTCAATTTCAACCATGAAATCTTCAATGCTATTCTTTTCTTTTAGATCATTGTGTGTGTGGATACAACTCAGTAAATTTCTGCCATAGCTACACTCATTTTAACTGGACTATGTGCTAGAGGAATTATGAACACTAAAGGGAAGTTGACAAGCTCTACCCTCTAATTTGCACAATAGCAGTCTAAGAACAAATGATGACCTCATGTCTCTATTTATAAAAGTAATGGGAGGAGTCATAAGTCTTCAGGATTAAGAGATTAATTTTCGCTCTCCTATCACTATAGTGGGTGCCACCCTTAGAGAATTATCTCTAAAATTTCAACCAATCGCAGTGTAGGGATTTGTAATTATCTACATCATCCAAGATAACTCCAATTCAAACAATTCAATTTAAATTAGAATTCAGTTATCTAAGATAATTATCAAACTTAAATAATTATGAATAATTATCCTTTATCCATAATTCAAATTCGACTAACATTTACATTAATTATTCAAATGCCTATCTAAAGAATTAATTATCCAAGATCGCAATTACCAATTTGAATAATTATTTTCTAGAATTAATTATTTAATTCTTTTTTATTTAGCAAATATTGGCTCCAACAGTAGCGTGTCATGCGCCCACTGCTATCCAATTTAGGACTATGGCACACGCGCCCCATCAGGCCCAGTGGCCTGACTCACGTGTACTTTTGTCTTACCAGTGGTAATCTATATTTGTCTGATTTGTTATAAAGGAATTGGTGAGCTAGCATTAGGACCCGACGGACATATATTATCAAGCTCCAATAGTAACAGATATATTAATCCACGATTAGTTATTAACTTCAATGTCTCTCCACTATAAACCTGAAGCTACATTCTTGATAATATGTCGTATTACGAGCTCTTGAAATATAAGTCTTCAGTTATCGAAACTCCTGCCCTTGGTATATAAAAAGATAAAGCTATAAATATGAAGTCATGAATCTACTTTAAGATTAAAATAACACATAAATGATTATCAAAGAGAATTGATTTAAGTTAAACAAAATTATTATTAAATCAATTCAACTTCAGGTCTAGTCTAGTGTTAGACAATCATTAGGTCTACCACACCCATGTGTCTTCCATGGAGTCAATCTGTTCCAACGGCCAAGACAAACTGCCTCCCTAGTTGGACGTAGATTCTCATTACAGTCTTGTCATGTATAAAGTATCCAACTTTATACATAGTCTGCGGACTATATAATTTAGACTATTTATCTTCAAATTGGATCTTTTTGCATATAAACTCCATATATGCCTAATTCTAAGATTTGGTTCTAATAGCCATGAATTACATGTTTGCTAATATACAATCTTATTATAAAAGTAATATAAGGACCATTATCAATACATAAAATATTTGCCTTATTATTTATTTCATCAAAAATGTCATAAATACAATTAAAATATTTATTTTTTATGACACCAATCCTAATAGATTATTCGTTAAAACAAAACATTTTATAATTGCATTATCTCTTCTTATATGTTACACTTATGATGTACATTGGTACCAATATTGTGACCACCAAAACTCAAGTCTTTTTAATCTTGTTCACAGTTACACAACCTATTCTTACAACTTACATTTATGATATACATTATTACCTAGTATTGCTACTACCGGAACTCAAAATCTTGTCTCTCTTGTATCATTTTTTGCCATCATTAAATAAAAAGTGATTATTTAAAAAATCAATGGGTCATAAACAAGCATAAAACCTTCTAAAATCCAAATTCAGAGAAGTTATAAATTTAGTATGGATATGTTACGTTTTTGTGCAAGTGTTTCACACTTTAATATGCAAAGTTATTTTGTTGTTTAAGGACCGAACACATAACATTTTAATGACATGTTTCATTTTTTTAATTCATTTAAAATTACCAACTGTAATTGAATATTGTTTTCGATGTTAGATCCTATAGCCCTCTATCCCTGTAATGTTCAGAGTGCAGCCTTTACAAATATACCTTGTGTATTACCTTTCCCTCATGTTGACGCAAGAAGCATGCCATATAAGTATTGTTGCCAATCCAATACCGGATTGGAGACTATTCTTAAATTTATAAATTTATGGTGCAATTTGTAAAAATTAAAAATTTTAAAAGTAAATTATAACAGTCTAAAAAATCTTTTTTTACTCAAATTAAAATAAAAATATCTCAAAAATATCAAAATAAAAGACCAAATATATTTGAGAAATTGTAGAAAAAAAACAAATTTCAAAATTAATAGAAGTGATTAGCATATGTAATTAACGTGTTAATAAATAGCAAATTTTAAGTTTTTAAAATTTTTAACTGTGTGGTCTTCCAATTTTACCTCAAGTTTAAGCAGCCCCAAAATTTTTTCCCTAACTCTAACACCCATTCTATCTCTTCCTCTCTCTCCTCCTTCCCTCTCCTCCTATCTTTCTCCTTAGATGCAATGCCGCTCATGGCTTCACGACAGCGCCGGTGCAACGAGCCTCACTGCCCTTTTGCAATGACGCCTATGCGACGAGCCACACCATCTGAAGCTCAAAGCCTAGTGATCCCAAGGCTTCATGTTGACGTTGGTTGATGGTTCTGAGTGTTTCTCTTTTGCAAATTACGGTTTCAACTGGACGAAGCTTCTTTGCAAGTGATGCTAGAGGAATAATGTTCGAGGACAACAACAATACGATGTCGCTCTGTAAAGAAACCATCGTCAAGGTAGGGATGCAGGGGTATTTTAGGCCCGTTTGGTTTGAGTATTTGAGTAGAATATTTGAATGAATATTTAAATTTTTATGAGAGAAAATACTGTAGCAAAATGATTCAAACATTGATTTGAATATTCAACCAAACATACCCAGAAATTCTTGAAATTTAAGTTAGAAAATATGCTATTTATTTTCTTTCCTTCAAATTTTGCTATTAATCTTTATTCCTTTTCTTTTTAAAAAGAAATATTTATTTCTTTTTTTAAAAGATATTTTTTTCTTTTTTAATTGTGCTATTTCTCTCCTTTCTCCTAATTTATTATTACTCTTTTGGTAAAATATGTCAATATGCGCCGATAAAAAATCAAAAAAAAAAAAAAACCCTCCAAAATGCAGTTCCACAAAATCGTCCCTTCTTTACCGTTTTCAAAAACTCTCTCTCTCTTCTCCTTCACTCACTCAACTCACTCTTTCTCACTCCCAGACTCCGAAAAATGGAAGACGAAGACCAGCAGAAAATCGCGGATCTGATCAAAGAGCTCGTCCTCCGCTTACTCTCCCAAAACCCATCCTCCGGTTCTCAACCCTTAAACCCCAAATCCCCTCTTTTCCACCAAAAACTCCGCTACGCCCTCCGCATTCTCTCCGCCCGATTGCGCCCCTCAATCACCCCGGACTCGGCCGCCATTGCTGAGTCAATCAAGCGTCGACTCGCCACCCAAGGTAAGTCCTCCCAAGCCCTCACTTTTTCCGAGCTTTACACCAAGCTCGCGTCCAAAACCGGTCCTGGTAGCGTCAACAACAAATGGGCAGTTCTCCATTTGCTCGATATCGTATCCGAGGACCGGAAGAACACTACGGCGGCCCCATTGGATTCCCATATTCTGTTGCCCAATTTGGCCTTGAACGACGCCGAATTGGGCGACGGCGATTCGAGGGTTTTGCGCCGTGGAGGGTTTAGGGAAAAGGGTTGGAAGAATGGGGTCCTTTTGGTGGCTAAAGACCCTGAGAATATCCGCGATATTGCGTTTAGGGAGTTTGCGAATTTGGTTAAGGATGAGAATGAGGTTTCTGAAGAGGTTTTGGTGAGGGATGTGTTGTATGCTTGTCAAGGGATTGATGGGAATTATGTGAAATTTGATGCTAGTTCTGATGGGTATGTCTTGTTGGATTCGATTAAGGTTCCGAGCGCTACACGGATAATGATTCGAAAGCTTTGCGAATTGGGTTGGCTGTTTAGGAAGGTTAAAGGGTATATTTCGGAGAGTATGGATCGGTTTCCTGTCGAGGATGTTGGAACTGTTGGACAGGCCTTTTGCGCTGCATTGCAAGACGAGCTCTCGGATTACTATAAGTTGTTGGCGGTGCTGGAGGTGCAGTCGACGAATAGAATTCCTTTGGTATCGGATTCAGCAAGCTCGGGGAACTATCTCTCTTTGAGAAGGTTGTCTGTCTGGTTTGCTGAGCCGATGGTGAAGATGAGGTTAATGGCGGTTTTGGTGGATAAGTGTAAGGTTCTGAAAGGTGGTGCAATGGCTGGGGCTATTCATTTGCACGCGCAGCATGGTGATCCAATGGTGCAGGAGTTCATGAGGCGTTTGCTAAGGCGGGTGTGCTTTCCGCTCTATGAAATGGTGAGGAGTTGGGTTTTGGAAGGGGAATTGGAAGACATTTTCTCTGAGTTTTTTGTTGTCGGACAGCCGGTGAAAGCCGAGTCTCTTTGGAGGGAGGGTTACATGCTTCATCCTGGGATGCTTCCTTCCTTTATTTCACAATCTCTTGCACAATGCATTTTAAGGACTGGCAAGTCGATAAATTTCCTACGTGTCTGTTGTGATGATCGTGGTTGGGCTAATGCTGCCACAGAAGCTGCTGCCGCTGCTGGTACCTCGACGAGTAGAGGGGGTCTTGGATATGGCAAAACAGACGCTCTTGAATCCTTGGTTGATGAAGCGGCAAAGAGAATTGATAAGCATTTGTTGGATGTTGTGTACAACCGTTACAAGTTTAAAGAACATTGCCTTGCTATAAAGCGATATTTGCTGCTTGGACAAGGAGATTTTGTTCAGTACCTGATGGATATCGTTGGGCCTCAACTTTCTGAGCCTGCTAACACAATAAGCTCTTTCCAGCTAGCAGGGTTGCTGGAGACTGCAATCCGAGCATCCAATGCTCAGTATGATGATCCTGACATATTGGATAGATTGAGGGTAAAGATGATGCCACATGGAACTGGAGATAGGGGCTGGGACGTGTTCTCGTTAGAGTATGATGCAAGAGTTCCTTTAGATACTGTGTTTACAGAGTCCATCATGACAAAGTATTTGAGAATTTTTAATTTCTTATGGAAGCTCCGACGTGTAGAGCATGCTCTTATCAGTGCTTGGAAGACTATGAAGCCAAATTGTATCACTTCGAATTCCTTAACCAGGCTGCAGCAGGTGGTTAAGTTGCAGTTGCTTTCGACTTTGAGGCGCTGCCAAGTACTTTGGGATGAGATGAACCATTTTGTCACAAACTTGCAATATTATATCATGTTTGAGGTGTTAGAGGTCTCGTGGTCGAACTTGTCAAGTGAAATGGAGGTAGCCAAGGATCTTGATGATCTGCTTGCTGCTCATGAGAAGTACCTCAATTCCATTGTGGAGAAATCTCTCCTCGGAGAACGTTCGCAATTGCTTTACAAGTCTCTCTTTGTCTTGTTTGATCTTATATTGCAATTTCGAAGTCATGCTGATAGACTGTATGAAGGGATTCATGAGTTGCAAGCAAGGTATTTATCTATCTGTTCTAATATGGTTAATGTTTCATGGCCACTATCATTTTTCGTATTAGTTTTATTAATGAAGTACTTGTTGCGGCAGATCTGAATCCTCTTTACTGTCTCAAGACAAGGGCAAATCACGGAAGCAATCACAGCATGGATCCTGGATCAGCGAAGGCAGGAAGGCACTCACTCAATGCGCCAACGAATTTCTTCAGAACATGGGGCAAGATCTGGACACAATATCGAAAGAATATTCGTCGTTGCTCAAGAATTTCATTTCTCAATTGCCTGTGCAGCAACATGTTGATTTGAAATTCCTCTTGTTCCGGCTTGACTTCACCGAATTCTACAGCCGACAGCATCCCAGTAGCTAGTGCACTGAAAGGATGTCAAATTCTCGGCAAGTTGTGGCATGGACCCGGGAAATGCAAATGCAAATCCGCAATTGCCCCTCCTGTCCTGCTCGATGATCAACTAATTGGTTGGCTGACACAGTGACCAACTAGTTCACCTTTTATCGCTCGGCTTTAGGTACCAGAAAACCCTCAAATTTGTTGTGCCCTACGCATTTATTTTTACCTTCTTTTTCACATTCTTTTTGGGTTTCTAATTACTTGGCATTTTTCTCGGCTTTTCCAGGTAGTGTTTGATTCTTTCTGATGTCCTGTGTGAAAGTTCAGTTGTCATATGGGTAAATTTACGCCTTTATATCAGGGTTTGAAGTTTTAGTGTATACACGTTTGGTGGTTACTGAGGTTCTCACTGATTTGTTGTTGATTTCTTGCGGCTTTGCAAGCTGTCCATTTAGAGCTTGTATATCTTGTACTATAGTTCTGTATTGGATAAATGGTAGCAAGCAATGTGGGGTTTCTGATCTTTTTTGCAGACTTTGATTTTCTTCTTTTCATCCATTTTTTTGTTGGTATTTGGCAGTTAATTAAAACCCCTCTTGTAATTCTGAATTGTTCTGAAGTATGGTGAGGATGTTCTTGGTTAACCATGCTCTATTTTGGAGGCCCAGTGTTTTCCTTTGTTAATTTTTCAGCTACACCCATTATTTTGAGGGTGTTTGAAATGTAGCCCCCGAAAAAAAATTCATGGGTGATGCAATTTTTTTTGTTTTCTTAAATTTCATGGGTAACAACTTTTTTTTTTTTTTGTTTTCATTTTCGTTTATATCATTGTCACTTCATATTATCCCACGAATTGTTGTCATTTCCACAAGTAATTCTTGTATTTTTGTTGGTAATCATAATAATTACTTACAGTAACCTATCTACTTGTCAAAACCTTTTGTAAATGTCCTTTTCAAAGACATGCTTTTTCACTCTTACCATTGGCATTTCATGTTTGCCAGCCACGAACGCACAGCGCACACATGTTAAGAGACTATAAAAAGAGTTAAGAAATCAAAAGAAACATTTAAAAGAGAAATTGATTATAGCCTGTCTCGAAAGATAGTTTAAATTAATAGTTGTAAATTAAAACACCGGAACATTTCAGAATGGAGAAAAAATTATAGCAAAACTAGTTTGAACTAAATTATCAAACAACCTATTTGGATTAGGATTAACTGCAGTGTTACATGAGTGGATTCTATGCATGTCACGTTATAATTTATATATACAAAATGAATTAAACCCTGTAACATGTAAAAAAGATGAGGGTTCATAAAAGATAACTCTCTTAAAATTCCATTACAAATTTCTCTATCTTCTCAAACGCTTTAAATTGGAAAATAAAAAAACCCCTTTACTAGGTTTCCTTGTGCCAAGACTTGGGATTGTCAGGGTGACCTAAGAGTGTTCTTAGGAGCACTTGTCCCTTTTATTGGACCATTGGTAAGGCCGTCCTAAGAGTGTTCTTAGGAGCACTTTTCTCTAGGAGCACATTGAACCTAAAAACAGACCTCTTGGCCAAAATCCAAATTGGACCTTGCATGATGAGCATGTCGCGCCAACAATCATACCCCAACAATCATTTGGGCCACGCTCGATTAGGCCTTGATCTTAGTTTGATTTGGGCCTTTTTAAATCATATCTCAACAATCATGTTGGGGTTGTAATTTTACATGTTAGATACGATTATTGAGAAAAAAATGTTTTTTTATCGAAATTTTAATAAGTGAATAGATCTAACTTATACTGATTAATTTTAAACAGCTTATAGTACTTCATTGAGTCATCTCATACGTTATAACAACGAGTCCTTAAATCATAGTTATATTTCATTATTTGTAATAAGATTTGATAATAATTTAGGGATTAAAAAGGAAATTGGCACAAGCTAAAATATTCTTTACGAATAATTTTAGAGGCTAATCCAAATTTAGTGTCTTAAAAATAGTTGTTGTCTCACTTTACTTAATCAATTTAATATGACACAAAATTTTATTCCTAAAGTTGGTAAGTTGCAATTTCAATACAATTTTTTTTCGATGTTTTTAATCATATATGGGTCATGTGACTATTTGACAAAATGTAAGATCGTAAATTTAAACAACATAGACTTTAAAATTTGGAAATTTTCTAAAAGATGACAAACATTTCCTTGCTCTAACCTAAAGTGTCGCCTTTTTCTTTGCTCGCAATCCTTGTATCAACGTCATATTCATATATATATATATATATATATATATATATATACACACACACACACATACATATCAATTACTTATTAGTCATATAACCTATATGTCATTAAAATCATTAAGAATTTGACGCTTTATTAACAAAAATTTTAAAGTTGCAACTTATAAAAGGATACAATATAATTTTGTGTCATTTTGAGTTTGATGAGGCAGGGGGAGACAACTTGTTTATGTAAGGGACCAAGTGGAAAGTAACCCTAAAATTTACACATTATTACACAAATAACCCCTAAAATTTATATGTTGTCTCGATTTGGCCTTTGATGTTTAGTTTTAAACATCTGGCTACCTTGAGAATTTTGAAACATATAGTTTTGGCTTCTTAGTTAGTATATTGTTTATTTAAGAATCGAATATAGCACAAAAAGACTCATAAGAATTATAAGAGAGACAAAAAATTATATCACCTAGTATGGATTGTTTTTCTTTTATTTTTTTCTTTTAATATAGTTATAGGAAAGCTTATGTCTTTTAAATTATTTGATTTCTTTTGAAACCATTACGGGTGATATGTTGGCCCTAAGATTTCAAATGATATTGTTTATTTATGTCTTAATGATAACAAACAATTATTGTTGAATTACCAATGATTTTATCTACAGTATGTAGCTTTCTTATTGGTAAAAATACCTAGAGACTTAAGATCATTTGAAGTGAATATTAAGAAAAAGACTCGAAGATTATGACGCAAAGATGGATTAATTAAAATGTGCATTTGAGGATTGAAGTGAAGTATACACAAGCATGAATAATAGATCTAAATTTTATTTTTAAGTTTGTATGATGTTAGAGCATGCATGAAATTTTTATCAAGTCCTTTGGCTCAAGTTTTGATCATAACTATTAATGTAAAAAAATATTTTTGAATTGAAATTCTTAAGCTTTTATGGACTAAAAATTGAAAAATATTTTCAAAATTTGTTTGAAATTTGTCAAAATGTTTCACCATTTTTATTGCCTAAGTTTAATTTTTTGGCATTAAATTCAAATGAGTTTAATTTAAAAATAGTTTTTAAAATCAGTTTTTGGCGCTTGGGCTATGCTCCTGTTAAACATGTATGCCATAAGGAGTAAAAATATAATATGTTTTATAGAGACATTTTTATCAATAAAGAATTTATTTATTATTTAAATACCAAATTTTGTCCTCTTTACATTCATATTTGTTGAATGTATGTTAAGCAAACAATAGTCTGACACTGTCGGTCTAAATCTTTAAGAATTGGGCATATGATGGACAGATTATGCAGAGGATACGATTCTTAAGGTGATGGTCTAAATTAGAAGATCCGCAATCGAGGGAATAAAGTTGAGCTCTTTATTCATGTAAAGATTGTTATGTTGTCTATATCCCTATTGAGAGATGATTTGTCTTAACCAACGGAGGTAGACTCCATGAATAGAAACATTGGCACATTGTAATAGGTGACGATGTATTGGATCGGGATATAAAGTGAATTAATTTGGATTAATAATTATGTCTTGGCAAATCGATTCACTTTAGATAATCATTTGTATTGTATCTTAATCCTAAGATGAATAGTGGGCCCGTTGTCTTGACTTGTGTCTTTTGATGTACCAAAGGGTGACACCCATAATTTAATAGTGGTATGCATGCCGGTACGTTGGAGGCATGATTATTGATAGGGTAGACCTGTTATTTAGAAATATTCATATTGGTACCTTACAATTTGAAAAAAATATCAAAATGGCACCTATAGCTTTTAAAGGTATAATTTTGGTACCATAAACTTATGTGTTTGTGATCATGGAATTAATAATAATAAAATTAATTTCGTAAAACTATAATAGAAAATCACTACAAAAGATTAAATAAACCTTATTAAAGAAAATTATATATGTAGATTTCTTTTTTTTCTTTGGTATTATTTGTATCTATTTTCATTTATAATTTTATGAAATTACTTTGGGGTTCATTGAACAAAACGATAATTCAAAAATTTTACTTTACAAACACGGATTTCAGATATCAAAATGATTTTGTTTTGGAAAACTACAAGGCTTTGTTTTGATATTTTACAAACAATAGTGTATAAATGTGATGTTTCCTTAAAACATGAGGTAACAAAAATAATAAAAACCCCATATAGCCCTATAACAGAGGGATCAAAACTATATAATTCAAAAAACCTCAGGGTTTTAGACATCTAAAGCTAAATGTCAAGGCCCAAATTGAGGCGACAAACATTCATCACAAGTTTTATGGTTAATTTCACAAATGGTCTATGAGGTTTACTCTTAGTCTCACTTTAATCCTTGACATTTTAAAAGTCTTACTTTAGTCCTTAATCTATTACTTTATTTCAGTTTCAATCTATGCATTAGTTAGGCGTTAATATTTAATAGAAAACTTTTAAAATGTCCCACTTTAGTTCCTAATCTATTACTTTGTTTTCCATTTGATCCCTCTATTATAACTAAGGGTTATTAAAGGCAAAGATTTAAAAATTTAAAAAATCTAAAGTGAAAAATTAAATATAAAATATAACAATTTTGATGCATTTAATAAAAAAGAAAACAATTTTATCCTATTGTTAGTAAGATGGATTTTAATTTAAAAAATAAGTTGAATTTTTAATACAAATATATAAATATTGGATAATTATACATTTTAAATAACATGCTTTATATTATGATTTATATAATATATTTGTGTTCAATAATCATAATGCTTAGAATTACTATAAATACACATGCATATATAACATATCATTAAATATTCAATTTCACCTTTTTTTTAATTCGGTCTCTTCAAAATAACAATATAATAAATTATTTTTATTTTAGTTATACGAATCAAAATCATTGTATTTAGTTTTTTATTTTTATTTTCTAATTAATTTTCATCTTTAATAATACCTTTCTAACAGAGGGACTAAAAGTGAAACTAAGTAGTGGATTGTAGATCAAAAGTAAAACAAAACAATAGGTTAAAGACCCAAAAAAACATTTTAAGAATATTATATTAAATATTTAATATCTAACGAGTAAAATGACCAAAACTAAAATAAAATAATATATTAAAAACCAAAAGAAGACTTTTTATAGGAAGAATTTGAGAAAAGGGCCACCAAAAAAATTTAATTGGGGAAATGATATCTTTTTTTGGCACAAAAATCAAGCATTCTAGGCACGAAAACTGCTGCAGTTTTTTTTCCAAAAAGATGAAAAAATACACTAAGCAAGATAAAAAACCTCAACATGATTAAAAAAATAAAAATTGAAGCAGTTTTTTTGTCTAAGAGGCTTGATTTTTTATGCAAAAAAAAAAAAAGAGGTCATTTGTCTAAATTTTTTTTTCAAAAGGCCATTTATCAAAAGGACCCTTTTTATATGTTAATCGAGAAAATTTGAAAAAACAACTACCCAAAAAAGTTAATAGGGAAATGACCTCTTTTTTTTTACATAAAAAAAGAGAATCTCTCGAGCAGAAAAATTATTTCAGTTTTTTTTTTCAAAAAGATGAAGAAAAAAATTAAAGCAAGGAAAGAAACCTCAACAGAATGATAAAAATAAAAACTGAAACAATTTTCTTACACAAAAAAAACTTACACAAAAAAACTTAGTTTTTGATGTAAAAAAAAATCATTTATTCAAAAAAAAAAAACTTTTTCTTTAGGGCCTTTTGTCTAAAGAGCCCATGTCAATGGAGGTAAAATTAATCCTAAAATTTGAACAAAAAAAAAGAGTACAAAAACGTGACGTTCTAGATCCTTCTCGGAACCCTCCAGACCCATCTCCTTCCCCCCTTTCCCAACCCCCTATTTCTCTTCCCCCAACTTCTCGCATTTTCCCCATTCCCTCTCTTTCCCCAGGTTCCCTATTTTTTGCACGAAAACACTCCATCCAATATAAATCTTAGAAAAAGCTTCCATCTTTTTCTCTCTCAGAGCCTTATCTTTTCGGCATTAATGGCGAAGTACGGCGAGGGCGACAAACGATGGATTGTGGAGGACAGGCCCGACGGCACGAATGTCCACAACTGGCATTGGTCGGAGACGGACTGCCTCGAATGGAGCCGAAACTTCCTCTCCAATCTCCTCTCCAACCTTGTCGTCCTCGACGGCGAGGGCAACCTCTTCGCAAGGACGAAGAAGGTCGAGAAGGTCGATGGCGAGGCCTACGTTAACATCCGCAAGGGGAAGATCATTCCTGGATACGAAATCAGCGTCACGATCCCTTGGGAAGGCGAGGCCAAGGACGCCGACGGGAAGTCGCTCCTCAAGGTCGACGGGAACGTCGAGATTCCGTACATCGCCGACGAGAACGCCGACGAGGACCCGGAGATTAGGGTCTCGGTGAAGGACGAGGGGCCGATTGGGAAGAGATTGAAGGAGGCGATGGCGGCGAAGGGGAAGCCGATCATTTTCGAGAAGGTTAGGGTTTATGTCCAGACCATGGCGAAAGGTGGCCCGGCGAAGGACGCGTTGGAGGGCAAGAAGGTGGAGCCGAAGAGCGGGACTAGTCCGTCGGTGAATTCGGGGGCGGCGGCGGCGGCGAAGGTGGTGGTGGAGAAGGAGGTGAAGAAGAAGAAGGAGGCGAAGAAGGAGGGGTTCAAGACGATAACGATGACAGAGAAGTTCAGTTGCAGAGCGAGGGACATGTACGAGATTTTGATGGACGAGAACCGGTGGAAGGGATTCACGAGTAGTAACGCCAGAATAAGCAAAGAGGTTGGTGGAGAGTTTAGTATTTTCGACGGGTCGGTGACCGGCACGAATCTGGAGTTGCAAGATGGGAAATTGATCGTTCAGAAATGGCGGTTTGGCAGTTGGCCTGATGGGATTCATTCGACGGTCTGGTTTCTTGCTTTTGCTTTTAGGCTATTAGGGAACATGACTAAAATTTGGTAGAGGGTTGGTATGCCTTGATTAGTTTGTGATTAGGAAAGTTGACCAAATTTGATACAATGTTCGTCTGTTTTGATCAGGTTGCGATTATCCAAGTTGACCAAATTTGATCCAATGTTGTTGTATTTGATTAATTTGTGATTCGCAAAGTTATTGAAATTTGATTAGAATGTTGGCCTGTTTGATTAGTTTGTCTTCAGCAGAGTGGACCAAAATTGATACAATGTTGGTATGCTTTGCTTAGTTTGTGACTCTCAAAGTTGACCAAATTTGATCAATCAAATGTTGGTATTTTTTATTAATTTGTCTTCAGCAGAGTTAACCAAGTTTGATGCAGTGTTGGTATGTTTTGATTAGTTTGTAATTGGGAAAATTGACCAAAATTGATACAATGTTGGTATGTTTAATTAGTCCATGATTAGCAAAGTTGATTGAAGTTTTACAGAATGGTTGTATGTTTGCTTAGTTTGTCTTTAGCAGAGTTTGACTAAGTTTGATGCGTAGTCGGGATGTTGTGATTAGCTTGTGATTAGCAACTTGTCCAAAGTTGATTGAATGTGTTCTGTTTGATTAGTCTTTGATTAGCGAAGTTGATTAAATTTAATTGAATGTCACAGGTGAGGCTGACTTTGGATGAACCTGAACCCAGAGTTACAGTTGTGAAGCTAACACACACAGATATTCCAGAGGAAGATAGGTGGGTTTCTTAAGCTTTGGGGCTATATGTGTTAATTTGATTGTTTTTCTTTGTTGGAAGCTGATTGCTTTGTCTTGTTAAACAGATACGGGAATGCGACTGTGGTGGAGAATACAGAGAGAGGATGGCGGGATCTTATTTTCCACAAGATACGTGCGGTTTTTGGTTTCGGACTTTGAGGGTTCTTTTTACTTTTTCTTTCCTTTTTCTTTTTTGATAGTTTCCTTCCGGAGTCTAGAATTTGAACATTCAATTATGTTTCATCAATGAAGCATGAATTTACATCTTTGGATTTATGTCATTCTTGGATGTTTGTGTACTCTAGCTCATAAGCTGGTCAAGGAGGTTGAATTGTCATCTTCCTCATGTTTTCAGTAACCTTAGATTCATCATTCAACTTATGTATTTGGTAACCATGAGAAAGTTGTGTTGCATTTGTGTTCCATTTGAGTCAAGCTTCGGGTACTTTGGCATGTCCTTGTTTCGTCTCTTGTTTTATTTTTCCAACAATTGTTAAAATATAAAATCTTGCTGTTGGCTTGATATGTTCTCCACGCTTGGGTTACAGTAATATTACCCGACAGACATTAGTATATGGTTGTGAACGTAACACTGGACCATTTGACGAGTTGGTCAGAGCTTATCAACTAAAGTTTTAAGTTTAAAGTTTAAGGACATTGTTGCATGTAAGAGCTTTACATTTTGTTCTTTGGAACTAATTTGTTAGAACTAATTAATTCCAAGTAACATTCCAAACATATGCCATATATTTCAATTTATGTGGTGGAAAGCGTAGAAGTTGACTGGACTTTGCACATAATCTAGATTTTAATGTTGTAGCTGTAATTCAAGGGTTCACGTTTGCATGCTTTATTAGATTTCATTTGAACAAATGGGGCGAAAGAAGGTTCAAAAAAACATCGATATGTTGTTCATCATTAAAAAAAATGCAAAGGGCTTAATATTTATATTTGTAGTATTCTAAAAACATTTTTACCTAGCTTTAACTGATCGCTGACTGTTTCTCTTGGTGCCCTATCCTGCAAGGGAATAAATCATTCTGCTTTGCTGTGGCACAGTAAATAATTGTGGTAAACATCTAGAGTTCGAATGCTTATTCAACCGTGAAAATTTATTCGCAATGTAAATTGCATTTATTATCTGCCAATTCATCCTTTGGTGGTGTTTAGCAACTTTCTGGTGCCCCTTTTGCTCAAGTAATATTTTTGATTTTGAGGGCTATTTATGTTGGCAAGATCGTCTGAGAATGTGAGTTTTTTTGTTTGGAAATTAAATTAGGAGACAAGTAGCATTTGTCAGTGATTAAACTGCTTAGCCTGTTTGTTATGGTGGTTAGAACTATAAACATTTTAACATGTAAGAGTTTTATACTATAGCAATTGTTTTTTTTTTTATTATAGCATATAAAAACGTTACATTTTTCTTAATTGAAAAGTTAGTAAGGACCAGCTCTGTCAAACATGTTAATCACACTCGTCATAAATTTTGTGGTGTAGAAGTTTTGAATCATGTAAACATTGAAGCTAATGTGAGATTTTTAGGTGATCACACGTCATGTTATGAAATCTTTTTTTTTTATTTTTTTTTTCTTTGAAGTGTTCAACAAAGCAGTTTGAACTCATTTTTTAAGTTTAAACATTATATATGTAAGAAATTTATATTATAAACAATTACAACTCTTGGGTCTTCTCAACACAAGGTTTGTTTATTGAGTATTTGTTTCTCGTCTTGACGCTTGTCAAAGAAGCCTGTAAAGGCTTGAAGTCAGTTCCACGGGTGTCTGGTGAATGCGTGGTCTTTTCTAACATTCATAGTCTTATAATCGTACGTTCTTTAGTTTTCTTATCCTGTCTTTGGAGTTTGTCACACTTAATTGTGTATGAGACGTGATTTACAGAATGTCTAGAGCTTTACTAACTTTGGTTGAGTTGAGTTTTTTTTTTAAACACCCATCGGCTTACATGCAATGATAGCTAGGAAAAAAAAAACACAAATAAGACAACGTCGCCTGAGAGATTCGAACTCTCGCGGGGAAACCCCATGTACTTAGCAGGCACACGCCTTAACCACTCGGCCAAAGCGACGCTTGCGATTTTATCTAGCGTGGATATTATATAGCTTAAAGAATACGATAAGTCGCTATATACAGTTTAAGGATTCAATCTTTTGGACTGATTTCCGATTTCGATCACATATTTTTTTTCTTGACTGGTTCTTTTTTTCCTGGAAACATTTATGTCCAAGAAAGAATAGATTAACACATTGATTGGTTCGTTTCCACTGCAATAAAGGCAAAGAGTAAGTCAACTTGGGGCACTGCACAAGGTATTACGTAAGATGCCTATGTTAAAGAAAAGTAGACAACCACGTGACATTTTCTTCCAAGTCTGAAGCTTTTGGAAACGGAAAACTCTGCTGGGCTCCGCAAGTGGAGCTCCGCAGGGACTCCACTTGACCCAATGTCGGGTCCCGTAGAGGTTGAACTCATTATCCCCGCATTGTGCCTATGCGGAGCCCCTTAGCAAGGCTCTTTTTAAAAAGTGAAGAGAACAAAACCGAGAGACAGGATTTATAAACTCATTTATGAAAACCAAAGAAACTGTCTAGCGTGTATGGAAACCTAGTTCAAATTAAAAACTTCTGGTTCAATTAAGTTTTGTTAGTGATTTTTTTTTTTTACAAAATTTGAATCACTACAGTGTTGTTAGTTCCAAATTTAGTTTGAACCATGTTTTCAAACCCCCTCAAATTTTGTCCAATTTTCTTGAAATGGAAAAGGTAGGAAACTAACTCTTCAAAATCAAGACGACAATAATTTCATTAGCAGAGTTTCCATGCTTCTGTCGTTTGATTTGTCATATGGTAAAGGCTATACATATATAATTTGCTTTTTGATTTTTCTATACCAACTCCCCAAGACGGATTCAACTATAAAGAGAAGAAAACCTATATAAGCAAGACTTGAAGTTATTGAACTTGAACCAATAACTACACAAATTTTTTGAGCATCTCCGTGACCTCGTTGATCACAATCCACGCTTTATGCCCTCCAATAACTTCCGCTTTCATCTCCCCATCTTTCCATATCTGTGATGTTCAACACATGTCAAATTCACACTCACAAAATTGTGGATAAAACTTTAATGCACAACAGGTGAAAAATGAGCCTAATATGGATATGCTTAACGTACCTGTATTGTTGGCATTTTCTGAGCAAAGAGAAACACACAAAAATCGGGTAATGAGTATTAGAATATAAAAGGGTAGTGTTAAAACCAGTGGAAATGGAAAAAGGAGTATGTCAACGGCTCAAAATTACACATACAGTAATGTTTCCACGCTTCACTAGAGCTTGAGGTACTTTATTGACATCCACGCAATAGAATTTTATTCTGAGGGGAACAAAAATGAAACACAAAAAAAAAATGTCATCATTGTATTTTAAAGATGTTAAATAGATTAGTTGTCATTACTCTGGCAAGGAGCTTGCGGCTTACCCTTAGAACTCCTGGATATATAAGGCATACAAGCATTTTGCACAACAAAAACTGTTTAATGGCTTTAAATCCATCAACAACTTCATGAGAATTGACTTCATTAGCCACACGAAATAACAGTAAGAACAAATAATACTAGTAGCAGTAGTAGTAGTAAAGAAAGGAAAGCAAAGCAAAACAGTCATATTTAGATACATATAATATATATATATTTTCATTTAACGAATGCTACAGCATAATTTAATGTCAAATTACACAATATCGAATGCTTCACTATAGAAGTACCAAAAAAAAAAAAAAAAGCGGGTTCGAAGAGAAATGACGGCAGAATTATGCTTCCATGTAACATATAAATATGGGACCATTTATGTAATATTTTAACGTAAAAGTGAGATGCGGCATTGAACACTCGCACATTTTTACAGTCGACCTTGAACAAATATCACAATTCCCACTTTTAAATGTAACGCGGCATTTAAAATGTTCCATTTTGTTCTAGATAATAGACTATATATATATATATAGAGAGAGAGAGAGAGCCTACTTGGTATCATATTCAGCGGCCAATTTCTCCAACTTTGGTTTCAAATAGACGCATTTCCGGCACCAAGAAGCCATCCTGTCATAAAACAAGACCAGAAAACTCACATTACAAACTATCAAACAACTGGCGAGCATAACCATGTTTTTCCTAGAAAGAAAAATATAGAAAAGCAGAAAATACCAATCGATGAGAATGGGCTGAGAAATTTCTTGTGCACGGCTTAATATCTGGTCGAGATGATCACAGTCGTTGATGGGTTCCATCTCAACCGAAGTGGGTCTCGACAAATCAGGCCAAAACGCTTCTGGTCTCAAGTCCCTCTTCGACGTCTTCTTGCAGTGATCTTCTCTGTTTCCCCAAAACCCACCAGACTTTCCTGAAAAGAAGCCGTAATTCCCACTATTCGCACATAACTGTTGCTGCTGATGATAATGATGTTCTCTGTGATGGAATTCTCTCCACAGAATCCGAGAATTTGCTGCCAGAATGGACATTCTCTCTTGCTCTCTCTCTAGAAAAGCAATATCAAAAAAGTTTTTTTTTTTCTTTTTTGGGCGATGGGTCAGAGGAAGACTGGTAAAAGAATCATGGGTAGGTGAAGGAAATGGAGGTTACTATGGTTTGGATGGGTTTTGGAGTTTGAGCTTCTAAGAAGGTGGGAGTGTTAGAACGTTTAATGCTTTGTGAAGCATAGCGTCAATGTGTATGTTTTTGGTGAGTTTCGATAATGGAGAGAAGTGGTGTTTTCGTGTCAAGCAAGAGCTTATCCACAAGGTGAGCTCGGGATGGAACTTGGAGAGTGAAAAGGTCGGAATGGGGGCCACATGTGGGGCCAAGATATTTATTTTTGTAAACCAGTGGAGATTTTTATGTTTTTTGATAAAATTGTTATTGTTGTTGTTGTTATTATTATTATTATTGTTATTATTGTTTTCCTCCAAGGGAAAAATTAGGGTATTTAGGAACACTAATAGACCAACCAACTTTTCAATAGTTTTTTTTTTTTTTTTTACACTATAGTATTTTTTTGTTTTATCTTGCAATTCTAACTATGTTATTAAATGCTTGCTAAATTTGATAGTAGATTATCGATTTAAGGAGAAAAATTACTAGCTAAATAAACACGGCTAGAAGCTGATGGGGAATTAGACGACTCCTAATTTCAAGGATCGCAAGAACGAACAATTGCAGAAAATAAATAGGAGAAAAGAAGAAAAAGAGACACCAAATTTTTATACAGGTTCGTCCAAAATTGAGACTATGTCCTGTTTCTGCCGCTTGCAGATTCCACTATGATGAAGGAGATTACAGATTACAAGAGCAGTTTCTCGCACTCACAAATTGTGCTTACCAAAACTCTCTTCTATCTAACACCCAATGGGAATTTTTCTTCTCTCAAGGATGGAGCTCACAAGAATTTTTGCCTCTCACAAAATTATGCCACTCACAATTTTCACACACAGTTTTCACACACACAACCCTAGCCACCTTGTGTCTATTTATAACCAAAGGAGGAGAAAATAGCAACTAATGGGAAACCCTAGTGGTTTCCCGTTTTTGGGACCTTTGAATTCGACTTTGATTCAAAACACATCGCGCAGCACAGCGCGTCAGCGCCGCGGCGCTCGAAACGAGCGCTGCGGCGCTCCCCTGCGGCGCCTAGGCGCTCTGCTCCTGGCGCCTAGGCGCTCTGCTCCTGGCGCCTAGGCGCTCACCACTCGACGCCTCGGCATTATCTTCCTGGCGCCTAGGCGCTCTCCACATAGCGCCTAGGCGCTCTTGTCCTGGCGCCTAGGCGCTCTCCACATAGCGCCTAGGCGCTCTTGTTCTGGCGCCTAGGCGCTCTTCACCTGGCGCCTTCGTCCAGCGCCGCGGCGCTCTTCTGCCAGAGCCTCGGCGCTTGCTCCCTGCCTTCGAGGACGCGATTTTCTCCCTTTTCCTTCCTTTTGCTGGGTTGTCTACTTGATTTGGCTCCATATCTACAACAATCTCCCACTTGGAGACTAATCAATCACCATGTCTCCCACTGCAGCGGCAACGACTTCTTACGCCTCTTGGAGAAGTCCAACTGAAGTTGCGCACAACTTCAGTTTCTCAATCGGATCCATCTTGGTGAGCATATCTCTGGATCCTTTTACCACCCACCTTGCCTTATACCGTTTGCTGCCAGCACTTTTATTTTTTACCCGGTATACCCTTTTGTTGTGCAAGGACTTTTTACCCTGTGGTAACTTTGTCAGTTGCCATGTCCGATCCAACTCGTCCCTCATGGCTAACTCCCACTTGACCGAATCTCCAGCCTCCACGGCTTCATCAAAGCTCTCTGGCTTACCTTTGTCGGTCAACAAGATGTAATGCAGAGTTGGGGAGTATCTCTGCGGTGGTCTGATTGTCCTGCTAGACCTCCTGACTGGTGTGGCAGGAGTCCTCTGGTTTTCTTCTGGAGCTATGTTTTCCTGGTCTTCAACCTCTGGATTTTGCACCTCCACTTCAGGCAGATCCTTCAATGGAATCACCTCAGGCTTCTTATCTTCAGAACCTGAACCCCTGGAGTCCGTGCTGTCTCTGTCCTTGTACAGAACACCTTCGTTGAAGATCACATCCTTGCTCCTGATAATCTTCCGGCTTTGGTCATCCTAGAGACGATAACCAAACTCAAGCCCGCCATAGCCAACCAGAAAGCACTTCTTTGACTTGGCATCCAGTTTACTTCTAGCAGCAGAATCAATGTGTGCATAGGAAACACAACCAAACACTCTCAAGTAAGAGAGATAAACCTGTTTATGGCTCCAGACTTCTTCCGGTAGCTTAAACTTCAGCGGTGTGGATGGACTTCTGTTGATCAGCTGAGCGGCTGTGTTAATCGCCTCAGCCCAAAACATCTTTGGCAGCCCTGCATGCAACCTCATGCTCCTAGCACGCTCGTTTAAAGTCCTGTTCATCCTCTCAGCTACCCCATTCTGTTGTGGTTTCCCTGGAATGGTCTTCCTCATCTTTATCCCATTCTCAGCACAGTACCGCCTGAAATCTTCACCTAGGTACTCTCCCCCATTGTCAGACTGCAAGCACTTTACCTTCAAATCTGTCTCGTTCTCCACCATGGCTTTCCATCTCTTGAAAGCATCGAACACATCAGATTTGTTTTTCAGAAAGTAAACCCATACCTTCCTGCTTGAGTCATCAATGAACGTCACATAGTAGTTTGCGCCACCAAGGGAAGTCACCGACGCAGGCCCCCACACATCTGTGTGAACAAGCTCCAATTTCCTGGACTTAGGCTCTCTACCCATCTTTGAGAAACTGACTCTCTTCTGTTTACCAAAGATGCAGGCTTCACACAAACTGTGATCAACAGTTTTCAAACCCGGCAGTTTTCCTTTGCAGTGAAGCACCTTCATACCCTTCTCACTCATGTGACCGAGCCTATAATGCCATAGCTCGGTATTCGCAGCAGAATCAGCAACTGCTAGGGTATCTCTGCAACTAGAGTTCATGTAGAGAGTTCCAGCCTTGCGTCCCCGAGCAATAACCATCGCTCCTTTCGTGACTTTCCAACCTCCACAATTGAAGGTTACTTTATGTCCTTCATCATCCAGTTGCCCCACCGAAATCAAGTTGCGCATTAGTTTAGGAACATGTCTCACCTTATGAATCTTCCATACCGACCCATTAGGCATTTTTAAACTGACATCTCCAATGCCAACTATATCCAAAGGTTCTCCATCAGCGAGATAAACCTTACCATGATTTCCAGCAACGTAGTTCTCCAGGACATGACGGTGTGCTGTGGTGTGGAATGATGCTCCTGAGTCTATCACCCACGAATCAAAAGAACTGTCGACAGACAAGATTAAAGCATCCTGTTGCTCTTCAGTGGCGGCGTTGGCTGCGTCATTAGTCTTGTCTTCATTCTTCCTTGGAGCCCTGCAGTTCTTTTTCAAGTGGCCCGTCTTCCCACAGTTCCAACACTCCATAGTCCTACCATTCCTTGACTTGCTTCTCCCATTCCTCGACTTGCCTCTCCTGCCATTATCCCTGTTGGATTGCCTATCAAGTTTCCTGCCCCTATTATCAACATTAAGGGCCGAGTTCGACGAAGAGGCTTCTCCTGAGTCCTTCCTGCGAACTTCTTCCGCCAGAATAGAATTTCTGACATCAACAAACTTTAATTTGGCATTCCCAAGCGAATTTGTAATGGCCACCCTCATGGGTTCCCAGCTATTCGGTAACGAGGCCAAGAGGATTAGAGCATTGATCTCATCATCGAATTTAATCTCTACCGAGACCAATTGGTTTAGGACGGTGTTGAAACTGTTCAGGTGCTCTACCACCGAGGCACCTTCAGACATCTTTAAATTAAAGAGCTTCTTCATGAGATGTACCTTGTTATTGGCTGAGGGCTTCTCATACATCTCTGACAGAGCCTTCATCATCCCTGTTGTAGTGGTCTCCTTCGCAACGTTGTGGGCAACGTTCTTTGACAAAGTCAAACGGATCACACCGAGTACCTGTCTATCAAGGAGACTCCACTCCTCATCCTTCATGCCTTCGGGCTTATTACCCAAGGGCAAGTGCAGTTTCCTGCTGTATAGGTAGTCCTCAACTTGCATCCTCCAGTAGGAAAAATCTGAACCATCAAATTTGGTGATGCCGGCTGCCATACCTTCTTCTCCAGTCATCGTTCTTGATCAAAACCTCCGCTCTGATACCAGTTGATGGGGAATTAGACGACTCCTAATTCCAAGGATCGCAAGAACGAACAATTGCAGAAAATAAATAGGAGAAAAGGAGAAAAAGAGACACCAAATTTTTATACAGGTTCGTCCAAAATTGAGACTACGTCCTGTTTCTGCCGCTTGCAGATTCCACTATGATGAAGGAGATTACAGATTACAAGAGTAGTTTCTCGCACTCACAAATTGTGCTTACCAAAACTCTCTTCTATCTAACACCCAATGGGAATTTTTCTTCTCTCAAGGATGGAGCTCACAAGAATTTTTGCCTCTCACAAAATTATGCCACTCACAATTTTCACACACAGTTTTCACACACACAACCCTAGCCACCTTGTGTCTATTTATAACCAAAGGAGGAGAAAATAGCAACTAATGGGAAACCCTAGTGGTTTCCCGTTTTTGGGACCTTTGAAT
This sequence comes from Artocarpus heterophyllus, assembly GCA_025403435.1. Classification (NCBI taxonomy): domain Eukaryota; kingdom Viridiplantae; phylum Streptophyta; class Magnoliopsida; order Rosales; family Moraceae; genus Artocarpus; species Artocarpus heterophyllus. The sequence continues at coordinate 11,306,612 of CM046352.1, forward strand.
TCGACTTTGATTCAAAACACATCGCGCAGCACAGCGCGTCAGCGCCGCGGCGCTCGAAACGAGAGCTGCGGCGCTCCCCTGCGGCGCCTAGGCGCTCACCACTCGACGCCTCGGCATTATCTTCCTGGCGCCTAGGCGCTCTCCACATAGCGCCTAGGCGCTCTTGTCCTGGCGCCTAGGCGCTCTCCACATAGCGCCTAGGCGCTCTTGTCCTGGCGCCTAGGCGCTCTTCACCTGGCGCCTAGGCGCCTTCGTCCAGCGCCGCGGCGCTCTTCTGCCAGAGCCGCGGCGCTTGCTCCCTGCCTTCGAGGACGCGATTTTCTCCATTTTCCTTCCTTTTGCTGGATTGTCTACTTGATTTGGCTCCATATCTGCAACAGAAGCCACCTTCCATCCTAAGCCTCATAGCTCCACCACAGCTCACTAGAACGTTAACCCTTCTTTGAAGATAACGTCACATCACTCGGATACCCTCCTAAGGCGTCTGGAGTCTGGAGACCCGAAAGCGACGTCGGACTCCAGCCTTTGTACCCTCTCGTGGAGACGACCCACCTATACTATAAAAGAATAATATAAAACTCTAGCAAAGAGTGAGAAAGAAATCACACAATACTAAAATTTTTAGTATAATATGGTGATAGATATTTGATCGTTTAATAATGGTTATGCTCACTCATGACCTTCTTAATATTGCTCTTAGGGGGCGTTTGGTATGCAGTAACCCTGAAGGTAGGAATAAGAATCTATAAGATTCTCACGTTTGGTACAAGAATTATGATTTTTGGATTCAATCTTTTTGGATCTTTTTTCTGGACTTAATGAACTTTGAAAACGAACTAGTTCAACAGCTATTTGGTCTTTGAGTGTGCACTGAACTTGAATTAGTGGATTGAGTTGCTGTGGCAGCTAGGGTGGACGTCGGATTCCACATTGGAATCCGAACCATGATAAATTTGTGTGTAATTTCTGTTCTTCAATTTATTTTTGCTGTGATTATTCGAGTTGTGAGATTAGAGAGAGAGATTCACGATTTGCTATTTCGTAATTCCTGGTTCAAGATTTAACAGTTAATAATGGTTTATCCTCATTCTTGCCCTTATTAAGATTGCTTTTGGTGCACATAATTCAATCTTTCTTAATCTTTTTTTTGGGCTAAATGAAACCTGAAACGGACTACTCCAACAGTGCTTTTTCTAGTGCCGGGCTCATAAAATAGACCCATTACCACAACTGGGCTTCACTTGAGTCCTTTGCAAATGCAGAGCAAATGGGGACTTTTATTGCGTGGATTTGGTTTTAGATATGATGCCTAATTTCTACTTTGTTGATTTTGTTTTGGAGTTCAAGAAATGCAACGCAAGTACCGCCGCACTCTCATAATTCCTATTAAGGTGTTTGACAAACTAGTTAAAATTGAAAATTTTAGTATAAAAGTTGTAGTATATGAGGGCTTCACAATTTGCTTTTTCTGTAGTTGTTAAGAGCTTTATACTATAGTTTGTTAGAATCATTTAGTTCTAACCGACTGGTCAAACAACCTCTATATTTCCCTTAACTTTGAATATACAATTACCAACAACCATATGTTTAATGTGGTGCTTGTGGTTAGCCCCAAAAAGACATAACACCATTGTCCAGGCTATTTAGCCATTTTAAGTCGTGTAAAGGGAGGCATTAGTCATTTTGGTCTTGCATGTCTCTTTGCTTTGGTGGCATCAACTCTCGACTTCTTTAGCTGGGCTTTTAGATGGGCCATTTTCGTCCCCTCTTTTTTTCAATTCTTAAAAAAAAAAAAAGAAAAAGAAAAAAAAAGTAGCTAGATGCTTAATGGAAATGCTAAGATAAGAGAGTGTGCCTACAAACTACAAAGATGGTGAACAGACTAATTACCCTAGAGAGACTCCAAAAATAGCTTTTGGGATATAATATTTGGCCCTTAGCTTGAGAAAATGTCTCTTTTCAAAAGAGACCTGCTGCATACACACATGTTGAATAAAAGCTTGAAATTACCAAGGACGGAGCCACCTTAGGCCTTCAGGGGCGATGGAAGGGGAACAAATGCCACCGCCACTGACCTAAAGGGCTTTTTTGACTTCTAGACCCAAAATATTATTTTCATACTTCTTTTTCTCTAAATTTGCCTCTGAAAATTTTTCACTTGTATTTTTGAAAAGTCCCTATTATGCCCCACATTTTAACTTCCTGTCCTTTCTGAAAATTTTTCCTGCCTCCCTCACCAAAGACACCAGTAGTGTTGAGCATTACAACCAATACAAAGTGAGCCCATATCTATGAGTCTCATACTGTAGGGCCATTTTATATTTATGCCTAGCGTTGAATACTGGTATTTGTCTTCTAGCATTACTTCTGTGATAGCATCTCCAATGCACTACTAAATTAATATGTTAATATCAAATTTAGCATTAAACTGGAAAAAAAATTCTCTAATGCAATTTCATTTTTAATACTAAATTTGCTATATGCTAGACTAGGCATTTGGCATTTAATTACTAATGGTTGGTAAGTTGACTTTTTTGTTTTAATAACTACAACATTCTTACTTTTTAATTACTATATATTTAATAATTATGATAAAAAGCAAAAACGACATTCTAAATAACATTATGCACCGGAGTAAAATATCAAATAACACATCCATTATGTTATTTTTACCCTTTTAGGTGATAAATATAACATTGATATTAACATTTACATTGAATTTGGTCTAATTATAGTAGCCCAGACTAGCGGTGAAAGACCTATTTGTCACGTAAGAAAAGGCGTTGGCGTTGCATGGGGTATATTTTGACGATCCCTTAAGTTTGACTTCTATACTTGGTGAAATATCAAATTTTTCTTCACATCATGGTCATCTCTGTACAAACACGCTTCAATATATTGCATTACAAGATGGGCTTCTCCTGCTACACAAGAAACAAATTAATTAATTAATTAAAGCAAGAGAAAAAGGAAACTTGTTTCTCATTTAAAATAACTATAGTGCCGACAAGTAACATGACAATTGATCAATTGGTTTCTTATGATTGGCTACGAATCTAAATTAGTTATGCATGTTGATTTTATATATTTATCTAATCCAAAATTTGCTGACCATAATATGGTAAACACGTAAGTGCTTGTAATACTACTATTATGGTTGCTGTTGTTGAATAAAACTTGTGTAATATTATCATGGGGATAAACTCTTTTTCTTTTTGTTTTGCTGTGGGAAAACTGCTCTCCAGGATTTTTAGGCTTTGGAGAATTTGGGCAAATTAAACCAAAGTTTCACAACAATCTAGGGCTCTTAAAAAAAAAAGAAAAGTCTGACAATAATCTGAGTCTACTCTTGGAGGCGTCAACGTCTATTTTTCGCCTCTAAAACTACCTTGGGCGACTTTGAGAAATCAAAGATGCAATGCATGGAAAACATGGGAAATAATTGGCAAATAGTACCAGTACCCGAGACAGGTTAGGAAGCAATAAGCCAACGACTGAAATAGTAGAGCACTATTATTTCGTGACTTGAAATAGCTAGGAAAGAGTTCTTCAATGTCAAAAATGGCAAGTTAAATATATTTGGTCAAAAAGATAACTTCAACTTACAATGTGCTTGCAGTTAAATTTTGCGGGTGAGGTTAAAGGATGAAGCCAAAAAATTAGTCAAGAAAAGAGAGAGATGTGACTGAATTAATAAAATAAGATAAATAATTTTAATAAACAAAATAAATAAAAAAGGTGGAATAAAAATAGTATAAATTTTCATGTACAAAATTTTAAAAAAAAGTTTATGAGATCAGCTACCTATTTTCGTCTAAAATAACTCCACAAATGATATCAATACCTTCTAATTTTGGGACATATACGTGCATCTAAAATCTCAGACTTTAGATGATGAAAAGAAATGATTTGTGCCATTGAAATTTCTTCAGATTTTATTAGTAATAGCTTATATGGGACATTTGGACGGCATGTAATTGTCCAAAAAATGGTTGTGTATTATGTTCTTTTATTAAAATGTGCTACAATTTTGGGAGGGAGTAGGGTTCGTACACTTCCACTAAACTCAACTCTAGAATCTGGAAAGGACAAAGTACTTGATAGTTCATACGTGGCATGTATGGCATATAAAATGCACTAGGACGACTATATTGGAAAGCAATGTCCGTAATTTTTTTAAAGACACGACCATAACCTTGTTATTAATAAAACAGTAATATTTAATTTAAAAATACATTATATATTAGATTATGACTTATAATTTTATGAGTAGTAGAATTTAATTTTATAAGGATGAAAATGATGTTTTTAATACTAGTGGTGGTAATGTATATTACACGTTAATAGAAAAAAAGTCTCATAATATGAGATTGTATATGCGAGATACACCTTCTATTAATTCAGGTGTTTAACATCGTTGGTGCCTTAAAAAGATTAAAGTTATCATGGGCTATTACATGGACAATTCAGAAGATTGGTCTTGTAAAAATTCTCAAGAAAACTTACATGGCCTTTTTGCCCCCCTTAAATTTGCTTGTTTTGTTTTATAGAAATGAATTCAAAGAACAAAAAATCACTTGCACTTAACTTTTGCATATACAATAGTTTATGATATTGTTTGTAAAAAGTGCATGTTAGCTCACGAGGCAAACTAGCCAATAGTTGGAAAGATCAAGTGCATATTGAATTCCAGAGTGTAAGGAGACAATCTGTTTGAGAAAAAGAAGCAAAAATGGATCAAAGAGCATTTAAATCTTGCAGTTTTTGTGCATATTCATGCCGTAAAAAGATTTGGTATTAGTTGTTTAGTGAAGCAGTCGGTGGAGAAAAAAGTGGTTGGGTGAGTTGGGCTTTGGTGCATGAAACTTGAATGCCTACAATCCATTTTTCTCCTTTGTCATTTTCTAGAATTGACCTACTATATAGTCTAATTGGCTTTTCAATTAGACAAAAGGTGTATTTATACATACATATATACATATATATATATATATGTATTCAATTTTTTCTCAGTTTATTTTTGGTGAGAAAAGCATGAGGTTCAGATTGCAAGGGATGAATGGTGTGTGCATGACAACTATATTAGAATCTTAGATAGTTATATCACGATATCAGATCCAAAATAAAGCAAAGAAAGAAAAAAGAGAAGTCCATTTATTTATTTTCTTTCTTTTTTAAAGAAAGTCTATTTATTATTTGGAAGATAATGCCAAAAAGAAAAAGAAAATTAGAAATGTGTTGCCTTAAATTATCGTTTTAGTCTTTTTTTTTTTTTAGGTTAATATAGAAATAGAGAAGTGAGAGCATAAGTCTTATTGCTTTTCTTTTTAAATAATTTTTATGCTCCCGCATTTTTTTAAAACAGATTTTCTATACAAATTCACTATTAGGGTGTTTAGTTAAAATTTATCTTCTATCAATCAAAAGTTTTGGTTGAAACTAAAAATGCCAAACACCTTAACATATTCAAAACAAACAACAATAGCATAAACCGAGTCAAGATTCAACCTTTTTTTTAATAGTCAAGATTCAAAATTATATTATTTTTTCAAAAAAAAGATTAATATTATTCGTAATGACAACATGTTTGAGTCAAGTTTTAATTTCCAACATGTTATTATTGCAAATAGTATTAATCTTTTTTAATGGAAAAATAATGTTAAACTTTCTTACGCATTATTTTTGTTAAACATGCTTATTGCCTTTTTGGCTTTTTAAAAGATTCTCATGAGCACTTTTTACCTTTGTCAAAAGAATGGAAAAGCTTTTGGAAAGTATAGCCGCCCTCATTGGTTTCTTACTTAAATTGGAAGTTTCACTTCATTTTGTGTTGGTGGATGTATAACTTAATTCTTTTGTTTTCCTTTGAAATTTTTATTTCGCTATTAGCACTTTTAGACATCAAGGTCACATTAAACCAAAAAAAAATGGGGTGCGTAATAGGATGTCTTAAGCCCCGGTGTCCTAACGGCATTCTAGTATTGTTCTTCAAGCACTATATATTGGGATTCTATAGGACACCATTTTACTTTACTCAGATGTTTGAGATCTTTTTCGCTACAGGCTATTCTGTTAGAGAATTGAATGGAACAAAATTTATGATAGGACATGTATTTTTTTTCCCTATCAAGAGATACTACTATGTAATAATTAGATTAACTTTCTAACTGATTATTTATTAATGGAAACAATTATATGTCATACGTTGTAAAATTTTGATGTAAACTCTCGTAGGTCGGACCGTTAAAAACTTAGTCCAACATTTAAAATAGAATAGGGAGCTCTTGTTGATTTTGACTTTGTTTTAATTTCCTAAGGAGTCCGGGGAGTTGAGTTCTCTATGCTCTAGCCCAGTATTAGATTATTTTTAAATTAATGTCCAATAGATTGAGGAGGTAAATAACGGACCGACACCACAATAGGTCATGAGATTTTGCATGTTTTGAACAAGAAAAAGGGATGATGTGGTGTCACGAACCCAAACTCAAGTGGTGATGTGGCGATTTGATTAAATTAAATAAACAAGTTTTAATAAAACTCGCTAATTAATTACTTGGTAATTCAAGGAAATGTGCTTGTGTTATTTATAAAAACATGATAAATTTAAAACTTTTTAGATAATTACCATCTATTAAGTTATAATAAACAATTTCGTGAATCTACCTCTAAATTAAATTAAATTAGAATATTAAATTTAACGAGAGCGAGTCGGTCGACACCGAACACAACAATGTACACATATAGTATAGACATATAAAAATAATACAAACTACGGTCCAATAGAGAAGTAAACACAGTCTACATTATTACATGCCTTGAAAATAAATAAATAGATAAGTTAAACATCTCATGGTCCACGTGAGAATATCAATAGTGTCCTGTTTTGTGTCATTCTATGAATCACCTAGAGGGGGGAATATTACCAGGTTGTCTCATTTACATTCATTATTCCGTTTATTATGACCATATGCGTTTCAATATTCATCAGAAATAATTAAAAGATTAAATAATTAAGTAATCATTGACAATCATCCTTTAAAACAGAAAAATACAATATGGTCAAAACTCTTTAAAATCATGGTCATTGAAAGAGGAGGGTCTGGAGTCCTACCTCATAATCTAGCATGATTGCACTAGCATCGCAACCATGTTCTGTTACACGTTAGCTCCTTGGACTGACGGGTAACCTTAAGCGTGGGCTAGACATATTAATCTCTAAATTTAAATACTCTATATTAGTATGCTATTTCATGGTAACTTAGTGTACCTTTAGGGTGCGTTTGGTACGGGTATTTGAGTAGAGTATTTGAATGAAGATTTAAATTTTAGTGAGAGAAAATACTATAGCAAAATGATTCAAACCGTGATTTGAAAACCGAAACAAACACACTCTTAGATTTCAAATAATCATGTTTTCAGTGTTTTGAACTCAAAACCATAATATTTTCAAAACATTTCTAAATCATTTAACAATGAAAAACTAGGGCAACATTTGTCATTTTAACTTGTCTGGTCGACCTGTCGACCATTGAGGTCCGGTATGTCGAATTGGCTAAGTTTGGCTTGCTGATATGTCAAAATCTGGAAATTTTCCATATTTCAGTCTTGGCAAAGACGAGCTTGAAAGCTCAATTAACCTATTTTTGCAAGTCTCAGAGCGTGGGTAATGTTTAGAAATCATAGAAAAACCTACTAGAACACATTTAAACACTTTTCCCCAATTGTTCATGCATTTTAACAAAATTTCAATGTTTGAACAAAATGTAAAAACTAGTTTTAATTTGGTTTTAATCCAAATAAAGCTTGGATTCGTGTTTGAAACCATTATGCAGTCTTAGATTACTTGTTGTTTAATCAAATCATGGATTATAGCATGGAAGACCAAATTTTTGACAAATTCACTCAACATACAAGTGTTTTGGCTGAGGGTGAAAATCAGATTTTTAAACATGAATTTGCTTATAAAAATCAGAGTTTAGAGCATCAATAACAAGTGTTTAATGTGCTAGAAAGAAATCTAACCTCGAGTGAAACGTTTTGAAAGAAATTTGGTGAATTCTAGCTCAGTTTCTTGGCCTCTGATCAGCTGGAAATGAGGCTGAGTGGCTGTGTTCTTGAATTCTTTGGAGCAGGAAAGGGAAGAGAGAAAGAGAGAGTGTGGCGTGGAGAAAGAGAGAGTATGAGGCATGGAGAGAAGTAGAAGAGAAAGAGCAGAGTTGTGTTTTTGTCTCACGGAAGCAAGGGTGATTTAAGGAAGGAAACTATGTTCAGCACACAGTTTCTCGCAAAAAGGAGATGTTTGGATCACTAGATGGTTTGGGGACCTATTGGTCATTTGGCAAAAATTGTTTTTCACAAAATTCTGATTTGGGGAATAAAAATAAAATAAATATTAGAAATTATTTTAAAAGTTAACAAATGTTATTATTTAGATAATATCAACAAAATTGTTAAAGATGCAAAATTTGATTAACAAAACGTCACAAATTGATTAAATTAACTTAATTTGTAATTAAGTACACTAATTCACCAAATTGCTCACTAATCATATTTATTAAATTTTTGGACATTAAATGTGGTGCGCTTAAACATGAAGAAGAAAAACAATGATGTGGTCTGCTTAGTTTGAAAGCTGATGAGTGGAAATATTTAAATTTTGTCCAATATTAACATTTATAGAATTTAACATGGATTAAACTAAAAATTGAGCTAAAAAAAATTAGGAAAACACTCGAAAAACAAACACAAATTTAATCTTGAGAAATAGCAAAGTGAAAATAAAAAAAGTTATTGAAAATTCATTGCGTAATATTTCCTCTTAATTCATATGAAATTTATAATATATTGGAAGTGATGGAGCATAAGTCTCCTATTAAATCGAGATTTTATTCTCTTTTTACTTCAAATAATATATTCATTTTTTGGTGTAGGAATTGACCATAATTTTATTACATCTTTAACAAAATTTCTGCATTTAATGTTTTTGAGAGTGTTTAGAAACTACGTACATCAAAGTTTCAATTGATACAGTGTAAATTTCTCACATGTAATAATAAAGAAAAATATGTTATAGTATAAAGCTCTTACATGTTAATGTTTAAGTTCTAATGTTAAGTTCCAACAAACACTCTTTTAACTAACGGTTGTTATCATCTCAAGTGATGCTTGAGCTTCCTTTTGTAATGTTGAGCATGAGATTGGATCACCTTGGCCGAGCACGGGGTTAGATAGGACCTTACCCGACTATGAATTTAGACATGATTTTCATTGATTATCTTTTTATGGTGCCAAAAACGAAGAGAATTGGAAAGTTATGAAAACTATATGAATAGCTTTCACCAAATACATTGCTAGGAAAGTGTACAAATTATGTGTTAACAAATATCAATATTAAACCTATACAAATCTTCTAAAAGCATAAAAAAAAATATGTTTACAGATTGTACATATCAATTTGCCAACTTTTCTCATTGTGCCCTAGCAAGACGGACATTTCAGAGTGAACGTCGATCATGACCCTCAATTTTACAACTGTGATGTGAAAGCAACTTGGTTAAGACATCAGCAAGTTAGTCGTCAGAAGAGATATATGCAACACGTAATTTTCCGTTTTAAACTTTATCACGAACAAAAAGAAAATCGATTGTGATGTATTTCATGCAGGAGTGAAAAATTGGATTAGCTCAAGGATATGTAGTCTTGACATTATCACAGTAAATTATGTATAGAAGGAAGTGCAATTCCTAGTTCTTATAGAAGACTATAGACCCAAAGTAACCTCAGTTGTGGTAGAAGCGACTCTCCGATATTCAGCCTCTGTTGAAGACCGGGCAAGAAATCATTGCTTTTTGGAACTCCAAGATACTGCATTAGAGCTGAGAAAGACAATATAGTCTCTAGTAGATGTTCAATCATAGACATTGCCATCTCAATCAGTGTCTGAGAATGCATATAGAGATAGGGGTGACTCATGCTGCAAAAACAACCTATAAGTATTGGTGCCTGGACGATAACGAAGAACACACTTGACAATGGACCAGTGGATATTACTTTAGGTGGGCTTTCATTTTTTTTTTTAAAAAAACACTCCTATTTGATCCAGTGACGTAAAAAGCCTTGTTATTCATAAAACAATGATCACAGTCTAAAAAATATACTATAAACTAGACTATGTTTTACTATTTTATAAATAGTAAGATTTTAACCTTACGAAGATGCAAAGGATTTTCCTTCTAAAAACTCTAGAAGCTTTTGGTTTAATGGGGCTTTTATCAGCCTCGTCAGAACTTGCATTTTTAACAACTCCATTCTTGATTATTATGGTGAGGTCATGGTTCTAGTTGATTAATCTATTATATAGTTGCCACTGCCATTGTCAGTAACCTTTGAGATATGTACTTATTTCATTTCGAAACTCGATGTTCACTTAGAGATCTAGCTATCCTAATAAGTTTTATATATACAGTTTTGATCCGTATGTTAATAAATTATGATTAGACAAAATGTAACATGGGAATGTTACATAAGGATTTAAGATGGATAAACTATATATAAAAAAAAACCAAGTAGATCTAGTAATAATTGTCTAAAGTAAGGCTAATAATACATGTTATAATACGACAACACGACACGATTTTTTTATAAGTTAATGTAAAAAAATAATAATAAGCTATAGGCCATCTTCGTGTCAACATAAAAATGATCTGCTCAACAACAAGTCATGTTTCTATCGATCCACTCAACACTAAATTGACCCGTAGTTTACTATTCTAATTTTTTTAAAAAATATTTTTCCCTAGTGTATAAAGTATCAATAAATTGACACTAAATTGAATGTGTTTGTAGTACAAAACTACTTTAATGTTGAGAAAATATGTGTTTTATATTACATTATATAATTTTGATGTATAAATTGTAAAATATCACTGGTAGGTTTCGGATTATAGGTTAATTTTAGGCTGCGGGTTGATTTCAAACTACAAATTGACTGAGGAGTTGCATGTTATGTAGGTTACAATTTAGAGCGGGTTATTAGTGTCAAGAATTCTTGACGCGTTCATGTCTAATGTCGTGTTAGTATTGAAGTATTTTGTGTATATATTGAGTCTCAACGCGACACGAATATGACCAGCAAATATGACTTGCTACATAATTTAAAGTAATAGATCTCGTTTGGATGGTGCAATTTGATTTTTTGTTTTTTAAAATCATAATTTTTTATTTAAAAACTTTTTCATATGTGATTTTTTAAACACTTTTATACCTTTTTTTAAAAAAAAAATTCTTCATGTGCCAATCTCTTATTTATTTCCTCTAAAAACGCCCAACTTATTATTACAAGGGCCAAATTTATCTATTACATTTAAATATAGAAAGCACAATCTTTCTATACATTTTTCCAACCAAAACCACGTAGTGTTGGTGGAAAGTCTTTATTATTATTATTTTTAGTCCTTTCCTCCTCCTTCTTTTTTTTTTTTTTTTTTTTTTCATTTTTAGTTCTCCTTTCTTCCTTGCCTTTTCTTTTTCTTTCCTAATTATCATTCTAAATTTTTTTTCTCATATGTGTGCCTAAGTAAAGACCTATTTCCTCTTATCTTATCTGATACAAATTTTTTCAAACGTATGTCATAGATATTTTACCTCCTAATTTTGTCACTAATATTTTTTTTTTCAAATCTACTCTACTTAAATACTTTTTTTATATAATACTAAAAATAATAATGAACTAAGAAAAATCAATAAATATAAAATAACAGTTCACATATTTGAAAAAAAATCAGTGAACTAAATATAAACGTACATAGTATGTGCTAAGGGTGTGCATGGTCCGTTCTGGTCCCAAGCCGCCAGGTTTTTTGAATTGAACCATTTTTGATAGTTTGGGAAAAATAGGTCCAAACCGGTTAACATTACAGTCTGGTCTGATTTGACTTGCAGTTTAGGATGTTTTAAACTTATTTTTTGTGATTTTTTTACACTAGATTTTATTCTTTCAAAACTCTAAATATCTAAGAAACTAAAAACAACTTATAAAAGAAACTTAAAACAACATTTTGAAAGGAAGAAACAAAAATACCATATAAAGAAAAAGATAATCAGCAAGCTTTGAAACATGTATACATATAATACAGAATCACATATATATAAAGAAAAACAGAATCAACTATTTTGATTTTCATCTTTCTTTTTTACATAAGTCTCTTAGGTACAATCACATGTATACATAATACATACCTATATACACATACACACGTGAAATTAAAAAAAAAAAAAAAAAGATTGTCACATCTCATTTTAGCAAAACTTCCTCGATCCCTTCTTGCCACTATCTGTTGCACTACTTGTCAAATGCAGCCGGCAAAGTAACTTGATGCATTAGAATACAAACAAGACGATAAGAAACCGGCTCATTTAGATGGGCAAGCCTTTTGTTTATTAAATTCTTTTAGTGACCAGATAAAAAACTCAAACGTATAAAGATATTTTTTGTGTAGTGTTACACAAAAGAACAAGTACGCAATCACTGAATCAGGATAGAGAGAGAATGAAAAGAAACACCATTAAATAAACCTAAAAAATAAATTTTAATTATGTGCACAAATAACAATGAAAAATAATATATATATATATATATATATATATATACACACATTTAGTTTTTAGATAAACAGTTCGGTTCCGTCTACACCACGGACAAATATTTTGGAACAAGATTGAACCGTTTAAAAAGGTCCTATCTGGTTTGGGACTGTTTAAAAAACGACCCGGTCCGGTTTGGGACCGTTTCTTAACGGTCCTCAAAAGGTCCGGTCCCTGTTGGGCTGGTCTGATCTGACAGTTTAGCGATTTTTTTACACAGCCCGAGTACATGCTCTCAAACTAGCATATTTATGAAAGATCAAAGTGGCCAATTCTCTAAAAAAAATGTTTATGGACAAAACAAGAGATGTGCATATCCTTGTCCTTATGTCCCAACAGTAATGGAAAAAACATAAAGTCTTTTTTTTTTCCTAAGAACTTATTTCATTTTTTGTTCTCTCTTTTTGTAGGTTGGTGTCTTGTCTGTGTCTAGAATTTTGTTGTTTATCTCCCTCTTTGTGCAATGAAGTTATTTGTTAAAAAAAATATTTATGAAAACTATTTAAAATAGATTTTGTGAATTTGATAAATTCTAAAGCATCTCTTATTCTTGAAAATAACATACAGTTTGTTTTTTAGGGAATAACATGCGGTTTTTTGTACTCTACATTTCCATTCTTATAGGTGGTAAATTTGAAAAATACTTTAAGACATTAGCGGTGTTAAGTAGAATAACCGATAGAAATTGGATTTTATTTACAAACCGCATTTGGCAGGATTTACTTACTATTAGGGTATGACTCGTAGGAAGGAGAGATGGGGGGAGGGAGAGAGATGGAAGGAGGGCTCCAATCCTTTATTTGGTTAGAGGGAGTGAAGTTAGGAGAGGAGAGGTGTAGAAAGACTCTCTCCTTCCAATCATATGATTTTGCATTCCTCTACTAACGGAGGGATTTATATAATTCACCGTTAAAAGTTTAAAAAGATTGTTTTATCCTTTAAAAAGTTTAATATGAAATGGTTCAAGGAGAATATAGTAACTAAACACATATGCATTTATCCATTTTTTCAACTCTCCCTCCCTGTTATCAAACAATATAAATGATTACTGTAATCTTTTTCATCCTTTATATTCTCTATCCTTTCAATTCTCTCCATTTCTTCTATCAAATGAAGCCTTAATGTGTAGTGTTCAGCTTCATAGATACCCCCTAGCATTGTTGGAGAAATTTACATGCACCTATATTCTAGTAGAGATATCGATTTAAGCTGAACGGGCCAAGACACAGATGTTTCACCCAAACACTGGTCCAGCTTGAACCACATAAAAATTGAGCATGGAAGGCCCGACCCAAGACCCCATGATGTGTTGGGCATAGTTCTTCGACACTAACAAATACCTAGGGCGAAGTTTTTTTCAATATATTTTTTTTAAATATTTTTTATATAACAATTTTGATTGGCCCTGCTCTAGGCCGGGCTAAACCTCCTTCCTCGATCGACTTGTTCTTTAAAGCTAGCCAGCTGGCCCGATCCGCTTTCTCCTATTAATCCTGCATGCGCATGAGCCAAGCCGATTGGCCTAAATCGACGCTACTACCTTCTAATAGAAGAAAACATCATTGCCTTCATTTCTAGGGTGTTTGGCATTGTTGTTAGAATCATTGGTTAGAACTAGAAACACTGTAGTACGTGAAAACTTTATATTATAACAACTATTTTGCTTTAACTGTAACATGTGAGAGCTTTACTAGAGTGTTTGGAAGGGCGGTGGGAACTACTGATTACAACCATTTTTACTGTAGCATATGAAAGCTTTACACTGTAGCGATTTTTTTTATTATTACTATAGTATATAAGAGCTTTATATTATTTATAATTGAAAAAATAGTGAAAATTATTTTACCAAATAAAAGGTATATTATTTTTAATTAAAAATTAATTAAAATCAACTAATGTCAAACAAATCCTTAGGCAACTAAAATTGACTATTATATAATACTATTGGTTTAAAATCAAACTAGCACCGACAATAGCAGGTCAACAGTAGTAGATGCCCAAGATTGACGCGCAAACTCCGCGGTCCCACATCGTCCGCGCTAATACTGTACGGAATTATTTTATTTTTTTAAGATCATCAATTATTCCTTTTTTTTTTTTTTTTTTTCTCAATTTTGAGCTCTTAACTTCTTATGACCACTGTTGAATATTATATACAAACTGAAGAATAGAAGTGTATAACATGACAAAATCTGCCAACGACCTCCTCTTTTATTAATTCACACGATGGGGTCGCCATGTCCAGAAAAAACCCATAATTAGAAGTCTAATGGAAGAGTAGATTTGAAAGGGCCATAGTTTTAGTCCAAAAAAAAAGCGGTATATGTAATTTTTATATTCAAAGCATGATATATTATTGATGAAAACCGCTTTCATTTTACCGCATTTTCCTCCCAACGGTAGCAAACCAAGATTTTTTTACTAGGAACGTAAAAATTAGAAAGAGCTTTTAACTAAATGAGAACACAATTGTATATTTCAAAATAGAGACGCAATTATAATAATTTGTCATAAAGTAAGGGCTAGGGATGAACGGTGGGCTGTTTGAAGGTTTTTGGGCAGGTGCGGTGCTATTTTTTTGGATGACGGGTTGGCGATTAACCAACCTGTAAACCGCCCACCACAAACCGCCGACCACATGGCGAGGGGTTTCGGTTTGGTTTTGGATGGTTGCGGGCGAGTTAAGGCGGTTTAGACCTATGCTATTGCTCAATGTAATTTTTTGGACCTTTTTTTTAGAAAGTGAAGAAAATTTGTAGAAAATATAAGATGATAATACATAAAGCATTCCCAACAACAAGCAAGTTTGATGCCTAAAGACAATGACCATATTCAAAAGTACAAATTAAGAAACATAATCATTCACTGCAACAAGAAACATCAACTACAGTCAAGAGTCCATAAAAATTAAAGCCTATTCACTCGGTTCGAAAATAATAGAATGTTACAAATGAAGCAATGAACAAAGTCAAGTGTTCTTTTTCTTTTTAAGGCTTTCTCTATTAACTTACTTGATTTGAATTTTGATCACTTCACAAAATAATAGGAAAATTTACAGTTTCCAATATGCCAAGAGGCAGCCGAGCCCGAGTTTGAAGTGTTGGATTGTTCAATCATCTCTAAAATAAGAACAAAATCAAATAAATGATAAGTTTTTTTTAAAAAAAATATATAGGCGGACGGGTGCGGGTTGAACTCACCCTCAAAAACTTTAAACCAAACCCGTCCACCTGAATATATTGGTGGGTGGGTTCAACCCACCCTCCAGTGGGTTGCTAACGTAAACCCGTTTTTTTCGAGATGGGCGGGTGCGGACGCGGACGGTTGGCGGGTGCGATGCGGTTTTTATACAGCCTTAGCAAGGGCACAATTGAAATTTTAAAATTCTTTGAAAAAGCCAAAAATTTAAAATATAAGTAGGAATATATGCTTCTACTTGGTAACATGTGACTCCGTCGCTGGTCTTATATGGAGTGCCCCCTCATGTTGTGTGGAGGGACTCTTACATTTAATTGCCACTAAAAGAATTAGTTGAATGGTTTATTAGTTTTTATGCTTTAACAAAGAAAGTTTATCTAGTTCAAATCGGCACTCTTTTTTCTTTGGAGAAGATTATAGAGCGGAGCTGAAAATTGAAGCAAAAGATGAATAAAAAAGTATTTATTACTCGGAGAAAATGTCCGTTATGAAGGTGGATGCCATGCATACGAAAAAGCACGCATGGATATCTTCTAGTGTAGTTTTCCTTCCCTTTCATTACCATTCATTGCTGATAAAACCGTAGACTTTTGTCAACTATACAATATACTTTTTAAATTGAAAAATCATTTTTATCTCACAGGATTATAATCCTATTAGTCTACTACTCATAAAAACTGTGAGCTTCAAGCTAGTATATGGTGTATTTTTTAGACCGGTCTCACTGTTTTGTTAGTAGCAGGGTTATAACCCATAGGGTTAAATATGATTGTTCTTTTAGACTTAGGTCTATTCTTTTGTTAATAACGATTATAGCTTCGTAAGGTTAAATAAGATTGCTCAAAACATAATGTTTGGCCGTTAAATGTTTTTTTTCCCCCAATCAATAATGCATTTAGAAGTGTTGAAAGCTAATGTTCAAGCCATCCAATTAGATGACCCTTTGGGTTGAGTAGCAATCATTTTCATTGATTTCCATTTCTTACCCATCAAAAGCAAATTTTATTCTAGGCCCCAGGTTTTAAGTACTCTAGTACCCACCTTACATTCCTTTTTCCAAACATTGTCGACCCATGCCTTAATAATAATCTGAACACCTAAACGACAACCACATACTTTACTCTTTCTATCTTTTCGTCCTTTATTTTAATACTAAATAGACCAGGCATTTCGCATTTGATTACTAATGGTTGGTAAGCTGACTTTTTTATTTTAATAACTACAACATTCTTATTTTTTAATTATTTTAATATTAAAAATTTACTTTTATAAGTTTTAAGGTTTAATAATTATGATAAAAAACAAAAACGACATTCTAAATAGCATTATGCACCAAAG
Organism: Artocarpus heterophyllus; assembly: GCA_025403435.1. NCBI lineage: Eukaryota > Viridiplantae > Streptophyta > Magnoliopsida > Rosales > Moraceae > Artocarpus > Artocarpus heterophyllus. The sequence goes on from CM046352.1 coordinate 11,323,790, forward strand.
TATAAAATCAAATAGCACATTCATTAAGTTATTTTTACCATTTTAAGTGATAAATATAACATTGACATTAACATTTCCATCGAATATGGTCTAATTATACTAGCCCAGACTAGCGGTGAAAGACCTATTTGTCACGTAAGAAAAGGCGTTGACGTTGCATGGGGTAAATTTTGGCGATCCCTTAAGTTTGACTTCTAAACTTGGTGAATTATCAAATTTTTCTTCACATCATGGTCATCTCTGTACAAACACGCCTCAATATATTGCATTACAAGATGGGCTTCTCCTGCTACACAAGAAACAAATTAATTAATTAATTAAAGCAAGAGAAAAAGGAAACTTGTTTCTCATTTAAAATAACTATAGTGCCGACAAGTAACATGACAATTGATCAATTGGTTTCTTATGATTGGCTACGAATCTAAATTAGTTATGCATGTTGATTTTATATATTTATCTAATCCAAAATTTGCTGACCATAATATGGTAAACACGTAAGTGCTTGTAATACTACTATTATGGTTGCTGTTGTTGAATAAAACTTGTGTAATATTATCATGGGGATAAACTCTTTTTCTTTTTGTTTTGCTGTGGGAAAACTGCTCTCCAGGATTTTTAGGCTTTGGAGAATTTGGGCAAATTAAACCAAAGTTTCACAACAATCTAGGGCTCTTAAAAAAAAAAAGAAAAGTCTGACAATAATCTGAGTCTACTCTTGGAGGCGTCAACGTCTATTTTTCGCCTCTAAAACTACCTTGGGCGACTTTGAGAAATCAAAGATGCAATGCATGGAAAACATGGGAAATAATTGGCAAATAGTACCAGTACCCGAGACAGGTTAGGAAGCAATAAGCCAACGACTCTGAAATAGTAGAGCACTATTATTTCATGACTTGAAATAGCTAGAAAAGAGTTCTTCAATGTCAAAAATGGCAAGTTAAATATATTTGGTCAAAAAGATAACTTCAACTGACAATGTGTTTGCAGTTAAATTTTGCGGGTGAGGTTAAAGGATGAAGCCAAAAAATTAGTCAAGAAAAGAGAGAGACGTGACTGAACTAATAAAATAAGATAAATAATTTTAATAAACAAAATAAATAAAAGAGATAGAGCAAAAATACTATAAATTTTTATGTACAAATTTTTTTAAAAAAAGTTTATGAGAGCGGCCACCTATTCTCGTCTAAGATAACTTCACAGATGATGTCAATACCTTCTAATTTGGGATATATACGTGCATCTAAAATCTCAGACTTTAGATGATGAAAGAAATGATTTGTGCCATTGAAATTTCTTCAGATTTTATTAGTGATAGCTTATATATGGGACATTTGGACGGCATGTAATTGTCCAAAAAATGGTTGTGTATTATGTTCTTTTATTAAAATGTGCTACAATTTTGGGAGGGAGTAGGGTTCGTACACTTCCACTAAACTCAACTCTAGAATCTGGAAAGGACAAAGTACTTGATAGTTCATACGTGGCATGTAGTGGCATATAAAATGCACTAGGACGACTATATTGGAAAGAAATGCCGGTAATCTTTTTAACGGCATGCGATGATAATCGTGTTATTAACAAAACAGTAATATTTAATTTAAAAATATATTATATATTAAATTATGGCTTATAATTTTATAAGTAATAGAATTTAATTTTATAAGGATGAAAATGATGTTTTTAATACTAGTGGTGGTAATGTACATTACACATTAATAGAAAAAAAGTCTCATAATATGAGATTGTATATGCGAGATACACCTTCTATTAATTGAGGTGTTTAACATCGTTGGTGCCTTAAAAAAGATTAAAGTTATCATGGGCTATTACATGGACAATTCAGAAGATTGGTCAGGTAAAAATTGTTAAGAAAACTTACATCGCCTTTTTGCCCCCCTTAAATTTGCTTGTTTTGTTTTATAGAAATGAATTCAAAGAACAAAAAATCACTTGCACTAACTTTTGCATATACAATAGTTTATGATATTGTTTGCAAAAAGTGCATGTTAGCTCACGAGGCAAACTAGCCAATAGTTGGAAAGATCATGTGCATATTGAATTCCAGAGTGTAAGGAGACAATCTGTTTGAGAAAAAGAAGCAAAAATGGATAAAAGAGCATTTAAATCTTGCAGTTTTTGTGCATATTCATGCCATAAAAAGATTTGGTATTAGTTGTTTAGATAAAAAGATTTGGTATTAGTTGTTTAGTGAACCAGTCGGTGGAGAAAAAAGTGGTTGGGTGAGTTGGGCTTTGGTGCATGAAACTTGAATGCCTATAATCCATTTTTCTCCTTTGTCATTTTCTAGAATTGACCTACTATATAGTCTAATTGGCTTTTCAATTAGACAAAAGGTGTATTTATACATACATATGTACATATATATATATATATATATATGTATTCAATTTTTTCTCAGTTTATTTTTGGTGAGAAAAGCATGAGGTTCAGATTGCAAGGGATGAATGGTGTGTGCATGACAACTATATTAGAATCTTAGATAGTTATATCACGATATCAGATCCAAAATAAAGCAAAGAAAGAAAAAAGAGAAGTCCATTTATTTATTTTCTTTCTTTTTAAAAGAAAGTCTATTTATTATTTGGAAGATAATGCCAAAAAAAAAAAAAAGAAAATTAGAAGTGTTGCCTTAAATTATCGTTTTAGTCTTTTTTTTTTTAGGTTAATATAGAAATAGAGAAGTGAGAGCATAAGCCTTATTGCTTTTCTTTTTAAATAATTTTTATGCTCCCGCATTTTTTTAAAACAGATTTTCTATGCAAATTCACTATTAGGGTGTTTAGTTAAAATTTACCTTTTATCAATCAAAAGTTTTGGTTGAAACTAAAAATACCAAACACCTTAATATATTCAAAACAAACAACAATAACATAAACGTAGTCAAGATTTAACCTTTTTTTTAATAGTCAGGATTCAAAATTATATTATTTTTTCACAAAAAAAAGATTAATATTATTCGTAATAACAACATGTTTGATTCAAGTTTTAACTTCCAACATGTTATTATTGCAAATAGTATTAATCTTTTTTAATGGAAAAATAATGTTAAACTTTCATACGCATTATTTTGTTAAACATGCTTATTACCTTTTTAAGCTTTTTAAAATATTTTCATCAGCACTTTTTACCTTTGTCAAAAGAATGGAAAAGCTTTTGGAAAGTATAGCCGCCCTTATTGGTTTCTTACTTAAATTGGAAGTTTCACTTCATTTTGTGTTGGTGGATGTATAACTTAATTCTTTTGTTTTCCTTTGAAATTTTTACTTCGCTGCAATTTTTTGTGTCTATATTTTTTTAGCATTTTTAGACATCAAGGTCACATTAAACCAAACAAAATGGGGTGCGTAAAAGGCTGTCTTAAGCCCCGGTGTCCTAACGGCATTCTAATATTGTTCTTCAAGCACTGTATATTGGGATTCTGTAGGAACCCATTTTACTCAGATGTTTGAGATCTTTTTCGCTACAGGCTAGTCTGTTAGAGAATTGAATGGAACAAAATTTATGATAGGACGTGTATTTTTTTCTCCTATCAAGAGATACTATTATGTAATAATTAGATTAATTTTCTAGCTGATCATTTATTAAGGGAAACAATTATATGTCATACGCTGTAAAATTTTAATGTAAATTCTCGTAGATCAGATCGTTAAAAACTTAGTCCAACAATTAAAATTAAAATAGAATAGGGAGCTCTTGTTGAAGGTATTCTGACTTTGTTTTAATTTCCTAAGGAGTCCGGGGAGTTGAGTTCTCTATGCTCTAGCCTAGTACAAGATTATTTTGAAATTAGCGTCTAATAGATTGAGGAGGTAAATGACGGACGACACCACAATAGCTCATGAGATTTTGCAAGTTTTGAATAAGAAAAAGGGATGATGTGGCGTCACGAACCCAAACTCGGGTGGTGATGTGATAATTTGATTAAATTAAATAAACAAGTTTTAGTAAAACTCGCAAATTAATTACTTGGTAATTCAAGGAAATGTGCTTGTGTTATTTATAAAAATATGATAAATTTAAATTTTTTTAGATAATTACCGTTTATTAAGTCATAATAAAAAATTTCGTGAATCTACCTCTAAATTAAATTAAATTAGAATATAAAATTTAGCGAGAGCGAGTCGGTCGACACCGAACACAACAATGTACACACATAGTATAGACATATAAAAATAATACAAACCACGGTTCAATAGAGAAGTAAACACAGTCTACATTATTACATGCCTTGAAAATAAATAAATAAATAAATAAATAGATAAGCTAAACATCTCATGGTTCACGTGAGAATATCAATAGTGTCCTATTTTGTGGCATTCTATGAATCACCTAGAGGGGGGCAAATTTAAAAAATGAAATGTGAGCGAATAACTTAGTAGGACTTGGGTTTCAAGAATCGTTCATAAAATAAAATGAAATAAAATAAAAAGAAAAATTTTTAAAGCAATTATAGAAACGTTAAATATTTAACAAATCCATACTTATCTCTTATCATCTGTAATTATCCGAAGACTCATAATAAGTAATTAATCAGGTTTGCACTTGTCGTTTACTATATGTAATTATCTCAAATCATAAATCAACATTCTTTTTGAGCAAAGCCTCATATCACCACCGTAGTGGCCTAGTTGGGTTTCGGGACTTGTTGTCAAAGTCGCTCTTTGCGCGACCTGATCTCTGTGTGTGGCATCATACACTAATATCTCATTCCAAATGAGAATTCTTCACCTGTTAGGTGTAGTGTCATGGTACTTAAATTTTTATTCGAGTCTCATATTACCAGGTTGTCTCATTTACATTCATTATTCCGTTCATTATGACCATATGCATTATTCAATATCCATCGGAAATAATTAAACGATTAAATAATTAAGTAATCATTGATAATCATCCTTTAAAACAGAAAAATAAAATATGGTCAAAACTCTTTAAAATCATGGTCATTGAAAGAGGAGGGTCTGGAGTCCTACCTCATAATCTAGCATGATTGCACTAGCATCGCAATCATGTTCTGTTACACGTTAGCTCCTTGGACTGACAGGTAACCTTAAGCGTGGACTAGACATATTAATCTCTAAATTTAAATACTCTATATTAGTATGCTATTTCATTGTAACTTATTGTGCCTTTAGATTTCAAATAATCATGTTTTCAGTGTTTTGAACTCAAAACCATAATATTTTCAAAACATTTCTAAATCATTTAACAATGAAAAACTAGGGCAACATTTGTCATTTAACTTGTCTTGTTGGCATGTCGACCATTGAGGTCTAGTATGCCGAACTGGCTAAGTTCGGCTTGTTGATCTGTTGAAATCTGAAAATTTTCCATATTTCAGTCTTGGCAAACGCGAGCTTCAAAGCTCAATTAACCTATTTTTGCAAGTCTCAGAGCATGGGTAATGTTTAGAAATCATAGAAAAACCTACTAGAACACATTTAAACACTTTTCCCCAATTTTTCATGCATTTTAACAAAATTTCAAGGTTTGAACAAAATTGTAAAAACTAGTTTTAATTTGGTTTTAATCCAAATAAAGCTTGGATTCGTGTTTGAAACCATTATGCAATCTTAGATTACTTGTTGTTTAAGCTCATCAAATCATGGATTATAGCATGCAAGACCAAATTTTTGGCAAATTCACTCAACATACAAGTGTTTTGGCTGAGGGTGAAAATCAGATTTTTAAACATGAATTTGCTTATAAAAATCAGAGTTTAGAGCATCAATAACAAGTGTTTAATGTGCTAGAAAGAAATCTAACCTCGAGTGAAACGTTTAGAAAGAAATTTGGTGAATTCTAGCTCAGTTTCTTGGCCTCTGATCAGCTAGAAATGAGGCTGAGTGGCTGTGTTCTTGAATTCTTTGGAGCAAGAAATGAAAGAGATAAAGAGAGAGTGAGGCATGGGGAGAGAGAGAGTATGAGGCGTGGAGAGAAGTAGAAGAGAGAGAGCAAAGTTGTGTTTTTATCTCAGGGAATTTCTCGCAAAAAGGAGAAGTCTGGATCACTAGATGGTTTGGGGACCTGTTGGTCATTTGGTAAAAATTGTTTTCACAAAATTCTAATTTGGGGAATAAAAATAAAATAAATACCAAAAATTATTTTAAAAGTTAATAAATGTTATTATTTAGATAATATCAACAAAATTGTTAAAGATGCAAAATTTGATTAACAAAACGTCACAAATTAAATAAATTAACTTAATTTGTAATTAAGCACATTAATTCACCAAATTGCTCACTAATCATATTTATTAAAATTTTGGACATTACATGTGATACGCTTAAACATGAAGAAGAAAAAGGATGATGTGGTCTGCTCAGTTTGAAAGCTGATGAGTGGAAATATTTAAAATTTTTCCAATATTAAATTAACGTTTATAGAATTTAACTTGGATTAAACTAACAATTGAGCTAAAAAAAATTAGGAAAGCACTCGAAAAACAAACAAAAATTTAATCTTGAGAAATAGAAAAGTAAAAATAAAAAAATTTATTGAAAATTCGTTGTGTAATATTTCCTCTTAATTCAAATGAAATTTATAATATATTGGAAGTGATGGAGCATAATTCTCCTATTAAATCGAGATTTTATTCTCTTTTTACTTCAAATAATATATTCATTTTTTGGTATAGGAATTGACCATCATTTTATTACATCCTTAACAAAATTTCTGCATTTAATGTTTTTGAGAGTGTTTAGGAACTATGTACATTGCATCAAAATTTCAATTGATACAGTGCAAAATTGTCACATGTAATAATAAAAAAAAATATGCTACACTATAAAGCTTTTACACGTTAATGTTTAAGTTCTAATGTTAATTTCCAATTTCGTTTACAAACACTCTTTTAACTGACGGTTGCTATCATCTCAGGTGATGCTTGAGCTTCCTTTTGTAATGTTGAGCATGAGATTGGGTCACCTTGGCGGAGCATGGGGTTAGATAGGACCTTACCTGAGCATGGATTTAGATATCATTTTCATTGATTATCTTTTTTATGGTGCCAAAAACGAAGAGAATTGGAAAGTTATGAAAACTATATGAATAGCTTTCACCAAATACATCGCTAGGAAAGTGTACAAATTATGTGTTAACAAATATCAATATTAAACCTATACAAATCTTCTAAAAGCATAAAAAAAAAGATGTTTACAGATTGTACAAATCAATTTGCCAAATTTTCTCACTGTGCCCTAGGAAGACGGACGTTTCAGAGTGAACGTCGATCCTGATCCTCAAATCTTACAACTGTGATGTGAAAACAACTTGGTTAAGACATCAGCAAGTTAGTCATCAGAAGAGATATATGCAACACGTAATTTTCCGTTTTAAACTTTATCATGAACAAAAAGAAAATCGATTGTGACGTATTTCATGCAGGAGTGAAAAATTGGATTAGCTCAAGGATATGTAGTCTTGACATTATCACAGTAAATTATGTGTAGAAGGAAGTGCAATTCCTAGTTCTTATAGAAGACTATAGACCCAAAGTAACCTCAGTTGTGGTAGAAGCGACTGCCCGGCATTCAGCCTCTGTTGAAGACCGGGCAAGAAATCATTGCTTTTTGGAACTCCAAGATACTGCATTAGAGCTGAGAAAGACAATATAGTCTCTAGTAGATGTTCAATCATAGACATTGCCATCTCAATCAGTGTCTGGGAATGCATATAGAGATAGGGGTGACTCATGCTGCAAAAACAACCTATAAGTATTGGTGCCTCGACGATAACGAAGAACACACTTGACAATGGACCAGTGGATATTACTTTAGGTGGGCTTTCATTTAAAAAAAAAAAAAACACTCCTATTTAATCCCGTGACATAAAAACATTGTTATTCATAAAACAATGATCACAGTCTAAAAAGTATACTATAAACTAGACTATGTTCTATTATTTTGTGAGTAGCTCAAGTATGTTCACTTTAGATATCTAGCTATCCTAATAATTTCTATATATACAGTTTTGATCCGTATGTCAATAAATTATGATTAGACAAAATGTAAAAAAAAACTATATATAAAAAAACTATATACCTGGGAATGTTACATAAGGGTTTTAAGATGGATAAACTATATATAAAAAAAACCAAGTAGACCTAGTAATAATTGTCTAAAGTAAGGCTAACAATACATGTTACAATTCTACAACATGACTCGATTTTTTTATAGGTTAATGTAAAAAAAATAATAATAAGCTATAGGTCATATTCGTGTCAACCTAAAAGTGATCTACTGAACAAGTCATGTTTCTGTGGATCCACTCAACACTAAATTGACCCATAGTTTACTATTCTAATTTTTTTAAAAAATATTTTTCCCTAGTGTATAAATTATCAATAAATTGACACTATATTGAATGTGTTTGTAATACAGAACTACTTTAGTGTTGAGAAAATATGTGGTTTATATTACATTATATAATTTTGATGTATAAATTGTAAAATATCATTGGTAGGTTTCGGATTATAGGTTAATTTCAGACTGCGAGTTGATTTCGAACTGCGAATTGATTGAGGAGTTGCATGTTATGTAGGTCACAATTTAGAGCGGGTTGTTAGTGTCAAGATTTCTTAACGCGTTCATGTCAAATGTCGTGTTAGTATTGAAGTATTTTGTGTATATATTGAGTCTCAACGCGACACGAATATGACCCACCAATATGAATTGCTACATAATTTAAAGTAATAGATCTTGTTTGGATGGTACAATTTGATTTTTTGTTTTTTCAAATCATATTTTTTTTATTTAAAAATTTTTTCATATGTGACTTTTTAAACACTTTTATACCTTTTTTTTTTTAAATTCTTCATGTGCCATTCTCTTGTTCATTTCCTCTAAAAACGCCCAACTTATTAGTACAAGGGCCAAATTTATCTATTACATTTATATATAGAAAGCACAATCTTTCTATACATTTTTCCAACCAAAACCACGTAGTGTTGGTGGAAAGTCTTTTTTATTTTATTTTTTAGTCCCTTCCTTCTTCTTCTTCTTCTTCTTCTTATTTTTTTCATTTTCAGTTCTCCTTTCTTCTTTGCCTTTTCTTTTTCTTTCCTAATTATCATTCTACATATTTTTTCTCATATGTGTCCCTATGTAAAGACCTATTTCCTCTCATCTTATCTGATACAAATTTTTTCAAACGTATTTCATAAATTTTTTACTGCCTAATTTTGTCACTAATATTTTTTTTTTCAAATCTACTCCACTTAAATACTTTTTTTTTATAATACTGAAAATAATAATAAACTAAGAAAAATCAATAAATATCAAATAACGGTTCACATATTTGAAAAAAAAAAAATCAAAGAACTAAATATATACGGACATAGTATGTGCTAGGGGTGTGCATGGTTTGGCCCGGTCCCGAGCCGCCAAGTTTTTTGAATTGAATCATTTTTGGCACTTTGGGAAAAATAGGTCCAAATTGTTTAACATTACGGTATGGTCCGATTTGAATTGCAGTTTAGGATGTTTTGGACTTATTTTTTGTGATTTTTTATACTAGATTTTATTCTTTCAAAACTCTAAATATCTAAGAAACTAAAAACAACATTCTGAAAGGAAGAAACAAAAATAGCAAAGAAAAAGATAATCAGCAAGCTTTGAAACTTGTATACATATAATACAGAATCACATATATATAAAGAAAAACAGAATCAACTATTTTGATTTTCATCTTTCTTTTTTACATAAGTCTCTTAGGTACAATCACATGTATACATAATACATACATATATACACATACACACGTGAAATTTTTTTTAAAAAAAAAGATCGTCACATCTCATTTTAGCAAACTTCCTCGATCCCTTCTTGCCACTATCAGTTGCACTGCCTGTCAAATGCGGCCGGCAAAGTAACTCGATGCATTAGAATACAAACAAGACGATAAGAAACCGGCTCATTTAGCCGGGCAAACCTTTTGTGTATTAAATTCTTTTAGTGACCAAATAAAAAACTCAAACGTATAAAGATTTTTTTTTTGTGTAGTGTTACATAAAAGAACAAGTACGCAATCACTGAACCAGGATAGAGAGAGAATGAAAAGAAACGCCATTAAATAAACCTAAAAAATAAATTTTAATTTTGTGCACAAATAACAATGGAACCAAATTCTTTGTTGTTATTGAGAGGTAGAAAATAATATATATATATATATATATATATATATATATATATATATATACATTTTAGTTTTTAGATAAACAGTTCGGTTCGGTCTACACCATGGACAAATATTTTGGAACAAGACTGAACCGTTTAAAAAGGTCTTGTTCGGTTTGGGATTGTTTAAAAAACGACCCGATCCAGTTTGGGACCGTTCCTTAACGGTCCTCAAAAGGTCCGGTCCCTGCTGAGTTGGTCTGATCTGACAGTTTAGCAATTTTTTTACACAGCCCGAGTACGTGCTCTCAAACTAGCATATTTATGAAAGATCAAAGTGGCCAATTCTCTACAAAAAAATGTTTATGGACAAAACAAGAGATGTGCATATCCTTGTCCTTATGTCCCAACGGTAATGGAAAAAAAATAAAGTCCTTTTTTTTTTCCTAAGAAACTATTTCATTTTTTGTTCTCTCTTTTTGTAGGTTGGTATCTTGTCTGTGTCTAGAATTTTGTTGTTTATCTCCCTCTTTGTGCAATGAAGTTATTTGTTAAAAAAATATTTATGAAAACTATTTAAAATGGAGTTTGTGAATTTGATAAATTCTAAAGCATCTCTTATTCTTGAAAATAACATACAGTTTGTTTTTTAGGGAATAACATACGGTTTTTTGTACTCTACATTTCCATTCTTAAAGGTGGTAAATTTGAAAAATACTTTAAGACATCAATAGTGTTAAGCAAAATAACTGATAGAAATTAGATTTTATTTACAAACCGCATATGGCAGGATTTAATTACTATTATGGTATGACTGGTAGGAAGAAGAGATGGGGGGAGGGAGAGATATGGAAGGAGGGCTCCAATCTTTTATTTGGTTAGAGGGAGTGAAGTCAGGAGAGGAGAGGTGTAGAAAGACCCTCTCCTTCCAATCATATGATTTTGCATTCCTCTACTAATGGAGGGATTTATATAATTCACCATTAAAACTTTAAAAAGGCTGTTTTATCGTTTAAAAAGTTTAATATGAAATGGTTCAAGGAGAATATAGTAATGAAAGACATATGCATTTATCCATTTTTTCAACTCTAACTCCCTATTATCAAACAATATAAAGGATTACTGTAATCTTTTTCATTCCTTACATTCTCTATCCTTTCAATTCTCTCCATTTCTTCTATCAAATGAAGCCTTAATGTGTAGTGTTCAGTTTCACAGATACCCCCTAGCATTGTTGGAGAAATTTACATGTACCTATATTCTAGTAAAGATATCAATTTAAGCTGACGGGCTAGGACACAGACGTTTAACCCAGACACTAGTCCAGCTTGAACCACATAAAAATTGAGCATGGAAGGCCTGACCCAAGACCCCACAATGTGTTGGGATAGTTCTTTGACACTAACAAATACCTAGGGCGGAGTTTTTTTCAATATATTTTTTTAAATATTCTTTATATAACAATTCTTATTGGCCCTGCTCTAGGCTGGGCTAAACCTCCCTCCTCGACCGGCTTGTTCTTTAAAGCTAGCCAGCTAGCCTGATCCGCTTTCTCCTATTAACCCTGCATGCACAACGAGCCAGGCCGATCCGCCTGAATCGACACTACTACCTTCTAATAGAAGAAAACGTCACTGCCTTCATTTCTAGGGTGTTTGGCATTGTTGTTAAAATCATTGGTTAGAATTGTAAACATTGTAGTATGTGAAAGATTTACATTGTAGCAGCTATTTAGTTTTTACTGTAGCACGTGAGAGTTTTACTAGGGTGTTTGAAAGGATGATGGGAACCAATGGTTAGAACCACTTTTACTATAGCATGTGAGAGCTTTACAATATAACGATTTTTTTTATTGCTACTGTAGTATGTGAGAGTTTTATACTGTTTATAATTGAAAAAGTTATGGGAACCATTTCGTCAAATAGAAAATACATTGTTTTTAATTGAAAAGTTTGTTAGAATTAATTAATGCTAAGCAAGTCCTTAGACAACTAAAAAATCACTATTATATAATACTATTCGTTTAAAATCAAACTAGCACCGACGAAAGCAAGTCAACAATAGCAGATGCCCAAGATTGACGCGCAAGCTACGCGGTCCCACAACGTCCGCGCTAATACTGTACGGAATTATTTTATTTTTTTTAAGACCATCAATTATTCCTTTTTTTTCCCCTCAATTTTGAGCTCTTAATTTCTTATGACCAGCGTTGAATATTAAATACAAACTGAAGAATAAAAGTGTATAACATGACAAAATCTGCCAACGACCTCCTCTTTTATTAATTCACATGATGGGGTCGCCATGTCCAGAAAAAACCCATAATTAGAAGTCTAATAGAAAAGTAGATTTGAAATCCAAAAAAAGCGATATATGTAATTTTTATATTCAAAGCATGATATATTATTGATGAAAACCGCTTTCATTTTACCGCATTTTCCTCCCAACGGTAGCAAAACCAAGATTTTTTTAGTAGGAACGTTATTGCAAAAATTAGAAAGAGCTTTTAACTAAATGAGAACATAATTGTATATTTCAAAATAGAGACGCAATTATAATAATTTGTTATAAAGCAAGGGCACAATTGAAATTTTAAAATTCTTTGAAAAAGTCAAAAATTTAAAATATAAGTAGGAACATATGCTTCTACTTGGTAACAGGTGACTCCGTCGCTGGTCTTATATGGAGTGCCCCCTCATATTGTGTGGACGGACTCTTACATTTAATTACCACTAAAAGAATTAGTTGAAGGGTTTTTTAATTTTTGTGTTTTAACAAAGAAGGTTTATCTAATTCAAATTGGCACTCTTTTTTCTTAGGAGAAGATTATAGAGCGGAGCTGAAAATTGAAGCAAAAGAGGAATAAAGAAGTATTTATTACTCGGAGAAACTGTCCGCTATGAAGGTGCATGCCATGCAAATGAAAAAGCATGCATGGATATCTTCTAGTGTAGTTTTCCTTCTCTTTCATTACCATAAAGTTAAAACCCTACTATTTATAAAACCGTAAACTTTTGTCAACTATACAGTGTACTTTTTCGATTGGAAAATCATTTTCATTCTACAAGATTATAACCTTGCTACTCACAAAAACTGTGAGTTTCAAGCTAGTATGTAGTGTACTTTTAAGACTTGTCTTATTATTTTGTTAGTAGCAGGGTTATAATTTATAGGGTTAAATACGATTATTCTTTTAGACTTGATCCTATTATTTTGTTAATAACAATTATTATAGTTTTATGAGTTTAAATAAGATTGCTTAAAATATAGTATTTGGCCCTTAAATGTTTTTTTTTTTTCCACAATCAGTAATGCATTTAGAAGTATAGAAAGCAAATGTTCAAGCCATCCAATTAGATGACGCTTTGGGTTGACTAGCAATCATTTTCATTGATTTCCATTTCTTACCCGTCAAAAGCAAATTTTATTCTAGGCCCCAGGTTTTAAGTACTCTAGTACCCACCTTACATTCCTTTTTCCAAACATTGTCGACCCATGCCTTAATAATAATCTGAGCACCTAAACGACAACCACATACTTTACTCTTACTATCTTTTCTTCTTTTATTTTTTCCTGCCGAAGAATAACTATACCATACTCATCTTCGCTGTTTAATCGATAAAAAGTAATAACAAAACATAAATTTGGCATTAATGTTCTTAATTTGCATCTTAAATTCGATCAAGTATAATTTATATTGCTAGCAATTCACTTTCGTATATTCAATGCTAATTAGTTTTATTAATGGAAAGTCATTGATGTATATTGGAAGATAACTTCTTTTTTTTTTTTTCCCTTCTGACGAAATAGGAATTGGGGATTTTTACAGTAGAAACAATGCATCTAAAGAGACGTGGTAATTCTTTTTTAAACTCAAGAACTTAAAATTTATAACTACTGAGATGGTAGTTTCATAAGAGCTCCAAAGCTAGCTAATTGTCATTTTTTATTAATCAATACAATAAATAAAAAGAGTTCTAAAGAAAGAAATATAATATTCATTAAACAACTAAGAATATGTTCCGAATGAATGCGAAAAGTCCCACATCAGCTAAGAATCGGCTAAGGACTAGGGTTATTTTTCTTAAATAGGTTGATTTTTTAAGATAAAGCTCCCTTTCTTTACAGGTGGTATCAAAGACAATCCTAAAGCAGCCAACATTCAGATTCCTAAACTGTTATCAAATTGAAAAATGCAAAGATGATGGCGCCTCTTGTTGATTGCAAAGGATGAAAATTCTGTAAAAAAAAAAACCATACAAGTTGGTGAAGATCGATGGGTAACACGGTGGCTCTTAATGGAGTGTAATCTTTCTAGTATGAGGAGATACAAACAAAAATATTTTGCTATTTTTATAGTACTTAAATATATATATATATATATATATATATATATATATGTACACACGCATATGTGTGAGACAAAAAAATCTATTATGTCCAATACATTTAGAAAATATATTATGTTGAACACATTAAGATTTTTAGACTATTTCATGTATAAATTGTAATTTTTTAAGCTTATTATTTAATTTGTCATACTATATGATTTATTATTTTTTGAAGAGAGAATTTATTAATAATTTTGAAATTTCTATATAAAAGTATAGTTGTAACATTTGTTTTGATCACATGACAATATATCTTTAAAAATAAAAAAATAGTATGCTATTATGTGAAAAAAAAAGCTTTATTAATAAGACACGCTTTTTAACCACTTAATAAATTTTAGTACAATTTTTAACTGTGAATTCAAATAAGAATCCTACATTTAAAAATTAAATCGATATAATAAGTTAGTGAAATCTGATAAAAATCTAACAGTTAAAAAAATAAAATCTAATGGTTAAAAACTATATGTTATCAATAAGATGTATTTTTTGAGCACTTGTATTTATCTACATAAGGTCTTAACCTCACTCATAAGTGTCAAATTTTGATAGATTAAAAGAAATTAATTAAAACATGTTATATCATGTATCATAAACAAGGGCATATTTGACAATACAGTTAAAACTAAAAATTAAAATAATTTTATTGTAGTATGTGAGAGTTTTATTGTAGCAGTTCTAACTATGTAGTTGAAATAAGGTTGCCAAATGTACCCTAAAAAACAAATACTACAAATGGGATCTAACCCACAATCCCAACATAAAATCTTTCCAAGCACTTCCGTAATACTAAAACACTAATTTTTAATTTTTCTTTTAGAAAGCTGAAGTTTTGATACACAATTTTTACTAAAGAATAACTTTTGAACCATTAATAGATTGATGTAATGATAATGATATTTTTTCTTTTTCTCTTCTAAAGATGCGCTTAGAGTTTAATATTTTTTATCGTCACTTTAAGATGTTTATCCGAGTATTTATTGTATGGCATTAAATACATAGTAATATAGGTGATAATTAAACTTATTTTTCAAGTATGATTGAGTTGGTCATTTTTGTTCTGTCAACGAATCTAGTGTCACACTAAAAAAAGGAGGAAAAGAGAGAAACGAAGCAAGTTTTTAGCAAGTAACAAGGCATGCATCAACGTTTTTCTATTTTTCTCAAACCTAGTAAAGTATTCCCCAAATAAAAAACTCATCTCATCCCAGATTTGGATGTGTGTTGTTAACAAACATTGTTGTCTGTTTTGGCACTTTATACGGTCTGGATCCCAACATGGCCTCGAACACGTCAAAGACTGGCTCTTCAACGTTGGCCTTTTTTTTTTTTTTGACAACAAATTATAATATCTCGTTTAATTATTGTTATAAAATTAAAATCTAACATAATATTTAAAATATATTAAAAATATTTTTAATAATATAATAATTATTTTAATAATATTATATATTATATTATATAATTATATAAAAATAATTTTAATAATATTATTATAAAATATTTATAAAATTTTTATAAATTAAAGTTATATTTTAATTTAATAAATGTAATTAAATTAATTTTCTCGTTAATAATTTTTTTTGTCATTTTTTCTTTTTTTCTTTCGCATACAAAGCCCAAGACAGTCGACACACAAGGAGAGAGAGACAGAGAGAGAGAGAGAGAGAGAGAGAGAGACGATGATTCACAAGCATTACTGCCCATCGATTTTGGTGCTCCCTCTGTCGCTATCTCTCTCATCTGGCTACGCGTCACGGACCCATTATTTTTCACAACAGCGACAAAAAAATACACCGCCTTTGATTCTGTGCTTCTCGGCTGTTGGGCCTTTGGAGGTTTGGAACATTTTGGACCGTTCATATATGCCTATTGTTTTTTGGCAATAATTGACATGTGCGATCTTGATACGTGATGATTAGATTGGATGATCGTTTGCCACGTAGCCTGTACGAAATTGTCTACGAGGGCCCACGAAGAAGCTCGTTTTCACCTTGAAATGAGATGCGGAAACCAGTCCAGTCCGGCTTGAGAAAGAATCATGCATTGGCACATCTTCCAAGGCGTTAAAATAACCTCCTCCATGTGGTTAAAAAAAAGAGCTATGGGGGAATACTATTTTACTTTATTGTATTGACAAATCACGGTGTTTTATTGGATTAAATCTTAACGGTTAGACATATATAGGATGTTTAAAAGGGTAGTAAAAACCAGTGATAAGAACTATTTTTATTGTAACATGTGAGAGTTTTATACTGTAGCATGTTTTTTTATTGTTACTGTAGCATGTGAGAGCTTTACACTGTTTATAACTGAGATTGTGATGAGAATTAAGTGGTTCCTACCACTGCCAAATACCCCTGTAATTAGAAGTAATTTTATATCACCTGTTGTAAATTTTTTATATGAATAATAAAAGCCTTTAAAATTTTAATTTAATTGTTAAAATAATATGTTTTATTGGTAGAATAAAATTGTATTTTCTACCATAAAAATTCTCTTAAAAAAATCCTCCATCAAATAAAAAAATATTTATCAAAACGTTAATATAATTTGGTTTAAAATTTTGGTTAAATTTACACGTTTTGTTAAAAATTAATATAATTTTATTGTATTTGGATAGCAGATAATTATGAAAAATCAATGTAGATAAATAACTAAACACAAATTTAAATTTTTATTAAAAAACTTTTATTAAAAAATGCTGTAGCAAAAAAAATTTTAATTGACAATCAACTTACAAAACAAACAAGGCTTTTGTAAATATGTGCATATTTGGGAAATATGAAATTTTAGTGACTTTCTTAAGTGATTTGGCGTCTAGAGTCATATAATATTAATAAAATTAATAATTACAACAAAAATTATTATTTTAGCCATTATGGATCTCATAAAATTTCTTAAAAGTCTGACTAATATCAAATACAAACAATTTTTTTTTTTTTACCATGGGGTAAAATCCCCTTCTATTTTGAAGTTATTTGTAAATTTTACATCATTAATTTTGTATCTACTTTTCATGTTTAGTTAGAAGCTCAGAATTATTTTATCAGTCAGAATTAACGCTTTAACTCCTTTCAAAAAAGAATAAATGCTCTTAGACGTTAGCCCTCTTTTCCACCCTAAGATGTTAGGCGCTAGTTGCTCGCTATATTGATTTTCTCTTCCTAAATTTCTTGGTAATTTCCCCTTTTTATTACTCATAATTGATAATTATAATTTATGTGTATACTAAAAACAAAAGTTTATACTTAAAAAAAGCAACAGTTTATTTATTTATTTCTTTTTATTGAGGATAGACACGGAAAAGTTTGAATAGCTCCATATTCTTTGTTGAAAATTTTTATTTTTGTTTTTTGGGCCATAATGTTTGAAAATTGGATGCTCAGTCACGATCAATACTAATAACGTCGGCACTCAAATCAGCCTTTGCGAGTCATGTCTCACCAAATTCACCTTTCCATTGAGACGATGGCTAAAGGAAAATCCTATTAACCTCCTAAAAATATAAAGTAGGGGATTTTTAGGGCACTTAGTCAGAGAATGTTTTAAAAAATAATTTAAATTAATTGTTTAAATTACAAATTGTATAAAATTTTTACATACTATAATAAAATATTATAATATAAAACTCTCACATATTATAGTTTTTAAATTTAAATTGTTGATTTAAACTACTCTTTTAAACACTTTACCGTTAATGTACAGATAAATAGTTGTCTGTTAATCATTAAATTTATAGAAAAAAAGATTTTAATAAAATGTAATACTTTGAAATAGAATTTTCAGATTGGGATCCATGTCGTAGAAGGACTCTATAAGGTTGCAATACTTTCATTTTTTTTATGCAAACATGTACCCTATTTCGTGTTTACTCTTTCTCCGTCAAATATTTATTTATTTTATTGTGAAAGTATTGTGTCCAATTTTTCAAAAAAATCAGGTAGCAATAATAAATGTGGGAAGGTTTACACTAAAGAAAAAAATATCTACCAATTGGAGTGACTCTTTTGAACCAAGTTTCATAAGATTTTTATTTATGAATTGCAGAGCATATTTGTTGTATTCGTTGCAAAATAAAGAACTTTTGGCCCCGTTTAGTAGTGTTTTGATTTTGGTTTTTGTTTTTAGAAATACTTAAAAATAAAAATATTTTGAGAAATATATTAAGATTATTTTTAATATTGTGTTTGGTTAAATATTATGGTGTGTGTTTTAATTCATTTTTTAATAAAAATTATTAAAAAATCCACATATTTGTCACTATTTTTTCTCTCTCCTCTCTTCTCTCTTTTCTCTGGCTCACGATGTTGTTTTGGTTTCCACGGCGAAGTTTGTTACCACCTGTCGTTGACATTGACGTTCATGTCCGCTGGTGAGGATGGAGGCGTTTCTTTCTCAACAACCTTGTCGGCTTGAGCACGGACTCCGATGGTAGATCAAACAAGGATCACGTCTTCTCCAGCTGTGTGAGGAGTCACTTGGCATCGAGAATCATTGGGCTTTGCGTGGCGAGAGTTGGGTAAGTGGCGATTGTCGGAGATTCACCGAGGAGAGGAGAAGGGGTGGGAGGAAGGTCGATGGGTAGGACTTGGGGTCTAGCAGCGAGGTTGTTAGGAAGAAGGGCTTGGGGCAGGGCGATGATGGTTGTCAAAAGGAAGGCCTAAGTTAGGCTCTCGTTGGCAAAAGGTGGGAGGGTCTGCATTGGGTTCTCGTCGGTGAAGGCCTGGGTTGGGCTCTCGCTAGCGAAGAGTGGGAGGGCCTATGTTGGGTTCTTACCGATGAAGGGTAGGGCGGCGATGGGCACCAAGAGGAGGGCTTGGGTTGGGCTCTCATCGGCAAACGGGTGCCTGGGTGAGGGTCGTTGGTCAGGGTTGGGGAGAGAGAGTTTGGGGAAAAAATGAAACTAAAAACAAATTTTTTTTTCAAAATCGAAACAAAATTTTGAGAATTTTGAAAATAATTTTCTTTTTTATTTTTTTTATAATTGTTAACCAAACACTGTTTTAAAAACAATTTTATTTTTTTGTTTTTAAAAGTGGCAAAAAATATTTCAAAAAAGGAAACCAAACGGTTTCGCAAACAAAATTTAATAGAACACAATCGGTAGCTTCAACTTGATCTGCAATCTGCAAAGGCATGTGAATGACAAAGAATTTCATTGAATGTCTTTGATTGTTTTGTAGAAAAAGGGCGAACAAAAGTAAAAGTAAACCTATTGACATTCCCTCCTTTAAAGTTGTCGTCATTTTTTTTGATATCATTCTTTCTTTCTAAGAAAATGGAGAATTTCACGGATTATATTTTTAACCATTAAATCTATATTAGATTTTATCTTGATGTAATTTTAATCAGACTTGATATTCTAAAACATGAATGGTTAATAAGTACACTAATTGTAGAAAGCTATTATTGTTAAAGCAAAAATTGATTTTCATACTAGCATTTACATTCCTTGTTAAAAATATTCATTATTTGAATCTTTTTCAACTCAAACAAGCCAAAAATAAAAAATAAAATCCCATCCATTAATTTAAAACCCTTTAGAGAAAATTAGGTAAAATGCAACTTAATTTACAACAAAGATTAATGTGTTTCACAAATATAGCAATCTGTACCTCTATATATAAGACATATTTTGCTCTGCCAAAATACTGTCCAAATTGGCTCAGTTGAATTGAATTGACATATTTTTCGTTCTGGTATTTTGGCAATCAAAATGAGAAGTCTATTTTCATTTTCGTTTTTGTTTTCCATTTTAGTATTTTTCGTTCTGGTATTTCGTTTTGTTTTGTTTTGTTTTTAATTCTTCACCAAGGCTGTAGCGTTTCTATCAAACATAGGTTGCTCAGGTTGTGTTCATGACAATCTGTAACGTCCTGAAATTTATTTAATGTTAATGTAATGTAAATGGTGGATTAGTGTGCCATAATTAACGTTTTAACATTTATTAGACTATTTGGTTGGATTTTTGAATTTTTGGTTGTTTTGTTAAATTAATGAATTCGAAGGATTTCTTATTGTTTTAAAATAATGCTTTGAGTTTTAAAACACAACAATTTGTAAAATGTTAGAAATACTCCGTTTTGCAAAACTGTGGGCGGCACATGGTTTTCGCACAGTAAAACCGCCCACCGATTTTCTCTATTTATTTCCTTCCTTCCTCTCTCTCTCCTCACTCTCCCGCAACACCTCTCTCTCTCTTCTCTCTCTCTCGGCAGCTCACTCTCTCTCTAATTTTTGAAACCACATTCGAATCCAAGCTTCGGAACAGTAAGGAGGAAGCTCGGGGACGTGATTCGGCAACCGAGAACGCGGATTGAAGCTTCGATTCGAGGTTAGATTCGAAATTTCTAAACTTTTTACAAAATTTCCAATTTTGTGTGTTTTTGAAATCTAAGTTTGTTTTAGCTTAGAAAACCGTGGATTTGTGTTAAATGAACTTAGAACAACTAGAATCTAAGCCTAGATTGAAGAAAAACGGATTGAATTCAAGATTTTTCATTTTTCTCCTCTTTTTTTCATTTTCAGATTTTTGAGGATTTGAGTTTAAATCTTGTTTAAATGAGTCCAAACATGTTTTAGAATGTTTTTCTATCAACTATAGTTGTTTTTCATGCTTAGGATTTGAGAAAAACAGGTTAGAAACAAGATTTGGATTTTGGGGATCGAGAAACCCGTGGCTGGGATTTCTGGGTTTTCCCAGTTTGGCAGGCCGAAGTTCATGTTCGGCAGGCCGGTGTTCTTTCGACCGGCAGGCCGAATCTGGGGAAATGTTCGGTAGGCCGAACCTTGTTTCCGGCAGGCCGAACTGTGCAGTTCGGCAGGCCGACCGAGGCATGGAAAATTTTGTGATTTTTACCCGTTTTCACTGTTTTGAACCCTGATTTAAATCCCAACCTTATAGGATGATTTTAAAGGTACAAATGGCACACTAGGACATCATGAAATGATTTAGTAACATAGAATGTCTCAAACTAGATATTGATTGACTTAGTTGGTATCTAGGATTGTTCGTGGTTCCGTGGAGCTAACGTATAGCGGACCGGGATTACGGTGTGGGGTACCGGCACGAGTATTGAGGTAGGACTTCTATCCTATTTCTTTGGTAGCCTAGTTTTGAAATGATTTGGCTTTGAAAAGGATTTCTATCAAAATGTTTTCAACGGTTGTTTGAAAATGGTTTTATCGGTTATATTTTAATATACCGTGATCTGAAATGAATTTCATAATAAATGTAATTGACAACACTCGGTAATTGGGTTTTGAATGATAATGATAATAAACACATGGGCATGATGCCATATCAGAGATCGGGTCGTGTAGCGATCGACCTTGGGGGCAGGTCCCGAAACCCAGCTGGGCCACTACGGTGGTGATTTCATGGTTTGCCTAGGTAAAAGTAAACTGGTGTTTTGATTTGACGAGTAGACTGTTCTGTGTCAGAACGGTTCTACTCAATTTATTTATTTATTTATTCAAGTTCCCTTCTTGTATAACTCCTGATAATGTTATGTTTCTTTGTATAAAACTATTTTATAAAACATAGTCCTACTGAGCCTTTCGCTCACATTTTATTGTTTTAAATTTCCCCCCTTCTAGGTGGTTTCCCATTTAGGTTTGGAGAAGATTCTTCGGACCGAACTCAGGAGCAATAGGAGAGTTTAATTATATTCTGTATTATTAATCAAGGCATGTAAGACTTAACTTTATTTGTACTTGGACTGTAATTGTATTTATGATATTGTCAGTACTATGTGTGTGCACAAGTTGTGGGTTGTGGAACCCATATTCGCTGTTTTTATTTAATTATTATTATTTACTTAATATTTATAAATTCTTTTATAAAATGTGGTGGAAAATCTTCTTAATTTTTATTTAATTTGATTCTCAAACTCTCGATTTTTAATTAAATTCTCTTTTAATTAATCTAAGTATTCCGCCATGTCACCTCCCGTACTCCGGGGCGTGACACAATCTGTAAAAAATTCACACCTTTAACATTGATATGTTCCCCACTTATTTTTTGCGCATAAGGAACTCATTTTTTATTTTTTATTTTTGAAATTAGGAACTCTTTTTCTTAGCCCAGAAATTTCATAACATGAGAAAACTAAAATACTATCCTCTCTCAGCATTTATTAAAATTTCATCTAATTATATAAACGTGAGCTCTTTATTTACTCTTTCTTTGTTTAAAAAAAAAACAATAAATCATTCCTTGATCTATATCTAGTTTAGATCTACATGTCAGCTGATTGGTGATAATTCTGATCAAAATTGGAAAAGAATAAATAAAACGATAAAAAACAGTCCATAAATAAATAAATGTTAAGCTCAAATCATATTGTAACAAGGACGATTAGAAAATAATAATCCAGGTGGATAATTCTCCCAGTGATAAATGAGGTATATGACAAGTACACATGTTTTTTTTTTAATAGGACTTATTTTTCTGCTCATAAAATTAAATAGTGTTTTAGATAAGTTTTACTCATCGAATTGCAAACGGTAAGCTTATAGTTTAGTCATGCTTTACCAATTGAAGAAAAAATAGAAAGATAAGTCAATATCATCAACTTGGTGTTTCAAATTTTTAGTACAAAGGGAGAGATTTGGTAATTTTCATTACGAAGAGAGAGATTGGTTGTTTACTTAAATTTAAAACTCTTTTTTTTTTTTTTTCAAACTTTAAGGTGGGCATTGGTTTAAACATCAACTTAAATTAATTTCGATTAAAACTATTATAGTATATAAAAATTTTACTTTATAGCTTAATTTTTTTACACTATAATATATAAGATATTTATAATACAATAATTAAAAATTTTAGTTAAAATTAAAAATGTCAATCTTTTTTATCCTATAGGATAAATAAACTCTGTAACTATTTTCCTATCTTGCCACCATCAAAAACAGTCCTTATTAATCAAAGACTTATCTTATTTAATAATAACTAGAGAAAGATAATTATCCAAAAAAAGAAAGACAATAAAATTAAAAAAAATTAAGAAAAAGGTAGTTTCCCTCCAATTAGGCGGCCGGTGCCTAAACTTTTTTTCCCTTCTTCAGTTTCACCCCTCTCTCTTTCTCTCTCTTTTTCCCAAAGAAACTATTTTTATTTATTAATTTTTATTACTTAACGCAGTAAAATTCGGCAGAGTGACGCGTGTCAGTTTGACGATATCTACGCAGTCAAGCAGAAACATCACACGTGGTGGACAGATCCGCACCAGCAAAATTCTCTCTCTCCCATCTCTCACATGGCCGCAAATCGACACCAAGGTAATTATTCCCGTAACACATGCCCATTTTCGTAAATCCACTTCTCATTTTTAATTTAATTGAAATCATTTTTTTTTAAATTATTTTTTGAAATTGCAAAGAAATATTAAACAGTTAAGCTACGCTTTCCCACTGACAAACGTCTTCGTCCACCCTGGTCTTTCCGTACTTCTTTCTCTCTCCTCTCATTCCCTCTCTCTCTAAAACTCTCTCTCTCTCTCTCTCTCTCTGCAATAAGTAGTGCTACTCTCTTCTGCCCACTTTTCCCACACCGCCCAACAGCAGTCTCCCACTTGCTGGGTCTCTCTCTCTTCTTTCTCTCTCCGCTTGTAGGCTCCCATGGCCGACCCAGCAAAGCAGAACAGCGTCCTTTCTCATGGCTCCACCGCCCTCGTTTCCCTCTCCGACGTCAAGAGCCTCATCTCCCTCCACAGAACCAGACGCACCGTCGCTTTCCTCTATGGCTTCATGTTCGCCTCAATCGTCCTCACCGTCTTCCTCGCCTTCAACCCTTCTGCCTCCTCAGCCGCTCCTTGGCTTACCAACGTCTTCTCCACCTCCGCCACCACTACCGGCACCGGCACCGCCATAGCTTCGCCTTCTTCTTCGTCTTCCGATAATTCCTACAGATCTCAATTCTCGTCGATTTTCTCCTACTTTTTCCCCACCAACAACAATTCCTCTCCCTCACCCTCTCTCTCTCTCTCTCGGTCTCTCACTCCTCCGCCGCAAGAAGCTTCCACTGTTCCTCCTCCTACTCCGGTGACGGCGGCGATTTCAGAAACGAACCCTTCTAGATCCGGAAACACCACTTTTTCCTTCCTTTTATCTCCTCCTCCCGTGGATAATCGCACTCGAAACACTCCGAATTCCGATAAGCCTGAACCCTCAACGAAAAATCTTCACAATGCGAGTTCGATTCCAAACGTCGGCCAAGAAATATCCGTCCCGAAGAACCAGACTTCTCAGACTTCGAATCGGACGGCAATCGTCCCGCCGGAATCTCCTCCGCCGGCGAACAGTACTGTGGAAAACGGGCCTCAGAAGTCCCTATCGAACAGTACGGCGTCGTTTGTAGGGAAACAGAACAATGAGACTAGTTCCGGTGTGTCGGCAGAGCAGGATAAGATGAAGAAGGAGAAGAAGAAGAAGAAGAAGAACGGCGGCGATGGTGATTCGATTGAGGCTCTGATGAAGTGTGATCTCTTTGATGGGGAATGGGTGAGAGACGATTCATACAAGTTGTATTACAAGCCTGGGTCGTGTTCTTTGATTGATGAACAGTTCAATTGCATTCTTAATGGAAGACCTGATCACGATTATCAGAAGTTTAAGTGGAAACCTAAGGGCTGCAATCTTCCAAGGTACGCAATCATTCAACAGTTGCTTTCCTTAAAAAAAATTATATTAATTTGTTTTTCATGATTTGATGTTTTACTAATTATGATGAATTTTTGTTCTCTCTGCTTGTTTGTGGGGCAACATTATTATTTGGTTTTTGAATTCCTGAGATTGATTTAATTACTCTATGGTGATGTTTGAATTTTGGTTTTTTGAATTAAATATGTTTCTGAGATTGATCAAATGTTTGTGTATGATTTAGACTGGATGGCAAACATATGTTGGAGATGATAAGAGGAAAGAGACTGGTTTTTGTGGGAGATTCTCTCAACAGAAACATGTGGGAATCGCTAGTGTGCATTCTGAAAAACTCGGCGAAAGATCCAAAGAAAGTTTTTGAAGCCCATGGAAGATCTCATTTTCATGGAGAAGCCTCGTATTCATTCATATTCAAAGTAATTAAAAAGTTAAAATTTGGACCAATTTTGAGTTCAATTTGACTCTTGTCTCTAGAACATGTTACCAAATTTGATGAATTTCCCCCCCCCCTTTTTTTTTTGGCTCTAGGACTATGATTGTACGGTGGAGTTCTTTGTGTCTCCTTTCTTGGTTCAAGAATGGGAACTGATAGATAAAAATGGAACAAAGAAAGAAACCCTCCGGCTCGATTTGATCGGAAAATCTTCTGAGCAATACAAAGGTGCTGATGTTATCGTATTCAACACTGGACATTGGTGGACTCATGACAAGACTTCAAAAGGGTAAGTTGTGATTGTGATTGTATTGTTGAATTGGTTGGAGAATTGATCAATGTCTTGAACGACTAACTTGTGATAAGAGTTTGTGATTGGGAAAACTAAAAGAAATAATTCTTGAAAATTTGCAGGGAAGATTATTACCAAGAAGGTAGCCATGTTTACAAGGAATTGAACGTTTTTGAGGCATTTCGCAGAGCTGTGACTACGTGGGCCAGATGGGTTGATGCCAATGTTAATCCAATGAAGTCTTTAGTGTTCTTCAGGGGCTATTCTCATTCACATTTTAGGTAAAAACTGAATTAATAAAGCATATTTGCCATTGAAATCAAGCACCATGCATTCTGATATCTTTCCATTTATGTGTTCCTTCACCAACACAAGGTAATGACTCGTGACAAATAGAGCAAAAAAGTATGAACCAAATTTATTTTCACTGTTTTAGTCCAATCCCACGCTCCCATTAACATTGTTTAGCATTGTGATTTAGGCAAGAATACATACATAAATGTTGTTTCCATGCTAAATTTGAGAATTCATCAAGTTTGAAGCTTGGAATGAGAAAGATTTAACATTTTGGAACTCTTTCTATTTTTTTCCCCCACAGTGGTGGGCAGTGGAATTCTGGCGGGGCATGTGACAGCGAGACTCTGCCAATCAAGAATGAGACATTTCTGAGGCCATATCCGGACAAGATGATCGTACTAGAGAAAGTATTGAGAGGAATGAAAACCGATGTCACTTACCTTAATGTCACAAAGATGACGGATTTCAGGAAGGATGGTCACCCGTCAATCTATCGAAAGCAGAACCTCTCCCCGGAGGAGCGGAAATCACCATTGAGGTTCCAGGACTGCAGCCATTGGTGCCTTCCTGGCGTTCCAGACGCATGGAACGAGGTGCTCTATGCCGAGCTCCTGGTAAAGCTCGGCCAGAGGCAACAACAACAACATCAGCCGCAGAAGAAAACATAGGTAAAAGCTACGACAATCATAAGAAGGTTGCAAATATACGTATTGAATTGTTCGGTTTAATTTACACGTACACGCAGTATAGTTATTTTTTCTTCTATTTCCTTTAATTTTTTGCATCATAGAGCAACACTACCGAGAGCAAAGGTAATAGTTTTCAGAGACATGAGCCTTTGCTGTAAAAAAAAAAAAAAAAAAAAGTCTATTTGTTTATATGAACGGAAGAGAGAGAGAGAGAGAGAGAGAGAGAGAGAGAGGGATTCCAATTAATAGTTAAATTTTCAGTTGGAACAACCTCATATTCTTTTAGCCTCAAAGGCTTTGAGAAGTGTACATTTTTAGTTGAGTCTTACTTTTATTAATAATGATACGTAATTACTTTCCTCAAGTTTTACACTTCCCAAGTCTTTGATACGATGTAATGATTTTTGTTTGTCCAAGATTTGATTATTTTCCTTTTCTGGATAGAGAATAGAAAACCCATCAAAGATCTTCGTTTAATTCCTTTATTCACGGAAATTTTCTTCTTTTTCCCTTGTTCACGGGTTGTGTTTTCTTGGATGAGTAAGATAAACTATTTTCTTAAAGCCTTTGTGTAGTCTCTTCATGTGGAAGCTTCAGCAAGATGCTATTTGTGCTTCACCAATAATAATAATAAATAAAAATAATTGAGTGATGCTTTTGATGAAACATTAAACGCATAAAATATGGTCCACTTGTCATTTAATCGGGCTTAGAATTAAGAACTTTTTTTTTATCCCCGTAGCATGGGATGTTTGACCAATAAAGGACATGTACGGTTTGCAATCAAAGCTTTGTCTGAAGCAATTTTTTAAAATATATAGCATTGAATTTCGACGATTCATACATGGGAACGCATTGCAAAATAATGGGATTTAAGAGGACAATACGTACGAAGTGTTTAATCGTCTTAGTTGTCTATGCTCCAAAGCATGTACGTTTATTTCTTCGTCCATCTGATTTTCTGGTCACGTTGATATTGTGAATTTTAAAACATTGGATCCTATTATAATTGGAGAAGTGTTTGAAGTCCGGCACGTATTGGTTAAATTTTGGTATCATTGTTGGTGTGTTCATGTAGTGCTTAATTTGATCCAGTGTAATACTCGATGTCAGTTCTCGACTACTTTATTGAGTGTTAAATTAAAACAAATTGAGTGTTACATGAACGTATTAACTGACAATGCCATCATATCAAACAAAAAAAAAAAATTCCCAATATTGGTCTTGTCTGGATGCTAGATTGGAAACATTTGTTATGGTATAATTATAACATAATAAAATAATTTATACAAATAATTATTTTTATAATAAATATATACATTAAACAAAAATTTTATAATATGTTGATAAAAAAAAATTAATAAAGAGTTTCAGTTATTTTTTATTTTTGTTTTTGTTTTTGTTTTTTTTTTCCCTTCAAAAGCTTCATCACAAGCCTTATCCCTATACACATTTCAAGCAGAAGGTTCCGTTTTATATTCTGAATGAATTACCTATTAGGGTGTGAAAATATATTATAATGTTAGAATACATTTTTAACTATTAGATTCTTTTTTTTTCTTTCAATTTGAAGTTCTAATGTTAAAATACTGTTATTGTTTATCATGCTATAGTTAAAGAATACTCTTCTTTTTTTTTACGTGGAAAAATCAGATTTTCGTTCTCCTGTGCTATATCTATCACAAAATGGGTAAAAATTATCGGTTTCGAATTTACGCTCCATATTTTTGGCCTTTATCATAAATTGGAGATTAGTTTTTTTTTTTTTGACTGGAAATTGGAGATTCTAATTAAGATTTTAATATTTGATGTCAATGTAATAATTGGATAATAGAAGCTCCCGAAGAAATAAAATGTCAGCAGAAAATACACGTGTCTCAATATTTCAACATCTAAGCTAAAAATATGTCACGAGGGCTAATCTTGTATGTTAACAAAGAAAATATCGAGAAGTTTGTGCTTGTAAAAATATGAACTGAGAAGTTATCTAAGGAGACAATTGCATTGTAAGCAAAGAAGTTACCTTCGAGAATTTCGTCAATGTTTATTTCATTTGATTTTTATATAAATATAGGTTTACGATACAGACAGCAGGAATTAATAACAATATACTTTCTTTGTTTATGTCAAATTATACGACTTTGTTGGTACAATTTACACAACTTCTAACTAACCAACCAACTAACTATATACACATATGTATGTATATATATATATATATATATATATTTTGCTCCAAAACTATATATATATATATATATATATCTTTGTGTGTGTCAACATTTTCATCCTTGTTAGTTTCTTATGGACCTTCAAACTTCAGCCTTAAACTCTTAAGCATGCCAGTTATTATTATTTTCTTAAAACATAGAATGAAATTTAATCCATTACAGACATGTCAGTTATTACAGTTGAATCGATAAACTTTGGCATTGTATCAAACCAAGTGGAATTAACTGAAACGGACATAACATGTTTAGCTAACAAGTGGGCTGTTCCATTCCCGTCAACGTTGACGGGAGGTGTAACAAATATTGCCACTAAAAGCTTGAGAGATTATATCTCGAATGTCATCAATGAAATTAGCGTCTTGTGTCTAGGAACATGGATTATTTACACCGCCAAGTACTCTCCGATATGTGTTGAAAATCAATTTTGTTAATTTTATTAATAGTGATAAAAATGGTAGTGATGTCAATTTTGTTGCTACAGTCTTATTTGAGTACGTTTAGAAAAAGCATAAATTCAAGATCACCAACACGTTGTTTACTTTTCAAAGAGAAGTGAGGAAAAGTCTATTTAGTTATTAATCAACTTGGGTTTATTTATTTATTTATTAAATTAAAGAGGAACTTGTTGATGTTTCACATATTATTCTAATTCTTCTTTCCATTAACGGCGTGTGGACCAAAAGGGCTGTACTTTAAGGGGAGGGTAAAATGTCATTACCATTAATTTATAACAATAGCATCCTTTAGGGGAAAAAAGAAAAGAAAAGAAAAGAACTTGGTTCTGTTTTTGCTTTTGTAACTGCAATTTCCACGCCAAATATCGTCACTGTTTCCGGTATTTTTCTTGTTTTAGCCAAAATGCTCCTGAGCTACTCCACTATTTGCTTTTTATTCAACTTTAATGTTTGTCACGTGGACTGGTGAAAAACAAGAGTAACGGGAATCAAGTTGTAGTTCCTCTTTTTGGAGCTTTCCTTTCCCATTATTATTATTATTTTTTTTTACTTTTTTGGCGCCCACGACGTACGTTTTGTTTTTTGTTTTTTTTAAGGTTAATCCCACAAACGCTTGTACGCGATGTGGCCCAAACATGAAACATCATGTTTTTGGGACCAAATTGTTTTAACGGTTTGAGAAAATCTAGAACTAGACCAGACCGTGTTAGCTATTAGGAGTAACTGGACCATTGTAGAACGGTTAGGTATGGTTTAACCATGGTTCGGGACCTTTTTTTTTTAGAGAGTTATGTGTGTTTTTTTTTTTATATTAGATTTTATACTTTTAAAACTCTAATTATCCAAACTGTAAAGACAACATTCAAAAAAGAACAAAAATAACAAACAACAAAAATCAAACACCAAAATAAAGCATACAATCCAAACAAAGAAAAATATAAATAATACAGTCATCTAAACACCAAACTCTTAACATAATAATACAATCAACCAAACTATATATAACCTTAAGTCTAGATAGTGAATGTAACTAAGAAATCTATTATATATTTAATTTTTTTTTATTATATGCATATACAAACGGTTCGATTCAGACCGCCATTAAAAGTTTCCAAACCAGACTAAACATTTTTAAACATTCCGGTCCAGTTTGGGACTGTTTAAAGAATGGGTGATCCTAATGGTGTAAAAACCACCGAATTGGTCCAATCCAGTAGTGTTTCGATTTTTCTACACAACCCTACCACAAATGGTTCTTGAGTTTTATTGTTAGTCTTATTTTAGTCATTGACATTTTAAAAGACTCACTTTAATCCGTGATGTATTATTTTGTGCCAGTTTGAGTCCCTTTGTTTGTTAGGTGTTAAACATTTAACAAAAAACAATTAAAATGTCTCACATTTCTCAACCTAACTATTCTTATGGAGAGACCAAATGTGATAATAATAAATTAGAGACCAAAGTAGGACACTTTAAAAGTTTTTAATTAAATATTTAGTACCTAATTAATAGAAGGACCAAAACTGAAATAAAATAATTGATTAGAGATTAAAGTGAGACTTTTTAAATATTAGGGATTAAAATAAAATTGAAGGTAAACCTCATAAAACATTTGTCACATTAACCTTAATAATTAATTTCTGAAGTCTAATTATCGTGAAGACGATTATTTTATACAAAGACATCACACAATTGACTTGAGCTTCATTGAGGGACGAAGTTAGAAATTTTTGTTTGCGGACATTGGATGATGGGTTCCTTTTTAAGCCACGGGCCACAAATTAAAGGCTTAGAAAGGCCCAATTTGTATTGCTGTAGAAGCTTAGCTTGCAAAATGTCAAGTTTGTAAGCAGTAGAAAGCGTTATTTTTTTTTATAAGAAAGTGGAGAGAGTTGTTTACACATAAATCGTAGCAAGCAAAAATAAGTCCATCAATTGTGTGAAAAAGAAAATCCATGAAATGGAAGAGCATATGGCATACAGGGAAGATATTTAAGCAATCAATTTTAGTAAAAACAGTAATGACTTGATTACCCCTTTAGGAAAATTGTAGTAAACATAACTTTTTCAAAACTAATGGCAGTAAATTATAGATTTTGAAAATATGTGTAGTAAATATGGTATTTATGGTGTAAATGATTTATTCACTCTCTTATTTACAGTATAAATAATTTTTATTCACACATTAAATAGATTTAAGATGCAAATAGTTTATTTGGCGTCTTGTTTACGATGTAAATGATTTTTATTTATACAGTAAATAAATATTTACATCGTAAAGCTGTTATTACTACAAATATTTTCAACATCTAATATTTACTATAAAAAGTTTTAAAAATCTGCTATTTCCCTCGTACTCCCCTTATCTTTTATTTAATGATATGTTGTTTAATTCTTTTAAGCGGCCAAAAAATTTCAAACCAAATTTTATTCAAATAGATTGATTTGAACTACTTTATAGCACGGGATCAATCACTTGATGAGAAATCTTTTATGCCTTTTGTACATCGTTAGTCCTTACAACATGAGAAATCTTCTATATTCTATAAAAATTGAATTTGGAAATTGAATCAATCGCAATTAACGCTAACGAGGGGAGACTTCATCGAGGTCTGCAGTGTGGCTAAGAAGTTTGGCAACAATTGGAAACCCTAGAGGGCCCGTTTAGTGCATTGGATAGAATAACAATGGATAGGATAGCTTTAGAAGAATGAATTGGATTGTATTGTAATGAATAAGATACAATTTTTAGGAATTTTCATTGATACCATATGTTAAAATTCACTTTTTATAGATGTCATTATTGTTTATTTATGGCATAACTGAACATGTATTTGAATGATAGTGTGGCTTGTAAGTGTAGCATAAATAAAGATAACTTTTAAAAGTGTGGCATAATATGTAATTTTTTTTTCCTAAAATTTTAGATAAGCCAATCCTATGTTTGGTGTATGTGATTACGATAGGGACCTTTTGTAAAAAATTTTCAATTTTTGGGCCAAATTATTATTTTTTAAAATTAAAGAGGCAAAAAATATAATTATTAAAAATATTTTTGTCACACAAAAATTATATTTGACCCCTCATTTTTTTGACCCCAAATTTTTATAAATTTGCGCAAATGGGTCCTTGAAAATTTACATAATGTATAAAGGTTATGTTTAGTCCCATGCTTTAACAAGAGATTGCCTAATCCCCTTTCAAGGGGATTTAAGCATCGATTTGATAAGCTTTTATCTAATCCACTCCTTTAAAGTTTTTCACCAAATGAAGTGTTAAGATTTAATCCAATACAATCATCCCTAATCCTGCGCACCAAACATGCTCGGAGAGTATGAAAAGAAAAGAGAGAGCACTCTTTTCTTTTCTTTTGAAATTAATTTTAAGATTTAATGACAAATATGAATTAAGCCACGCTTTTTATACATCAATATATAGTCATTAATCTGATCGAAACGTTATTGATATGAGCCCACTTGCTTTTGATTCAACTGCAACAAGTGTTGCTGCATACAAAATTATATGGCATTTGAATTGAGGTTTTGATTAATTTATTCTCATATTTTTCATTTGAATAAATTGAATTGATAGCTTATTAATCCGTACTTTGTTTAGGGGAGTTGAATTTTTTTAATCAAGATTGTTTGGGTAGGTTAAAATTCAAATTAACATATACGAACTGGCTTCCGAAGATTGAAACATCCCCAAATCTAGTACCTGATGTACAACCATAATTTACATGTCTCATAAGCAATCTTTCTCAACTAATTTACGCATATAAATTCATAGATAATAGTATACATAGAGAAAGCCAGCCAACAAGGGTTTTTTTTTTTAATAAAAAAATGGAGAAATAAAATGAGGAATAATTAACAATGCCTTATTTGTATGATATAGTTTTAGCTCGTTAGTGAAGGGAAATACCACAGGGTATATATGCGGAAGCATTTATAGTGGTGATGGGTTGGATCTCTAAATAGACACCGATATGGGAATCGCCCTAGGAAACTTTATTATATTTCATAGTAATCAACATATACAGGCTTCATGCTTCAAGTCATGATCTTCTATGATCATGATTATAGTCACGTCTTTAATTGCTCACGGTATATGTGGATAACACATTAATGCTCAAAAAATTACGAGATTCGACAACTTAAGAACTCAATAGAAAAATAATAGAGAGAGAAATCAAATTTTCACATCACACTCTCTTTTGTGCCTTGGCTATCTAGCTACTTATAGCCACACTTATCATAAAGGTGTCTCATTATTTGGTAGAGACTATGGTTCGTTTGGTGCGCAAGTTAGGAATGATGTGGCTTGAAACTTTATAGTTTGAATTGTGGATTTTAAACTATGTAGTTTAAATGATGGTTTTGAAGTGACGTTTGAAACATAAAGTTTAAAACAAGAATAAAACATCACATCAAGTTTAAAACCAAAACTAATGTTTGAAATATTATGGTTTGTGAAAAGAAAACGAGAATAAGAATGGTTTTAAGGTGGAGAATGATTCAAATCTTGTGAACTTGAGGGGGGTAAAATTTAGATTTTGAGGGTTTTGGATTATTTAAAACCATGTACATGGTTTAAAATGGTCTCAGTTGTTATTCAACCAAATGCCAGTTCGAACTGTCTCCCTGCTTTGAATTGGCCTCAGCTATTACACCAAACGTTAGCTTGAACTGTTTCCATGCTTTGAACTGTCTTAAACGATTTTAAATCTATGTACCAGACGGCTTATAGGTTATCCGATTCACTTAATCTGTCAAAATTTGGACATATTCTATAATATTTCCAAAATGATATATATTTTTTTCCTTTTATGGATTTTTATTCCAAATATAAACCCGACGTTGACGTTTTAAGGCCATGCACCATTATAGGCGCCTCAAAGTCCAACAGTCAGATTATTACATCATAATCGACAAAAGAACTCCTAGTAGGATGGGTCATGCCCAAATTGATGCTAGAAACCCATGCCAATTCAAAAAACAAATCCAACAACGTCAAGATCAGATGGAAATACGAGTTATGGTGCTCCTCTTGGCAATAGTGGTCAGAATGCCCTAAAGGATCCTCCAATTGATAATGTCTGAGTCATTCTTCTCTTTTCTCCTAGCAGAATGTTATTAATGAAGTTACTACGGTCACTTCTACCTCTTGGATCAAGCAGATGAAGATATTGAAGGACGAGATGGATTTGATTATACATGCTTTGGTTATACTTCGGGACGGGATCAATCTTACATCTAATTAAACAAGACAAAGTTGATAATTATACAATTACTCAGAAAGAGATGGAGATAGTAATTTTGAAAACTAAGAACAAATTGGTGGATTTGACAGTCCTAGAAAGAAAAATGCACTTCGTGCCGCTTGTTTTTGTTTGCCTTTTAGTTGGTGGCTTCATGTTCTCTTCCATTGTTTTATTCACCTTTATGGCTTGATTTCGAACTTGTTTATTTTTGTAGCATTAAAGTGCCAAGTTTCTCTAATTTCAATACTCTTATCTCTTTCTCCATATATTCACACACACACAAAGAGTTACAAATATGGGCTGGGCCAAACGGGTTCGCTTACAACCCGCTACTTTGGTCCAATGTTGGGCCCACATAAGGATACAAATTGGGCCTAAGTTTCTATCTTGGTTGGGCCTGACATACATATACAGTCTTAAAAAAAATACATAGAATGCCCTTAAAACACACCACTTATTAGAATTGCTCTCCTCTTTTTGACTTTTCAAAACTACTCTTTTCTGATTTTGTTTTTACTAATTACAAATTTACTATTTTGTCCATTTAATTCATTTCAAAATTTAGAAACCCTAATTCTTATTTCTCTATCTGCCTCTATCTCCCCTCCCACACTTTCTCTCTCAAGGTTCCCCTGCTCTCTCTTGTCTCTTTCTCTTAGATTCTTTTGCTTTCTCTCTCCTCTTTCACTCAGCCTCTCCAGTTCTCTCTCCTCTCGACCAACATTGTCCCGCCGCCACCAATGCAGAAGCCAGGTCTCATCTCTATCGCCATCCTGGTGCATGCGAGGGTTGCAATCTGAGAAGTTCAAGTGCAAATCTTTTTCGTGACCATCGTGGCACTGCCAATCATTACGTCGAAGCAAGATTGATAGTGAAGGTAGTTTTCTTTGATGTCAGCACCGCTCGCTAGCCCTATAACCTTCGTTGTGTATGAGGATACAAAAGCTTTGAGCTCTCGAAGATGGCAACTTTGAGCTTTGTGCCTCCTCCATCAAATCTCGGTAGTCACAAGTCACTGCATTGTCGCTATTAGATTTCATTGATCCGAGTGACTTTGAGCTTTGTGCCTTCTCCATTAGTTTTCGGTAGTCGCGAGCCGTTGTGAGTCGTCGTCGGAGTTCATCCATCTAAGCATTAACAAGACTTTAGCACGTTACAACCTAGTACTTGCACTGGCGACTAGTTGCAGTGGCATTTTGTTAAAAAAAATATGTTGGGATTTGGTAAGCTCTAAGTTGAAATCTGACAGGTTATAATCCGGCACCTGTGCTAATGACCAGAAGGGGTCGGCATTTCATTGTTTCAAAAAAAAAATGTTAGAATCTAGTAGTTTCTAAGTTAGAACCTGGCAGGTTCCAATCTGACACCCCTCTTTTGCGACTGGAGTGGGTTTCGGTAGGTTTCATAGCGAAAGTTGGCAAGTTTCACGACAAAATTTGACAGGTTCCATTTTTGGAGGAAGGGTAACTTGGTCTTTTAATAAATCCTCAATTTCTAATAAGGGGGTAGTTTTAATAAGTGATTTGTTGAAGGACATTTTTAATGAGGTGGTGCATTTGTGGGCATTCTTGTAAGTTGCCATTTTTTCTTAACATAAAAATCATAAATTACGTATAAAATATATGGGCCGGCCTGAATCGTATACAGCATGCTGGGATGGGCCATATCTTCCCTATAGCAGGCCATTATGGCCCACAACTCTTCATACAGGCCTGATATGGCCCAGTTTGCTTTTGGCCCCTATGGGTTGGGCCAGGTCGGGTGGCCCATTTTTACGACACTGCACACACAGCTCCATGCCCTATGCTTTATCGAAATGGTGAATTGGCATATCTTCATATTTGGAAAATGCAAAATAAGTGGTACCTCACAATTTTAGAACATAATGCCATGGTACTTTCTTCTCAATTTTTAAGACAAAATAATCTTGGTGCCCTTTGTTTTGTTTTTGTTTTTGGTTTTTTTTTTTTTTTCACTACTTCGGGATTAGGGGAAAAAGAGTTTCAATAGTATTTCATTTCTTGGAGTGTTTGGAACCAAATATAAGTAATATTGTTTTAAAACTTTTCAAGTAATTAGGAGCTA
This sequence comes from Artocarpus heterophyllus, assembly GCA_025403435.1. Classification (NCBI taxonomy): domain Eukaryota; kingdom Viridiplantae; phylum Streptophyta; class Magnoliopsida; order Rosales; family Moraceae; genus Artocarpus; species Artocarpus heterophyllus. The sequence goes on from CM046352.1 coordinate 11,360,724, forward strand.
TGAAAGCAAATGAAAAAAGGCATATATGACAATCAAGTTCCAAAAAGTTGCACACGGTATTTTATTAACAGTTTTAAAAGTATGAGCTATCTATTTAGTATTATCTAAATAGGGAGATGCCAATTCACTATTTCAAAAAAAAAAAAAAAGACGTATCAGAATCTAAAGAAGAATAACAATTTAATAAAAAGTATATTACGTTTGGTAGAGTGTAAAAGTGTGAGGAAAGAAATTGGTGAAGAGATTTTAGAGTAGAAAAGAATTGAGCTGATTTGTTGGGAGGAAATGGGGTAGGAAAGAACTAGATTTTTAAACCTTTTTAACTTTGAAATTTAAGAAAATAGAGCGGAAGATGCTGCACTAAAAACATGGGTGAGACAACCATTTTCCTTTTGAATACATTACAACTCGATAGTCCATTCATTTTGTACAAGAGTACAACAATAATGTACATTTGTATAGACAAAATCCTTCCTCATTTCTCTCTCTTAATTATATCTTTTATATTTTTCCCTTCTCCCTTGTTCCAGTTTTTATCTCTCTTATCATTAATATCATAGAAATGAAACTATATTTTATAGGAAGTTATTGATATTCTACCATAGATTACAAGGGTTTTTCTTTGTGAGGATCCAATAAATAGCGTATGATGTTAAATCGTTAAATCTAGTCGAACTTATTATCATTATTTTTTACATGATGATTAAAAGAGAGATTCATATAGACAGGTTACTTTTTCAGTTGCAATCAAAGAAATTGTCAAATGAAGAACTTGAGTTAAGGTACCACAATTAGAATGTTTTTGTTTCAAGGATTTGATGAGTTTAAATCAAGTTTTTGAGCTAAGCAAGCGTTTGAAAAAAAAAAAAAAAAACCTCAATCTCAAACATTAGTTTCAAAAAGTAAGGTGGATTCGGATTCAACACCTACTCAATTTCAAGATATTTAAACTCAAGTTTTAAATCTTTTTCTTACAAAAATTTTTAAATCCAAACTCAGTGTCAGATTTTATTATTTTTTTCGATCCAAAATTAATTAGCATTCAAATATCAATTCAAATTCCTATTTCAACCACACTTTTCAAACTTTGATCTCAAACAAAAAAATTCAAATCACCCGTAAACCAAACAGACCTTTAGTTCAAAAAAAAAAAAAAAAAAGACCACAAATTTTTTCCCTTCGAAATTTGTTCTTTTTAGCTGGTACCGACATTTCGCCAGTCTGGATTCCAGGTGGGAATCCCCCACAAAGCAAGCTGCAGCTGCAAGCTGCAGTCTTCAGGGTATGGTGGATACATATCGCATCCACTCCTTAATTTGCTTGAATTATAAGTCTTCAGACATCAGAATCTAATTATGAATCATTGAATTTCCTTCGTACGTTTTCCTTCATACGTAATACACAGACTAGAAAAAGGACTGTCTATCTGTCGACCGTACGTCCAAAAATAATATCATCCATGCGTTATGATGTTACCAGGGCTTCCTTGGCTAACACCAGATAATTGGTCCCCACAAACCATTGAAGAATGTCCAAATATTTTTGTTCATTTTTTTCTTTTTGTTCTTTGCTATATTAAGTAAGTTTTGACTCATCAACTAAGACCCGTTTGATTGCTCTTATAAGAATTTGAACCTATGTTCGAACTTTTTTTTAAGACCTAAGGGCTAAACCTGTTGAGGAATATCAAATAAAAGTCGATGAAATGGACTTTAGTTCTCAGAAAATAAAAGACTAAAAAGGCGTCCATTGCAATTTTTTACAAGTTAAACACCAATAGAAATTGTGCAATATACGTTGTTTACTACACGAGGATTTTTTAAATGATCTAAGGTGTACAAAAAATATAACAAGAAGTATCGCAACAAACATATATTGCATGAACAGATCAAAATTTTATGCACTGTTGGCATGTTCTTAAGAAACAAGGAAAAATATAATTTAGAGTTAAACATGTAGATGCATTGTTTTTCTTTTTCAACCTTAATCAGTTGAGTGTATAGATTCCAAGTGATTTCCTAAGGTGTTCAAATTGTGTAGAATTGAGTGCTTTCGTGAACAGGTCAGCCAGTAACTTAACTAGGCTTACACGACGATCTTTATGGAAATAAACCATGCTAAGATTTTTTTAACGTTACTAGCATGTAAGTGCGATTTTTTGTTGTAAAATAAAGTTTGATATATATGTTATATTATTGTGTTTAATTCTTCTTTATTTTGACAAATCTCTTAATGATTGGAAGCTTGCAATGAGACCTAGTGTAACAATACGACAAGGCAGTAAAACGGCTTATAAATCGCGTAATTGTCCAAGGCAGCCTGACAACGTTGAATGTGGTTAGTTTGTTTTATTTCACATGCGGGATATACTTTTTACTGATATTGTTATGGTTGAGCTCTCAAGAAACAATTTTTACACTAGTGATAATTTACTTGAGGTTAGAATTGAGTGGGTAAAGCAGTTAAGTAGGTTTCTTAGTTTTTAGGTAGTAAAAATTTTTGTGTATTTGATTATATGTTGTAACATTGTGTACACGACATATATTGTAAATATTTTCAAGTTAAATGTAAATATATGATTTTTCAATTAAGGCCTTGTATTAATGGATATGAAATGGAACTGGCCATCCCATAGGAATTCATATATTCTTTGAATTTTTTTTAACCAATTTTATATGATAGCTTTATGCAAATGCTGTCATGGAAAACATAAATTACATGATGGGTTTTGCTAGAATCCGTCATGTCAGATGCAATGTTCCCCAACCTTACGAAACCTTATGTTTCACGACGATAAAAAAACCATCATGTGATTTACTTATTGTACCACAATAGAAAATTACACGATGGTTTTTTAACCCCATAAAAATCCATCATATAATTTAACTTTTGTACCACGAAAACCGTTATGTAAACTTTTCATGACAGTTTTAACCATCGTGGGTTACACAATTTTTAGCAGTGAAAAAGTTATTTGGGAGTCTATAATGTTCCTTAAAAAAATAGAGGAAAGAATTCATACTCCACATTTGTTGGTTTAAACCGTCGTGGATTATACGATTTTTAGTAGTGAAAAAAATTATTTGGGAGTCGAAAATGTTCTTTAAAAGAAAAGAAAAAAAAAAAACTAGAGAGTAAAGGATTCGAACTCTATATTTATGGTAGGGTAATATATAAATTAAATTACCGATAAAGCTAGGCTTGCTGTCATCAGTCTAGAATACAATCTCGACAAGGAGTTTTTGTTTTTAACCACTACATGATACTTTTTTTCCTAAAAAAATGAGAGCAAATTTTGTAGTTTACGATGGAGTTGTGAGAAAAATAACACCTCTTGTATATATACACTGCATACATATTGTATGTTTCAATATATATCACTTGCTCATTAAAAATCGGCACTAATATTATCACAAGCGACTTAGCCAATTCCCTATTATACTTGAAACTCTGGATTGCCCACATGATCAATTCTGAGGTACAGAGAGAAATCACAATCTTCAAGACCCAATTGGACTGCACGTACGTTTCTTGGTGTCGATTAATGCTGGCTGATTTTCCCATCTACCAAGTTAATTTCAAAATCGTACCTTTTCTTTCCGCAGAGTTAGGTCGATTGTCTTTGTGGATTTTAATGTCAACTTGTGAACTTTATTTTCTCTAAAATTAAATGGTAATCAAACCTTGTACCCTAAGTTCCACGTTCCAAACAGTGCTAGGCTGCTGGCCAAGTTAGTGTAAACAGCCAGCAGTCGCCTTGGATTCCACAAGATAGATATATGTATATATATATATATGTATGTGTATGTTTTAGAACTCAATAACGAGTTACAGACACACCAGCCAAAGTAGATAACCCTTTACACCTGAGACCACACCCTTCGATAGAAATGAATGGCTATCAGTAACATTCAGTTAGGAGAAACTTATGCTGGAGGCTCGATGATGAGAAAGTGCCTTAGCATAATAAGATTGAGCACATGTGACACTCTTTTTAACAACAAAATTGATAGTCTTTCGTTCGATTAAGGACTATGATTTAGTAGCATTAGGGCCACCATCAACTCTGCTCAAAGATAACTCTGACGAAAACAAGATGATATTATTAACAATATCTAATTACAACTCCTTAATTAAGTTGATTTTGGTATAAAACTTACCAAACTGATGACTTCGCTAGATTCCCCATGACAATAATATAGAAAATTTATAGAAAAAAATCTAAGATATTTTCAGAATTTCAGTGTTAAAAACCGTAATATATTCTGGATGTCAAAATATTTCTTGGCAAAATTTTGGGGGAATTTTGATAAATATTAAAATATTGATTCATACTGAAATGGAGAGGTGCTGTTGTTGTTTTTTTTTAATTATTCCAGAACTTCAAAAAATATAAACAAACGTAGAAAAAAAATGTACTAATTGATAGTCATTTTTTCTTATTATCAATAATTCATTAGATAAATAACATATTTATACTTAAAATTATTTTTATTTTTACTACACTAAAATGGACAGTTGTGCAACAAATAATATTACTAACATAATTGAGATATCTTAGCACTATGATGCTAACTGTTCTATCTTATCATCTATTAAAAAAATATTGTTTGAAAACAAATATCTATAATTTCAATCATTGTTTCTAGATATTTCCACTGATAGATTTTTTTCAAGGTAAAAACTTGAAGTACTATTATTTTCACTATATCAATATTTTTTATCCTCCATGAAAACATTCATTATTTGGGGTGATTATTGAGACATAATACCTTTTATTTTCTAGAAATTTCATAACAGGTAAAGGCACCATTTGTACACGATGAACTTGGATTGGTTGGTTGGTTTTTTGTGCAGAATTCTTATGGAACAAAAAATGTAGTTTTGAAGAATACGAGACCAAGATCGAAAAGCGGTTCTTCAGAAGAAACAATTGAAGGGGAGATGACATCATCATGGGCATATTAGTGACATGATCATTAAAAGGAAGAACACCCTTTTGAGGGGGAAGAGAAAACACAGTGTTTGTAGCTATAGAGCTCGCTGATCACACAATGCAAAGATCATACCCGCTGTGGCCTCAGACTAGATAAAACATACACTGATCTCAGCGTTCCTACAGTTGATAGTGTCACTATTGATTTGCTTTGTGATGTTAGTTCTTTGTCCTCTTTATATCAAAAATGGAGAGAAAAAGTGAAACTTATTTATTTTGCAGCATCATATTCTTGGCTAAGTCTTTTTGTAGGCATATGTAATCTTGTATTTTGGATTTTATGGATGATTGTGACATATGTTTTGCAGGTGCTAGTGATATATGACTTTTGATAATTAGGATGCTAAAGGAAAAGATTGTTAGGACTTTTAATTCTATTTTTGTATTGGTATCTACTATAAAAAAATATTTATGATTTCATGGTCATGTTAGGAATTAATTGGTGAATATTTTTCGATAGTTGAGTTTCTCGGTTTGTTTTCATTGATGTGTTTTGATTTTCAAGAATGGGAAACTACTTATTCTCGTTGGTGTCTTTTTATGGAAATTTTGTAAGTAATAATTTTTTTTTATTTATTCAAATTTAGTTGATTAAGTTTTTTGCAATAAAATTCGAAATAAAATCTGAGCAAAAAGAAAAATGACAGAATTGACATTTCTATTTTGTTTCTAGTATCTGTTTTCTTACTATAGGAAATGTTAGTCTGTATGCACAATCAAAGCGCGAAGACTAGGGTCAAACTTTCCCAATTTGTTTCAAAGTAAAGATGACAGCTAGGATTTGAATTTCATTCTGATTTCAAGTAGATTCGACCCTAGAATTAGGAGAAGGAATCTGGACACTTCTTTAGGGGTAGGCTTTGCCTATTTAAAAGATCACATATGGTGATTCATCTCTAGAGCCTCATTGTGAAAGAAAAAACAGAGCATTGCTTAGTTTAAATGCTTAGCTCTCAAACCCTATGTTGCCATTGTGCATTCTTCCAATCTAAAAGGTTTGAGGAGGAGCTATTCGTGGGTTGAAGACTTGGAGTACGTTAGTTGGACAGAAGATGAGCAAAGTTGATTTGGAGTAAGACAAGGAGTCGGAAGGAAGATGAGTCACAGTAGGAGATATCGTGGGTTTTAACATTGGTATAGATTTCAGGCTTTCTTTCTTGTAATTCCAATCTTTATAACCGTAATTCAGTATTAGCGGATCTTTCTTATCTCTAGTGTGAGTAGTACCTGTGGTTTTTTTCGGAAGGGATTTGGGTCATGCTAAAGAACCATATCGTTGTGTTCATCTTTTTAATTTATGCACCTTTAGTTTACACAGTGTTTATATTTAATTATTGTTTACACAGAGTACCATTAACGTGTTCTGTGTGCACATAACATTGTGTTTTGGCTGTCACGTAGCAACAGAGTTATTGATGAAATAAAAAAATACATCTAACAACTCATTTTAAAAAGTTCAAAAATTTAATGAAACTACGTACATACATATCACACTACAAGTTCACTGAAATTGATGTTTGAATTTATATTCTCTTATATTTTCAAAACTTTTACATTTTTTTTACATTAAAACTTATTTCGTTAGATACCTCAAAAATTATGAAATTTTGCAAAATTTTTGTCCATGTTCAAAACAACCATAGAATTCTTGACTAGTGCCGAATAACCAAATTTTTTGATGTTGAGCTTTTTGAGCAGTAGTGTTACCTGGAACAAATATTATTTCTACTTTTCTCACTCACTTCTATATATTATTGGGATTACTTTTTCTAGAATGACCACAGCAAAAGTCACACACACACACACACACACACACACACATATATATATATATATATATATATTGGTTTTAAAATAATTATGTACTATGCGAGTTGCCTTTACAAATAATAATTATTCATTCTTGCATTTATATATAAAAAAACATTATGGACCGTTTATTTCGATACTCGAATCACGGTTCGAATCATTTTACTACAGTATTTTCTCTCACAAAAATTTAAATCTTCATTCAAATACTCTATTCAAATACTCGAATCAAACAGGCCCTATTATCTTTCGTTCACAAATTGCGATTAAAAGCAACAATTTTAACTATTTGATATGTCATTTATATTCGGCGTTGATGCCATTAATATTGAAGACATTATTATACATTATATGATGCCCCGATGTGCAGAACTATCAATCACATTGTTGATTACTAGGAAGTCAAAGCCGATTTTAGAACGTTGGAAGGCAAATCCTTATCTAGGATTTTTTTTTTTTTTTTTAAATTTCGGCTGTCGGAACTTAATTTGTAGTTCGGAGGCCAAAGTTTGACTAACTATTATTTCCATGCAGATATAGTTTCAAGAAGTGGGGGTTAGGCGATTAAATTGACATGCCCAAATCTGTTAGCATCTAATAATTAAGAAATAGGGATTAATCTCATGATACCCCTAAACTTTGAAGTCATGATGCCTAGTTTGCCTTCTGAAGTTTAAAACTCTCACTTAATTTGTATCCTGAATTTTGATTTTAGTCCTGCTAAACTTTTTTCGTCAGAAATTCTGTTAAAATCAGATTGATGTTCTTAAAGTTTAGGGGCGCCAATTAAGATTAAATGAAACTTGGATAGGAATTTGAAAAATTGCACGCAAACAGAGCACTTGCCATGCCTCTTGGACAAAGAAAAAAATAGAAATAAACTAACGGATGACAATTTCAAATATATATCGTGTAGATATATAGCAAAAACCCTCAAATTACGTTCTTATAAGATAATAATTAAGCCGTGTCTCTTGGCGTGAGGAACGGTTCTTAATGTTGAGTTTAGATATATTCGTTTTTTTTTTCTTTTCTTATTAGAATTCCTCCCTTACCTATTTGCAATGTCATTTAAATATATTAATTTAAGTAAATAAATACTAAAAATATTTGAGCTATTCTGTTGGAGTGGGTTTCCAAACATCAGTCTTCTTTTATTTATTCTGCTGCGCTCCACTGTGACTCTAGCCGTTATGCCTTGTGTGACGTTGGAATTACTAACAGAGAACTCTCTGACACTTAGTCCAAATAATTAATGGCGAAGAGGTAAAGGTCAAAATCTCCCGGGGAGAGGAAAAGGGAATTCTAGGTTAAGAGTGTAAAGAAGGAAGAATGAGAAAAAAGGATCCTTCTTCTTGTGTTTTCATCTTCTATTTATGCTAAACTTATCCTGATGATTGGTAGGACCATGATCATATTTGGACACATCATGAAATGTTCGTTATTCTCTTTTCTTGTCATCTTCTTTAGGATTCATGTATATTCACGTGTTTCTTCTTGTTGTGCAAGTAACAAGACACGTATGTTATTATTAGTAGTTTCCTTGACACAAAGATGTGTATATTTTCCAATGGTCACCCTAACATCGTCAAATTTAAATTTAAGGGATCGATATCTCGACATCGATTTGCATGCTGAGATATCAATCTAGCTTCTACTTAGAAGACGTAGTTCTCTAACTTTTGGTTATATTGATTATTTAATTTGTTCTTATTGTCTCGTATTGCTAATCGATACCAGGCATCGAGCTAGTATGATACGTGTCAGCTCATTATTGGCCTTGTGAAAATCCCCCAACATATTCAATAAAATATCACAAGTTAATTGAAAAAAACATATCATTAAAACAAAAAAAAAAAAAGATTGAACAATAGATCTTGACTCCTAATGCTATTGTCCTTAGTTAAAGCTTTCCTTCCTTAGTCCCAATACAATGTTCCACTCTTGTCTCTTCATTTAAAAATTAAGCTTTCCGTGTCATGCTAGAATTTCAAAGGGATAATTATGGGCGGTGCTAATAAGATAATGACAATTAATTTGCTAGGGAAACAAAAAAAAAAAAAAAAAAAAGAATTTCACCGTACAAGAAATTCTTGAAGGAAAAAACATGCAAAAATTTGACGTTGAAATTTGAGGCAAATTAGAAATGTGTGTACATATGTATATGTATGTGTGTGTGTGTGTGTATGTCATGGATTGCAATGCAGCCGCCAATGCATGACTTTCATTTTCTTAATTCTTCGTAGTTTTTTTGTTGTTTAGCACATATTCCACTTAAATTAAAAGTCGGTTTTTTTTTTTGAAATTATATTAGAACTCGTTTCCACTTGATTGACCATGATTTAATTATATACGTCAAACATGATTTCCATGTGGCATGTTTTATTAGCCAGACGATATAATTATCCCAAAGTCGCATCACAATTAAAGCCGTGACTATAGCATATAATCACCTGAAATACGAAGAAAATTAAATATTGCATTATAAAATTGGAAAACATATATGTACTGCGCGATTATAACGAATATTTGATTGATTTCCTTGCCAAAACAACCAAATTAGAAAAAACAAAAAAGAAGGCCAAATATTAAAGAACCAACAAATGAGGGCTAGTTTTTTTTTTCCTCCTTTTCCTTTTTTTTTTCCTACATTATCATTAACAACAAATTTTGTCACCCTTTTTTGTCTCTTCACTCTAAACAAAACCTTCAAATACCCTAATCCCTCAAACTATGAAAATAGGACTTTTGGGAGAGAGAAATTATTGGCCCCAAAAAACCAAATCTGTGACACCCGTTATTCTCCTAACGGGTATTGAGGTAATTAAATTAATTTTTAATGTATAAAAAAAAATTGCTTCATTTAAATTTATTTTATAATATTTATTTTTATCTATTTTTAAATTTTCTAAAATTCTCCTATATTTATTTAGTATGATTACTAAAAAGCCTTAGAACTTCTAATAAATCTCAAAAATGTCATATTGGCATTATGTGTGTTAAAGTCTTTAGATGAGACATAAAGATATCTTTTCCAACTACTCTTGACCCTCATTTTCTTTATTTCCTCCGTGACATGCTTCAACATGTCTCCTCTATAATTGTTTCTATCACTTCTCTTCAAAGACTTCATCTTTTCTTCCTTTCTCTTCCACGGTTCCCACACTCTTCTTCTCATTTCTTTGCTGAAGCAAAATACTTAGAGAACTTCTTCAAGGCAGCCATAAAAATCAGCCACCATCACCTCCATTTGAGCAAGAATTTCAGTCATACCGAAGTAAAGGAACCTGTTTTGAAGCCATTTCAAGCTTCCAACTAACCATAATCCGAGGTTAGAATCTTATGAACAAATTTAGTCTTTCATTTATAAATTTTCTTTTATACTAAAGGATTATTCAAATTTGCGTTCTTAAACCTAAGTATATGTTTGTTGCTATTTTGGAGCATATGTATGAAGTCTAAGTGTATATGCCCTAGACAGAAAATTTATATTGTTAAACTTTATAATACCTCTATGGGCAGTGGTTATTTCTTGAAATTCTAAGATTAAATTAAAATAAATTTTATGAATGTAGTTGTATGTTGTGCTTTAGTTTTAATTGTCCTTATGCACGCCTTAGGATCAAGGGAGTATGGAGCTAACGTTAACTGATTCCAGGATTAAAAGATTGTTGATAAGCTTGAAAGGTAGGGATTCTATTACTCATCTTTTGTGAGGTTTTTATAGAATTAAAATTGATTGTTTTGCCGCAATATATATATATCTATGTTGAACTGATATTATATGAGTATCACATATGAAACTATGACATGGACTCGTCTTGTATTGTACGGCGAGGAACATAATGAATTGACACATGTTATAAATTGAGAAGCATGGTTAGGAAAATTAACTCTATTAATAATGATTTAATATAGAGAAATTGTGAGACATGAAAAGGGCGACGGTTACGTCCTTGGGCATGAATACCCTAAAAGGTAAAGTAGGGGGAAGGCGATGACGCTTCCTTGGGTTGAAAGTCCCAGAACACACTGTACAGGAATCGACTTGGTGAGGACTCGGGGCTTGATGTCCCCTCACCGGAACACCCTTGGAATGCTTATAGGGTGATCAAGTGCGCCCATTTGGGTTTCGATGAGTTGAGTGATACTCAATTTAATATGGATACCTAGGAACAATGATGATTGGTAATATTTGTATAAATGTGTAATTATGACACTTGGTAATGATTAACTACGGTATCCATAAGATGTGATCATAATAAACCTCATAATCTGGAATATGATGTAACCTACTAACCATGCAGATTTTAATGTGGTAATGATAAAAACCTAAAGGTGGGTAATGGCTTTCTCTACTGAGCATAGTGTTGCTCATTCCCGTATGTTTATATCTTTTCAGGACTCACTAAGTGTGAGGTGGCTACGAGAAATATAGTTGAGGACGTGATGTAGCTATATTACATTGGGACTGCTTCAATTGTTGAGAATGTTCTTCATGATAATGTAAGCATCAATTGTTACTTTCTGTGACTGTATTACAATGTGTTGAGGGTTAAAATGATGATGACAACAGTTTATATTATTAAATTTAAGGTGCTACATTAAAACTGTGGTTTATTTGTCGTTTATATTTTTATTTTTGAGTTGAGAGTTTTCATTTAAGTCCCGGGCAAATTTTATTTTTAAGGTTTTACTTTTATTATTTATTTTTATTTTATCTCATTAAAAACTGTAAACCCCCATATAGGGGCGTTACAGAATTTTTGGTATCAGAGCCTAGGTTCGGTTAACCTAGGGAGTGTAGCACCACTTTAAAAAAATATATTTTTGAGATGGTTTTGAAGCTGAATTTTCATTGTCATCATCAAAATGAACCTTCACATTGATTTATACAGTCTAGAAGGATGTAACATGGAAAGGCCATAGAATGAAAATATCAATAGTTATATGAGTACAATAATTATATAGAAGGAAAGTATTAATAGTTATAAGGGAATGATAATTATATGGAATGAGTTTATAAGTAGAATGCTTATGAGAGATTCGTATAATATTAGGATCTATAAGCATATCTAATTCGTATAAACGATGAAAAATTCGTGTAGATACGAGGATTTAAGAGCCTTTTGTCTCGTGAAAAACAATAAAAAAATATATATATAAGGCTTGATTTATTGATTTTAAAGTTTGACATAGATATGCCAAATTTTTCGTAATTGATTCAAACCTAAGTAATGATTATGTGTGGATTCGATGGAGCACATAAGTGTCAATGTCTTTTCTTGAAAGTTCTATTTATTTGAGGAATATGATATAAGTTGGGAATCATGGTATTGAATCTTGAGAGAGATAAATGTTAGACTTTTGGTCTGTTGAGACTGTGTAAAGTCTAGAATGCATGAATCTCAAAATTGGAATATTTTGTTACGTACATTGTATTTAAGTGTATCAGTGAATCTTTTGGTTACCTAAGGTTTTGTTATATGAGGAAATTATATATTGTATAAGTAGAATTGTGGAGATTGTAGATGTTCCTAAGTAGTAACATCTAGTGTCTTTGTTCATTGATATGGTCTACGTTGAAAGACGTAAATCGTATTGATTTCAAGGTTAGTCACATTCTAAACCCTTGGTAGTAATGATGATGAATCCATTGATAGATGTTAAGTATTATGAATAACATATGGGTGTATGCATTGTTCAATAAGGTTTTGATTAAAACAAAATTATTTGAGTTGCTGGATCATTCAGGAAGATCCTTGTTGTCGTTAAATTAGATTTGTTGTTTATAGTCAACTTTATCTATAGTGGGTTTTGAATTGGGTTTAAGATTCATACGAATTGGTTTTCAATTCTATGTTTGTTATTTAACTCGTTCTAAATGTGTTAAGGCCCGAAACAACCTGACCATTTTCAACTAAGAACATTTGGGCCTAGTTCAAATCCTAAATCAGTTTGATTCACACTGTCTCTCCCACGTGGTCTCTATACGTGTCATATACAGTGGTTTAATCATTGTTTACATATACGTTTACTGTGCATAGGAGCTTATTTCTCCGAGTTCACTTTTTCCCTCTTAATTTGTTATTTTCTCTCTAAATCGCAAATCCTCTTCTTTTTCATTAAAAATTCTTCTTTTCCTCTAAAAGAAGAAGGAATTCTAGGATTTTGCAATTTACTATCTTAATTTTTCCTTTCTATTTACTCTTCTTTCATCTCATCATGGACCCAAAGTACCAACACCTGAGAAAGTATTTCCCATCACACTCCCAAAAGATTCTCAGAAAGAAATACAAGGCTAGAATTACTCGGTTGTGGATTCTTATGCGTTTTGGCATCCCTTGTGATGTGAGAATGTTAATAGAGGGGAAAATCCGTCCGAGTGACTTTAGTCAAGATGTCGGTTTACCAGGAACAGGTACTAGTCGTAGTGCAATGAAAAGAAGAGCTCGTGCCATCGTGGTCACTTGTAACAAATGTGGAAGACAAAATTGTAACGGTAAATGTACTTCACCTGGTTATATGTCTACGAATAGAGAGGATAAAATAAGGTTTTGTAGGGATGGACTTTCAAAGGAGAACTTGGATAGCATCCATCCTCCTCTCCACGGTCACCCTAGTGGATATGTTCAAGGAGCTATTTTTAAACTCTGGCCTAAATTTTATACAGAAAGACAACGCCTCAGGAATATGGTATTTCTAGATCCTGTTTGCCAAGCCATAAGAAAACTGGATGGGGAATAAGTCATCGCACTATAAAGGTTATTTAGTCTTTGCTTATTTGAAGCAGTTTTAGCTGATGTTCAACAGTTTGTGTTTTTCTTTTACTCAGAATATTTGCTTTTGTGTTTGAAATAATTGTGATTATTAGATTGATACAGTAAGTGTTAATATCTTATTTAATTTATGATTTTCTTAAATATATATATAATAAAATATATTATCTTATCAGACACGTTACATACGGTACAGTAATATGTTTGAATTTTGAAAAACTTATCCAGATATTTCAAGATTTGTGTCTCAAATTTCAAAAGTTCTACAGTATTTGTCGTTTATATTAAATTTCTAGACTTGGTGTATATTTGTCAAAAAGTCTACAGTCGTGTCATGAGGGTCTTCTGTCAAATTGTTCTCAATTGTCAAAAGTTATACAATTAGAGTCTAATCTTTTTCAAAAAGTGAATCAGATTTTCTGTAAACTATCAATCACCTTATCTTACTTTCTTATCCGCACAAGATTTTGTTTAAATCTTTGGATTACCTTTTCATTACCTACTCGTCTATCTCTTTAGCCCTTTTTGTATATTTTTCATCTTTAAAATCTCATGTAGAACCCGAAGTCTAAGTGGAGCAGACATTAAGCAACCACTTCTATAAACCAAATATGTCTACCTCCCAGTCCACGAAGAAAATAAAGAATGTCTGTGTCTTTTGTGGTTCCAGCTTTGGAAAAGATAAAGCTTATTTAGAAGCTGCAAATCACTTAGGGCAAGTCCTAGCACGCAAAAAGATTAACATAATCTATGGGGGTGGTAGTATAAAAATGATGGTAAATATGGCACTAGCAGCTAGGTCTAGTGACGCTACTGATGTAAGAATTTGGCCTCATATTCCAGTTGAAGGAAACCTTTGTAAGGAAGCCATAGGTAAGGGAGAAGGAGTCAGGAGTATCCCTAAAAATTTTAAAGACATAATCTATAATTCCGATGCTTTTATAGCATTACCTGGTGGTCTAGGTACTCTTGAGGAAATATTTATAGTTGCTTGTGGGCAATTGTTGGGCTTTTATTCCAAACCTTTGGGTCTGCTGAACGTAAAGGGTTTTTATGACGGTCTTTTGAAATTTCTAGATTACGCTGTGGAAGAAAACATCACTACAGAATCGGAGAGACAAATCTTTGTCACTGCTTCAACAGCTGAGGAATTGATAGATAAAATGCAAATCATACATCCAGAATCCGACACTGCAACATCCAAGCTTGAATGGGAAAGGGAAAGCCGGGAGCGGCCAATTGATTTGAATCTCCATCTGTAATCTTTTTGTTTTATCTTTGGCATGTAGGCATGTGTGTCTGTATTTCGTGTGTTACGAATAACCGTTTGCCTTGTATTCTGTGTTTCTTGTGGTACGTCGTTGTTCAATCTTTTAGATTCATTGAGCCTAATGCCGGGATGGCTGGATACGGAGTACTTGATGCTCTCGAAACGCATCCTTCTTAAGGTCCGATCTTTTGTTTATCGATGTTTTTGTATCCTCTAAGCATGCATGATATGGATAGCTGGTATACGGAGTGCCTTGTACTCTCGAAACGTATCCGTATTATGTTTGTAATGTGTAATATTCTGTTAATATTATGTGGAAGTACCAGAGTCAGTTATGAGGATATTCCATATGAAATATGAGTATATTATTTGGATTGAATGTTTGTGTCATGAGGATAGCTGTTTAATGAAAAATATGCCGGGTATGTTTGCAACTCTGAGATTCCGTTTAATATCTCTATGAGTAAGTTTAATGTATAGTTTTGAATAAAAGTGTTTGTGATATATGTTTTATGATTATGTTCTAGTTTATTAGTTGAGGTATGAAATCAAATATATTTGACTTTTCCTTACTCAAAAAGGAAAAGGAACCTAAAGATGAAGTATATAAAATTTCTCTGGCAATCTCCTTAAATGTGATTGTAAATCACAGTCCATGGACAATGAAGGACTGGAATCATGATATGGTCAATATGTATGCCTGATCAGATTCTTAGACTATTATACGGTGTTATAAGTTGAAACTTGTCAGAAATACTCTTATTGAGGGATTTAGGAGTAAGATTTATTATGCAAGTAAATAAGTGGAGATACGATAACTTAAATTTGGAGGACAAACAACATTAACGGTTTAGACTCAGAATTGGAATCATAGTGGAATCATAATTTTTACTAGTATTGCTAGAATTGAAATTTCGAGGACGAAATTTCTTTAAGGGGGGTAGAGCTGTGACACCCGTTATTCTCCTAACGGGTATTGAGGTAATTAAATTAATTTTTAATGTATAAAAAAAAATTGCTTCATTTAAATTTATTTTATAATATTTATTTTTATCTATTTTTAAATTTTCTAAAATTCTCCTATATTTATTTAGTATGATTACTAAAAAGCCTTAGAACTTCTAATAAATCTCAAAAATGTCATATTGGCATTATGTGTGTTAAAGTCTTTAGATGAGACATAAAGATATCTTTTCCAACTACTCTTGACCCTCATTTTCTTTATTTCCTCCGTGACATGCTTCAACATGTCTCATCTATAATTGTTTCTATCACTTCTCTTCAAAGACTTCATCTTTTCTTCCTTTCTCTTCCACGGTTCCCACACTCTTCTTCTCATTTCTTCGCTGAAGCAAAATACTTAGAGAACTTCTTCAAGGCAGCCATAAAAATCAGCCACCATCACCTCCATTTGAGCAAGAATTTCAGTCATACCGAAGTAAAGGAACCTGTTTTGAAGCCATTTCAAGCTTCCAACTAACCATAATCCGAGGTTAGAATCTTATGAACAAATTTAGTCTTTCATTTATAAATTTTCTTTTATACTAAAGGATTATTCAAATTTGCGTTCTTAAACCTAAGTATATGTTTGTTGCTATTTTGGAGCATATGTATGAAGTCTAAGTGTATATGCCCTAGACAGAAAATTTATATTGTTAAACTTTATAATACCTCTATGGGCAGTGGTTATTTCTTGAAATTCTAAGATTAAATTAAAATAAATTTTATGAATGTAGTTGTATGTTGTGCTTTAGTTTTAATTGTCCTTATGCACGCCTTAGGATCAAGGGAGTATGGAGCTAACGTTAACTGATTCCAGGATTAAAAGATTGTTGATAAGCTTGAAAGGTAGGGATTCTATTACTCATCTTTTGTGAGGTTTTTATAGAATTAAAATTGATTGTTTTGCCGCAATATATATATATCTATGTTGAACTGATATTATATGAGTATCACATATGAAACTATGACATGGACTCGTCTTGTATTGTACGGCGAGGAACATAATGAATTGACACATGTTATAAATTGAGAAGCATGGTTAGGAAAATTAACTCTATTAATAATGATTTAATATAGAGAAATTGTGAGACATGAAAAGGGCGACGGTTACGTCCTTGGGCATGAATACCCTAAAAGGTAAAGTAGGGGGAAGGCGATGACGCTTCCTTGGGTTGAAAGTCCCAGAACACACTGTACAGGAATCGACTTGGTGAGGACTCGGGGCTTGATGTCCCCTCACCGGAACACCCTTGGAATGCTTATAGGGTGATCAAGTGCGCCCATTTGGGTTTCGATGAGTTGAGTGATACTCAATTTAATATGGATACCTAGGAACAATGATGATTGGTAATATTTGTATAAATGTGTAATTATGACACTTGGTAATGATTAACTACGGTATCCATAAGATGTGATCATAATAAACCTCATAATCTGGAATATGATGTAACCTACTAACCATGCAGATTTTAATGTGGTAATGATAAAAACCTAAAGGTGGGTAATGGCTTTCTCTACTGAGCATAGTGTTGCTCATTCCCGTATGTTTATATCTTTTCAGGACTCACTAAGTGTGAGGTGGCTACGAGAAATATAGTTGAGGACGTGATGTAGCTATATTACATTGGGACTGCTTCAATTGTTGAGAATGTTCTTCATGATAATGTAAGCATCAATTGTTACTTTCTGTGACTGTATTACAATGTGTTGAGGGTTAAAATGATGATGACAACAGTTTATATTATTAAATTTAAGGTGCTACATTAAAACTGTGGTTTATTTGTCGTTTATATTTTTATTTTTGAGTTGAGAGTTTTCATTTAAGTCCCGGGCAAATTTTATTTTTAAGGTTTTACTTTTATTATTTATTTTTATTTTATCTCATTAAAAACTGTAAACCCCCATATAGGGGCGTTACAAAATCTATTTACAAAACTAGACAATGCACTAAATCACTAGTCGATCAATCCAAGCATGAATATAATTAATTAATTAATTGAATTAATAATATTCTTCTCATCACAAGGCAGCTGCTTTCCCTGGTTGTGCATGATGAGAAAATGGATTCAAGATCGGTTTGGCGAGGGGCAAAGTTGCCTGAGAGTTGCCGCCCGCGGGGGCTCCACCGGCGGGGTTGGTGGTGGCAACACGCTCGCAAGAGGGGCACATGGTCAGGGTTGTGGCCGGCAGTTGCATGTAAAAGGGTTGTGAGGTTTTCAAGGCTCTTAGCTCTTGAAGTTCCTTTTGTAACCTCCTGTTCTCTTCAGTCAGTGTCTCGCAACATCTCTTTAAATACTCACAATCCACCTCCGTCTGCTTCAACTTTGTCCTGTGTCATATACAGTCAATAATTTTGACCCATTAGTCGATTTAATTTCCCGAGAAAAGTGTTGTAATTACTCAAATATTTACAAGATTTATAGCATGTGACCAACAAGAGAAAATTTAAGGAACACCCAATTAATGAAAAATAATGACACCACCGTGTTACGTGACACAACTATCACACGCTAAGACTTTTTTATATATTAGCGTGTCGTGTTCATTACAGCAGAATACCTCGTTAAAGCAACAAAATTATATAATATTTGAAGAAATAACGTTAAATAAAAAAAGTGTACCTTGCTCTTCTGTTTTGAAACCACACTTCAACCTGACGTGGTCGGAGATTCAACTGTTTTGCCAGAGCAAGCTTTTGCTTCTGAAAAATATACATCATATAAAGAAATAAATACAATTATTTATTCATTAATACCTTGCTTCTTCAAATATTCATTTGTTGACTATTAACTAAATTAAATATTTCCATAGTTTTACCAAACAACAATTCTAGTCTTTGACGGGTTATTATTACTTGTAAAAAAAAAAACACTCTATTTGGTCAACAAATATGGCATTAATATTTTAAAAAAAACAAATATTCGCTTACGGGATTAAGAGTGCTGTGTTCCTTGAAACTTTCTTCAAGAAAAGCGGATTGTTCTTTAGAGAGCCTGAGTTTCTTCCGAGTTGACCCGTTTTCCTCATCGTCACTCGCTCTTGAACTCATTCTCTCAGCATCCAACTCAGTACTATTAATATCTCTTTTATTATTATTGTTATTGTTATTAATATAGTTATAATTATAATTATTTCTTCCACTTCCCGTACTACTACTAGTTCTGACGCAGAAATCCATATGAAACGACGACAAAGTGCTGTTCGGCGACGATATCGTCACCCCTTCTTCAGTCTCTTCTCTCGCCGGCGCCACCGCCGCCGCCGGTAGCCGGTTCACGTCAAACCCCTTTCCCGGTCCATCTGATGAACCCGGTTCAGATAGAACCACTGTCTCAAATATTGAAAAAAAGAAAACCAAAACTGAGAAAACCAAGGGAAAAAAAAACCCACTGAGAACTCGATCCTTATTAAAAAAATTATCGAGAAAATAAAAAATATAAAAAATTTGGATTTGGCCAGGTGGTATGTCTTGTATCATGCAAATGTTATTTTCTTTTGTAGCAGGAAAAAAAAAAAAGGAAAGAAAGTAGTAGTCTTGTTCGGTTGCCAAGAAAAGCGACCGGAAACCTGGAAAAGGCCTTTAATGATAAACAGCTCTAGAAAGAAAAAAAAAGGCATTTCTTCATGCAAAAACCTATACGAATATTAATACACAAATCTTTATGGTTAAAAAATATTAATCACTATTAAAAAAATCCATTGTTTTCTTAAATATTTTCACTATTTTCCCGGTAAAAAAAATATTTAAAAGAAAAAATAATAAAATATGGGAAAATCAGAGCGAGAGAGGAGAAAGTACAGTTATCAGTAAGCCAAGGGAAGCGAAACTGTGATGTGGTGTTGATCATGTGGCTACGGGGAACCGGAGCAGACGGTAAAAGATCAAGCTGAAGTGGAACCACTGGATCTGCAGAAACCCTTCTTCTTCTGATCATCTCATGATCATCATGATCATCATCTTGATCTGATCTGCAAAAGGCATTTCCTAAACCCATGCAAAACCCTAGCTCCTTGTTGTTGTTGTTGTTATTAGACATATTTTTCTTCTGGGTTTTTTCAAGAAACGAAAATGGCGTTGGAGATTCACCTAAGCTCAAACCAAGCTCCATTTTTATTATTATTTGGGACTCTATGAGAAAAATAACCCAGAGAAGATGGTTTTTGTTTGTTTGTTGGAATGGAGTGGAACAAAAGAAAGACGAAGACTTGAGGACTTTAAAAAGGAGTGAAGAAAAACCTCATCAGATCTTTTTGACGTGTGAAAAAAATTAATTTTTATTTAAAAAGAATAGAAAAAGAAAAATTAAAAATTAAAAAAAAAAAAAAACAGAGTTCTAAAAAAATTAGTCACTTTTTTCTATTTCTTTTTTGCCTTGTATGTGTATGCGCTAATAAAGATTGACCGACAAAATCCAGGTTTGACAAATGCACGTGAATCTATTTAATTATACGGCGGTATATACACTAGAGGGGGAGCATATATCAAAAAGAACAAGAAAAAGGGGAAGATTTTGTCTAAGTAAGAAATATTATGTGCTAAATTAAAAAATACAAATAATATAGGATAAGTCTTGCATAGGTTTTTGAAACCGTTAGGTCTCATCAACATTATTTTTTTCATGTAAATGTGGATAACCTTGTGTAGATTTATTTATTTTTTTAACAAAAGAAAGTGCCATCAAGAAAACAAATATTGAATAATATTCTATTATTTTTTGAGGGAATAGGGAATTGATAATCGGTAAGCCTAACTAATTAATGCTGATGACACTCAGGTACAAAGTGGACAAAAATGATTTAATTGATTTTCCTCATGACAAAATCATATAGCCCTTTGAAATCAAAGTCTTCACGGTTGATTAAATTATTAACTAATTGATAGGTAATTATTTGGGATTACGTGATTATGTTTTCTTTCATTTTTTTTTCCTAGTCTAATTTAACTGAATTATTGTGTCTGCTAACAAACAAGGGCCACACTAATCATCATGGCATTGGGGGAAAAATGATAACTTCATTCAACGGCTGGGATCATCTAGGGACAATTGATTTGTTGTCATCATCATGGTAATAAAAGTAGACAAAACTATACCGTGTTCATACCAAACGCAGTACACAATTATAATGCTGTATACATCACGCTCACTATTTGCTTTTTTTGTTTGTTTTCAATTGATAACCAATTAATAATTTAATCCCAATCCAAAGGTTTTTTTTTTTTTTTTTTTGCATTTTCCAATAGTATTCAAAATTTTCTTTCATTTTTTAATTCCTGACTGACGCATATTGAAATAGAATGACTCATATGGGATAGAGTTAGATCGCTGGCTTACCAAACAGAGGAGTGCAACTTTACCAGTTGTCCCACATGTCATCCACTAATTGGGTGGAGACTAATCAAAATGCACATCCATAAAATAATCTTTTTTTTAAGAAATTATGAAGAAAATAATGAAGCATGTGTGAAAAGGAGGAAAAGACAAAACATAGGGGAAGCATTATAGTCAGATTAGCATGAGATTTGACCATAATAAAATGTTTTACTTAGGCAGACCAAGCGACCATCTTTTACTATTTCAAGGGGAGGAGTCTTTTTTGTACTTTCTTTTTATTTTTCTATTCTTGTGGTCTTATGGGGGCAGGTTGCTTTTGTGTCTTTTAAGCAGCTAAAGGGTACATGCCTAGCTACACCCATCAAAACTTCCTTGAAACTATCATAAAAGCCACCACACAAATGGTATCCAATGGACTCTATTGCACTGCCCCTCTATCAGTAATTTATTTAATTCTCTGTTTGTCACCACCTATCAATATGTTCAATCACAAAAGGGTGTTCATTATATACAATATTTATATTTTTTAGGACACCCATTATATGATTGAAGGGGAAAAAAAAAACTGCCCTTTTTTTAAAAATTTTTCAATAAGCATTTTGTTTTTAATTTTATTTAAAATTTTTGTTTTCTTATTTTTTTAAGACCACTACTAATCAACCTTATGAAATTAAAGACATCCTACTCATAAAATAATGGGTATAAAATAATGGGTATCAATTTACAAGATACATTATATATTAAATTAAGACCTCTTATTTGATAAATAATAAGATTATAATATTACAGGGCTAAAAATGATTTTTTTTAAATTTTTTAAATGTATAGTTGAGTTATGGAATATGGATTTGAATTTGTTTTAGTCTTAAAAATAAAAAGTATAAAATAAAAAAATTCAAAGTTTATTTCGTGTACGGGTTCAAAATAATATAGTTAGAGCGTCATAGTTTGAATTGTATTTTAAATTATATATAGTTTAAATAGTAATTTTAAATTAGCATTTAAACTATAAAATTTTAAAAAAATAATAACATATTATATCAAGTTAAAAACAAAAATTATTGTTTAAAGAACTATAATTTATAAAAAAATAATAAAAACAATTTTTATTATAAAAAATAGTTTAAATTTACCCTATTAACTTAAGGAGGACAAATTTATAATTTAAATATTTTAACTAGTTTAAAATTACCCTTATAATTTAAATTAATTTTAATTATTTTTTTATCCAACGTTAAATTGAACCGCATTTATGGTTTAAACTAACCTAAAATCATGCTCCCCACCCCACATCAGAACTGTTCGACAATATACATATATATATATATATATGTGTATATACATTTTAAGGGTGGTGGTCCAACGCGCGTGGGATAGCTTTTGCAAACAGGTCGTAATTAAAAAACGCATCTAGAGGATGTGACCAGGTCAGATATGTCATGCTTTTGGGATCCTTGCAATAATTGAAGTATGCAGGCTTTAATGATAGCTTGGAGAGAGAAAGTATATACGAACCCTAATAACCATTTTGGCATTGATAAGGTTTAGACAATTTTGTACTGGTTGTGATTTGTCCTGCTAACTAACTGGGTATTGACACGTGGCTTGATTATTTTTTAATGTGACTTTATACACGTTCATTATCACGGATTACGTTATTTGATCTGTATAATTAGAATTGAGACGCTTTTCAAGATTTTCTATTCTTGGTATTTCATTTTTTTATTAAATTATGACGCGCATTTTTTAAAAGGACGAGGTCGAAAAGAAAGGATCAATGTTAGCATGTTTTTCAAGTATTATTAAAATGGCTCCTCAAATGCAGATAAGAATAAGGCTTATTGAGGCTCTACATTTGTATTTTATTTGTTAACGAGAAGCGTGTTATTTCATGCCCGTCAAATAACCTAGCGGTCAATGATGAGGGATGGTTCTCTTACTTTTTTGTTTTTAAACATAGTGGTTTTAATTTTAATATAATAAGTGCGTGTATGAATTAAACTTAATCCTTTTTAAACTGATGTTTTTATGTGTTCATATGTCATGAATTAATTTAATAAACAAAATCTATTACACATATATGCTTGTTACTATAATCTTGATTTAAAAAAAAAAAATTATAGCCTTCCTACTAAGAAATCTTGGCTTCGTCACTGTTAGCAATAAGGCTATGTCGGAGTGTAGCATAAACACGCTAAATTGAGAACTAGAGACAAACTTTCATATTTAAGGTTTTCAAAAAAAAAAAAAAAAATGTGCCTGGTATTTGAAGCTTTGAATGCAGATTCGAACAGTAATCCATTATTGCTAGGCGACCTATTTTGTTGTTCTTGATGGCTATGGAATTCGGTATGTAATCCAGAAATTTATAATTAATTGATACTGGTTTTTTGTCAGGTTTTGGACTTGAAGGAAAAGGATAATCAATATGAAAAGTTTTCACATGCAATAGCTTAATCATGTTTTAAGGTTGGTTTGGAATATATCTTAAGTGATAAAAACAAGAAGAAAAGAGAGACAAAACAATGATAGCTGCCTAATTAGACCATAACAAATATATATATATATATACACTTTTGCATATAATTCATAATTCATTGTCCAATATAAAACAAAAATCATAGTGAATTTTCTTCTCCATTATCCTCAACCTTCAATTGAATTAAAAATCTGGTTATGCGTTGCCTTCAATATTCAATTTTATGCATGCAGCGTACGGAAGACCAGCGTTTTGATTTTTGTGTCCTATTTGCAAGAATATTAATTGTTCCAGAAAATCCATTAATAATCAGTGAACGGAATGCAAGTTGTCAGAAAGTCAAATTCAATGTCTATTTAATTAGGCACTAATTAGCCTAAATTAATCTTAGTTTAGTTGAACTAATGGATGATTTTTTATAATTTTCTAAATGTTGACTCCAATAGATTTAGAAGACAGAGGCAAAAAATATATCTACAAATGACATTTACCTAGAAGGTTGACAGTTGAAAGCGTCATGAGCTAGTTGGCTGCCACCCACCAAATGGTCTTTAATCTTGTCAAACAAGGATGATGCAATATTATATGCCAACGTTATCAAGTGTTTAGACTTAAGTTCTAACCCATCAGTTACGATTATAAACAGTATAAAGGTTAAAAGTAACTATAATAAAAAGCAAAAAAAAAATTGTTATAATATAAAACTCTTACATGCGACAGTTTTTAAACTTAAAATGTCAGTTATTAAGATTAATGTCTAGTTGACCTCACCATGAAAGTATCAAAAACTAATCTCTATATGATTATATTATAATCATGATCATGATCATCGACATAGTCATCTCCAAGTTAAAAAGTTTAAAGAAAACACTATTTAATAAATTTGCTTGATCATGTTATAAGTTAGTTAAATCCTTGGTCATATAAGGAGGTATAATTAATTAAAAAAAAGGGATGGAAAAGAAAGTAAAAGGGTGTTGCCTATAGGATATATATTGACTAATTCGTACCATGGGGGGTTCAAAATTCAAACACGAAGAATCTTTTATAAAATGGGTCCATGGTGTTTGATCTTAGAATTCAAACTTGAGATCAAAGATTTTTAAATAATAATAATAATAATAATGTAAAATTCAATGATGAAAAAAGAAAACTCATCAGTTTTCTGAATCCATCACATATCAATATTCACCAAAAAAAAAAAAGGCTTTGTTCTCAAGTGGTCATACACCATTAAAGCAATGCAACTAATTTTCCAACGTACAATGTTTTTCCATATCATTGACATAGTAAAACATTGTCATGATCAATGTTTTCCAAATAAAAATAATAATAATAGTAATAAAAACAAAATAGTCATGATGTGATTCTTGAACATTGATTGACGTTTTTAATTGTCAAGTTTCTGATAATATGTGAAAAAGCCAGCTAAATGCCAAAATTGGTAATGAATAACGGAGGAGAGAAGTCTTGATAATTACTTTCGATCGTACATATCTAACCGTGGACTTAATTTCGATCAGAATCAATGAACGTAACTAACTAAAAATATACAGTTCAAAAAACAATAATGTTATTTATCGGTTTGTACCATGGAGTAGTTAATATCATTGAAATTATTATTATTAATATTATTACTACTACTACTATTTTTACTACCACTGCTATAAACCAATAGTACTACGCAATTGATATTAAATTACTTCTAAACATTCTTATTTCTAACTGATATCCGTTGAAAAGATTCAAGGGCGGAGCTATCTTAAGTCCAGAAAAAACTGCTCTCTTACATCTAAAGACTCTTTCTACTTTTCTTTTACTAATTTTTTCTGCTAATTTTTTTTAATCACAATATCTACGTAGATTTTTCCTTTAATTTTAATTATACTCCAGTTTTGACCTTCATGTACATAATATCTTGAACAAAAAAATTGTGTAAACAGAAAAAAACTACATTATAATGTATATTAATATATTTTCATACACTAACTTTTTAAAATTGAATTAATTAAATTCTATCAATAACTTAGTTCATTTGGAAGGGAAACAAAAAGGGATACAAATAGATAAATAAAGGTAAAAGAGAGATAAAGTTTTTTTAAAAAATAGAGCTGCATAAACTTAAAATCAAAACTTTTGTTTCATTAATGTCCTAAAAATATTAGTTCAAAATAGTTTCCAATACCAATTTAGGCCAAGTACTTAAAGATGGGATAGTGTTAGGCAATATTTCATATAAAGTAATGCTTAAGACACCAAAATTTTCAAATAAACAAATATGAGGAAGGATCTGTTTGGTTCATTGAAATTTAAACCATTTGAATTTTTTTTTTAATTTAAACGGTAAAATCTAAAGCCAAGTATTAAAATTTCAATCCCAAATAACACTTAGAGATAAATTATAAATATAACTACGAATAAAATCTGTATAGTTTGAATACAAGAGTTTGAACTGCGTAGAAAATTAAAATACTATTAGCTTGGCTTTTGCTATTGCATGTAGGTTCAAATTAAGCAAAAATCACTACAAGAAAAATTACATTTAACGACATATTATTTGCGACATATAGTTTTTAAATGTCGTTGAAAAGTACATATAACGACATCTTCAACAATGATGTCATTAACGACATTTGAAATAATAATTAACGACATCTATATTTACGACACCCTTTATAGACGACATTAGTCAAGATGTCGTCTATAAGGGGTGTCGTGGAATCTCCAAGGCTTTGACGACATCTCATACTTGTCGTTAAATAATTTAACGACACTAAACTATTGTCGTTAAAAAGAAACTTTTAATACGACATCTATATAGATGTCGTTAATTATTGTTTCAAATGTTATTAACGACATGCTTGTTGGATATGTCGTTGTATGTACTTTTCAACGACATTCAAAAACTACATGTCGTAAATAATATGTCGTTAAATGTAGTTTTTCTTGTAGTGAATTATAGATGAGGTTTTAAATGCTAGCATCTCCAATATAATACTAAATTGATGTACCAATGACAAAATTAACATTTGATTATAAAAAATATTTTCTAATGTAATGTCATTTTTAATGCTAAATTTACTATATGCTAAATTTTGTAACAAATTTGCAATAAAGTTTAGCATGTAGGAAACTTGGCATTTGATTCCTATGGGTTGATAGATTGACTTTTGGCTTTAATAGTTACAATATTCTTACTTCTTAATTATTTTAACATTAAAAGTTTATTTTTACAAGTTTCAAGGTTTAATAATTATGACAAAAGACATGTTTTAAATAGCATTATATATGCATTGGAGCAAAATATTAAAAAACACATCAAATATGTTGTTTTTATACTTTTTAGTAGCAAATATAATATTGACATTGACATTTGTATTAGAAATGGTCTTAAAATAGGTTTAAACAAGTTTTAAAATTTAAATCATACCCATTTTTTTCTCTCTCCCAAACACTAGTCTAAATTAGATTATCAAATTCAACCCATTAACCGAACACACTACCGAAATACACTGGTGGGATGATCCTTGTTTGAATATTAATTGAATATATTCTGGTCAAGTTAGAGGATTATTTAACATGGACTTTAAGTTAATTAGTAATTTCTTGGCATTATTCCTAGACAAAGCCCTTTACCAACCTATCAATCCTAATTTTCCTTGGTCGAGCAAAAGAGTGATGCATGCAAATATACACTGGAATATACACACACGTACGTATGAACACCAAACAGCATGTACCACAAGAATATGTGACCTGCAATCAATGATACATAATAAAAAGCTGGTGGGCTGGTAGTAGTAGTGATAGGATAAGAAGTCACGTGAGTGGAGCGTGATCGGGTAGGGTAATATAATGATGAGAGATGGGAGTCATGGTCAGAGGAATGACGTGAAGAGGTCGGACTAGCTTTAGGGTTACGGGCGCGAGGCACACCAACAGAGAGAAATGGGCAAGGAAAGAATGTGAGAACTGAGGAAACAGGCAAAGCCCACAACAAAAAAAAAAAAGACAATAAAAAGATAAGAAGATGATTTGAAAGAAGGGGCAAATGATATTCAATAATGATATCATGGCGGTGGAGCTAGCCTCTAGGAGATATATGTGTTTTTATTTGGTAATTTGGGACCCACTGAAAGCGACACACTGTAGAGTCCAGAGGGGACATTGTATACACCGGCAATCATTTGTTCCTCGGTTCTTATTAGGTCCCCTATTATTTGTTTATTTTTTAATTATATTGATCAAAATTTTTTTTATTATTATAATGGGATTTATTTACCATTTTGCATGATCAGCACCCAGGCACAGGAGCAGACCATTACTGACTACCACTTCATGAGGTCCAATAATCCAACACATGTAACAGTTTAATAGGAAATTAAGTTTTTAGTATAACATTGATAACATAGAAATTAAATGAAACATAACGGTAGATTATATTTTTTTTAATGTTATATTTGAACAAAATTGAGTATTATATAAACATATAATTAATGTCTTAATAGAAATGCAATAGCCTGTCTGACAAAAAATAATTTTAAATATTATTTTAATTATAAATAATATAAAATTTTTATATATTATAATAAAAAATTATTATAATAAAAAAATTTTGTATCTTATAATAAAAACAATTTAAATCAATAATTTCATCATATCAAATACTCGATAAATGTCACAAGTGTCAGACCGAGACTGATCCCATCGCCGTCGCCGGATTGAAAAGTTTTTCATAAATTATAACGATCATTTTTAAAAAATTATAATGGATTTTTTGCATGATGAGCAGTGAGGCAGAGGGAGCAGACTACTACTGACCACCCTCCATGTAGTCCATGCTGATCAGTATTGATCAATCGATCTATCGTTTTCATGCTCAGTGGGACCCTCATTATTTCTCTCCTAACCAAGAGAATTATTGCCAATAATTATTAGTGGTTGATTGCTTATTATATTGATGTGTAAATTGTACTATATAATAATTTTGTATGGTCTCTATCCCCATCGCTGCGCTGATCAGCTACAAAAAGCTTTTGCCACCTTCCTAACTCCCTCAGTTTCTCTCAGCTTTCTCATCATTTTCTGTAGGTTTTCATGATCTGTAAAAGATATCTTTTGTGCTTATACTTATAGCTTACTTCTCTGCAACTTGTGTTATATAATTGATTAATGTTTATTTATTTATTTATTTTGGTGTGTAGATGTACATTAATCTAATGATCTTATGACCTTTCATTTTTCAGCTTATATAATGCCAAAATAAGGACTTAAAACTCCATAAATGACCTTTATAAATAAATATGGTGACTAAGGCCTACATATATTGATACATGTTATAAAACAAATGCAAAGAATTAAATTACAAATCATAAAATAGAGAGACACAAGAAAAATAAAGAGAAACAATTTTTGTTATTCATTATCTCATCTCATGTCCAAATATAAGCTCTCAAATGCCATATATATAGGCCAAAGATCAAAAAATAGGAGAGACCAAAGGGCAAGAGTTACAACAACAAAATAATATAAATAGAGTGGTAATTAGGAGGTTATGAAAGTTATAAAATACCAACACTAATGGTCATTAAGGTGAAAATAATGCAATTCATGAGGGTGTTAGGAATATGAACATCCACACTATTAAACTAATTTATTCATAACACTCCCCCTTAGATGTTCATCATTTAAGAATATATACCTCGTTAAAAACCTTACCAGGAAAAACTCCGTGGGAAAAAATCCTAGTGAAGGAAAAAAGAGTGCATTATAATCTTAAGATTTGGCTTAAAACTGCCTCGTTAAAAACCTTACTAGGAAAACCCAATGGGACAAAACCTATGCAATGGAAAAAAGAGTACAGTAGCCAATAACCTCCCCCTCATGTCAACATCTCTTCTTCAACAAAATCAAATGCAAAGATCTTTGAGTTGACACATTCTAATCTTGCATAGTAATTTCTCAAATGTAATTGTAGGAAGTATCTTTATATAAATTTTTCAAGTTGTCACTTGAACAAATTCGATGAATACCATCCTATAGGAGCTTGTGCATGAAAAAGAACTGTTAAGAAACTTGTTTTATTATGTCTTCTTAACTTGAACGATAAACTTTACATTCTCCTCGTATAAAGCCATCGGACTTTCTTTGCTAAATAAAAGGTCACATGTTGCTTGGATATATTAGAGTGTAAATCTCAGCAAAATAATGCACATAAGATGACTATTTCATAAATTGCCAACATTTCAACATGATTCAAAAATACAACGACAATAATTTGCCTTATAGATTGCTAAGATATTGTAATACCATCATATGTAAACAAGTAGTACGCGTGTAATCATGTTTTTATATGGATTGAAAAATATTCAACATCCAATCAATATCCATATCAAATGTTTCACATTGAAAATGAAATACTTGTTTAACATCTTTTCAATGTCTTTGAGAACTATATCTTGCTAGTACAATAGCAAAGATTGACGTGTGAGGTCATATGCCATTAGCAAATACATTACTGTACTAATTGTATTATTTGGACCAATAATTTTTTTTTTCAATATCACATGATGATAATTTTTCACTTCAAGAGATCAAGAACATCCTTGTTCAAGGGATCAAACAACCATTGGAGAACACATTATGGTGTTAGAAGGTGAACATCAATGATAATAATAAGTCAATTTAATTTATAAGACTCTTTGTTAGATGTTCAATACTTTAGAATGTGCCTCATTAAAACCTTACTAGATAAAACCCCATGGGACAAAAATTTTAGTGAAGGAAAAAGAGTACATTATTCTTTTTATACGCTGTAAACTGCCTCATTAAAAACCTAGTCAGGAAAATCCAATAGGAAAAAACCTTGACCAAGGGAAAAAAAGTATAGTACGTATTTGTGTCTCCCTATACTGCTATCATAGTTCTATCAATAACAATTGATTTGATAGAAAATAATTGAGTTGATGCATACTATTGTAAACAAATTCAAGATATTTGCAATCGACTACCTGAACTTGTTACCCTTAGTACTTTTGCTAATATTTCAACTATCGCTCTTTAAGAGCCCATTTATAATAAAGAATTTCATAAAAGTATTAGCTATCTTTATAGGTATACATGAATGAACCTTTACCCATATTTATTTTCTAATTAGTTGAACAATGATGCAACAATTATTTTCACATAAAATCATCTCCAAGTGAGTATAAGAGATTGTGCACCTTATAGCCAAATACTTATCATTCTCTTTAATCATTTAGATAATATTTCATACTATAATATACTAAATTTAAATACTAAGATGCTATACAAAACACTATATAAAAATTCAAGATTTAGAATTATTTTGGTATATCCTCAAAATATATAAGCATCAAATAAATGACAAAAATACACTATATCCCTAAAAGTTCATTAGAACAATTTTCTTATATGTAAGAGAAATTATGGATAAGCATTCTTTTAAGCAAATCTCAATCTTCAGGTCTAAATAAACTTTCTTCTGTGAGATTTGTCTTCTTAAATTTATCTTATGATCTCCTCAAGAATTTTTACAAATAACAACAAGTCCAATATGTTTGAGCTCATTATAAAGCAATGGAGATATAAATTTGCTAGCACTTCCATTCTTTATATCATAAAAATATAGTGGTACCATTCATAACTGGATTGCATTTATTTACACAAACATCTTTGTGACATTCATAATTAAGTGTGCAATTTCAACTTTTATTGTTCAGACCTTTGAAGCCCCTTTTGGACTTTTTATAAATATCAATAGATTGTTACAACATGCTTTTCAGATGCACATGAACTTATTATATATATTTTGCTAGGCTATCAAAATATAATTGCTTATCCATCATATATGAGCACCGTTACTCATATATATATTTTTTATAAATTTTCTACAAAAACTTATTATTATAACTCATAACTTATTTTATAACCTCATACTTTTTCATATGCACTATTTCATATGAATATTCACTTCCATCCTACTGGCTTTAATATTTGAAATATTTAAACTATTGGTCCTTCATACTTTGCACTAGCATATATACTTGCCTGGACTTTGCGTCTTTTACTTCTAGGCCATTTTTTCACGTCAATCACTTTCGACGGATTTCAAATATTTTTCAAGATCCTCACTTTTTTTAATATAATAATAATTCATGCTTTTTGTAATTGTCGACAATAACTTTTATTGCAATTTAAATTTATTTTTATATTGACATGACTTGTCGAGATCTTCCTGTTTTCTTTACTATTTCTAAATTTCATGTATACTCTTTGAACTACTTCGGGAGCTCAATGATTTCAAGAAGTTTGATATTTAACAAATATATCAAATTGTCATATCAATAACCTTTTCTGAATATGTACTCTTTAAGAATATGGTCTCTTCATAATACCAACTTATTTATAAGTTTCTTTCTCTTCCAACAAGTGTGGTACTTTAGACTAGACAAGTCTGCAGTGCTTTAAGTATTTCTTAAACTCATAAGATAACAAATTATCATTTAGAGACCTCAATCCAAGCTATTAAATTAGTAGCTGGAGAAATGATTCAGTCACTTTCTTTATTATATTAATTAACAATTTTATATTGTATTGCAATGCTCAATACATATGTTCATACCGAACATGCCTTTTGGGTTAGCGAACTTCTAGTTCATCATAACAATTTTTTATAGTTGTCTTATTGCAACTTGGAAGAGAAAGTGGAAATAAGTTTCCAATATATCCATATAAGTAATAACAATACGCCCATGTATGTCTCTTTGTGCATAAAATCAAACATAATGTAGAGACAACTTATATTCTTTATAGCTACTATGATCATTTTTTCCTTTTTATCAATATAATGATAATACCATGGGAATTTACATCATTAATAACAAATATTTAATTTGTGCACCCAACAAATTAAATATCATAATCAATTTCATATTAATCACTAGACTATGTAATAATAAAACACCATTATTACTTTAATGTATTGCATGTATGTGATCTTTCCATAAATTTTGTCTCATAAGCCTTTTAATTTTCCTTTCTTGTCACATTTCCACTTTCGATGATTATATGTTACTTTTTCAAACATAGAGGATGCTTTGCATTATAATATCATATTGCACTCGATCAAATAAAGAGGACACAATCAATAGCTCAACTCTTTCTCTAGCTTTTTTTTTTTTTCCATTTAGGCTTTATAAGATCACATTTCTATTTTGAATGCTCTATAGGTATATCCTTCATGGAGACACCACTATAGCCTTTTCATATGTCATAATAATATTCTTATAACAAACGGATGAAAATTTCTCCCTTGATTTAGGCTTGGTATTGACATCTAGACGTACAACAAGTATGTACCAAAACCTTTCTATATCACATGCCAAGTGACCAAATTTGATTATTCATGGGAGCAATATTAAAAACTTTTTAATTTCTCTTATCAATACATTTTTTTTCACTTTTCAACCATAGCTTATGGCTTTCTTTGACCACCGGGATGTTGAGAAATTTCAAAAATCTAATAACCATTGGATTTGCATTCACTTGGAATATGCAATAATAATTAGACAAATAATATGGTCATTTTATATTATGTTGTCGATACTAAAAGACCATCTCTAATATAAATGACCTTTTTAGTATCTCATCATAATTGCGTCAATAATTGCAATAATATATATTCATTTCATGGAACATGTGGAGCCAATTAGCTAAAATTAATGGCTCTTTAATTATGGGCTCAAAAATTAAGTGCTAATACAATTTATATTTATGTTAATGTAAGTTTCAAATATTAGCTAGAGATTATTTTTAGCTTCTTGCAGGTAATATAAACAAATACAAACATAAAAACATATTATAAATGAGTACAGATTGGACAAATATTGTGCTAATATAATAAAAGAAATCTTGAACCAAACAATACCATTTGATATTAAGATGATGGCATAAAGGTTTTGGTACTAAAAAAAATTTAATAGTAACAGCATGGCATGTTTATTTATACAATTATAACATTCAAAACACACTTGTGCAATATAATAGATGAATTGTCATTTATGATTATAGAGTACCATCAATTTCTTGACTTTAAAATAACCAAACAAAAACAATGATGATAATATTTTCATGATCAATGAATCAAAATAAATAATGATAAAGAAATTTTATAAACTAATATGGTTTGCAAAAATGCAAAAATAATAATATAATAGGAAAAGATTTTCATAAGCAATACAAAATGTGCTCTCAAACGTAATAAAAAAATATATATATTGTTCACTAGTCAAAGTGAATGCATAAAGAGCATAGCCAAACAAGAGTTGTGTAGATATAATATGAAAACATGTTTTAAAATCTCTACAAATTTCTTCCATAACAATATATGCAAATATAAATATATATAATTACAATATACCATCTAGAGAGTGATAATAACCAACATTCAAGACCTTTTATTTGCAACGCGTATTCCAGCTTGAAATCGTAGGATCCGATTAAGCATTTTTATCTTCAAATAATAGTATATAGAGTTGTATTAGATAATAGACACAATAATCATATGAAGTATGGATTACCTGTTCATCCTCAAGATATAGTTGGGACATCATAAAGAATACTTAACACACATCGAAGACAAGGTACTAACATTCGAGATGATCTTCAAATTTTATATAATTTCAAATGCCCCTACAACAAAAATAGCTAGAGACTCGTGCTGATAACGTGTTATAAAACAAATGCAAAGAACTAAATTACAAAGTATAAAATAGAGAGACACAAGAAAAATAAAAGAGAAACAATTTTTGTTATTCATCATCTCATCTCATGTCCAAATATAAGCTCTCAAAGGCCATATATATAGACCAAAGATCATAAAGTAGGAGAGACCAAAGGGCAAGAGTTACAACAACAAAATAATATAAATAGAGTGGTAATTAGGAGGTTATGAAAGTTATAAAATACCAACACTAATAGTCATTAAGGTGAAAATAATGCAATTCATGAGTGTGTTAGGAATATGAACATCCACACTATTAAACTAATTTATTCATAACAATACACTTAATTATAAGATTAGTTATTCCATGTTGAAGAGACGGCCCATAAGTCATTAATACTATTTTACGCAAGAAGAATATATTAGCTAAAATTTTATGCTCTGATTGGTATGAGTGAAAAGTGGAGGAAAAGAAAACATTGAAAGAATTTTAAAATAAAAATTAATATGATGGATGTTTGGTAGAAAAAAATTAGAATGGAAAGGAAAAATAGATAGAAGAAATGACATATGGATTCTATCAAAATTAATCTATTCAAATATAGATAGATTTTGTGAGGGAAAAATATGACAACAATGCAAAGAAAGTGAAGTTATCAATTTGTCTTTTTTTCTATCAAAATTCCAACAAAAAATTTAGACACCAAAATAGGGAAATAGTTAAATAATATTTGGACAAAATGGTGATTATATTAATAGTAGTTTTTCCATTCCTTTCGTTTTTTTTTTTTTTTTGCAATACGAATATAAAATCATTTTCTTTCAACCTTCACATATTAAACAAGGAAAGAAAAAATCAAAATCTTTTCGTTACTTACAGTTTTCTTTCTTCTATAGTTCTATAGTTTTCTTTCTATCTTACGAAACGGAGCATTAAAGATGTGAAACGTCTAGAAATCCAACTAGATGGGGGCTACTTAACAAACTAGAGTCATTAATAAAATTAGTGTGAAAACAACTCATATGAAAATTACCTCTAAAACCTTTTTGATGGGATTTATTATTTCTTTTTTTTTAATAATTCCGTTTTTTCAGTGAAATGTGTTTTATCTTATTTATTCAAATAAAGAATCTAATCTAAACTCAGTACACTGCACCAAGGATATATACTACCAGAAAAAAGTATGAATTTTGTGTGAAGGAACTTTTGATTTTCCACGTCTCGATAAAAAGAGAAACGAGAGAGCCCCACGAACAATCATTCAAAGTACAAAACTTGAGGATAAATCTCCAGTGAGGGTGGTAGCTTGATAGCAATTTGAGATCACATTCTAGTTATTTAATAGATGATACCGAATAATCAATGCTATAAGGTACCTCCAGTGTTCAACGCCACAAATATTAATAGAAAGTAGGGATCTACACGTTGTGGGACTCTTAAATAGAATCACTTTCTATCCATCACAGAGTGTTGAATGGTGTACGCACCTTCACTCAATTTTTAAGGTTTTAATTTTTTATCTTATTATATTATTATTTTACAAGAAAAATTATAGATATATCCCTATTAAAATTTAAAATTATTATTGTGCCCCGTTCAATTATAAAAACATATAGCTATACTTATATACAATAAAAATTTATTAGTATTTTTTAATATAATGCCCCAACTAACAAAAACGTTTAGCTCCGCCACTGCATTCAGCACAAGTGGTGTTATTTTTTTTGAAGACCTCACTAATCATATTTGCACAAGAAAACAGCTACGGTTGATCCCTCCTAGAATATACATATTTATAAAGCAAGAGCAAATCACAGCTAATAAAATTGTATATTTGAACTCCTCCTTTGAAAAAAAAAAAAAGAGTTGTAAACAAAACTACTGAAATCACGCAAAATTAAATGCAAACCAGAAACCTGTAGAAGATTAGTTGATCATGACATGACTAAACTCAATTAAGGCATAAGAGTTGGCAGAGACAAAATTCTAGCTGAAATACAACCTAGATAGCTATAATGAAAGCATACACATAGATATATAGATATATATATATATATTTATATTTATATTTAAATGGACCTGAAAAGAAAAGATTTGATTGTGTATTAGCACGGAAAGACAGAGGCTATAGTCAGTATATAGTTGTAGAATCTGGACCTTATCACTTGTATTAATCGAAGATCAAAATGGGGAGTATTATTACGAAGTCGTTGGTAGAGAGTAATGTCCAATGAGAGGAGAACTATTGTCAGTTTTGGTCATGATGATGATGTTAAAGATGATACATATGATCAGGCCTTTCATCAGGTCCCAGAGAGTGAAATGGTGCATTGTAGGGGGATCCAGTAATGATGATGATGTTAAAGATGATATATATGATCAGAGCTTTGGTTTGAATACTTGAATAAAATATTTAAATAAAAATTTAAATTTTTATAAAAAAAATACTGTAATAAAATAATTTAAACTATGATTTAAATCATAAAATAAACACACTCTTAATATTTCGTTTCTGTTAATGCAAAATTGATGATCATTCCTCAGGCCTCCCTCTTCTTCCCCAGGAAAAATTAAAATATAAGTATAGGTAGGAATAACGAAACTTTAAATTTAAAGAAATTAAAAAAATATTAATGTTCTTGAAAGTATTAAAAAAATATTAAAATAATATTTGTTTAAATTGACATCCTGATTAAATAAAATTCAATAATAAAGAATAAAATACGGCCACAATAAAATCAATATCTTTGCCGATATATTTTGATATTAACAAAAATTTTCCTAAAATTTTATGCACGAATATAAATTTTCAAATATTATTGAAATTTTCACTAAAATTTCAAAAATTCTATGGCTCCAAAACATCTTTTGGATGTAAAAAAAAAAAAAAATCTCCTAATTTTTTTTTAAAAATATCTGTAAATATGAGTGAAATTGTTTTAGACCCATAAGATATTTCAAGACCTCATAATCAAGAGGAAATTTTGTCCGTGTTCCCTCCGACTTAGTGGTTTGAATTTTAGTAAGAAAAATATTATGGAGCCGAATTTTAATCCCAATCTTTATAACAACACATAAGTTGTTATTTTTTATTAATTTGTATTTAAAAGATTACAACATCAATTGATAAGCATCTACCAATAAAAGAATAACATGATATTAGAGTTAATGTGTCTAGTATTACTCCTAATAGTCTTTTGTAGAACACTTATTTACTTATAACTGAAAAGATTATCTTCTTTAGAAAAATATATGATACAACAATATCTTCGATATGCAAAGATCCCAATGCAACAATACACCAAACATAACATAATTCTCAAATATATATATATATATATCTATATATATCTCATCCAATAGTAGTTGTAAGTATAGTTTATGATAATTATACACACAATTCTATTACAAGCTGTAGAGTTCAAATCGTATGGTCATATGAATTGATTATTATTATTATTATGGCCGAATGTGATAGTAAAGGTAAAGTTGATGATAGCATGATCATATGCTTAGATATGTTGCATATGTCATATTGCCTATCCATTTAATTTGTAAAAATCCCTAGGCATGTTTCAAGCAAATTAAAAAAGGCAAAAGAGAAATTTCTATAAGATTTCATTATAGGTGCCTATAGTGATGGGATCAAGCTTCTTGCATTTTTGCTGTGTTAGTGCTCAGTGCACTAATTATATAGTTTATATTAGTGCTCAAAGCACTCAATGCACTGAAATGCACTAACATAAGTGGCTCGTCCATTGTTTCTGGCTTTTAGCCGAACACTGTATGATGGACACCGATATATAAAGAACAAGTTTGGGTCCTTAAGTCCGCTGGCTCTTCTTCATTCTTTCAACAACATCATTTGAGTTTAAAGAGGGCTTAGAAGCATCCAAAAAGGTAGCAAGCTTCTCAAACCCAATGGAACTGAGAAAGGCAGCAAGCTATTATTCGGATAGCACAGTGAGCATCAATGGCAGGAGGTATTTTTCAGATCACGTTGCTGCTTTATGATCTTAAATACTTAATGTTTATTGCATATCTAGATCATATTTAGTTTAATAGTTGGCATCAGAGACATTTTATACCCCAGCCTTTTATTTTGGTAATCTATAAAAATATTCAATTTTTGAAAAATACGTAAGAAATTTTTTTTAATTTTTATTTTAGGTATATAGTTTTTGGACTTTTTTTATATAGAAACTAAGATTAGAAATCATTAGAGTATTGGATTTCTAACATTATTGTAATTTGAAACATAAAAAATAATGTCCAAACATTAAGAATTGACCGGGTTTTATACTAGATCAAAAACGAAACGTTTTGACCCTTTTGGAGGTTGAAGAAGACCCCTCTTGAGCAAAGCGACGTTGTTTGGGCTAAGACTTGCTCAGCCATAGAGTAAAACATGGTCCCATGCATACATGCTAGGAATCGATTCGAACATAATCTCACATTGACTTAACATTGATCCAGACCACAAACTTGTCACAGAAGAGGAGAAAACTTGGAATTGAGCAAAACAACGTTGTGAAGGACGAAGTTAGGAGACTACTTAAGGCCGGTTTTATTTGTCTTGTGCAGTACCCCGATTGGCTCGCCAACGTGGTGATGTGAAGAAGAAGAATGGGAAGTGGCGAATGTGCATTGATTTCACAGATCTAAACAAGCCTGCCCAAAAGATAGTTACCTGTTGCCATATATCGATCGACTCGTCGACGTAACGACTGACCATGAAATTTTAATCTTTCTCGATGCATTCTCTGGCTATAACCAGATCCTTCTGTACCCGGATGACTAAGAGAAGACTATTTTCATTATTAAGCAGGGGATCTTTTGTTTCAAGGTCATGTCATTCGGCTTAAAGAATGCAAGAGCCACCTACCAGAGGCTGGTCAACATGATGTTTGAACAACATATTGGTAAGAATATGGAAGTATACATTGATGACATGTTGGTCAAGTCTTTGCAGGCCCACCTCCATGTCCAACATCTATAAGAATGCTTGAAAGTTCTCCGAAAATATGGCATGAAACTGAATCCTGAGAAGTGCATCTTCGGAGTGGCGAGCGGTATGTTCTTCGGTTACCTCATCACGAAACAGGGAATCAATGCGAACCTAGACCAGATAAAAGCTATCCAACTGATGTCGCCACCGAGAACCAAGCGCGAGATACAAAAACTTAATGGTCGAGTCACCGCCCTTAGTCGGTTCATTGCCCAGTTCACAGATAGATGTCTCCTCTTTTTCTAGTTCCTCAAGAAGAATACGAAGTTTGAATGGAACAAACGATGCGAGGTAGCGTTCCAAGAGTTGAAGAGATACTTGACTACTCTGCCGATCCTATCAAAACCAAAATATGGGGAGCCATTATACCTGTATTTGGCAGTTTTGGAAACAGCGTTGAGTTCGGCCCTTGTCTGAGAAGAAGATACGATTTAGAAGCCAGTTTTCTTCATTAGCCATACAATGTTGGATGCCAAAACTAGGTACTCCGTCATCAAAAAGTTGGCCCTTGCACTTGTCATGTCAGCACAAAAGCATCGCCTGTACTTTCAAGGACACACTATTGTGGTTTTGTCCTCTTATCTAATGCGAGCTATTATGCACAAACCAGACATCTCTGGAAGACTTACAAAATGGGCCATTGAATTGACAAAGTTTGACATTGAGTACAGGCTTTGAACGACATTGAAAGCACAAGTGCATGCAGATTTCGCTGCTGAATTAACAATGAAGCTGGGATCAAAGAAATGGACTGTACAGGTCGATGGATCTAGCAATGGAAAAGGCTCAGGAGTGGGAGTGTTACTGAAGTCACTGACAAGCGAAGAAATCGAATCGAGTTTTTGGCTGGGATTCAAGGCCACTAACAATGAAGCTGAATACGAAGCTATGGTTGCGGATATAAGACTTGCTTCTACATTGGGGGCTTTTGAACTCATTATGGAGAGCGACTCTGCTTTAATTGTTAACTAGATAAATGGAGACTATGAAGCCCAAGACGAGAAAATGATTTCATACCTGAAGCTGGTTAGCCAGCTTAAGTCTAGGTTCAACCATTTTAAGGTGAAGCATGTCCCACGGGAAAACAACACAAGAGCCGATGCACTTGCCAAATTGGGATCCTCAGTCAAAGTCAGCGAAAGAAGGATAATTCCCTTGGAACGAATTGACAATCCAAGCATTGAGGTGGTCGAGGAAACCAACTATGTTGACCTAAGAGACGATTGGAGGATTCCCATCAAGATGTATATATGTGATGGATGGTTGCCTGAAGACAAGCATATAGCGAGGAAGATAAAAGTCCAAGCTGCACAATACTACTTGATCGACGAGAGACTTTATAGGCATTTCTTCACAGGTCCTTACCTTTGTTGCCTAGGAAAAGATGAAGTGCAGAAGGTCATTCGAAAAGTACACAAAGGTTTGTGTGGCAACCACTTTGGAGGAAGGTCGTTGTGCAACAAAGTTAAGAGGCAAGGATTCTACTGGCCAACAATGTAAAACGACTACGAGAACTTCCCTCGCAAATGCGACAGCTGCTAAAGGCATGCTCCCACCATTCACCAACCAGCTAAAGAACTCTCCTCGGTTAGTTCGTCCTACCCTTTCATGAAATACTCAATGGATGTGGTTGGACCCGTTTCCCCTGGCTCTGGGATAATTTAACTATTTGCTCGTCCTTATGGACTATTTTTCCAAATGGGTTGAAGCTGAAGCATTGGTGGACGTTAAAGAGCTAGATGTCTAAAGGTTCATTAGGAGGAATATTATTTGTCGGTTAGGAGTTCCAAGGCAGATCATCACCAATAATAGCTCCTAATTTATCTCCTCATCCTTTAAGAAATTCTGTCGCGACTAGGACATTATCTTGAGCTTTTCAACACTAAGGTACCCGCAAGGAAATGGGTAGGCAAAAGAAACAAATAAGATGATCGTGAAGAACCTAAAGAAGAAACTGGTGGCTAAGAAAGGACGTTGGGTCGAGGAACTCCCAATGGTGCTCTGGGCCTACTGAACGACTCCGATAAGTGCGACTGACAAATCCCTTTTTTAGCTCGTGTATGGAACAGAAGTTGTCATTCCTACAGAGGTAGTCGCTCGAGACCTTTGAGTCGATTGCTCACTCCTCAATGAAGCAAGGAATGATGAAATGATACAAAATGCACTGGATCTGATAGATGAGAAAAGGGACAAAGCCTTCTATCACCTTGGATGCTACCAGTAAGTCGCCACCAGATATTACAACTAGAAGGTTAAACTCAAGAAGTTTCGGGAAGGCAAACTCGTGCTTGGAAAAGTTTTTCAGAATACAAAAGAAGCTTATGCTAGGAAATTGGCGGCTAACTAGGAAGGCCCTTATCGAATTCGGTCTGTTGTTCGAGATGGAGTATACAAGTTGGAAAAATGGGACGGATCAACTACCACAAAAAAGCTAGAGCACATATCATTTAAGGAAGTATTATTTGTAACACTTGCATTTTTCGCTCTTAATTTATCTTTTGTGTAATTAAACTACATTTGACTTGATTCCTACGCATATGGATATATAGGTAGCTCATGGACTATAAACGAGTGCAGCCATTATTAACTCAAATTCTATTTTCCCAGGATCATTACGAAGTAGTTCTCAGGCTAAACTCACTCTACCTCTACAATGACATCCTCATGGCATAACTTCAGACTCGACCAGCTCGATCCGAACATTCTCACATTGCCATCTTCATGGTCAACTTTAGACTTGACCACCTCGATCTGAAAACTCGCTTTGCCATCTTTATGGCTCAACTTTAAACTCGACTAGCTGGACTCAAACACTTTCATTTTGCCATCTTCATGGCTCAACTTCGGACTCGACCAGCTTGATCCGAACACTCTCGCTTCACCATTTTCATGGCTCAACTTCATACTCGACTTGCTCAATCAGAACACTCTCGCTTCGCTATCTTCATGGGTCAACTTCAGACTCGACCTGCTCAATTTGATCAATCTCGCGTTGCCATCTTCATGGATCTTCGGACTCGATTAAATTGGTCTAACTTATACATGACACCATCATTAGTTGGCTTTTGGACTCGATAAATTTGATCCAAACATGTCGTTGAACAAACTAGTACTGCCATTAGGGCTTAAACACCAAAGTGAATTTGATCAACTCTCCTAGAGTTTGATCTCATTGCCATCTTCATGGCACTAAATTCGATCAACTCTCTCAAAGTTTGAACTCACATCACTATCTCCATTGTCCATGCTAATACATGGCTCAATCAACTCTAAGAGTTTGATATACGCCATCATAATGGCTCTGTCAATCTACATTGATCCTTCTAGATCCACTTAAAACTATCGTAATGATTTTATCATTTCATGGCATCTCTCTAGCACGCTAATCCATCTATTAGTATGATGGCTTTTTAATTTCTTTGTTAAAATTGGCCAATGCTTGATCACCAAACACATTATATAAAAGCATGAGTAATCTGAAACTGAATTGATGAAGTGAAATTTGATACTAAGTTTCGTTTGGAAAGATAAAGCTGTTCGATACAAATTGAACAAATAGAGGTACAAATTGTTCAAATATAAACAAAACAAGTTTTTCTTAAGAATCTCCTCCCTCCGCGGGTAGGACATTTTAGTCCTCAGTCAGCTTGACAATGAGGGCTCTGCTACTTCACCACTTGTCGTCAGAACGGTACTTCCTGGTTCAGGAGTGGAAGGATCGACAGGAACATCTTGGTGGGCCGATTCGCTTCTATTAACAACTTAAACATCCGAGTCATCCACTGCTAGCAATTCTTGCAATTCCTTGATCTCCTCGTCGATTTCTTTGGCATTGAGTTTGCCTAACTTGAACTCTAATAAAACCTTGAGTCATGCCTTAAAGGAGGAAGTGCCGTGGACCTCGAGCAGATGCTCCTTGATTTCTTTGATGTCTTTGTCCTTGGCATCCACTGTCTTATTCAAGTTGTCAACTTTCTTGTCGGAGAGTCGAAGGCTAATGGCAAGCTCAGCACCTTTTCGTTCAACTTGTTCAGCACGTCAGCTGCGTCATCGAGTTCCTTTTTCTTATCATCTCTCTTAGCTTTTACCTTCCTAAGCTCTTTTCCAAGTTCCTTATTTTTCAAAAGCTCCTGCTCGTATTTGTGAGCAGCATTGTTCATGAAGAGATTGTGGAGCAAAAGAGCCTGTATGACAAAAAAAATTAGTATAAATTGATATAAAGAAAGCCAACCAAATTGAAAACGATTTCACGATTTACATGTCCCATAGCCGCGGCCAATTCATTGTACAGCCAAGAGAACAGTTTCCCACCTAAAAGTTCCTTGTCCTTATCGAAGTAAAAAATTTTGGCTGCTCTTGTCGCCGCCTCTTTGTCTTGAATGATGCTGACGTCCTCTAGGACGTCAAGAGTTTTCTCTCGAACCCCTTGTTTCGGCGTCCTTGGTTAGAGCAAAAGGCTCAGTCCCTTTCCTTGTCTTCAACGGTGGGGGTTGTATTTCAAAGGGAAGAGGTGGAGGAAGATTAGATGAATTAGTTAGAGGGGCTACCTTTTTTTGGATCGGAGGTTTGCCAGTATCAGTCCTCTTCTTTGCTGCTTTGTCCGTAGCTTTCTTTCTCATCATCTCTCCAACTAAAGGCAATGTTACCTTCATGGCTAATAGTGCGGCTTCTGCGAGATGAACATCTTCGTCAGACAGAGGAGTAATATATTTGGATGGACCATACAACCATTGAAGTGCATCGCGGCATACAAAGACCCAATTGACTCATTTTGCAAATCGAATAGGAATATCTGTTGGGATTTCTTTAAATCGCTTCCAAATTGATGACTTCTCGAGTTGATCAGGTGGCGAGATTTCAGCCCAAGTTCGTCCCTTTAGAGCAAGCAGTGCATCTAACCTCACTTAGAACCTCTCGACGGTGGCACTGGAGATCAGTTGGAATTACTGCTTGAAATAAATACAAGTATTGAGGCATACCAATGTGACCAAAACCAAATGGAAAAAGGAATTGAGTAGTCAGTTCAAAAGAATCGTAGTTGATCGACATAAAGAAGTATCTCTTTTCCCAATGTCTATCCACGTTTACAAATTTGGTGATGAGTTGCTTCAACTGTCGATACACGAAATAGAAGCGACCTAAGCTTTTGCTATTCGGCTTCAAGTAGTAGCATCGAAGGAAGTCATAGATGTCGAAGTCTATTCCCGCCTCTTTGATAAGTACCATTAAAGCAATCAACAGTCGAATTCCATTCAGCATGAGTTAGGTCATGGAGATGTAGAAGTGACCAACAATCTCTATCATAAAACTCGGGGATCGACAGTCGAAGGTCGAGCTCAAACCATTTAGTGTAC
The DNA here is from genome assembly GCA_025403435.1 of Artocarpus heterophyllus. Classification (NCBI taxonomy): domain Eukaryota; kingdom Viridiplantae; phylum Streptophyta; class Magnoliopsida; order Rosales; family Moraceae; genus Artocarpus; species Artocarpus heterophyllus. The sequence goes on from CM046352.1 coordinate 11,405,499, forward strand.
ACACAAAACCAGTTATCATGTTATGTGTTAGCTCGCTCCCTTGGGTAAGGTAGTCAAATTTCTACCAAAGATGGAATCCCAAATTCGATCTTATAGTTGACAAGTCCCCTTTTGTCAAGATGGACTTAGGATTTTTTGCGAAATAAGATACTCCCTAGGTAGGAGAGATGTACTTCTTGTTTTTGAATGATTCGATTTCGGCGACTCGAGTAGAGGGCCCTACCGACTTATTTTTTTATATCTCTGGGATCGCTGGTGCTATGCTAGTCCTAACACCACTAACTCTCAAACTTGACTCAATTATGGATTGTTGATGAATCATTTCATCAATTTTCCTTTCATCACTGCTCGACCAAGGGTCCTCACCGCTGCTCGAGCTTGAATCGATGATAACCGCCTTTGACATTTTCATAGAAATAGGTTTTTGAAAAGGGATCTAGGGTTTTGAAGATCAAAAGACCGAGGAATCCTAAAATCTGAAGAACTTTAGAAGTTTATGCAAGTTCTAAACTCGCGATAACCAAACAAGTCTAGCAATCACTGATTTTCTCAGAAAATAAGGTAGATTTGGTATCAAAATGCTCAAAATTAGAAGGGAAATAAGGTCATGAAAAGAAAATCATAATAAAATCAAAAGAAAAGAAAGAAATCTTGCCTGAAAATCACTGAAAAACTCTGAGAAACTGAGAGAAAATCGCCTTGAGTTCCAAGAGGGAGAAGCAAAATGAAGAGGAAAGAGAAAATGTATGGTATATACTACCCGTAGGTGTCTGATTGATAGTTGAGATCAATTCAAAACCATCTGATCCAAGGGCTAGGATTTTGCATCTTTTTAAATTCCCGCTTAAACCGAGACGGTATCCTTTCGAATTAGGTGCATACGTCAGCATTGTAGAGATATTTTAGAGCCTTCCAATCACATTGCGACACGTGTTACTGGTAATTGAGTGTCACAATTTCTCAAGGAAGGGTAAGGATTCAAGTACGGGCGCAAGATTTCAATCAAGATGATGTGTCGTCAGACTAGAGCCTGACCCTTGATCACTCTTGTAGTCGATTACATCGACTAAGGAGTGGGGGGTAATTGTTGGGATATAATTCAAGTAGGCCCAAATTGTCTACGAGCCCAGACAGCCCAGTGTTAAAAACGAGTCAAATAGATCGAAGTGAATCAATTGATGTGAGGAAGGCTAATTGAATTGACATTTTGTTTAGTTCGATTAGTTCAATTTTTGGTGCATGGAAAGTATTTGGGTTACATCGGCTACTCAAGGTAATTCAACTTTGTTTCCAAGTGTTTGCTTGGCTGGATCGATCGCCACCTGTTGACGGTAAGCCTATAGCAGATCGACACTTGTCTTACTACTGTAGTTGCTTTTAGTGCATTATCCTACTTCGCCAGACGATTGGAAGCCACGACTCGTCCTTATTCTCTATATAAGGAGATGGTTGCTTAAGTTTGTAGGATATACAAAAAAAACATACCAAAACTCTGCCCAATTGTTTTCTCATCTCTTCGTTCTGCTCTCTTGTAATTTGTATCCAAAATCTTTATTATAGTACATTACAGTAGACGTAACTCTTCTTAACAGAGTGAACCATTATAAATCCTACGTGTGGTATTTTTATTTATGCAGTGTTATTTGTTTCATATTGCAATTTGATCTTAAACGTTCGCTTAAGAGCTAAAAGGTCCAATAAACGATGATTGAGGGCCCAAAATTCCTTGAATAAATCACAAACTACCTAAATTAACATTTTCATATTGGATTGTAGATCCACCGTCTACAACAACCAGTTGCACAACATATTCTTAAGGAAAATGTTGATACAACATTAAGAAGATCTATTAGAATAAAGAAATTAGCAATTTTTAGTGATTATGTTGTGTATCTATAAGAGTCGGACTATAACATTAGAGCTAAAAGTGATCGTAAAATGTTTTCGCAAGCCATGAATTGTAAATAACCAAATTTGTGGTTCAACGTTAAGATTGATGAGATGAATTTCTATGGCATTTAATGGAGTCTGAGATCTCGTCGAGTTGCCCAATGGTGTAAAAGTCATAGGATGTAAGTGGGTTTTTAAGACAAAGAAAGACTCATTAGGCAACATTGAAAAATATGAAGCAAGACTCGATGCTAAAGAATTCATTTAAAGGGAAAGAATTGACTACAAAGAGACTTTTTTCCCTGTATCTAAGAAAGATTCTATTCATATTATTATGGCATTAGTTACATATTTTGACTCAAAATTGTAACAAATGGATGTAAAGACAACTTTTCTAAATGGAGATCTAGAGACAAAGGTTTACGTAAAACAACTACTAGTGATTGTGAGCATTTGGTATACAAGCTTAAGAAATCCATATATGGATTGAAACAAGCATCCCGTTCAGTGGTATTGGAAGTTTCATAATGTTATATCTTTTTCTATATGTGGATGATATTTTACTTGCAACCAATGATAAGGTTTGCTACATGAGGTGAAATAATTTCTCTCGACAAACTTTGATATGTAGGATATAGGTGATGCATCTTATGTCATTGGTATAAAGATCCATAGAGACAAATTTAAAGGATTTTTATGTTTGTCACAAGAAACCTATATCAATAAGGTTTTAGAGAGGTTTTGAATGAAAGATTGTTCACCAAGTATAGCTCATATTGTAAAGGGTGACAAATTCAATTTGAACCAGTGCCCCAAGAATGATTTTGAAAGGGAATAAATGAGGAACATCCCATATGCTTTAGTTATTGGAAGCTTGATATATGCTCAAGTCTGCACAAGGCTTGACATTGCATTTGCTGCGAGAATGTTATGAAGATATCAGAGTAATCCATCGTATGGACTACTAGAGAGCTGCAAAGAAAATGATGAGCTATCTTCAAGCAACTAAAGACTACATGCTTACATATAGACAAACCGAAAATTTGGAGGTACTCAGCTACTCTAATTTGGACATCGCTAGCTGTGCTGATTCACGAAAATCAACATCTGGGTACATTTTCATGTTTATTGGTGGAGTTGTATCTTGGAGAAGCGCAGGGCAGACTTTGACTGCTACTTCCATTATAGAAGCTGAGTTCGTATCTTGTTTTGAGGCTGCTTCGCATGGTGTATAGATGAAGAGTTTTATTTCTGGGCTGAATTGTGGATTCAATCTCTAAGCCATTGAGAATATATTATGACAATTTAGCTGCAGTTTTTATGACTAAAAATAACAAAAGTGACAGTCAAAGTAAATATATCAACATTAAGTATTTGGCCACACGAGAATTTGTTAAAGATAAAACAGTGGTCATTAAACATGTTAGCACGAATTGATGATAGCTGATCCTTTGATAAAAGGCATGCCACTATTCAGATTTAAGGATATGTAGAAAGAATGGAACGTGGTTCCTTTGTATAATTTTCGTTGTAAGAACGAATTTATTTTCAATAAAACTCTAATTTAGTTGTGATATTTTTTCATGTTTGTTTTGTATACACATTTATCTATTTATTTGGAGAAATATCATTAAGTTTGGGCCTAAAATAAATATAAGGTTTATTCATTAAGTGTTAAGTGACATAATATATTGTGATACATGGAAGATAATACTTGCCTTTAGATGGCCTATTGTCATGATTCATGTGTTTTGTTTCTTACTATAGTAAATAATGGAATTTATGGGCCAAGTGAGAGAATTTTAGTGCTTAGTGCATTATAAACACTGATTATATAAATTATATTAGTGGCTCATCCATTGTTTTTGGCTTTTAGTTGTACACTATGTGATGGACACTGATACATAAAGAACAAGTTTGGGTCCCTAATTCCGCTGGCTCTTCTTCATTCTTTCAACACCATCATTTGAGTTCAGAGAGGGCCTAGAAGCATCCAAATAGGTAGCAATTTTCTCAAACCTAGTGGAACAAAGGAAGGCAGCAAGCTACCATTCAGATTGCACGGTGAGCATCAATGGCGGGAGGTATTTTTCCAATCACGTTTCTGCTTTATGATCTTATATGCTTAATACTTATTGCATATCTAGATCATATTTAGTTTAACACTATGAAGTTCTCTCTTTGTATGCTTTTCGATGGAGGACCAATTTATACATGCAAGTTCTTATTTCTTCTTGCTCTGAAAATAATTCAAAAATTATTATTATTATTATTATTATTATTATTATTATTTTGTGTTTTTTCATTTGACAATCCATTTAATTGCTTTTTTTGTATCTTGGACAAGAAGCAACAGTATATAATTCACTTAAAGAGAAGAAGAATTAGTGGACGGAATTAGGTAAATATATAAATATATATAAAGATATATGTAACTTTGTAATCAATTAGGGCAATATTATTGTAGTTATTCTATTCCAAAGTCATTCCCTGTTCCATTTACATTATTGCACACTCTCTAAACCTAGGTTAAAAAGCAAGTTATCAGCAACAAGGAATAATTGTTAATTTATGATTACCAAGATGAGGAAGGCAAAGAAAGAAAAAAGGAAAAAGAAAAAAGAAAAAAGAAAAAAGAAAAGAAAAGGCAATAAGAAGAGACACGACACCAAGGCATGCAACCCTGGAAATAGAAGGATCTTTCATCTTTTTAAAATTTTGTTCCCTCACACAGACATCATTATTGTTCATTTGTCATGCTTTTCTAATTCCATAATTATATATCATAATAATCATAATAATGATAATCATCATCAAACATTAATATACATCACCACTATCATGCATCCTATGTGCCTTTTCTCAACCTGGGATGCTTTGTGATGTTGGCTAAAAACGGGACAACACACCCTAAATATTGCATTTAACTCACTATAATGACAATCATGATCACACACTTTCATCAACCTAAAAGAAACTACTTTTGATTATGTTCTTCAAGCGTGACAAGTATTAAAGTTAAGAGAACATATCAAAAGCGTACATATATGCAATTACAATATACTACTTACGTTTGAATCCAAAATAATAATAATAATAATAATAATAATAATAATAATAATAATATACTGCTGTCATGCTTCTACATATATATATATATATTATATATATATAAATAGACTTATTTTCAATGATTAGTTTTTCAATCTAACAAGAGTATATTTTAATAATAATTGATGATGTGCCGTGATAATTAAGAATTTAACTTCATTAATAATCTTATAATTTTTGATCAACTATCCATTTTATTACAACCTTTAGATTTCTATTAAACGGGTAATAATAATGTACCCATATTAAAAACGTAACCATTGAAACCACACTCATATATATATATATATATATATATATATTACATATGTGCCAATTCACGCATTTCAAATTTTTTAATAAAGATTCTTTAATTATGAATTTCAAAGTTTCAGGCGGTGATTGATAATTAACGTGATTTACGTGATCGAAAAGTTGAGAAAATAATATTGATACACATATACGTTTGACCATTTTGGTGTCCTTTTTTCTACTTTTCTTGAGGGTTTTTTTTTTTTTTTTTTTTTTTTTAATTCAGGCTAAGCTATAATGCATCCATATCTTCAAATATTTCTTAATTTTTTTTAGTATATAGATTTTTTAAAATTTTTGAAAATTGGAAAATAAAGCTTATCAGTTGATCAGTGATGTGTAGCAAGTAGACCGTTGATGTTAAGAGATTTTTGTAAGCGAAAATCAAAGATTCATCAACAAGTAAGTGACTTGCACGTCTGAAACAACGTTTCAAACTTTTAACCTAAGACCCAAAAAAATTAAAATAAAAAGGAATTACAGTCCAAATTGTTGGAAAAATGCATGCAATGCGTATAAATAACGGAGCGTAAATTTCAACGTTTTATTGTTTTGTTTACTTTTCAGTTTTCGACAAGAATAACGTTAATTTCTGTCTTGTATAGTTTCACAACTGGTACAAATTCTAGATGATCTCAAAATGTTCTTTGCTTGGTTTCTTTTTGGTTGTACTGTCTTGTTAATTTTCCCTTTCTGATTGTGGTTATGAAGTTCCAAATATTATCCAAAGAGAGAGAGAGAGAGAGAGAGAAAAAAAAAGAAGAATTTTCGTTACAAAAACACAGAATAGAAGCAAATACAAGAATAAAAGATAATCCCGTCCTTGAAAAAGCTAAGAAAAAGAAAAGGGAAGTCCAATTTTTTTTTTTTCCCCTTTATTAGTGCTCATATCCACACATAAGCTTGAAATTTTGTAATAAGGACCTGATCATATGGGGGACAAAATTGGGGAAAAACAAAGATGAAAAGTATAAAGTTTATGTTAAGGTCATAATGAGGATTGTTGACCAGAAGACAAATTGATAAAGGAAATTGGCTTGAGATATACTCTCTTCTCGTGTGCTCAATCATAGTTTTAGCGTCACCCCATCATTTCGCCTCACTCCATTCCCCCTTTCTCATCACACTTTCCAGGCTTCATGACCACCATCATATCATTCAACAACACATGACACCCAAAAAAAAAAAATTTCTCTGCTAATTGTCTATGCACGTGGGCCCCATAATGCATAATATCTATACATTTTCCTATATATTGAAGATGTATGTGCTGAGAAATTAATTATGGTGAAGAAGAATCAGTATTCAAGTTCGATTTAGGTGGTGAAAAAATTTGGTGTTCATATTTTTCAAAGAAAACAACTTATAAGGGTACCCCCTCGAGTTAAAACATTAAAATTTCAAATATCTTATTGATGCATAATGACGTTTTTTTTAAAAAAAAATTCATCAAACATTTAGTGTCTAATTAACGGAGGGACCGGAATTGAAATAAAATAATAGATTGAGGACTAAAGTAAAACTTTTAAAACGATAGAGACTAAAACGGGAATAATGGTAAACTTCAAGGACTATTTGTGGAATTATTTTTTTAAATGGGTGTTTCTCACTAATCCAGTTCCATCAACTAATGAAACTAATGAATGTTGTGAAAACTCTAAATTAACAAATTTGAAATTTCACTGGTATCCTTAGAGCAGCAATTTGTAATGACATTTTAATGCGTATTTCTTTCTAAGCCAGTTCCATCCACTAATGAATGTTGAGAAAACTCTAGTTAATTTAACAAATTTGTAAGGTCACCTATTTCCTTGGAGCAGCAATTCAGGAAAGTTAGCAGACAGGATAACCTTTCAAAGTAAGCGAAACCCAACTTAATGTCAAGAATAGTTTGGGTTTCATTTTGCAATGTGTTTGGGCCAATTATATTGATAAGTTCGGCATTGACTTAGAGGAGGCTTTTTATTTCTTTATAATTTTATTTTTTATTTTTTAAATTTTTTTCCTTAAGATGCTTCAAAGGACTAAATTACATAAACCTATTTCTCTTCCTCTGTGCGAGTACTGCGGCCCTTGCTTTAGACGCGTAAAACGGAGATGGAACCTCGAGGGGGTGGGTGCTGGTAGGGTATATATAAGCCACAAAACTTCAACACTTAAAAAAGAGTGTTTGGCAGAGTTGGTCAAAACCAACTTTTTGGTTATGAAATAGTGTAAAGCTTTAGTATGCTACAGTAGAATGTAAAAAGTAGTTACAGTCTAAAGCTATCATATGGTACAGTGTTTCGAACTAAAAAGTTGGTTTTAACTAACTTTATCAAACACTCTATTAACTTTAGCAAGGGTCTATAAGAAGCTTTAGATAGTAAAGGAATGATGGAAGATAATTGCAAGACCTTTTTAATCGAGCATAAAAAGGGGCCCTATGGCCTTGCTCGATGATGGTGCACTGGCATGCATAAGTTGGAGCTCGACATGCAAACGAGAAAATGTTGATTGCTGGCATGGGTGCACGGGCAATTATGTGAACTTAATCGCAAGGGTGGCATGTAGCGTGGATAATGAGTCCTGCTAGGGCAAGCGACTTCTAACAAACGTAAGGCTAGGTAATAGGAGTGCATGGTTTGTAGTATATTGTGCAGGGTGGGTTGTGGACAAGTGAAAAAATAGACACTAAGATAAGCGAAGAGCATGTGGCTTAGCCTTGAGACAAGAGTCAGAGATTAGTGCAGACACGGTTGTGTGGCACACAAGGCGGGCTCCAATGCACACAATTAAACGATTGCTTAATATGTGGGCGTGGATCAGGCTAACCATGCTAGGGGAAGCACAAGCCTTAGGTTGCAGGGAGGCATAAGTAGCACATATGGCAATAATACTTAGAGTAGACTCAGGATAATTCAGAAGGGCAGTTAGCAGGTTACAACAAGCTAGTAAGTGCTCGTTGAGTCCATGTGGTGCAAACACAGGAGGGAGATGTGGCGCCCAACTCTAACAATCAAGGCTGCATTGATGAAGTGGCTAAGCGGATGGTGTTTTTGACTACCTCATAAGTTATTGTGCGATAAGGCATGCACTAGGGGGCTTTGTAATGGCTTAATGTGGGGACGCTTAGTAGGCGTTGGTTGAACCAATAACCTTTTAACTAGGAGTGTTAGCTACGGACTTTGTTGGCTAGAGTGAGCTCATAATTAAGTTTAGGGTTATGAAATAAGACACTAGAGAACGTCAGATTGAAATAATTTATGGTGTAGTAAGTAGCATTCCTTTTTATGTTGAGAAAATATGGTTGGGATTGGTTCGCATATCTTTGATGAGTGCTTGTTTGATTAGGTTTCTTTTAACGTCAATTTATTGAGTCCTTGTATGAGTAACTTCAGCTGAGAATTGATTGAAAAGGTTAGAATCTAGTTGTTATCACCGACAATTTGGGTGCGAAATTTAACTCCATGACAGTTGGTAGCATGGCTCTATTGAAAGAGCGTGCAAGAATGAAAGGTTTGCTAGATTAAGTTACAAGACTTGAGGGGGTGGTAGGAGCTCCCCATGCCGATAATGTAGCAAGCACGGTGGAAATGTGAAGAGGACTATGTTGCCTCTCTAGAGATTTGCTTTTTAGAACTTGCTAAGGATTCGGAGGCATAATGCATGGAGTATGAGAACTTTTAGCGGGAGGTGGAGCAATATTTGAAGTTGCAAGGGTGCAAAAAAACAAGAAGTGGGCGGCTATAATGTTAATGTATCTTGATGGGGGTGTATCTTGTCGGCAAACAATGGTGTAGAAGACTTGAGTGTGGGCATACCAAATATTCATATGAGAGATGGTAGAACGAGGTCAAAAGGAGTTGAGGGCCTAATTTATTCCTTGCAATGCAAGATGTGTTGCAACGTAGTTGCTTAAGAATCTATCAGAAAGAAGAACAATACATTCTCATTTTTGATGCTAGACAACTAGGATTTTTGAGGAGGACAAAAACCTATTTAACCTCACATTAGTCATACAATTATGGGCCCAAACTGAGTTGCAAAGGCAAGAGGTAAAAAATTTATCCACAACACTGGCAGCTGTAGAAAAGTTGGTGGATTTTGATGTGCGAAAAAACAAGAAGGATAACATGAAACTTTTCGAGGGGAAGAGTAGAAAGTCCTTCGAGGACAAAAAATATTACATTGCAGTTAATATGAAGGAGGGGACTCTAGGGTGAAGATGAAGGGCAATAGCTACTTCATATTTGACATGCCACAACAAACAAGGGACTACCCGGTGTGGAAAAGATTAAGTGTCATCTTCACTAAAGAGGTAAACAAAGAAGCAAATAATTCTAAAGTGGATGAGGGCATGGTTGAGAGAACCTCATCCCTCCAACTTCTTGATGCTGAGAGAAACTAGATTCCTCACTGGAAGAGGTGATATTCTTGGATGGACAGGTTGTCTTGGTGGTGTTGGTGCGCGTCATCATGGCATGAGCGCATGGTTGGTGGCTTGCACGTGTTGTAGGTATATTCTATAAACAACTTGGTGTTTTTTTTTTTTTTTTCGGTTTACTGATTTAGTAATGTGTTTCCAAGTTAGCCTTTAGGAGAGGGGGATAGGAGGAATCAAAGAGGTTCGAGCTGAAATTCAAAAGTTGTATTTAGCTTAATTCTACAATGAGATGACTTTCTACAAGTGCGGGTGGTTGGTTAGAGCCGTTTAATCGTGCATTGGAAGAGGGCCTTTGGCGTTGCTTGGTGAAGAGCGGGCTGTGGCCGGGTCAGCCCAACCCACAAAATTTGTGGGCCGGGTTAGGTTGGCCCATATAAAAATTACCTCGGCCTAACCCGCACCATGAGCCAATTTTACATAGACTAGGCTAGACTATGTCGTGGGCCAGGCTGAGCCGTGCCATGGGCCTTAAATGGGTTGTCCCATTTAAGTCTATCTATAAGTTAGGATGGGTAGGCCTATCTTGCCCTATATGGGTCTAGATGGCCTAGTATATCTAAGCGTGTAATTTTTAATTTTTAATTTTTAAATTTTTAAACAAATTAATAAATATAACTGTTTGAATAGTTAATAGAAATATGAAAAGGGATATGGTATTTATGATTGCCTTATTAAAAACCTTTCCAAGGAAAACCTAGTGGAACAAAACCTTAGTAAGGAAAAAAAAGTACAATCAGGATAATTATACATAAGATGTTTACAAGATTACTAAAAAAAACATAAAAACATAAAAATAAATAAATATTGTTCATAATTACAACATATTACTCCTAGTGGGAGTATAAAAAATGTCTAAATTTTGAAAGTCATCAACCCAATCATTTTGAACTTGTTGGCTTCTTCTGCAAGCATCCTCCAAATCTTTGATGCACATTAATTGCCTCTAGGATATCGTCACTATTCATCAAGTACTTTCTCATTGTGACTAAATACTTTTTCACTTGCAACTGTATACACTGGTATGGTTAATATATCACGAGCCGTTCTAGAGAGCATAGGAAAAGTTCTTGACTGTGATCTTCAAAATGACAAAAGATCAAACTTATTGAAATCATGACCACCACCTTGCACATTGAAAATGAATGCCAGAAAATTTCTTTCCAGATAGTTTTCCAATTCACTACATGCTGAAGATGTAGATGATGCACCGAAACTAAATCTAGTATAGCTAATCATACTTTCCCATGAAGAACCATGTGTACAGATTTAGTACTTGCTAAAGGTATAGGACAAACTGTTTGGCCTGCTCTATATTTTTCATTATATGCAGTAAATATATTGTTAACTTTTGCTTGCATATTTTGAATGGTTATGATGTCAGAGTACACCATCAATTTTTCCCCTATACCCTTAAGCAAATATTCAACACCAACTAATTTAACTCTCGGATCCAATACAACAACTATGCAATACAAAATTGAAACAAGCTCCCAACATTTTTTTGAATTTTTGTTCCATGAACTCAACAGATTCTCTAAACATATCAAAATCTCTATGCATATCAAAGGTTACAGCAATATCGTACAATTTATAATGCATAAGGAGAGGTGGGATAGTATACACCTAAAAGTTGGAGAGTGGTTTCATAAAAAAACCTTCAAGAAATTGTAGAAGCATGATGCAATTTGCCAATCAAATTCTTGAAGCGGCTCAGTTGGATTCTTCAAGTTGTTATATGCGACTATGACCTCTTTGTCTGATAGGCATGCGTTCAACATCAAATATGTTGAATTCCACTGGTGTCCCACGTCAGTAGGAAGTTTTTTGGGTTTCATGCTTGCTCTCTTACAAAGTTTAGCAAAATTCGAGAGCCAAAACTTGCTATGTAACCCAAGGCCGTTCGAATATTTTCCAAATAACCTTGAAAAAATTTTATGCCATCTTGAACACATAAGTTAATAATATGACAAGCACATCTTTGGTGAAAAAATGTTCCACCATATTGTGGTCTAAAAGTTGTCTTGAAAAGGTTAATAACAACAATATTAGCAGATACATTGTCAAATATGATGTTCAAAACCTTTTCTTTAATGCCATAAAAATCAAAAACTTTTATGATGACATCACGAATGGCCTTGGCCAAAAAGCAATAACCTTTTTGAAAAGACCAATTTTTATCTACATAATATGCAATTACATAAATATAACTAGTTTTGGTGTGACCTTCTCACGAATCAAATGTCTATGCAGCAGATGTAGTGAATGAACTAAATTCAGCCACTAAATTTTCCCTTATTGAATGAAAATCTTTCATGTTGTCAGCTCTTGTGATAGTTCTTGAAACACACCTACACTGTGGATTTAATCATTTTGAATGTACTTCTCAAAACCCGGACCATCAACAAGACTAATTGGTTATTGAGCACTAGACAAATATCTAGCGTGCCATCCTCTAGCTCTTTATTGGTCATATGACCAATTGGTAGCACTATCATCAAAGCTAAATTGAAGTGTTTTGTTGACGACAATCAACACCACCTACATCATGCTTATTTTTGTATTTTTTATGATGCCTCTCTAAGTGACCAGTACTAGAAAAAGATTTACCTATGTAGTCTTGTTTGCATACTTTGAAAATTGCACGTTCTTCTGTTACACCATTCTTGTTTGTACGTGGCATTAAATCAAAATAACTCCAAACTGGTGAAGTTTATTGTACTTTCCTTTTGCCTTTATGAGTCACTTCGAAGGAGTCACCAACTTGAGATAGTGAGTCAGTTCCAATTTCTTCAAGTGGATCATCAAATTGTTTTCTTCGTTGATCACCAAATTCAAAATGTTGGTTCTTCTTCCATGTGATGATGTCACTGGTTCAATAAAATATAACAGTAAATTAACGTAACACTATTAATAAAAATTAAATAAAATAATGACATAATAAAATTAACTTGTAACAATACAAAATTAATGAACAATAAATGAAATAAATAATACCTTCAAGTTTTTTTTCCCTTTCTGAAGAACTCTAAGTAAACTAAAAAAGTAGACAATATGTAAGATCTGAGAAGTTCGTCAAATAAGTATCCTTGTGACGTTTCTACGTCTATTTATAGGTAGAAAAGTTTTATTTTTTATTTTTTCAAATCTTTTTTTCTTTCAAATGTGATTTAATTAAATAATTCGCTGAAGACTTAAAGTCTCTGCTTTGCATATTGTAGGCCTTCCTTTTGACCCTCTATGTTAGGCCTGCCCCCCTTTATAACTGCATGGGGGGAAATCTAATGCCATGTTCACTTACGGGTGAACATGGTGCATATATATATATAATATTTAATTCCTATATGTATTAAATAATAATTATTATTATATATTAAATGTATAGTATTTTGATATGATAATACATGACCTACAAACTCAATTTTTGAGTCTTAGCTTTGCTTCTCAAAAGCAAAGCATGCCTACAAGCAAAAAAAAAAAAAAAAGGAGCTTGCCATGATGTTATGTGTGAGGCTTTCTGCTGGAGAAGGCCATACTCAACTATGTTTACCTCTGAATGAACATAAGAAAAATATATATATATATATATATATGTATATATATAAATAAAATTGGGCCACAATGGGCCTTCGATGGGCTATGGGTTTATATGGGCCTTACACAGGCCAGGATGGGCCGACCCATTATAGGCCTAGACACGTCGGCTGAGCTTGGCTCAAGCCCGACATGGCCCATGATTTTTCATGGGTCGTGCCGGGCTGGCCCATGGGTCAATATATGTTAGCCCAGCCTAAGCCCACCAAAATATATGGGCTGGGCTGTGTCTTGAATAATGATAGGCTGTGCTGACCGGGCCCATTATTGTATTAGGATGGATCTGGTCTGGCCCACAGGCCTCGGTCTGTTGTTGCATCTCTAGATGAAGACATGGTGGCATGGCATAAGTTGGAGCTTGGCATGGAAACAATAAAACAGTTTGTTGTTGAATTAATGTGTGCCTCGCAGTCACTCAATGTGGTAATGAAGCCAACGATAGTGCGAGTTGGAAAGCAATAGGCATGATCAGGCCTTAAGGGGCAAGGAAGTATAGCAAATGTAAACCTAAGCCAGGGGATGTAGCGGCAGTATGCCCGGTGAGCTGTAAACAAGAAAGAAAATAAGCGCCAAAGAAATCGAATAACATGCAGAACAAGAGTTCAAACAAAGTCCGAGATTGGTGCGAGCAAGGCTATGTGATAGGAACGATGGGCACAGGCACACACATGTTAGAAAGTTGTGTGATCTGCGAGCTTAAGGAGCGTTGTGCGAGTGCGAGCTAAGTCAACCAAAATGGCTAGTACGAGCACAAGCAGTAGGTGGCATAACGAGGAATTGTGCATGCGAGGATAGAGCAACAATTGCAGTAGCGGCGGCTCAAGGGACACACAAGTATCATAGGTGGCAACAAAATATAGATAGATTCGTGCCAAGTTAGAATAGCCACTCGTAGGTACCAACAAAGTGGTGACTGCACATGGAGCTAGGTGGTGCGCGCATAGAAGCGTGACGTGGCAGCCAATTCTAATAATTAAGAGCTACAATGTTCAAGTGGCTGAATGGAAGTGGTTTTGACCAAGTCATGAGTTAATTCATAAAAGGGCATGCACTAATGAGCTATGAATAGCCAAGTGTTAGGATACTTTACAGGGGCTAGTTAAGCCAGTAACCTAAAGTTGCTGGGTGTCAACTACAAATTTTGTCCACTAGAGTCATGTTATAAATAAAACGTACTTGGCACTATTGTCTTTTAAATTTGTTACACATTTATAAATTATCTTCTGAACTTTTAATTTTCGTAAGTTACTCTCAAAGCTTATAAATTTGTGACAAATCACCCCCCATTGATAACGATTTTAGTTTTTTTAATCAAAATTAGTTTGTAAGTTGCACATAAGCCATTAGTTTAGAGTGTAAAAGGGTTTTTCACATAAATGTTAATCCAAATTTATATTCAAACCAAAATGAATTCAAAATTTTTTATTTTAATGAAAACTTAATTAAAGGTATTAACCACAATAATATATAAAAATGACCATTTGTGTCAATAATCAACTACTTATGTACATATTATATGCCAATTTTAGTCAAAAAAACTAAAATCGTTATCAATAGTGGGTGATGTGCCACAGATTTGTAAGTTTAGGAGGCAACTTACTAAAATTAAAAGTTCTGGATGCAATTTGTAAACGTGCAACAACTTTAGGGGATAACAGTGTCAAATACCGTAAATAAAATTAAGGCTAAGAGTATTGAGACATACAGCACTAGAGAACTTGTATGTGCATGTTGTGTTCTAAATTCCCTTTTATGTTGGAATTGCTTCTCAAATCTTTAATGTGTGCTTGTTTTACTTGGCTGGCTCCAATATTCGTTCATTGAGTTTTTGTGTGAGTTGGTTCCCTTGGGAATTATTGAGTAAGGTTGGAAACTTGCTGCCGTTATGAAAAAAGAAAAAAAAAAAAAAAGACTCGAGAAATTAAGCCTTGTGACAATAACTCTTGAACAACAAAATGGCTTCTACTCCCATCTTCCTTCTCTACGAAGGCCATTCAAAGGTTAAGGTTGGAAAAGTCTTGTCACGGCCCCTAGTACCCCTACACGTTTTAGAAAAGTACACAACGAGATGTGTCCCTCGTACAACTTTGATAGCTTTTCAAAGCGTAAAGGCAACCTCGAGGTAGTGGTGCTCAAAAGCGGGTGCTTGGCAAAGAGATGATCGACCACAAATCGCTTGGAAAGGAGGCGGTTGACTAGTAGGTAGTCAACAATGAAGCAGTCAGCCATAAGGTGATCGGCCATGAATGGCTCGGGCAGGAGGAGGTCGGCCATGAGGCGCTCGGCCATGTTCTCGATAGGTTGGTGTTCCTGTTGGTCTGGGTGTCCAACTTTTGGTGCTTTTGCGCGGACCTCCAGAAGTGTAACTTGACAAAAAGGAACAGTCGTGCAAATTTTTGACGTCAAACTACATAATCAAGCATCCATTTTTATGATAATGATGTAACATGGCACATATTGTGTCGTATAAACAAGACATTTTATCAAAAGAGTTGCACGTTTCTCATCGTATTACCTCTATAATAAACATGGGGTTATTAACCTTTCCATATCATCTATTTTATTTATTCAAACGCTATATATATACCTTTATATTTGATTAATTTACACCTTTTATTTAATCAATCTTTAATTTTGACATAAAAAATTACTTATACCTCAAACTTAAAAACAAGAGAACTTTAAAAGCTTAAAATTTTATATTAAAGTTTTTTACTTTAAAAATATATACAATACCCTGAAAAAAAAATGTTATGTGTATTTTGGTCATTGTTTTCTTCATATTTTTTGAAGTTTTATTTTTTTTTCTTCCTTTACTTAAAGATGATTTGATCAATTTAAAGGTGAAAACTAATTATTGATTGAGATAAGATATAAATTTATATATTAAATCTAATCTGAAGGTATACATCCGACGAAATAAAAAACAAAGCATAGTTTTTGAATTAACATAAAACAGAGAGCATTGAAAAGATAAACATCCATAAGCATTTATCATGTGTGTTCAAATTTTTTGACACCATAATACATAATTGACCTTTTCTAGTTCGGCAAAAACCAAATTACGTTTCTACCAAGTAAAAGCCAAAGATCATTCCACTTGATATGATATTCCAAATCAAAAGACCTACAAAGATATGAGCAGAAACATTTGAACATACATGGTCCATATTAACCAGACTTAAAAAGCAACGAGAACAACTTTACAAAATGTTGCTAGGTGCGGTTAAAAGCTACACCAAATGTGGAGTCTTGACCGCTTCTTAAAAGAAGAGCAAAGACAAGGGAAGCTAGTAATCTCTAATGTTAGTAACATTAACATTTCAAGTTTCTAAAGAGAAGCTGAAAAATCCTGTCTGGTTTTTCTAAAGAGAACATAAAAGGGTCAACGTAAGGGTTCAATGAAGTGCGCAGACAAAATAAGAAGAGGGAATAGAAAAGGGTGCTCAAAAAAGTTAAAACACTAAGCACGAAAATCTAAACAATCAAATTGTATTGAATAAAAGCCGCATACCACACTGGCTGTTTCCTTTACCTTCAAAACTAATACAACTAAGAAAAACTGAAAACCAAACCCCAGGCAAGATAACAATTGAACCTTACAGCTAAAAGATCGCATGCAGTAATATTATAAGACTACCACCCCATCTTGCTATATGCTAAAAACACAATTAATTAAGGATTTTCCGTGACCAAATTAAGACGATTAAGGAAAAAAGGGACTTTTAGAAAATTATAAGCAAGAATACTCTAGATAAATGAAGTTTAGGAGATTATGTACAGGGTGAAAACCGAAGAACCAGCCTAGGTGTTTTACACATTTTGATTTTGTAGACAAATTGGAAAGTAGGGCCTAGGAAAAGGGGATAATATTTGACCCAAATATTGAAAGCAGAAAGCTGTAAAAGCTGCATAATCACCTTATGGAAGTCAATGTCTGTCTCAGTAGATCAGTACTTTCCTGAGTAGCAACATAAAGGCACGGAGCAAAGACTTGGAAATGTAACGTTATCCGGATTGCCAGGGTGAAAACATACGTTTTCAGTTCAATCGTCTCCTTCTCAGTGCTCGAGAATCTCCAGTATCCACATCTGAAACTCTTGAAGCATCACTTCTTCTTCTGGAAGATGAAGTTGAAAGTGCAACCATCGAATCAATTTCTGCCGCAGTGTCCATTTGAGACTCCGAATTTATTACCGCAGCAATACTGGAGAAAGAATCTCTATCATCAACTGGAGGAGCCTGCTCCTGATTCCTACCGGTAGGCTGGCTCCGAAATGTGTCGATTAAAAATCCAGATGACAGAGAAGAAAGGCCTGATCTCTGCGATTGTGATCTTCGAAGTAACAGGGAATGAATCCGCCTGCTGCCTCCCACCTCAGGGGCAGCCATGCTATTTTGGTTCAAGTCCATAACATCATCAGCAGGCGCCACTGGATTTTGCTCTCTACGTAATCCCCTGGCTGTTAAGATCCTATTTAACAAGGAATTTGTTCTTTCTGCTGTCTCCCGTGCAGACTCTGGTTCTTGTGACTGAAGAAAATCCCGGGACAAATCAAATCTAGACCCAAGACGCTGAATCATCTCTTCTAATGGCATACTGAACGCATTTCTCTGAATAGTTTGTCTCAAACTCTCCACCCGCCGTGCATGGGGCCGACTAGGAATCTTAAGACTCGAGTCGTCTTCTGGCTCTTGTTTATGGCTCCCACGGCCATAAATTGGGGTCACCTGCTTGAGAGTTACCTCTCCTTTACACACGGGGCATTCCTTTGCATCTGAATGCAGGTGCAACCATCGGTAAAGGCATGGCCAACAGAACAAATGACCACAGCATGTCACAACAGGGTTCCTAGCCAAGTCCAAACAAATATTGCAATCAAAAAAGCTCCCATCACTGCCATTACCCTTTTCAATCTCATCCTTATTCTCTGAATCCTCTTCTTCCAAATATCCATTGTTATTTTCGCATGTCTTCGGCAACTCATTTGTTCTTACTTCTGCATCAACACTACCCTCACCTGCCTGCAATGTACTTGCAGTACCAGAATTGACCATCAAGTGATTCAACTCCAGCGAAATGTTCGACGCGCCGGGCGGCATCTGAAACCGACGCCATCTTGACCGCTGTCGTGCGGCCCCAATCCTTACAGCTTCCCTAATCCTATTAATGGGGTTATCAACCCAAGAATCCAAATTCATAGGTTCATTCGATAATGTCGGCTCGGGACCAGGACTAAGGTTTAAATCAAGGTTCATAGCGTCTGAATTCTCCTCACCCATCACAAAATTGGCAGAGACAAGGTCCCAACAAGAAGCTTATTTGATCAGAAGTTCAACAAACTAGACGAAAACCCCCCACCAACATCACCACAGAATTGAAGAAATCCACATCAGGAAAAACCCCTGATTACTCCAAAATCCACGAGGAACAATTGCGAAATAAACTAATTTTCCCGAATAATGAAAGAAAATCACAAAACCCTAACTTTAATCTCACGAATGACAGAATCCAATCCAAATAAAAAAATCACAAAATCATGCAGCAAAATTGAGGAATCCCAGACACTAAAACCCTAAATTCGGCATAAATTCAGTAAACCCAGATAAACAAACCCTAGCCAAAACACGAAAATCAGGAAGTCAAGCTAGTATTTTTTTTTAGTCGCCACAAAAAAAAATCCCTTTCGCGTCGATTGGCACTTGCTGGGAATCGAATTCTAGGGTTTCAAAGCAACTAACAGGGAACAAAAATCGACAATCGAATTTGGGGAAAAATAGATGAACACCTGAAATTGCGACCGATTGGGTCGACAAGACAAGCTCGCAATTCCAAGTTCAAGGCGAGTCAGTGACCCCGGAGAGCTGAGTCAGGGCCGAGTCAGATTCGCCATCGAAGATTTCAGCTTCCGATCAGCGATCTAGAGAGAGAAAGAGGGTATTAGGACAATATGTCGAAACGAGTTGCTTCTGTCTAAACAGAAGATGCAAGAGCGAGAGTGAGAGATAGAGATTAAGAAAAGCGATCGTAGCCGTTGGAATATAAGTTTCGTTTCGGGAGACAGGTGATGGAAATAAGTGGCTCTGATTCAATGTGTGGCCCACGAGTTTAGTCTTTGGACCCACTTATATTACGCTCATTGTAATCACGCGTGCATGTGTTGAATTTTATTTGCACATCTGAACCGTTCATTGTTTGCTTTTTTGTTTTTGGCCCGAATAAGATTCGTTAGATGTCTATTATGATTTCCACAAGGGATATAAATCTTTAGTTAATTTGGCCCACCTCGTTTAATTTAGAGGGAAAAAAAGAATACTTACGGTATCTTTTTTTTTTTTTTTGGTTAGATTATTGGGCAAATTTTTCGTGAAAAATATCTAAATGTCCATTTGCAACGAAATCTTTATTTCCATGAAAAGCGTATTTCGTTGAAAAGCATGGTGTTTAATATGTGGTAGAGCGACACCAAGCTAAGAGATTTAGGAAATATATTGGATTAGTTACAAAAACTTCGAATTTGAAAATGTAACATGCATTGGTATTAACAAAAACACTTGGATGATTCATCTCATAAAGGGAAACGTAATAAAGCATTAATACTAACTGAATCTTAATTAAACAAAATCGTTCTTATAGAATAAAAAAAATCAAGAGCTCTGAGTTAATAAAGACTGCAAATATTGACTTAAGAACAAATTTTATTAGGGACTTCGTTATAGAATCTAGACCTAACCATTAATCGCGAAGCGATGCAAATGACATAACCCATGATTGCATAAGATTCTATTAAAAATGAATCCTAATGGTTCATTGGATAGGATGGCGGAATGAACTAGGGACCAACTCATGTATTATGAAAAGTCGCGCCATGAACTAACTTAATAAACCAAATATTCAATTAGAGTAAATATTCGCCTACCAAAATTTTAATTTTTTGGATTTGAAAACTATAGTCGATCCAATAAAATAACAAAAGGCAAAACAAATTAGAGATTTGTTATAACCTAATAATAAAACAATTTTTTTTTATCTTTACATTAATTTTTATTAGATTATTACATACTCATGATTCAATATATCATTTCAATATCTTATTCATTCAATACATGTATATTGTTTTATAATCGTTAATTGTTTTGTTCATAAGAAGTTGGATGAGATAAAAATTTCATGTCCACTTCTGTAGTAGAGATGGAAGTAATAACGGGTTAGAGTTAATGCCTTAAAAATTAAATGATGTAACTGTTTTTGAGACATTTAATCAATAAAAATTATTTTTGTCATATATCAATATTGTCCTCATTTTGTTCATTTATGTTGAATGTATGATAAACAAACAAAAGTTTGAGACTGTCATTCTAAACCTCTAAGATCATGCATATGATGGAGATATTATGCGGAAGACATGAATCTTAAGGTGATAGTCTAAACATAAAAGGCTCACAATCGGGGGAATAAAGTTTGGTACCTTATCATGTTTAGATTGTTATATTGTCTACATCTTTAATGAGAAATGACTTGTCTTGGTCATCGAAATGGGACTCCATGAGTAGAGACATTGCTATATTGTCATAGGTGACGATATATTAAATCGAGACTAAAGATGAATTGATTTAGTTAATAATTTTGTTTGAATAAAGTAATTCATTTTAGACAACCATATGTGTTACATCTTAATCCTGAAATGAATTAATAAGTCAACATTCTTGACTTGTATTTTTTTATGTACCAAAGGGTGAAATCCTAAAGTAAATGAAGGTACGCATACTGATACATTGGAGACATGACTCTAGAATGACGCAGACTTGTTATACAAAGATATGAAATCCATAGCTCTTTGATTTATAGAGTTAATGATATTCTCTTATAGGCATTATCTTGTAAATAAAAAACTAGAGCACTCAACTATTTTGATACATATGTGTAACTAAATGGTATACTATTTATATTTGTTATGAATAGTAAGTATTCCAATGGTGAGATAATGGATTTTAATAATTTATTTGTGAAATAATTCAAGATAAACATGTTGAATTATTTGAATATATTTTATTTGATATGAGATTATTTATGTATGAATGTTTTAATCAGATAATTTTATATTGGATTATTTGAATTGAACCTGAAACTTTATGAAAGATTCTCGGGTCAAATAAAGTGGTAAATTATTCAATTGGATCAAAACCGGTGAATAGGTGGATCAGGGAGCTCTTTAGGAGCTTGGAAAAGCCGACAACGTGTCAACCACAACCAATTGATTGACCAGCCCTCGTGTAGGGTAGTCGACCACCCTTGCCAGATTGACAAAACATGTTTTATGTATTTTTGCTATGAAATTTGATCTTAGGTCAATTTTTGAGGTCCAATTTGATAAGAATAAGTGCCCTATCAACCACTATATATAGGAAACATGTTCCTATAATCATTCAAATCACTTGAGAAATTTAGAGAGAGTTTTCTAGTGAGAGAAACTCTAAAGCTCCTATAGAATTATTGTTCAATATGAAAAACTTTAATTCTTGGTTATTTTCTTATGGTTGGAAGGAGACAAAGCAAGAGGAAGGCTGAATGACGTGCAACCACTCGTATTCGGTTCATATAAAAGAGAATAGCAAAGAAAACTAATTGGTTGAGGCTTTTCTGATCGACATTATCACGTAGTAGTTTTGAAAAAAAAAATTGTTATTAAAAGTATTGTTTTCAATCTACTAGAGGTACAAAGATCTCTGTTTAATTTATTGTATATAGCATATCTAATTCATTTTATGGAAAAAGATTTATTAAAAATTTTAAAATTATGCTATATACTCATTTTCCAACATAAAGAACCATTAACTATAACCCTAAAAGAACTTGATTTCGTGAATCACTATTGATGAAACATAAAAAATACATATTTCTTAAAGCTAAAATCAATCATAAGAAAATAAAGCAATTAAGTATTAATATTTCTCATGAAACTCTTTAACTAAAGCAATTAAGTGTTAAACAGTATTTTAGTGTCTTAGTATGAAAGTATGTTTAAAATTAAGTTTTTAATATATTTTTATGTTTAGTAATATTTTCGGTAATTTAAAGAAACAATTTCATATGTAAAATATTAGTTTAGTTTGAAATTAATCAAAATTGTAAAAATAATTAGTAGTAATTTTATTTTAAGACTTAGTAAGTTCATAGTGCATTTTAAGCTTGTAAATATATCTAATAAAATTTTTGAAAATTTCTAAAAAAAATTTCGAGTCTTTAAAATTATATCTATGTCATATCAAAGATTTAAAAGGGTGTAATTATTTTTGTGTGTTTTAATATAAAATAAATATTTTTGATATTATTGTAAATATTATGTTTACAAAATAATTAATTTTGTTTTAATTTTCTATCTCTAGATTTGAACTATGGCAGAAAATCAGAATAAAATGATACTAAAACGAGGCAAAATCAGACAACAAATGCCTCGAGAATATAAAAAATTCAAATTATAAAAGAAAAGGCTAAGTGGCAGCTCCTCAACCCTTAGATCGCACTGCAACGAGCCTCAGCCATCAGATCCGTGCCACGAGTCATACTTTCGCTCGCCCAACAGAGCCGCTAGATAGGTGGGGCCCATGCATGTTGGAGCGTCAGGCGAGTCTTCGGCTTGTGTGTGATAGTTCACACGTGAGTCCGTTCTTTGACAGTTAGACTCATTTACCTTGGCTGAATTAACGGTCGTAGATCTCGGTCTTGTCTGATCCACTTAGGCCCATTCTTCTTTGTTTCTTTCCATCATTGGATCGCAAGATGAATGCCCGCATCATAGAAAATCTGAAGCTTAAATTCATATTATAGATAAGGGAATCATAGGAAGAAAAAAGAAGAAAAATTGTAAAAAAAAGAAGAAGCAAATTGTAAAGAATATTGTCAAAATAACTAGTAAAATAAATTGCTAAAAAAATTGTAAATAGTAGTTTTTTTTAGATCTATAAAAAAAAGGGTTGGTTGAGAGATGCATCCCTCCTCTACAATAAAAAAAAATACTATTAAAGTTTTCTTTAAAGTTTTTAGTTTTTTATGTTTAATTTTTAGTCTAAGATTTTGTAAAATATTTCTTAGATTATGCTGTAAAAATTATGCTCAATAATATTTCTAATATTTTATTTCAAATATGACTTTTTAATTTTCTTTTTAGCTGAGGTAAGAGGGAGAAATTTTGAAAAAATCACTTTAAATATTTTTAGTATTTTTTTAGTTTTCTACATAGTTATAATGCCAAAATATTTTCTAAAAAAATTAGGAGTTTAGAATTTTCTTAGTTAGAATTCTACTAAAATTCTGGTTTTAATATTTTGAAGACATAGACTGGTACAGATAATACTTAGGAGGACCTTGATTAGCCATAGACAAATGATGATTTGGTAAATACTTAACTCATTATTTTGGTCGTTATCTTAGTTAAGTAATGTTGAAATTCTGCTTGTATATTAAGTTGAGTGTTTACTGTATTATAGATATGAAATGGTATAGAAAATTCTTGGTAATGTTAGATTTATTTTTAACATAAGATGTCATAATGTATTTTTAAACCAATCAATAAATAATTAGAAAAACTAAAATTTGTAGAAGCTAATTGCATAACGGAATGTTTAAACCTTATCTCTGTTATAATTCTTGTTTTTCCTCTTTTAATTTGTTGTTATTAGTGTTGCTGTTGTTAATGTTATTTTAAATTAATTTCACTTATTATTAAAATTCTATTTTAATTTAAGCTACATTTATTGTTATTTACATTCCATAATAACGAAATTCTAAAAATGAAAAATACTGTAAAAATGTGTAAGATATTGTGAATATATTTTATAAATAATAAATATTAATCCTTATATTTTTTAGCTTAAAAATAAATAATTAATTAATATAGCAAACATACTGATACTTAGCAATATTCATTCCCTATGGGTTTGACCTCGGATTCATCGAGTTTTATTATTTAGATAACTTTATACTCGGTGTTATATCGGATTGTACTTTTTAAGACCGAATAAGTTTTTAGCACTGTTGCTGGGAAACGAAATTGTTTTCAGTGCAGTATATTTTGTATCTTATGTTCCTTTTCATTTTCATTTTCTATTTTACTAACTTATTTTCTATTTTATTTTTTTCTTTAAATATTTGTTGTTTTACTGAAATTAATTATTTTTCATGTAAGAATTCTACATGCGTTTTCTATAAGTAGCTATTTACATAGTTAGTATTTACGTTAGGTTTTATTTTACTATTCATCAAAATAAAAGATAAAAAAATTCAAAAAATCTTAAAAATTTTATTTTCTTTGCTTTCATTTGTTAAATAATTATTTTGTTAGTTTTAGGCTTTGAACTTAGAAATAAAATTTCATAAAATTTTAGATTAGGTTTTTCGTAATACTTAATAATAAATTGTGTTTTGTTAAAAGTATTCTTTGAGAAAGTTCTATTTGGGAACTGGTACTGGTTTAGAAACCTTTCTCATAACCAGTTACTTTTAAAAGTTCTCCTAGCACCAGTTATTCCAAGAACACTGTTCTGACTGGAGAATGGTTTTTAAGGAGTCTTTGGCCCACCAATCTTTCTAAGGAACATTCTTAAAGGATATAATTCCTAAAATCTGCAAAATAAATATAGCGGATGCTTTTCATTCACTACTTTATTCTCCCTAAATAAAGAAAAGCTTAGCATCTCATCTAGAAAACTCTATAAATGATATAAATAATTTGTATGCCAGTTTAGTCTCATGTTTCTAAAACTCGTAGATTAATTAACATAAGTTTAGAACCACCTTTAGTCTTGTTGTGTTTTCACATTCACTCAAAATGGTTGATTATGAAAGTGTTCACAATGAAAAAATTGTTAATCAACAACTCATCAATCATGTTAGTTCAATGCGTGATTATTTACAACCACCTTAAAAAGCCACTCCGTCATGTCTGGTTTTTCCTCTTAATGCTCATAACTTCACGTTTAATCTAGGAATGATCAATTTGCTTTCAAATTTTCATGATTTAGAATCTGAAAGTCCTTACTTGCACCTTAGAAAGTTTGAAGATGTTTGTGCTACATTTATTGACCAAGATGTTTCAAACAAAATTATTAGGCTAAAGCTTTTCCCTTTTTCTTTAAAACATAAGGCTAAAACTTGGCTTACCTCTTTAAAACCTAGGTCAATTAGTATCTGACAAGAAATGTAAGCTGTGTTTTTGAAGAATTTTTTTCTAACTCATAAAACCAATACTTAGAAGAAACAAATTCAAAATTTTTCCCATAATACAAAGGAAGTATATTTTCAATGTCAAAAACGTTTTAAGGATGTGTTAAATTCTTGCCTACATCATGGTTTTAAAAAATGAATTATATTAGTTTCTTTTATGAAGGTTTAACTCCTAAAACCCATCAATTCGTTGAAACAATGTGTAATAGAGAATTCTTTGATAAAGAACCTGATGAAGCGTTAGATTTTCTGGATAACTTAGCTGAAAGCTCTCAATATTAGCAACTTGTAAATTTTGAAGGCTCAATTAGGTCTAATCTTACTAGCGCTCAAAATGTGTTCATCAACTTAGTCAAGAGAATGATCTAAGTGCTCGGATTGCTAGTTTGTTAAGAAGATTTGAAGCCATGGAATGTCAAAATGTTTAGGAACCTAAGATTGAAAATTTGTGTAGTGTTTACCAAACTCTAGGTCGCTCAACTTATGACTGTCTAGTTTCTAAGGAAGTGTCCCATGAACAAGTACAAATCAAATGGATCAACATAAGAAACCATTTCCAACTCCACATTCTGACACAAATAAACCGCAATGGAGAAATCATACTAATTTCAGTTGGAGGAATGATCAACCACTACTACAGCCACCTTAAAATTTTCAAAATCGTTCACCATTTTTAGAATAAAATCAGAATTTATAATGCCCATCAAATTCATAATTTTATAAGCCTCCACAAAATTTTCTACCTCCTAAAAGTTTTAATTCACTAGTTAAATTCTTGAGGATATTTTATAAAAGTGCATTTAGAAAACAAGAATTTATTAACATTTGCACTTCACAAGAAATTCATGAGATTAAAGAATATATTTCAAAGATCACTTCTTCATTTAGAATTAAAGAAAAAGGCAAATTCCATGCTAAACTTATACATTATCTTTCTGCTAATGAAATTGCCTCTTCAACTTCTCCATTGTAACAAGAAACTATTAATTTTATTTGAACTCTTTGAAGTGGTAAAATTCTTTATAATACTATTAATTCAACTTTGAAAGGTGACGATAAAGTTAATAGTAATGAGGGAAGTTCTAAGAAACAAAATATTGTTTCAAAAGAGAAATTTGTTTCAAAAGTTCCTTTTCCACAAGCTTTGCTTTCAAAAGAAAAGTTTGATAAGAAAGCTGAAATTTTTTAAACTTTTTGAGCAAGTCAAAATTAATATTCCACTTTTAGATGCTAAAGTTTTGCTAAATTTTTGATAGATTGTTGTACAATTAAAAGAAAGCATATTTCAACTAAAACTGTATTTTTAGCTTAGAATTTAGTTCTATCATCAGCGTGATTCACCATTAAAGTACAAAAATCCAAGCTGTCCTACAATTTCTTGTATCATAGGAAACACTCAAATTGATCATGAATTGCTATATCTTGGTGCTAGTGTAAACCTTTTGCTTTATTCTATTTATCAGCAACTAGGTTTAGGTGAACTTAAGCCAACATATATCACACTTCAGTTAGTTGATTGTTCTGTGAAAATTCCAAGAGGAATAATTGAGGATGTGTTAGTTCAAATTGATAAATTTTACTTCCCAATAGACTTTATTGTCTTAGATACATAACATGTTTCCACTTCAAATTTTCAAATTCCTATTGTTTTAGGTCGTCTATTTCTTGTAACTTCAATTGCCATGATTAATTATAAAAATGATATCCTAAAATTGTCTTTTAGAAACATGACTTTAGAGTTCAATGTTTTCAACATGTCGCAACCTGCGAGTAAACAATATGAAGTCAACTTTGTTGAAGGAAGTACTACTACTAGATTGTCTGAACCTTTAACAAGTTTGGTCAACTCTTTTGAGATAAAAGATCCATCAAAAGTTGAAACTTGTTCCATGAGTGCTTAATTGATGAAACATATAAAGTTGAGAGTTCCATGATAATAAAAAGCAACATTGAAAAACTGATTTAGAAAAGAAAATTCTTGATTTAGGAGAGGAAATTGTTGGTGAAAATAAACTTGTTGAAAATAAAGAATTTGATCTTGTAAAAGAACTTTTGAAAGTTAGAGGTAACCTAGGCTTTTGGAAAATCTTTTCTCTTTGTAAATCTAGACCCATTAATGTTCCACCACTAATGATTAATCGTATAGATTATGATGAGAAGGTTGTAAATGATTTTGATAAGCAATATCAAGAACCATCAAATGATGAGAGTTTTTGGGGATTTTTTTTCTTTCAAACTAACTTCAAATGATCGTTTAACTCCCTTCGTTGACTTTATTTATATAGATTCAAATTCAGATGAAGAATCGGTAAATTCAAAATAGTATTTAATTTTAATTTTTGTTTTTGTTTTTTTTTTGTGTGTTGTTTTTCTTAAAATTTAGAAAAATTCGTTGAAGTGGCTAAGATTATAAAAGATATGGTCAAGTTTGATTAGGTGATATTTTTGTATTAATGGCCTCTAGAAAATCGTTCTAATGAAATAGTTATCAATGAATTTTTCTGATCTTTGGACCTTTGGAAATTTTAATTTTAATAAAAACACAAAGAATTTAAAAAATTTAAAAACAAATACAAATTAAAAAAATAAAAAACACAAAAATATTTTAAGTTACGTTGTTGATAAATATTTTAAGTTAGTGTTTAGTAGTGTATAGTAATCTGTTAGAATACTTTTACTTAGCCCATTTTTAGTTTAGCCCACCACAATTTAGAATAGTGTTACACGCGTCTGTACAGTTTTCTTTATGTCTAAACAGTAACTCACCCTTTGTCTATATAACCCGTCGCTATGCATCTAGGCTCAAAACTCTTTGCTCTTTCTCTCTCTAAATTTCTCTCTCTCTCTCTCTGCCTTTTCTTTTAAAAATCCTTTAAAGCTCTTCGATCTTTCACATACTTGTTTGTCAGAAATTTTTCAATCACTTCTCTCTTACTCCTGCAAAATTTTGTCAATACCCCCTTAAACACTTTCAGATCCACTTAAAGTTTTCACATCTTTCAAAAGCTTTCTCAAAAATCTCCTAGTTATTGATTCACTCTCAAGAATCTCATCTTTTCTCTTTCTTTCATCATGGATCCTAAGTATGCGCACTTTAAGAAATATTTCCTTTCCTTTCTCAAAAAGAAATTAAAAAAAGCACAAAACCAAAATCACTTGTCTTTGGATACTTTCTCATTTTAAATTTCCAATTGATAAAAAGTGTATATAGAAAGGTCTTATTCGTTCTAGTGATGTAACTAATAAAGGTATGCTTGGGATAGGTATGAGTTTGTGTGCTAGGAAAAGAATAGCCTGAGCCATAGCTTTAAAGTGTCATAAGTGTTCTCTTTAAAATTGTAAGTGAAGTATAAATCAAAAGGTCTTGTATCTACAAGTAGAGAGGATATATTTTTTGTAAGGATGGACTTTCAAAGGAAAAGTTAGATGATCGTAACGATTCACTTCTAGACTATCCTAGTGGGTATGTTCAAGGAGCAATCTATAGACTTTGGCCTGAATTTCTTGAGACTCAGCTATTCAATTTGCAAGGAAGTTTGATGGGAAGCAGACTCCAGATTACTCTAGTTTGAAGTAAGATCTAAAATTTTTTTATTTGTTTTTGTGTGTTTTTCCTTTCTTAAAAAATTGTTCAAAATTAATTCAAGAAATGTTCTTGGTTTTATTGAAAAAGTTCATCAAAATGACTGAGTGTCAGAATTTGTAAAGACGCGTTCTATTGAACATAAGTTTTCTTCAATTCATTCTCGAATTAAATTTCATCAATAAAAAGATTTATGTTTTTGTGTGATTTTTACCGTAGTTGTTGTAATTGTATTATTTGTACTTTAATAATAATATTTTGACTTTTCTATCAAATGCATTATTTTCTTTCGGTAGGTATTTTGTGTGTCGTATAAGATTAGTTTTATCTCAATTTTTAAAATTCTGTCTCATTTTGTCAAAAGTTGTAAATAGTGTCTTACTTGTCAAAAGTTAAGAAAAGGGTATTGACTACATAGAAGCTGCATTCTATTTAGGGTATGTCTTGGCTAAGAAAAAGGATGAATCTTATGTATGGAAGGAATAGCCGAGGTTTAATAGAAACTATCACCGTAGGAGTTTGTTCCGGAGGTACTGGAGCCTTAGGTATTATTTTAGGTGTCTTTGCTCAAGGTCATCTCTATGGTCGCACTCTGGGTGTTGAAAAAATAGTTTCAGGTATCTTTGAGCAAATAAGAGACATGTTTAGTTCCTCTGATGCTTTTATCCCTTTAGAAGAACTTTTTGTTGTTATTAGCTGGAAATTATTAGGACTATACTCTAAACCCATTTGTTTGTTAAATACATGTGGTTTCTTTGACAATTTATTTAGTTTTCTAGATAATGCTGCATATCAAAGGTTTCTTGTAAAGTCAGGTATGAAGATCTTTGACTCTACCCTAACTATTGAGGAATTACTCAAGAAGGTTTAGATTGTCACTCCTAAGACATATACAACAACTTCGGAGCTGGATTGGAAGAAGGAAGAAAGCATAAAACGTTCTCGAGCTTTAGGTCTTTCCTTCTAAGCTCTATCTCTTTTAGTTTTACCTACAATATGTTCATTTATATTTATGCTTTTTTTTAATAGCCGCTCTTGTACATATATGTTGTTGCTTTTTCAGCTTAATCTTGTTAAACATTGAGGAAAATGTTCAATTTAGGTTGGGAGAGAAGGTTGTGTGAAAATATTTCAAATTTTATGAAATTTTTTTGATTAATTTTGTGTTGGTATTTTAATGGGACTACTTTTAAAAACCAAGCGAAAACAAGAAAAAAATTGAAAAATAAAAAAAAATAAAAAAAATGTGTGCTGTTTGTAAAACTTTAAGATTTGTACTCTCTAAGGTCGGGATTGCTAAGTGAAAAATTTGACTTGAAACACGTCTCAATGTGGTCTAAAAATATAATCATGTGTGTTTGTACAATCTCATATTTGTATTTTTTTTTTTGCATGCATGTTTGAAGGTAGTTGAGATAAGGAATACTTAATATTCTTGAAACGCATCTTCACTTTAGTAGACATAGTTAAGTAAAAGAGTGACTAACATTCTTAAAACGTATTTCTGCATGTTTGTGAAAACTGTGTGCTTGCATTGCATCTGACTGTTTTGTCTAAAAAAGTCTAAAAAACTAAAATTAAAAATTTTAAAATATAAAAAAATAAAAAATATTTTGTAATATATGTAAATATTTTTGTTTTTTAGTGATTTGCCTCATGTCCGATGATGATATAAAAAATTATATCATTTTTCATGATTTATGGTAAATTCATATATTGTTTAAGCTTTGTTATTTTATTGTGACTACTTCCCGCATTTGAGTAGTTAATCTTGAACTATGATTGTTAAACTAATTTAGCGACTGTTTATGTTAATATAATCTAGTTTATTATTATAAAATCTTATAACTTGTTTGAATCCATCTTGAGGCAAAACCCTAGATAAGACTAAGTTATAGATATAATTTAGGCCATCTTTGAATCGTTTAAGCCTTTTAAGCTTACATATTTACATTTGATATCCCTAGTCACCTGTTTAGCTTAATATTTTTATTTTTCTTTGTCACCCACATATTTAGCTTGCCTTTTAATAAATCCATAATCCTTTCTTTACCTTTTACTCATAAGGCATATGATATTTCAAGTGTAGTTGGGTTTATGCCAATGTTATAGGAGGTTGGATAAGGAATTCTATTAAGTTTGTAATTTTAGTAATTCTGTTTATATTGTAAATTTTCAATTATTTTGTATTTCTCTAAAAAAGTATAAAAAAGTACAAAAGAAAAAAATGAAAAGTAAAAAAAATGAAAAAAAAAGTTATAAAAAAAGTTGAATAAAAAGTGTATGACAATGAAAATTTCAATTTCGGGATTGTAACTTGGGAATTAGATTGTATATTTTAAAGGTTCGAGAATTTTGTAAATGTTTTATGGGTGAACTTATCCTCAAATTTATCATTTATCCTACCTCTTGTCCTAGCCTTATATTACAAGCCGAATAAAGTCATAATGATCGTTAATGAAGTGTTATACTACATTAGTGGAGAGGGAGATGAAAAACAAACTCATAAGATTTCGTTAAAATAAATTAGTTTGTATTAATGTAAATTTATCTTATTAGTATATATTGATTAGTGATAGAAAATCACACACACATAGGAAAATCTATTTTAAATATAAGACATACGCTTGAAATGAACCATGAACTTAATTAATATTTGCATTTTTACTTTAAAGCTTGAATATGAGATAACCTCTGAGGAAAATTAGCAAGGAATCACCAACTTTTGAAAAATCAACATTTTTTGGTCTGCTTTTAAGTTTTTATCACTTTAAATGCTCAAGACTATAAGCTGGTTGGGAAGTGTAATGAGACTTAGAAAATGCATATTTTTTAAAGCTAAAATCAATCATTTTGCATTAATATTTTTTGTTAAACTCATTAATTAAAGCAATTAAGTTTTAAATAGTATTTTAGTGTCTTAGTGTTTAAAATCAAGTTTTTAATATGTTTTTATGTATAATAATATTTTCAGTAATTTTTAAATTTATTTTTGTTTGTAAAATATTATTTTAGTTTAAAACTAATCAAAACCAGAAAAAATAATTAGTTGTAATTTTATTTTGACTCTTAATGAGTTTTATAGTGTGTTTTAAGTTTGTAAATATGTCTAATGATATGTTTAGTAATTTCTAAAAATATTTTTGAGTCTTACAAAATTATATCTGTATCAAATCGAATGAGCTCAGAATTTTAAAGTTTGTAATTATTTTTGTGTGTTTTAGTGTAAAATAAATATTTTTAATATTATTGCAAATATTATGTTTAGAAAATAATTAATTTTATTTTAGTTTTATTTCTTTAGATTTGAAATCTAGTAAAAAAATGGAGCAAAATGACACTAAAATGAGCAAAATCAGATAACGAATGCCTCAAAAATATAAAAAAAATTGAATTAAAAGGCCATGTGGCAGCTCCTCAGCCCTTGGATAGCATCGCCAATTGGGCCTTAGTCATTAGATCCGTGCCATGCGCCACACTCTTACTCGCCTGACAGAGCTATCGATAGGTGGGGCCTACAGACATGGGAGAGTTAGATGAGTCTTTGGCTTGTGTGTGACAATTCACATGTGAGTCTATTTTTTTGATTTTTAGATCCGTTTACTTTAAGCAATGGTTGCAGATCTCAGTTCTAGCTAACTCATTTGGACACATTCTTCTCTGTTTCTTTCCATTATTGGATCGTGAGATGAACACCCATGATTGTGTGTCATTGGTACCTCACGCCGTTGCATTATAGGGAATTTGAAGCTCAGATTTGCATTCTAATCTCGAGAAGAAAAAGGAAGAATAATTGTAAAAAAAAAAAAGCAAATTGTTACAACTTTTGTCAAATAAATAATAAAGTAAATTATTAAAAAAATTGTAAATAGTAGTTTTTTTAGGTCTATAAAAAGGGGGTTTGCCGAGAGATGCATCCCTTCTTTGTAATAAAAAATCCTATTAAACTTGTCTTTAAAGTTTTTAGTTCTTAGCTTTTAGGTTTAGCTTTTAGTCTAAGTTTTTGTAAAATATTTCTTAGATTGTGTTGTAAAAATTATGCTCAATAATATTTCTGATATTTTATTTTAAATATATCTTTTTAATTTTCCTTTTTAACAGAGGTGAGAGGGGGATATTTTGGCAAAATCACTTTAAATATTTTTAGTTTGTCTCAATTTTTTAAACAGTTATGATGCCAAAATATTTTCTAGAAAACTTAGGATTTTAGAATTTTCTTAGTTAGAACTCTGCCAAAATTCTGGTTTTAATTTTTTGAAGATGTAGACTAGTACAGATAATACTTAGATAGACCTTGATTAGCCATAGATAGAGAATGGCTTGGTAAATACTTAACTCATTATTTTGGTCGTTATTTTAATTATATAATGTTAAAATTCTACTCATTTATTAAGTTAAGTTTTTGCTGCATTATAGACATGGAATGACACAGTAAACACTTGGTGATGCTTGATTCATTGTCGACATAGAATGACATAATGTGTTCTTGAACTAATTAATAAATAATTAGAAAAACTAAAATTTGTACAAGTTGATTACCAAAACAAAACTTTTGCACTTTGGCTCTGTTATAATTACTGTTTTCCCCTTTTAATTTGTTATTATTAGGGTTGTTGTTGTTAGAGTTATTTTAAATTAAT
This sequence comes from Artocarpus heterophyllus, assembly GCA_025403435.1. Taxonomy (NCBI): domain Eukaryota; kingdom Viridiplantae; phylum Streptophyta; class Magnoliopsida; order Rosales; family Moraceae; genus Artocarpus; species Artocarpus heterophyllus. The sequence continues at coordinate 11,439,254 of CM046352.1, forward strand.
TGCACTTATTATTGAAATTTTATTTTAGTTTAAGCTACATTTCTTGTTATTGAATTCTATAATAACGAAATTTTGAAAATGAAAAATGCTGTAAAAATGTGTAAAATATTATGAATATATTTTGTAAATTATAAATATTAATCCTTATATTTTTCAGCTTAAAAATAATTAAATAATTAATATATAACAAATATATTAGACCTTAACAATAATCATTCCTTGTAGGTTCGACCTCAGATTCACTAAGTTTTATTACTTAGATTATCTTATACTTAGGGTTATATCCGATTATACTTTTTAAGGCCGTTCAACCATAGAGGAAGAATGAAAGGGATATCTTATCGACTTAATTGCATTTGCTTTGGTAGATATGCCCTTCAAGCACTTGTGTCTGCTTAGGTCACATCTAGGCAAACAAAAGCAAGATGACATGCAATGACACGAAACGCACGTTGCTATGAAAAATTATAGGTACATATACTTCTAGACAAATTAATCACAATAAGTCCTACAAAAACATATATAGGTTTAGGAAAAGGATCTGCTGAATATCAAGTAGCTGTTGTTAAACTAGGTAGAATACTTTATGAAATGAGCGGAGTACCAAAAAAGCCAAAAAGCTATTGCAATTGCAGCATCTACAATGCCTATACGAATTCAATTCATTATTTGAAGATCATTTTTAGAATTTTCTTTAAAAATGATACATAATTACGATTTGGTACATAATATTGAAGTATTTTTGTAACTCTATCATGTCTATTGATGATAGAATTTTACCAACAGAACTCTAAGAAAATAATCCTCACCAGGGTCTAGTTCGCTATCGATTTGTGCGTAAAATAAATGTAGAAAATAATAAAAGACAAAAGAATTTATAGTGGTTCGCTCTTGAAAGAGCTAGTCCACTTTGAAGAGGAGAAAAATTTACAATCTTTATGAGAAAAAATACACGAGAGATGCTCAATGTGAGACTTAGGGCTTCTTTGTGTGTTTTGACTCTTTGTTTATAGCCCTATAAATTTAATTCAAATAAATAAAAAATAATTTATAAAATTAGGGAATTATTTTTTTCTCATTTAAACTGAGCCTGTTTCTCAATTTTGCATGATTGATGTGATCTTCTAGACAATAAAAATTTAGTAGTTTTCCTATTTGAATTCAAATTAGTCCATTTGTTGAACATGGTCATCTCTTTATTTTGGATTTATACTGTTTGGCTCGATCTTGACATGCTAGAGGAATTAATAAGTCTCATATGCTATATAGTCTCGGCGTCAACTTTGACACAATGTCTGTGGGCTTTGGTTGATCTTGGGCTTGACCTATTGAGCTGCTGAGATTACCCATAACAATGTCTAACGTAAATTTTAATTCAAAAAGAAATTATTTAAAATATTTTAAATATTCTTAAAAAATAAAACTAAAAAACTGTTAAAAAAAAAAATATTTTCTTTTAGTTTTATGTGATTGTACTAAGATAAGCTAACAATTAAGATGTTTGGAAGAGTAGTTCAAATTGTATGGTTTAAACTGTATACTATGGCGCATGAGAGCTTTACACTATAGCAAACTTGTGCTTTACACTATAGCACGTGATAGCTTTATACAATTTGTGGTTGAAACTGTGTGTTGGAATCGCTCTCCTAAACGCCACAATCAAATAATGGATCGCTAAATTTTCAACAATCTTTATTATTTATGTGATATTATTTCATTTATATTAAAATTATAATTTGAGAAGTTTTTTTGTTAATATTTCATAAGTCTTAGTGAACAAATGTTACCTGTTGAAGTTCTAATAGAGAAGGTATAGTGTTATAAGAGCTATGATTAAGAGAAAATATTTGTAATTAATCCTTAAACTTTTACCCTTAAATTTCTTAGAAAATTTTAGTAATATCACACTTTATATAAAAAAAAAAGAAAAAAAAAACTTGTACCCTCTCTCAAGTTTTTAAATTTAAATTTTAACCCTAAAGCGTTTCAAAGTTTAGTAATATCTATCTGTATAAAAAATTATAAATGTGTCCCTCCTTCTATAATGATTAAACTATATAATTATGTTGTAATGTCTGAAAAATTCATTAATTCAAATCTAGAATTAATTTAGATTTGAATAATAAATTTTTCTTAATAAATCTTATTTTTTGTAAATAAAATAAAATGTAAATTATTTATGGATAATGTTAATATGTGTTATATTTGTGAATTTTTACCTAATTTAAGTATTTTAAATATGTAAATTTTATGAGTTTAAATGCTCAAAAATTTGTAAAATACTCTTAAGGTAGAATTTATATCACATTAAATATAATTTTGTGGTATAAATTAATAAATGATAAATATGTTAATTAAAGTAGATAATCATGCTATAAGTCCAAAATAGTATAAAAATGGTGAGTTGCTAGTTAGATAAACTGGCAAAGATTTCTGTATCTACAATTCATCAGTTAATATAATGTAGTGTAAAAGGACACACAAAAGTAAAAAGGATAAACGATACAATGTAATTGTACTAATAAAGTACAAAAGCAGATGTATGAAATATTGTGTTGGAGAATATTTAGTAGGGGTAAGGTTAGTCGGTGTAATTTTTAGACTGTTAAAGATAATATCTCCTCAATTTTACATTCAGTATGGAAAAAATATAGTGTGTTATAAAATTACACTGTGTAAAAGTTAATGGGACCCACCAAAAGGTAACTTCCAAAAGGGCAAAATTTGGCCACACCACTCCCTTGGTATAACCAGTTTCTAGCTCATAAATGAGGCCAAATTTTACCACAAAAATTGTCTTAGTGATGACTAGGTTGATGAGTCATTAAGTTTGAAAAAAAATCCCGAAGGTTTGTCATTATTTCCATGCAAGTTTTGAATCAAAAGCACTCCATCTTCGTCCTCCCAAACCGGCAGCCCCTTAGATCATTCCTTTAAAATTTTTCTCAAAAATTTTCTCAAGAAAACATCTTCCAAGCAACCTCTAGGATGAGTTCAAGCTTCCTAGTCCAAGAATTGTCAACTTTAAAGGTGAAATTCTAGACCTTTTCCATGTTTTTGGGGTTTTCCTTGGGTTTTTGGAGGGGTTTTGATAGATTTTTTGCTATGATTTGTGTCAGTTATTTTGTGAAGATCAAGCTACTTTGTGGAGATACACCAAGTTCAAAAATTTCTTAGTAAAGCCCAAAATCCTTTACTTTAAAGTTTGGTTTTTTATTTTTTATTTTTTTATTTTTTATGGATGTTGGCATGTATTGGTTTGAATATGGACTATGGTATGTTAAGAGGACATCGTGGCATGATTATATGATTTTCTATGTGTATGATGTTGATGATTTCGCGGTTAGAAACTAGGGTTTATGGGTTGAGAAAAGGTTTAAAAAAAAACTATGCAAAATATAAACTTTAAATGATTTTTTTAAAAAAATGAAATTTTGATATGTTTAGAGACAGTTTACCTATTGTATAAGTACCTGAAAAGTGTCCAAAATAGTAAGATCAACAACTTTTGTGAACAAGGTTTTGTGAAATTCTAAAAGGACTAAAGTGAAAAATTTTATACATATTTGGTAGAATTGAAAAATAGCCAAGAACTCTACTATGCTGTCCGAATTTTAGAAAAGTTAAGACATGAAAATTATAGAACTCATGAAACTGTTAAGTCATGAAAATACTGCATGGTTTATGAGTTATAAATTTTATGAATTTTAACCATGAAGTTTAAAAAAATGTGAAAAGATAAAAATGTTTTGAAATTTAAGGAATTTAACCCGGGTACTTTAGAAAAATTTTAATCCTTGGGAAAATAGAGGTCAATGGTACAACATGATCATGTTTGTAACCGGAGGCAAAATCGGTGAAATTTTCACAATTTAGGTTAAAATCATAAAGTTTTGTTAAAACAGATTCTTATTGTAAAATGAAAACTGATGCCTTATTTTGATTGCCCTGTTGTTGATAAGTAACAAAATGTAAGTTGTAACAAAAAGTTGGCTCGAAAAGTTTTTCAAGACCCGTCGAGAATAAAAACATCATTTTTTGTGAAACAACACGAACAAACCCTGAAATGTCTGAATCAAAAAATGCCCCTAGAGGAAATTTATTCCTAGTTTCATTATTGACGGAAAGGCATCGATATATAAGAGAAATAAGTTTCATAATGCTCAAGTTTCTAGAAAACCGTATAATAACCAGATTTGGTAATTAGCGTTTACATTTTGTTATCACATGTAGCTCAATGATTAATAAGTTAATTAACGATAGTAAATTGTCCAAGTAGGACACTTAGATGGATAGTAAAGGGCACAGAAAAATTGATTAAGCACGATGCAACTTCCAAGTAAGTTCAAAACCCTACCTACATTGTCGACAGAAAAGGTTTTCAAAAAGTACTATTGTTTCAATTAATCAAATGCATTAATAATGTATCTATCTTAAGTTATTTGAGTATCACGAATGGTGTGTCACCATAAGTTAAATAACTAGTAAATGATTCACCAGATAAGATAAGAAAGTGTCATATCAACCTTCTGACTCAAGGGAAATTCTAAGTTGTATTATGGTCTCGGTGTTACGATGACCTATAAACGCATTTGGTATGAACACTTGGGTCCTAGTTAAGTTAAGGATATGACATAAATAAAGTTCATAAATAAGCATAAATGGATCATGCATACAAGTAAGAAATTATTATTTTACAGGCTATGTTTGGACTTACTAAGTAATAGCTTACTTAGTGATTTCATGATGTAGGGAATCCACCCAAGAGGCCGAAATAGAAACATCATGGAGCTAGCAACAGTGGATTAGCTAATATGTAGTCAAAGACATGGATACATCGTAGAAATATTTTCGCTGTAAATTAAGTATTTTGGATATGTTGTTTTGGAAAAAAAATATTGAGTATGACATGGTTTGTAATGTAAGATAAGTAAGTGTGATAAACCCTTTTGTAAATGACAACGGTTTTATGAAATGTACTTATATGAACTTAAAGCCTTTTGCACAAAAAAAAAAAAAAAGGTTTATCTATTTCATGACTTTAATAAAGATGGTAAAGCATAAAAGAACATTTAGTAAGGGTCCAAAAAAGTCGGACTGTGACATATGTTCCCATCCAATGAAAAATTAATACTACTTTTTTCTTAGTGCACTCATTGAAATTACTTTTTACTTTGTCATTGTGTTTAATGAAAAAATTATATAGCAATTTTACAGTGTTCTCGTTTAGTCGGTTCGTTTTTGAGCCAAACTGTGTAAACGAACTGATGGTTTAGTTTGATTAACATTGAAAATCGAACTGAACCGATTATGCTTGCTTAATCGAACCAAAGCCAAACTGATTAAAACAGTTAGGCTTGGGTATAACCGCTTTTTTTTTTTTTTTTTTTTTGAGCTCCAGCCATTGTTACTGCTTGTTTAATGTTTAGTATTTTCTCTTGCAGTTTTTAGTGGGGAAAAAAATCAAATATCACAATCTACTACAAATAAGCTAAATACTAAAACATAAGCTAAACATTACAAATAGGCTAATTACATGGCACAAGCTAAAAATTCAGACCGTAAAATATTAACCTACTGGACTACATTTATGTTTACTACAATTTGAAAGACATTTTTTTTATTGGACTAAATTTTATATGTTGTCACCATTCACATAATATAAGAAAAAAAATTGTTAATGTTAAGGTTATATAAGATCTATTTGAAATTTCTGTCTTGGTCTTGATATTGTTTAACAGAGATATAATTACAAACACACATCTCCTAATTTCAATTTTTTAGGATTATTTTTATTTTTGACCTCAAAGAATTAGGATTATTCTATTTTGACCCCTGACAAGCTATATGGCACAAATTTAACCCAAGAAATTTCAATTTATGATACCAATAGCCCTTTTGTTCCCAAAATGCTAAATTTTGTTTACGACTTGTACAAATGGAATGTACGTGTTATGCAAGTAACGAGTTATTGAAGACAAAACTACCTAAATTACTTCCATTCAAGATTAAGGCCTACATGATCAACCAAAATTTGGAGCCAAGTAAGGTTTTCCAAATCTTGAATCTCCCTTTCCATAGGTGAAAGAAGAGCATGTTTTTTTTATGTGATTTAACTTGTTACTTGTATGTCACCTGCATCCTATGTTTACTGATAGTTAGAAATTTAACGTTTTTGAATATGGAAGGACTATTGCCCTAAAAAAATGAAGGCTTTAGGGACGACTAAAACAAGGCTAGCCTCATCACAAAAAAAAAAGGTTTGTTCTCGCTAAATATGTTTTAGAAGCGTAGTTGCTAATACTTTGTTGCTACAAAAGTTTTAAAGACGAAGCTCTATCGTTGCCACCTATTAAGACCACAAATGGTCGCTACTCTGCCATTGCTACTTGTCGTGGGGGGTGGAGCTATTATAAAGTTAACTTTTAGCAAAGTTTTCTTGTCTTCGTTAAAAGCCTAAAAAATATCTATTGCTCGCTACTATTTATTGCCTCAATTTCAATTTTTTTTGCAAAAAATACGTCGTCGTTAAAAATGACAGCTAGCTTTTTGAGGTGCCAAAAAACTCGGGCCTTTGCCTTCCAAATTTTTAGCTATGGCTAAGTCTTGTTTTTGGGCGCCACTGGCATTTCCACGCATGAAATGTCCAATTTTTACAGCCACCTTTTAAGTGACAATGGAAAAATTTTACTGCTAGGAGTTTGTTCTAGGCTTCTAAAAGTAGGGCCCACTATTATTTATTTATTTATTTCTAAGCATTCATCACATGAATTTTATTGATACTCTCACATGTTATTATACTTAACTTCTAACATCAAGTACTAACTTAATTCCAAAAAACCATAATATTTGACAATATAACTATTATCTAATTCTAGGACAGGGTCTTCCAAAGATTTTCTACCTAAGCTTGTAGCTTCAATAGCCTGATACTGATTACTAAGACATACTATCTTCCTCCTCATACGGCTGCAAATCTATAATGACCCCACATCTCTGCTTAGTATAATATGTTCGCTTTGAGCATAAACCTATATAGTTTTGCTCTTGGGCTTAACCCCAAAATGCCTCTACCATTGGGGATGGTATCCTTATTGATGAACCATTACTTTTGATTATTTATAGGTAAAACGGGATTGTACAACCTACTCTTTCTTTGATCTCTTTGTCCTAAGGGAATTATGGTTGTCATAATCACCCCACCTTTGAGGCCCAACTCCTTGTTGGCCACACTTTCGGCTGGGCCAAGGCTTTAATACCTTCTATAACGACCCCGCACCTCCGCTTTATATGACATTGTCCACTTTGGATTTAAGCTCTCAAGGTTTTACCCTTGGGTTTTACTCTAAAAGGCCTGATTTCACTAAGAGATGGTGTTCTTATTTATGAACCATTATTTATGCCTATTCTTAAACAATATAGGACTGCACAACCCATTCTTTTTTGGGAGCCAAGATTCTCAGAGTTCTTGCTGGTCAACTCGGGATCCATCTTTCCTGCAGCCAGATTCAACTTTGGTCCGAAGGTCTTGGTTCTTCATGGCCAGATCTCACTATTCTCGTTGCGAGCTCCCCTATTGTCAAGGCAATTAAAGTTTGAATTTGAGGATTGATTGTTGACTTAGAAAAAATAGTTATGACGTGTTGAACAATTTTAGCTTGGTTCGAGGGAGGGAAGAAAAGAAACCTTGCATGATGAAGGTTGGACAAAGACAAAAACGTGTTTTTTTAGTTAGCTCCTTAACAAATTAAATATTTTCTGCTGGCAATTTTTTAAAATTGTGCACGTGGCAAGCACATGATCTCTTATGTTAATTTTTTTTATTGCATCTTAAATTAAAGTGCTCGGTAAAATTTTAAAACTTTACAGGATTGTTAAAATTAGAAGTGTAAGAGTATTTCCAATGCAAGGTTATATTCATGAACCAATGTCAAATTTTGACATTGAAAAAATCACTCCCCAATCTATAATGCCAATTTACTATATGCTAAATTTGGTGGCAAATTTATTATCAAGTATGGTATTTAACGAATTTGGCATTTAATATCTAGTGATTGAGAGATTGTTTTTTTTTCTTTAATAGTTATAACAGTCTCACTTTTTAATTATTTTAATATTATAAAAAAACTTTTATAAATTTTAAAATACAAATATAACATTTAAAGTATCATTTTTCATTAGAGCACAAAATAAAATAGTACATTAAATGTACTATTTTCACACTTTTTAATGAAATAGTAATAACTTTGACATTTGCATAGAACATGGTCTCAAGACTAACTTGTCAAACCACAGGAGTACAAGGCACACGTTCGAAAAAAAACGTAAAAATGAAAAACTTAGAAAAAGAAACTTTTTTGTTTTGTTTATTTCTTCTATATGGTAATGAAAAGTTGACGAACGACTTTCCTTTAGCTGTCACGAACAACAGAAAGTCTTCTACTTCTCCCACAAGTCCTTAACTTCCATTAACCTTCTTACAATCCGCTCTAATTTCCCCACTACTTCCCGTTAAAGGGCTTATATTTCCCATGTTGATCATCGACTGAGCGAAGCTGTTGAAGAAAGTACTTTGGTCGCTGCTAAAACTGTTCACAATCGAAACTGTCGCAGAACCGGACGTGGAAAACAGCTCTTGGTCCGACTGAAGAAGCCCTTTGTTGTTCTGCAAATTGGCGAAGTAGTTGTTGTCGAAACTATCGACCGAACTGGGATCGAGGTCGGTGAGTGTCGTTCCGTCGCCATTTTGCGGACATTTCTGCTGCAGAGTGGTCAAGTACGAGGAGTCCAGAGTCGGGTCGGGGTTTCCATCGCTGAAGTTGTAAAGACGGTTGCTGAAAAATTTGCATTGAGCCCGTCCAAAGGTATGTGCGCCTGTTAAGCGTTCGGTAAAATACGTCAATAAAATTGAAGACACTATTTTGTACTTAGTCGAGACAAGGCTATATATTTCAATTTTTAAGCGGTGACGTAGTTATAATTTTTTTTTCAGAAAATAATGACATAATTTTACATTTCAATTAATAAAGGAGAAAACTGACATGTACCATTTATCACTATGTGGCTTCACCATTGGGAATTCGAGAATAATTAGTATTACCAGATAATGCAACAAGATCGTTGGTGTCTAGGCCGACTGCGGAGAATTTGGACGTTATCTTTGCTAAGCCTTCGAAAGGTGACGGAAGGGCGGTGTTGGCTTTGGCCTGGTTCGCCGTTAAGCTATCCCTTCTTCCTAATGGCACATCCCAAGATGGTCCTCCTGACTGCATATATGATGTTCAGTAAAAGAAAAAAAAAAGAAAAAAAAAGGTAAAAAGTTACTATGCGTGTCCATGCAATCTGGCATATGGTATATTTTTCATTGCACAACGAGCTTCCAACCATATATGCTAGTGAATGTGAATGATTTGGATATATCCTTTTTTTTAGGGTACGTTCAGGATAGTTTGTGCTTTTATTTTTAATCAATAAAAAGAAAGAAGCATAAGCTAAAGTCTTTTAATTAGTATTTGAATAGTGCATAGAAAAATACTATTTGATTTCAAAAAAGCTTTAAAATATGTTTGGTTAAATAAATCAAAATATCTTATTATTATAAAAGGTAATGTAATAAAAGATATAGATAGAATGTTTAATTATTATTCATGAATATAAAATTAAAAAAGTAAATAAAAGCTTTTTAGTAAGTACTTTTTTCATAAAGTATAAAAAATGTGGCTTGTTCCAAGAATGTTTATAAAAGCCAAAGGTTTAAACAACTTGTCTATTCAAACAGGTCTAAAAGCAGTTTTCAGGTTAAAAATAACCAAACGGGACCGTAAAAGGAAGAATATTTACTCTGCAAATATCATCTCACGGTATGAGATTGTACAAAAATTTATGTTGGCAAAAATAATGATATAAATACACAATTATGTGTCACTACTAACTTCTGATAATTCGTATATGATTCATTAGTAGTAAATAAGAATAATCACTAGCGATGACAAATAGAAGCAGTACTGCTTTTGTACTCACCAAAGACACAGAAGATTCAGCGGCAAGGGCGAGAATGTCAGCGCAGGATACAACACCCGCGCATAGATTTTCCACGGCAGTTTTAATGTTGTCAACGACGTCGAAGCCCCTGACGGAGTTGGCGTTTGGGCCAGCATTTTTTTCACTCTGTATGGTGCCAGTGTTGTCCAACAGCAGTGAAGCATCACATCCCTACCATCACGAGCAACAATTACAATAAGTTCTAAGTTAACATTCTACAAAAATAGACTTTGGAAATAAAGAATAACGCTCGGTTTTTTACGTCGACAAAGCAGTCGTGGAAATGGAGGCGAACGAGGCTAGCGCCAATCCGAGAGTCGGACTTCATGGCTTGTTGCACGACGGTGCGAACAATGCTAGAGACATTTGGACATGTAGAGGCATAAAAGGTTGTGCTAAGTTGAGCATTGGATGGATATAGTGTCAATGCTGCAATGCTAATTGCAATTAGTAGAGAGTAAAAAGAAGAAGAGAAGGAAAACATTCTTTTCTTTTTTCCCTAAATTTTTCTTCACTTTTGGTTTCTTCTTGTTGTATGATAACTTGGTTAAAATACCTAGCCAGTATATATAGGGAAAAATGTCATATAGGCCAAGTTGAGACGACGAAGTCTGGTTTTGGCAAAAACAAACATAAAATAATAATTAAAACAATACCGTGGAATGTTGTTGATTTTTTGTTGCATGACGAAGATTCTTCTCTCCTTTCGTGTGATCTATTAACTTAACTTTTTTATTTTATTTTGTCTAGAAATTTAGAATTTGTGTCGACGTATTAGGTTAAGGTTTTTCCAAGAAAAGTCAATAAATTTAACGCGGATAGAATAATCAGCCTTATCAGCAGAAACTTTTGAAAATTCGGTGCATGAATATGCATGCAAGTTGGCGACGAGGCTTGTTGCTTGGCTTGATAAATCTTAAACCAGTCCATTCTCTATAAATAGTAATTTAGATAGCATTTTGAAAGAACCGTTCCAACTCACTAGTTTGAGTCCTACATAGTATAAAGCTCTCTTAGCATTTATAATATAAAGCAAAAAAAAGTTATAAGGTAATTTTTTCATATGCTAAAGTATTTTGGCCTGTTTGACATAATTTTTGCTTATGCTTTTACTCAGTAGAAAAAAAAAAGCAAAAGCTAAATTATATCTTAAAAAGGCTTAAATGGATTAAAATGGTTTTAAATTTTTATATTAAATTATAAAAATTTTATTTTAAGTTTATATTGTATTATTAATACTATGATACAAATTTCAATCTATTTTAAAAGTGTTTTCTTTTAGAAGTCATATTTTGTGACTTTGACTAAAAGCACTTCTAGAGAGTCAACGCACTTCTGACAGATCATCTAAATATCTTCAAAAGTAGCTTTTGGACTCGGAAGGCAATAGCAACTTCTAGAAAGCCCTACCAAACAGACTCTTTAAACCAAAGAAGTTTAACTATTGGTTTAAACCACTTTCTCAAACACCCTAGTTTCGTATCTTATCTTTTAACTAAACAAAATAATAGTGAATTTTTCTTTTCCTTTTCAAAAAAGGATATGTAAAACATGTTCACTCCAATGTCTCATTAAAGTTGAGTCCTGACATGTTCATTATACATAGGGTAAATTACACTCATATGCTACCCTAAATTTATTAACATCATTAGCATATTGTGCCTTAAATTTTAATTTTAAGACCCTAATTTTACAATCTTTATTAATACAATTCAATCAACGATGAATGAAAATTAGAATCTAAAATAGCAAAAATTTAAAGGTGCATGGTCCAACTTGCCTATTGACTAAAGCTTAAGGTGATTTGTGCCAAAATCTTGAGAAATTTTCATCTATTAATTAATGTCTGTCTGGCATTTGATCACAATTGCAACAAATTTTAAAATTGAGTTCTGGTTGCTAATTTAAAACATCAGAATACAATTATCAAAAACACTGAAAGTTTAGGGGTGCTAATACAATTACCAATTAATTATATATTACATCTCCAAATGAAACCCTATAATTCTTTTTTTGTTTTTTAAGAGATGGACAAAACGTATCATTGCCTCGTAAGACAAAACAACGATATATTCTATAAGTGAAGTTATAAGGAAGCCGTAACCAGTAGTTATTAGGCCATATGTCAGCAATATTCGATTAATTATGAATCTGCTTACGCATTACTATCTAAAATGAATGGTAATTATGCGCCTCAAAAGTCAAAATTCCCACTCTAAATGAAGAAAAGAGTACAACAGCTTTATTCTTGTTCGTCCTCTGTTAGAATTTTATTGCTTTCACGATAAATAAAATTTGTGCCCCTTTCAAAAAAAATAATAATGATAAAATTTGTGCTAGTAGCTTGACTATGTACTTACGTATTGTTGATATATGTATGGTTTTATCAAATTCTCTCAACTACATTAGATAAATAGAATGATTGGCTTCTATTAAACCAATATATATAGTTTAATTTTTTTTTGAAGATTATATATAGTTTAATTTTGAAGCACAATATATCCTGATATTTTGAGACATCCTAACATTTTTTAATCTTTAAAATTATGAAAAAAAAAATGATTTGAGCTTTAAAAAAAAGTTAATTGCCACATATAAAAGCTTTCATGATTAAAGGTACTCATCTATTTGCTTTAAAATATGAAGCACATGTACATCTCCTACAAGTGAAATATAGCAACCAACTACTAAAAGTCGAAGATTGGTGGTCGCCCCAATTGAATTATTTTCTTTAAATTATATGTGAAATATAATAAAATTTATAGTTTATATTGTGAAATTCTATATTTAACCCGTCTTATAATGTGTGAAGTCTCTTACATGTTTTATATAAAATCTAATAAAATTTTAATATACGAACCACCTATATCTTGACATATTTTTCTGACTTCATTTTGTTTTATCATCCATACGTGCAGGGGAACAAATATTCCTATATGGCAATATATAAGTCCAAATGACTTACCACCCGTGCTGGCGGCAATGACGGGCTACCTAAGGGCTTTCCTTCCACCAGGATACAAGTTCAACTGCTACTGAGCATAAAAAGTCTGCCCTACCGGTTGATTGCATAGGCTACATCTTTGATGCAAACTCTTGAAGCATATCGCGTGCCTGTTAGATGACGAAGGCCTAAAGACAAGGTAGTTTGTCATTCCATCGGTGGTCATGTTACCGCGGGACAGGCCTAATGACTTATATCTACACTCTGTAATAGTGTATGAAATGGGATCTTTCTTCCAAAAAAGTGTTCAAAATGGGATCTATGTTACAAATAGTGGTCAATAAAAATTGGCCAACAGTCCCTTTTTTCCTATTCGACGATCAAGACAGCCATGTGTGTGTGTATGTTTTGCACTTATCTTAGCCAAGGCCGTAGTAGAGTAATTAGTGTGTGATTGGCTGCTTTACCTGAATCATTAACAGATGAAGGAAACAAGAAAATGACTGCAATCACGTCACTCACAAATTAATAATTAATTATTGTCACGCAATGAGGAGATTTTGTCAATTTTTTTATGCGGAGTTGGTAAAGATGGTAAAAGCAAGTTGCACAACAAATAGTGAATATACATAGGTTAGGTTATTTTAGAGTTCCTTTAATTAAGTGCTCTAAATATATTTCAACATATGCATATAAAATATTCCGCCAATCAAGTGGTGTTGATGTGCCTTTTTTGTTTTCTGTTTTTCATCTAGAAGTCTGTAAAGGGAACAACCAGTGCATTCGCATATATTTCTAAGCATTATCACCAAACATTGACAGGCATATTCGTAGACTCTATTGTCGGGTTCTACCCGTTGGACTATCTAAGTGTATAGGGAGAAAACAGAGGCTTGAATTTTTGAAAATGATGATAGATTTAACACATATAGGAATACTTCCTTTGAAGGTTTTATCTGGCATAACTTTTCAAAGACTGTAACGAGTTTTAGTGTAAATTACCGTCAAGATATAACAAACTCTTGAACACAAATATCTAAAAATAATATCTAGAAATAATATTCTGTTTCAAAACAATAATAAATGAAATCTACAAATTTTCTAAATTTTTTAATAATGACAAAGGTGTCAATTCATGAATGGTCATAACTAGTTTAATCTATATAATATTTTACATAAAGGTACCTCTTTATTTATAAAGGTATCTATTCATGTATTAACACATCTAATACAACAGATATGTCTGATGTTGATAGTTAGGTATTTAAGTTTGTATGAAAACATGTAACCAATTAAAACACGGGTTCAAAACAACTCCAAAAACACATTATTTCATCACATATCAGCATGGGTGGGCATCGTGGCACCAGATTTTGGTCGCTCGACAATAGTTTCTTTGCCTCTCCAAGTGTTGTTTGCATTTTTTAGTGCTGCGGCCTCAAATTTGAGTGTCATGGCACTTTGAGCTAATGTCAAATACATAAAAATGTGTATTTTCATTCACATACTAATATGATATTTGATCTCTAATATTTGAGAGAGACATATTACAATCTATCTAACACTACCTCTCGATCATGAGTGAGCGTGTCACCCTAAGTTCCTAAATGTGCTAGCAGTAAAGATACGTGAGGATGTCCTAATGCTCTTAATCAAGTAGCTAGCAAGTGCAAACCGAAGTTATCAAGATGTGTATTATATACATGTTGTGCCTTAATTTTCAAGGCCGTCAATTTCAGTTTTATTAGGGATGACATAGAAGAAACAAACTGTAATGACTAGGGAAATTCAATAATAAAATCTAAAATTTAAATTGGGTTTAATTAATGAATTTACCCTTAAAAATTGTAACTATTGTAAAATCATGATGATGTGTAAAAAGCAGTATTAACTGAATTTTCCACTGCGAATGTGATGCAATGTTGGATATTTTTAATATAGATTTTATGAGTTTAATTACTCAAAAATTTGTAAATCATATCCATAAAATGAAATTTATATTATAATTTATTGTAAAATTGTGATACAAACACCTAGGCACTTAGAATACAAATATGACATAGAGTCCACCGAAACCTAACCTAGTGTAAAAAGGAGGCCAATGCAGTACAAGTATACTGCTAAGTGAAAACGTAGATATGAAAAATGTTAAAGTAAGTAAAATAGTTTACACAGTCTAAGGTTACGAGTTTGCACTGAGTTGACTACGACAGTGTAGGAAAAATACTGTGTGGTGAAAAAAGATACAGTGTAAATTTTTAGCTCCACAAAATGGACACTCTTTGGATTTCTATTGGGCCACATGTCATGAAAGGTGGGCCAATCACCTTATGACACCTAGGGTAACCCACTTGATTACCCCATGAGTCATCCATTTGGATAAGTGAGCATTCAATGTGATTTTATCAAAAAAATTTCTTCCTTCTTCTCCATAACTCCCACGGCAGCCATTAGAGAAGGTTTTCAAAAATTTTCTCAACCCCAAAACTTTGCAAAAACAACCCCACTTAAGTTCAAGAGGTGACATTCAAGGAATTTCCACAAGTTTAAGCCAAAAACCTAAACTTTTTCAAGGGTTTTAGGGTTTTTCTTGGGGAAAAAGAAAGGAAGCTAATCTATGGTCTTTTGCATGAAAATAGTGTTTAAGAAGGAGATCTAAAGGAGCCTTGGAAGGTTAGATATCAAAAAGTGTTATTTGGGGTAAGTTTTGATTTTAAAGTTTTGAAATTTTATGATTTTTGTTTTGATTTTTATTTTCTCTAAATTATATCTTGAGCTAGTTTTTGGTTGAACCCCTAGAAATATGAAGTATGACATGTTGATGTTGTGAAATTAAGGTTTAAATATTGAAAATTGGTAGTTTGTGTAAAAATTGTATTTTTGCAATTTTAGTGTTAGTTTTTAAAAAGTGATGTTAGATATGGTAATGATTCCAACAAAGGTTGAAATTGCTTATACAGGGGTAGATTTACAGTTTTAAAACAAAATTTCACCAAAATACCCTAAGGACTAAATTGAAAGAAAAAGTTTTCCGTCGGCAGATTTGAAAACACCCAAAAACACCCATGTACAGTGAGAATTGGGAAAAGTTAAAACAAAAAAGTTGTAGATCTCGACAAAGCTATTAGATATCACGGACAGTTCGTCGAAAAACTCAACCGTTTGTGAGATTTTAATTTTTTAAGAATTTGTTAAAAGTGAAAAAAATGTTAAAATAGAAAAGATGTCATTTTTCAAAATGATTTACGGAATGATACTTTGAGTAAAAATGTTTCTTATGAAAAATAGGAAATTTTGGGTTAAAGAAATAAATTTTAGCCTTAGGGCCAAAATTGTCAAAATTTTCAATTTATGGGCTAAATTGTAAAGTTTTACAAAAAAAGAGCATACGTGTGAAATAAGAAGATACGAGCCACTAGGGTATTATTTTAAAGTTAATATATGGCTATTTCCGTGAGAATAACAAAATCGAGCTTAGGTAGGTCAATAGGCCCACGGAAGGCAAAATCGTCATTTTTGCTTTTTGCCCCAATAACTCGAATCACTCTGAAATGTTTCAAATGGGGAAAAGAAAATTATTAAAAAGATTTTCGTCCTTCGTTAGTGACGATGGGGTAGAGTTAGATAGAAATACGAAAACCAGTGGTTTTTAGAGTTGTATACAGTTATGCAACTCAATTTAATAATTAACGAATGTTTTGTATTGAAACATAATAGAATATTGGCTAATGGCTTTGAAATTGGCCAACAGGATCCTAGAAGTCTATGACAGAGGAAAATCAAGGTCAATTTACGTGGTACACAAAAGCAAGTAAGTACCCATCCCACCTATAGTATGGAATTGTAGGTATAGAATGTGACATGTGTATCTGTATACCTGTGTGTAAATCAAGTGTGTATTTGTGTGTATGTTATGATATGAGCATCTATAAGTATGTTGATGTATACCTGTGAGTATACTAAATATATACCTATGTGTATATTATATTGTATACCAGTGTGTATATTAATGTATGCATGAGAATATTAAAGTGTGTACCTATGTGTACAGTATTGTATAAGAACATTTATGTTTTGCGTATAACATATGATTATTACTTCATGTATGGTATGATAACCATAATAAATGGACTGGTAATTATATCACCAAAAATTAAAAAAAGTATCATACCGACTCCTTACTCAAGAGGAGTTTAAGGATACAATATGGTCACGGTGTTACGTAGACCTAAGTGCACAATGGTACGAACACTTGGGTCATAGTTAAAGATAAGAAATGAAAATGATAAAGAAGGTTTATAAGAAAGCATAAATGGATCATGCATTTTATTGAATGTGCATGTGGGTTATATAGAACTGACTGGGCGTAAGCTCATTAAGTATTTCATGCTGTAGGTATTTTGACGAGAAGGTCAGAATAATTGTATGGATGAGCTGGCAGGGGGATGATCGGTGTGCAGAATGGGTATGGATTCCACCGCAGTTAGTTTCTGCTATGATATATTTCAAGATATTTTGAAAAGTAATGCTTGGAGAATTGTATTACAAAGGAAAAGTTGTTTTGTAAATACAAGTGTATGTTTGTATTTTGACAGATGCTAAAACCAATGTATGTGCAAACAAATTTGTGTAAAGTATATTTATATAAAAAAAAGTTTTTCCTAAGTTTTCATATATAAGTAAGTAAGAAAGAGTTTATCACAGCCCAAAAAAGGTGGGTTGTGACAGTTGGTATTAGAAACACAAATCTTGCCACCCTACTGCACATTGTCATATACTCCATTGCCATAGCTCAAGTAAGATAGTTCAATTTGAAGTATAAGAATGTTAAGTTTTCAATTTATATGAAATTGTTATGTTAATTAAGATGAATGTAGTAGATGGTGGCACCTCCGAACGTACCTAATGCAGACAAGGATCGAAGAGCAAGTATTGCATTTCAAGATATAATGTGTAACACCCACCTATTTTTATGTAACGGATTATGCTAAGTTAGTGACGATGTTAAGTAATTTTCTTATTGATATATGTTATGATTTATGATTTTATGTTACTAACTTTTTATTTTAAGTTTTATGACAGGTGACGATCGCGTGAAATTGATGTGCTCAAGTATTCATGTTAATTTCGATGTATGTTTGATTATGATGCAATGATGTCTTGTGCTATGATGTATTACATTTTAAGGACAGTTCGGCATGTCGGACTTTCAAGTTCGGCAGGCTGAATAGCCCGTCAAGGATCGACAGGCTGATAGAAACCATTGGCAGGCCGGACTTCATGGAATCGGCAGGCCAAACTGTGCAGTCGGCAGACCGATGACAGCTGACGAGCAGTCAGCCGAAGCTCCTAAAAATGTGACGATGATGATTGGATAATAATTGATGATTGATGGGCATATTTATGGATTAATTTCCTCATTTAAGGAAATAAAATCATTGACTTTTGATTGATTGGTATTGTTTAAAATGGTTTCCTATTTTTAGAAGGCAAAATATGGTAAGTGAGACTAATTGATTTGACTCTCCCTCAATCCTCTCCACTTTCAATGTGAAGCTAGCCTCGATTTTAGTCAAAAAATTTTTGACTTAATGGAGAGTTTTATGTTTTGACTCCCCTTTTACGTTATGCTCATTACGTTATTTTTTTTAAAACGTTCTTTTCTTTCTCTAGCTCTCTCTCTCTCTCTTCCTCTCACGTCTTCTCTCTCTCTCTCTCATTCTGAGACTTTTTTTTTTATTCATCTCTTCTTCTTCTCTTCTCCACGTTTTATATTCCTTCTCTCTCTCAAAAAAATTCTCTGCAAATAATTGAAAGAAAAATTGAAATTTTCTTTGGGTGAATTCGAAGGAATTTTAGAAGAATCGTTTTGAGGTAAGGGTTCGTTTTCGGTTTAATTTTGAAATGAACTCCTTCTTGACATGCGATTGCCATATCTTTCTCTTCAAATTTCGTTTTACTCTGAATTTTTAATATGTTATCCATGTATGTGTTATGCAATGTTCCTCCAAGTTTCAAGTTATTTCAATTTTTTAAAATTAAGTTATGAATTTTCTATCCTCTACTACTCACAGTAAAATATTGTTGTTTGGTTATGATGCATGAAAATATGATTTTTGTTCAAGGGGTAAATGTGTTTTGTTTGATACAAAATTTGGCAAGAATGTTCATCTATATGTTATGTTATGAACTGCAAAGTTTGGTAATGTTTTGATGAGTGAATTATGTGTTATGAAATTTCTATTGAGACTAGGTGAAGAAACTGTTTTAACAATGTTAATATTAGACTTTTGTTTTATGTGATGTTTTATATGTTTAAATGATTTTATTGTTGATGAAATAATTTTATGAAATTGCAATATATGTTAGTAAGATGTTAGTATGAATTTTAAAATTAAACTATATGAGTTTTAATTGTTAGAAAATGTTTTCAAAATATTACTCACTACCTTATTATTGTTGGCAGATTTCATGTTTGAAATGTATGGGTTGTTTTTAGATATTTAATATAATTTTTATGACTAAAGAAAAATTAAGGTAATATGTTTATGTATTAACTTTACCCCTGTGAAGTATGGTGTCTAAAGTGTGTGTGAATATTAAGTTTTTAAGTCTTGAATCCATGTAGGTCAGTGAAGTGTATGTGATAATAATTTTATGTTTTTGATGATTATAGTTATAGATGCATGTTATGAATTATGTTTGTATGAGATGAATGTATATGTGATGTAATATGAATGGATGTTTTATTCTATAATAATAAGTATTAATTTTATTTTTGTATCTTTAAATGAATAAATGGCATGAACACACAAAGGATCGAGCACATCGAGACCGCGACGTCATCACCAATTTATATAAGGTTAAGTAAGCTAGCTTCTAAGGTAAGTACATTCCCACCTACAACATGATGAGTTTTAAAAGGTTTGATGTTATGTTCATGATGATATTTATGATGATTTTATGATAATTTCCTTAAAGGATTTCTTATGAAAGATTTTCATGATTTAAAGTTATATATGTTTGATTATGGCAAATTTCAAAGCATGAAAGTTATGTATATATGTATCACCTAATAAGTGTTGCACACCAATGTTATGATATGATATGATATGATGTCATGTTTGATTTAAGATTAGCTACCTTTCTCCTCTCATGACGGCGCGCCTATGATAATGATTATGATGCAACACTTGAGCCCTTAAGATAAAATGGAATAAGTTTTAATATGGTCAATGTAATGAAAAATATGTTTCTATAAAAATGTGCTTACTGCACTATTACGTTATGATGATGATGATGATGTTTATGAAATGTTTTTAAATTGTGAGAATTATATGTACTTACTAAGCTTTAGCTTATTCAAGTTTATATCATGTTGTAGATAAGGGTAAGAAATTCATGGATTAGGCGGAGGACATGGGAAGGCGTGTGAGCTTAAGGTAGATGAATTGTAACTGGAAGAATGCCAATGAAGCAAGTTTTTACGATTTAAGCTATGGTCTAATAATTTGAACTTATTTTTATGATGTGTTTTAAAGAATACAAGAATTATATTTTATTATTTTAAGAATTTGATCTTCTGCATTTTGAAAAGTTGAATTTGTCTTAGAATTCAATTTTTTAAAATTTTTTGGCTCTGTCGGCCTACCGATCATCATTGGTCGACATGTCGATGTAAGCATGTTCCGCCTGCCGATCTCACTTCCTGTCTGCCGAACATTGAAAGTTTTTAAGCCCTATTTTGTAGAGCCTCTGTCGGCCTACCGGTTGATAATTTTCAGCCTATCGACCATGTTCGGCCTGCTGAAGTTTCCAGTTCGGCTTGCCGAACTATGGGAGCAAATAGTTTTAAATGATGTGATGTTTCATAATTTATGATTTTACTATTTAGTATATTTACTTTATTAAAGGATGTTTATGATCAATTTAATATTCAATTGAATTATTAATAGTATGGATTAAATTATTGAAGGTTTTAAAAAAAATGTATGTATGGATCCTTGTTACAATTTCCTTAACTACGTTTACAATTAAAGTTCCAAATAAGTATGTAATATATGAATGTAACGACATCTGTGACGTCCGTAAGGGGGGTGTTACATGATGCCACCGCACAATTATGGAAGCTGGCAACCCATGGTATTGATTGAATGGCTATGTAACGCCCCTATATGGGGGTTAACAGTTTTTAATGAGATAAAATAAAAATAAATAATAAAAGAAAAACCTTAAAAATAAAATTTGCCCGGGACTTAAATAAAAACTCTCAACTCAAAAATAAAAATATAAACGATAAATAAACCACAGTTTTAATGTAGCACCTTAAATTTAATAATATAAACTGTTGTCATCATCATTTTAACCCTCAACACATTGTAATACAGTCACAGAAAGTAACAATTGATGCTTACATTATCATGAAGAACATTCTCAACGATTGAAGCAGTCCCAATGTAATATAGTTACATCACTTCCTCAACTATATTTCTCGTAGCCACCTCACACTTAGTGAGTCCTGAAAAGATATAAACATAAGGGTATGAGCGACACTATGCTCAGTAGAGAAAACCATTACTCACCTTTAGGTTTTTATCATTACCACATTAAAACCTACATGGTTAATAGGTTACATCATATTCCAGATTATGAGGTTTATTATGATCACATCTTATGGATACCGTAGTTAATCATTACCAAGTGTCATAATTACACATTTATACAAATATTACCAATCATCATTGTTCCTAGGTATCCATGTTAAATTGAGTATCACTCAACTCATCGAAACCCAAATGGGCGCACTTGATCACCCTATAAACATTCCAAGGGTGTTCCGGTGAGGGGACATCAAGCCCCGAGTCCTCACCAAATCGATTCCTGTACAGTGTGTTCTGGGACTTTCAACCCAAGGAAGCGTCATCGCCTTCCCCCTATTTTACCTTTTAGGGTATTCATGCCCAAGGACGTAACCATCGCCCTCTTTATGTCTCACAATTTCTCTATATTGAATCATTATTAATAGAGTTAGTTTTCCTAACCATGCTTCTCAATTTATAACATGTGTCAGTTCATTATGTTCCTCGCCGTACAATACAAGACGAGTCCATGTCATAGTTTCATATGTGATACTCATATAATATCAGTTCAACATAGATATATATATTGCGACAAAACAATCAATTTTAATTCTATAAAAACCTCACAAAAGATGAGTAATAGAATCCCTACCTTTTAAGCTTATCAACAATCTTTTAATCCTGGAATCAGTTAACGTTAGCTCCATACTCCCTTGATCCTAAGGCGTGCATAAGGACAATTAAAACTAAAGCACAACATACAACTACATTCATAAATAAATCATGTGTAAACCTATCTTACTAGTATGCCATTAAAGCTTTTATATAAATCTCTTTTGAATACCACAGTAAACAATTTTTGTCTTAACACAATATAAAATGTGAACAAGTAATCTATATGTTTTAGTCCCTAATAAGATTCATCAATCACTTAGGATAATATTGGAAAGGTTGCAAGACATTAAAGAATTAGGTGGTGAGCAAAGATGGGTTCTTGGTTCAGGTTAGCAGTTGGTATACCATAACAAACTGGCAGATTTACTAGTTTCCAATACAAAAATTGAATAGTTCTTAGAAAATAAAATACAACTCCGATTTAGGTTTATGATAGCTCGTTAGAAAGCCTAGGATGCTACTTTTCAAATATGCAAACCAATTCATAAAATTCATTTTAATTTAATCTTAGAATTTCAAGAAATAACCACTGCCCATAGAGGTATTACAAAGTTTAACAATATAAATTTTCTGTCTAGGGCATATACACTTAGACTTCATACATATGCTCCAAAATAGCAACAAACATATACTTAGGTTTAAGAACGTAAATTTGAATAATCCTTTAGTATAAAAGAAAATTTATAAATGAAAGACTAAATTTTTTCATAAGATTCTAACCTCGGATTATGGTTAGTTGGAAGCTTGAAATGGCATCAAAACAGGTTCCTTTACTTCGGTATGACTGAAATTCTTGCTCAAATGGAGGTGATGGTGGCTGATTTTTATGGCTGCCTTGAAGAAGTTCTCTAAGTATTTTGCTTCAGCAAAGAAATAAGAAGAAGAGTGTGGGAACCGTGGAAGAGAAAGGAAGAAAAGATGAAGTCTTTGAAGCGAAGTGATAGAAACAATTATAGAGGAGATATGTTGAAGCATGTCACGGAGGAAATAAAGAAAATGAGGGTCAAGAGTAGTTGGAAAAGATATCCTTATGTCTCATCTAAAGACTTTAACATACATAATGCCAATATGACATTTTTGAGATTTATTAGAAGTTCTAAGGCTTTTTAGTAATCATACTAAATAAATATAGGAGAATTTTAGAAAATTTAAAAATAGATAAAAATAAATATTATAAAATAAATTTAAATGAAGCAATTTTTTTTTATACACTAAAAATTAATTTAATTACCTCAATACCCGTTAGAAGAATAACGGGTGTCACAGCTCTACCCCCCTTAAAGAAATTTCGTCCTCGAAATTTCAATTCTAGCAATACTAGTAAAAATTTTAATTCCATTATGATTCCAATTCCGAGTCTAAACCGTTAATGTTGTTTGTCCTCCAAATTTAAGTCATCGTATCTCCACTTATTTACTTGCATAATAAATCTTACTCCTAAATCCCTCAATGAGAGTATTTCTGACAAGTTTCAACTTGTAACACCGTATAATAGTCTAAGAATCTGATCAGGCATACATATTGACCATACCATGATTCCAGTCCTTCATTGTCCATGGACTGTGATTTACAATCACATTTAAGGAGATTGCTAGAGAAATTTTATATACTTCATCTTTAGGTTCCTTTTCCTTTTTGAGTAAGGAAAAGTCAAATATATTTGCTTTCATACCTCAACTAATAAACTAAAACATAATCATAAAACATATATCACAAACACTTATATTCAAAACCATACATTAAACTTATTCATAGAGATATTAAACGGAATCTCAGAGTTGCAAACATACCCGACATATTTTTCATTAAACAGCTATCCTCATGACACAACATTCAATCCAAATAATATACTCATATTTCATATGGAATATCCCCATAACTGACTCTGGTACTTCCACATAATATTAACAGAATATTACACATTACAAACATAATACGGATACGTTTCGAGAGTACAAGGCACTCTGTATACCAGCTATCCATATCATGCATGCTTAGAGGATACAAAAACATCGATAAACAAAAGATCGGACCTTAAGAAGGATGCGTTTCGAGAGCATCAAGTACTCCGTATCCAGCCATCCCGGCATTAGGCTCAATGAATCTAAAAGATTTAACAACGACGTACCACAAGAAACACAGAATACAAGGCAAACGGTTATTCGTAACACACGAAATACGGACACACATGCCTACATGCCAAAGATAAAACAAAAAGATTACAGATGGAGATTCAAATCAATTGGCCGCTCCCGGCTTTCCTTTTCCCATTCAAGCTTGGATGTTGCAGTGTCGGATTCTGGATGTATGATTTACATTTTATCTATCAATTCCTCAGCTGTTGAAGCAGTGATAAAGATTTGTCTCTCCGATTCTGTAGTGATGTTTTCTTCCACAGCGTAATCTAGAAATTTCAAAAGACCGTCATAAAAACCATTTACATTCAGCAGTCCCAAAGGTTTGGAATAAAAGCCCAACAATTGCCCACAAGCAACTACGAATATTTCCTCAAGAGTACCTAGACCACCAGGTAATGCTATAAAAGCATCAGAATTATAGATTATGTCTTTAAAATTTTTAGGGATACTCCTGACTCCTTCTCCCTTACCTATGGCTTCCTTATAAAGGTTTCCTTCAACTGGAATATGAGGCCAAATTCTTACATCAGTAGCGTCGCTAGACCTAGCTGCTAGTGCCATATTTACCATCATTTTTATACTACCACCCCCATAGATTATGTTAATCTTCTTGCGTGCTAGGACTTGCCCTAAGTGATTTGCAGCTTCTAAATAAGCTTTATCTTTTCCAAGGCTGGAACCACAAAAGACACAGACATTCTTTATTTTCTTCGTGGACTGGGAGGTAGACATATTTGGTTTATAGAAGTGGTTGCTTAATGTCTGCTCCACTTAGACTTCGGGTTCTACATGAGATTTTCAAGATGAGAAATATACAAAAAGGGCTAAAGGGATAGACGAGTAGGTAATGAAAAGGTAATCCAAAGATTTAAACCAAATCTTGTGCGGATAAGAAAGTAAGATAAGGTGATTGATAGTTTACAGAAAATCTGATTCACTTTTTGAAAAAGATTAGACTCTAATTGTATAACTTTTGACAATTGAGAACAATTTGACAGAAGACCCTCATGACACAACTGTAGACTTTTTGACAAATATACACCAAGTTTAGAAATTTAATATAAACGACAAATACTGTAGAACTTTTGAAATTTGAGACACAAATCTTGAAATATCTGGATAAGCTTTTCAAAATTCAAACATATTACTGTACCGTATGTGACGTGTCTGATAAGATAATATATTTTATTATATATATATATTTAAGAAAATCATAAATTAAATAAGATATTAACACTTACTGTATCAATCTAATAATCACAATTATTTCAAACACAAAAGCAAATATTCTGAGTAAAAGAAAAACACAAACTGTTGAACATCAGCTAAAACTGCTTCAAATAAGTAAAGACTAAATAACCTTTATAGAGCGATGACTTATTCCCCATCCAGTTTTCTTATGGCTTGGCAAACAGGATCTAGAAATACCATATTCCTGAGGCGTTGTCTTTCTGTATAAAATTTAGGCCAGAGTTTAAAAATAGCTCCTTGAACATATCTACTAGGGTGACCGTGGAGAGGAGGATGGATGCTATCCAAGTTCTCCTTTGAAAGTCCATCCCTACAAAACCTTATTTTATCCTCTCTATTCGTAGACATATAACCAGGTGAAGTACATTTACCGTTACAATTTTGTCTTCCACATTTGTTACAAGTGACCACGATGGCACGAGCTCTTCTTTTCATTGCACTACGACTGGTACCTGTTCCTGGTAAACCGACATCTTGACTAAAGTCACTCGGATGGATTTTCCCCTCTATCAACATTCTTACATCACAAGGGATGCCAAAATGCATAAGAATCCACAACCGAGTAATTCTAGCCTTGTATTTCTTTCTGAGAATCTTTTGGGAGAGTGATGGGAAATACTTTCTCATGTGTTGGTACTTTGGGTCCATGATGAGATGAAAGAAGAGTAAATAGAAAGGAAAAATTAAGATAGTAAATTGCAGAATCCTAGAATTCCTTCTTCTTTTAGAGGAAAAGAAGAATTTCTAATGAAAAAGAAGAGGATTTGCGATTTAGAGAGAAAATAACAAATTAAGAGAGAAAAAGTGAACTCGGAGAAATAAGCTCCTATGCACAATAAACGTATATGTAAACAATAATTAAACCACTGTATATGACACGTATAGAGACCACGTGGGAGAGAGTGTGAATCAAACTGATTTAAGATTTGAACTAGGCCCAAATGTTCTTAGTTGAAAATGGTCAGGTTGTTTCGGGCCTTAACACATTTGGAACGAGTTAAATAACAAACATAAAATTGAAAACCAATTTGTATAAATCTTAAACCCAATTTAAAGCCCACTATAGATAAAGTTAATTATGAACAACAAATCTAATTTAAGGACAACAAGGATCTTCCTGAATGATCCAGCAACTCAAATAATTTTGTTTTAATCAAAACCTTATTGAACAATACATACACCCATATGTTATTCCTAATACTCAACATCTATCAATGGATTCATCATCATTGCTACCAAGGGTTTAGAATGCGACTAACCTTGAAATCAATACGATTTACGTCTTCCAACGTAGACCATATCAATGAACAAAGACACTTGATGTTACTACTTAAGAACATCTACAATCCCCACAATTCTACTTATACAATATCGAATTTCCTCATATAACAAAACCGTAGGTAACTAAAAGATTCACTGATACACTTAAATACAATGTACGTAACAAAATATTCCAATTTTGAGATTCATGCATTCTAGACTTTACACAGTCTCAACAGACCAAAAGTCTAACATTTATCTCTCTCAAGATTCAATACCATGATTCCCAACTTATATCATATTCCTCAAATAAATAGAACTTTTAAGAAAAGATATTGACACTTATGTGCTCCATCGAATCCACACATAATCATTACTTAGGTTTGAATCAATTACGAAAAATTTGGCATATCTATGTCAAACTTTAAAATCAATAAATCAAGCCTTATATTTCTTATTGTTTTTCACGAGACAAAAGGCTTTTAAATCCTCTTATCTATACGAATTTCTCATCGTTTATAAGAATTAGATATGCTTATAGATCCAAATATTATACGAATCTCTCATAAGCAATCTACTTATAAACTCATTCCATATAATTATCATTCCCTCATAACTATTAATACTTTCCTTCTATATAATTATTGTACTCATATAACTATTAATATTTTCATTCTATGGCCTTTCCATGTTACATCCTTCTAGACTGTATAAATCAATGTGAAGGTTCATTTTGATGATGACAATGAAAATTCAGCTTCAAAACCATCTCAAAAATATATTTTTTAAAGTGGTGCTACACTCCCTAGATTAACCGAACCTAGGCTCTGATACCAAAAATTCTATAACGCCCCTATATGGGGGTTAACAGTTTTTAATGAGATAAAATAAAAATAAATAATAAAAGAAAAACCTTAAAAATAAAATTTACCCGGGACTTAAATAAAAACTCTCAACTCAAAAATAAAAATATAAACGATAAATAAACCACAGTTTTAATGTAGCACCTTAAATTTAATAATATAAACTGTTGTCATCATCATTTTAACCCTCAACACATTGTAATACAGTCACAGAAAGTAACAATTGATGCTTACATTATCATGAAGAACATTCTCAACGATTGAAGCAGTCCCAATGTAATATAGTTACATCACTTCCTCAACTATATTTCTCGTAGCTACCTCACACTTAGTGAGTCCTGAAAAGATATAAACATAAGGGTATGAGCGACACTATGCTCAGTAGAGAAAGCCATTACTCACCTTTAGGTTTTTATCATTACCACATTAAAACCTGCATGGTTAATAGGTTACATCATATTCCAGATTATGAGGTTTATTATGATCACATCTTATGGATACCGTAGTTAATCATTACCAAGTGTCATAATTACACATTTATACAAATATTACCAATCATCATTGTTCCTAGGTATCCATGTTAAATTGAGTATCACTCAACTCATCGAAACCCAAATGGGCGCACTTGATCACCCTATAAACATTCCAAGGGTGTTCCGGTGAGGGGACATCAAGCCCCGAGTCCTCACCAAATCGATTCCTGTACAGTGTGTTCTGGGACTTTCAACCCAAGGAAGCGTCATCGCCTTCCCCCTATTTTACCTTTTAGGGTATTCATGCCCAAGGACGTAACCGTCGCCCTCTTCATGTCTCACAATTTCTCTATATTGAATCATTATTAATAGAGTTAGTTTTCCTAACCATGCTTCTCAATTTATAACATGTGTCAGTTCATTATGTTCCTCGCCGTACAATACAAGACGAGTCCATGTCATAGTTTCATATGTGATACTCATATAATATCAGTTCAACATAGATATATATATATTGCGACAAAACAATCAATTTTAATTCTATAAAAACCTCACAAAAGATGAGTAATAGAATCCCTACCTTTTAAGCTTATCAACAATCTTTTAATCCTGGAATCAGTTAACGTTAGCTCCATACTCCCTTGATCCTAAGGCGTGCATAAGGACAATCAAAACTAAAGCACAACATACAACTACATTCATAAATAAATCATATGTAAACCTATCTTACTAGTATGCCATTAAAGCTTTTATATAAATCTCTTTTGAATACCACAGTAAACAATTTTTGTCTTAACACAATATAAAATGTGAACAAGTAATCTATATGTTTTAGTCCCTAATAAGATTCATCAATCACTTAGGATAATATTGGAAAGGTTGCAAGACATTAAAGAATTAGGTGGTGAGCAAAGATGGGTTCTTGGTTCAGGTTAGCAGTTGGTATACCATAACAAACTGGCAGATTTACTAGTTTCTAATACAAAAATTGAATAGTTCTTAGAAAATAAAATACAACTCCGATTTAGGTTTATGATAGCTCGTTAGAAAGCCTAGGATGCTACTTTTCAAATATGCAAACCAATTCATAAAATTCATTTTAATTTAATCTTAGAATTTCAAGAAATAACCACTGCCCATAGAGGTATTACAAAGTTTAACAATATAAATTTTCTGTCTAGGGCATATACACTTAGACTTCATACATATGCTCCAAAATAGCAACAAACATATACTTAGGTTTAAGAACGTAAATTTGAATAATCCTTTAGTATAAAAGAAAATTTATAAATGAAAGACTAAATTTGTTCATAAGATTCTAACCTCGGATTATGGTTAGTTGGAAGCTTGAAATGGCTTCAAAACAGGTTCCTTTACTTCGGTATGACTGAAATTCTTGCTCAAATGGAGGTGATGGTGGCTGATTTTTATGGCTGCCTTGAAGAAGTTCTCTAAGTATTTTGCTTCAGCAAAGAAATAAGAAGAAGAGTGTGGGAACCGTGGAAGAGAAAGGAAGAAAAGATGAAGTCTTTGAAGCGAAGTGATAGAAACAATTATAGAGGAGATATGTTGAAGCATGTCACGGAGGAAATAAAGAAAATGAGGGTCAAGAGTAGTTGGAAAAGATATCCTTATGTCTCATCTAAAGACTTTAACACACATAATGTCAATATGACATTTTTGAGATTTATTAGAAGTTCTAAGGCTTTTTAGTAATCATACTAAATAAATATAGGAGAATTTTAGAAAATTTAAAAATAGATAAAAATAAATATTATAAAATAAATTTAAATGAAGCAATTTTTTTTTATACACTAAAAATTAATTTAATTACCTCAATACCCGTTAGAAGAATAACGGGTGTCACAGGCTACATGCTGTAGAAGTGGTTTTTGCTACATGCCATATGCCACTGCACCTTCAGGTACGACTAGCTTCTGGATTGTTATTGAGAGAAGCCTTAGCATGGTGGCTGAGGATCGGACCCGATGAGCGACTTAGGGATTGGCAAGGCTTCAGAGAACAGATTCTAGCAGAATTCACACCCTTACCCCTAGTAGATGCTATGCAAGTCCAAGTGATTCTGATGCTTGGGGCGGATTGGCATCATTAGTTATATCTACGTGTAGAACCATTGTGGGGAAGATACGTAGGAGAGCCAGTAGATCACTATATTTTAAGATTTTTCCGTACTATGGTACCACTAATCTTGCCGGAAATACCTTTGTGGCGAATTTGCAACCTTATTTGGAGAGATCTTCCTGACGCAGTCCAGCAATAGATGCAGTATCCGAGGGATTTTCTTAATCTCTACGATTTTATTATGGAAGTATTGCAGGCGGAATAGAATGTGACCGCACCCCTAGAAGATCTCCTAATAGATATGGAAGAGGATGATGAAGACGACGATGATGAAGATGATACTGGTAGTGAAGATGATGATGAAGAGCTCGAATTCATTCCAGTGCCTCCCGAACCCATAAGTGCAAGTGACGATGAGTCTATTGATTTAGATGAAAGGGAGGAGGAGGACCCTGAGAAGGATTTCGAACATAGTGAGATGTCAGGAGTAGACTCGGATTAGAAAGAGACCTATGATGAACTGTATGTATTAAGATATATGCAGATGTGTGATTAGCACAGTTTTGGGGCTTGTTGCTTTTGTATATGAGTGTATATCCAGCAAGTGGTATCCTTCACGGCAATAGGGTATATATAGCCAGAAGTGATAACTGCTCCCAAAAATGATATGAACAGTTTATGGAAGAAGGGAAAGTAAGTATGTATGTTAGTTATTTATGTAATGTTTTAAGAATGAAAAATGTAAAAAGGAAAGGAAAGAAGTTAATGAAATGAAATGTATGAAATGAGATATTGAGTCCATGTTATTGTTCATGTTTGCATGTATTTATGTTATATGATAACTTTCTTTAAATAATATTACGTTAATAGTATATACTGACGTAACGACGAAATTGTACAATAGGTCTGTAAACCTATTTTACTAACAATGGCCGATGCACCTAGAGAACCTGTGAACCCAGACCTAATGGCCATTATCTCGGAGTTACAATAGAAACTCCAAGCTTAGGAGTTAGAAATGCAAGAATTAAGAGAACAATTAGTAAACCAGAATCCTAAACCACAAGCACACGTAAACTTGCCACCCCTAGTACCACCACCTTAGCAAGCAGAACCAGCTTCTCTAGCTATTCCAACTACTCTGGTAGTGTCTACTACCGAATTTTATGAAAGATTCTGACTGATGAAGGCCCCAGAATTTGACGGATCTATTGATCCATTAGAAGCCGATGATTGGCTTATTGGTGTAGAGAGGGTTTTGAAACTTATGGGGCTCAGCGATCGTGAGAAAGTTCTGTGTGCCTTGTTTTCTCTCACTAAGGATGCTAGGAGATGGTGGGAGTCAGTTGAACGTAGAAGGAACGTAGATGAAATGACATGGCCAAATTTTGTGGAAGAATTTGGAAGGGCTTATTTCAACGTGGAAACAATGGCAGCCCAGCAAGAAGAATTCAACAATTTTAAACAAGGTAATATATTAGTGGCAGATGCCGTAAAGAGGTTCAACCAATTGGCACGTTTATGTCCCGAATTGGTACCCTTGGATTGGGAACGAATAAGAAGACTGATGTGGATGTTCAAAACCGACATTGCCCTTATAGTCGATAGTGAAGGGCAAGCTCCTAAGAATGTAGAAGATTGTATTGAACAACTGCTAGAGCTGAGTTCAAACTTACCCATGATAAGGAGGAGAGAGCCAGAATTTTTAAGGCTTAAAAAAAGGAGAAGGCTTTAGCTAAGCAGAGCCAAGCTATACAAGTGAAAGGAACAAGGAAGCGTTCCAAGTCAAGGGTAGTCCCAAAACCAGCCAGTGGGGCGCAACTGTAATGCTAATAACAAGAGGAAATAGAACGCAATTAATCAAAAGAATCAGAAATGACAACCCTAGAAAAGAATCAATGATGGAGGAAACAACAAACCTCTCTACAGTCAATGCGAGAAGAGATATGCGGGAGAGTGTAAAGTTGGCACAAATAAGTGTTACATCTGTGGCAAAGGACACTATGCCAGAAACTGTTTCTCCAATCCCCAGAATCTGAATAGGGAACCCAACTTCATGCAATCCAAGCACAGATTGAAGGCCCTAGTGTCAGTCAGGGACACTTGGAAGCTCCGAAACCTAGTGGACAGATTTAAGCCTACATGAAGAAAGATGATGAGGCGGGAACTTCATCAGTGGTGATAGGACAGTTTTTTGTTGCCAATATTGACGCCTATGTTTTATTTGATTATGGAGCAATGCATTCATTTGCCTTACTTAGGTTTGCCAAACAGACAAGAACTGAAGGGGATAGAATAAAATAGACTTTTAAAACTGTACTTTCCTTTGGGGAAGTATTAAATTCTGACTTTTGGATACGTCATGTACCCATCATTGTTTATGGAAGAGAATTGTATATCGATTTAATCATAATTGATATACAAGATTATGACGTTATCCTGGGAATGGATTTCTTAGGAAAATACACGGCTAAGATTAACTGCCGACATCGCAAGGTTACGTTCTGACCTTTTGGAAGTGAGAAGTTCATTTATTTAGGGAAGGTTCCTAAGGCCCCAAAGGTGCTAATTGCGGCGTTAAAAGCAAAGAAAATTTTGGAAAGTGGATGCACCGGTTATCTGGTGAACTTGATAAGCAAGTCACAAAAGGCTCAGTTAGGACCAAAAAGATCCCTATTATAAAAGAATTTGTTGACGTGTTCCTAAATGAGTTACCAAGTTTACCACCGGAACGAGAGATTTCTTTCGAAATTGAATTAACACCGGTACGGCCCCGATATCGAAGGCACCATATCGTATGGCCCCAGGAGAACTCAAAGAGTTGCAGGTGCAATTATAAGAATTGTTGGATAAAGGATTTATTTGGCCAAATCATTCCCCATAAGGAGTGACTGTTTTATTTGTCAAAAAGAAAGATGGAACGTTACAGATGTGTATTGATTACCAAGAATTGAACAAGGTCACGATTAAAAACAAGTATTTACTTCCAAAGATTGACTATCTATTTGATCAATTGAAAGGAGCATCGGTATTCTCAAGAATTGACTTACACTCTGGATATCATCAACTGCAAGTCAAGGAAGAGGACTTGCCAAAGACAACATTCCGGACGCGTTATGGGCATTATGAATTCTGTGTTATTCCATTTGGACTGACCAGTGCCCCAGCAGCCTTTATGGATCTCATGCACTGGATTTTCAAGGACTATCTCGATAAATTCGTTATCGTTTTAATCGACGACATCCTCATCTATTCAAGAACGCCAGAGGAACATGAGAGACACTTAAGGATTGCACTACAGTTGTTAATAAGACATTAATTGTATGCCAAGTTTTCAAAATGTGAATTTTGGTTGGAAAAAGCTCATTTCTTAAGGCATGTGGTCTCACGAAATGGAGTCATTGTTGACCCCTCAAAGGTAGAAGTAGTAAATAAGTGGCCTACGCCGAAAAGTGTTACCGAGATCAAGAGTTTCCTCGGTTTAGCAAGATACTATTGACATTTTGTAGAAGGATTCTCTGGACTTGTAGCACCACTCACGGCCCTTACAAGGAAAGCAGTTAAATATGAATGGACCAAGAAGTGGAAAGAGAGTTTCTAGGAACTAAAAAGATGACTCACAAGTGCCCTGGTACTAACTATACCGGATCCAAATCTAGGAAACTACGTGATCTACAGTAATGTGTCAAAGACAGGCTTGGGAGCCGTACTTATGCAAAACGAAAAAGTAATTACGTATGCATCCCGACAGCTGTAGGGTCATGAAAGGAATTATCCAACATATGACTTGGAGTTAGCAGCGGTCGTATTTGCACTAAAGATTTGGCGTCACTATTTTTATGGAGCTAAGTGTGAGATTTATACAGATCACCAGAGTCTGAAATATATCTTCACACAGAAGGAACTCAACATGAGACAGCGAAGATGGCTAGAACTGGTTAAAGACTACGACTGTGAAATTTTATATCACCCTGGAAAGGCTAACCGAGTAGCTGATGCACTTAGTCGTAGAACGACATCTTCGATTGCAATGATGCAATTAATGCCAAGACCTCTTTAGAAAGACTTGGTAGAAGCAGGAATAGAGTTTATCATAGGGGGATTAGCCAATTTATTGTTCCGACTTGCTATTTTAGAGAATTTAAAGGAGCAACAAGAAGCAGATCTATCACTGCTCAAAGCTAAGAAAGAGGTTCTTGAGAATAAAGAAGTAGAATTTAGCATCCCGGGAGATGGCATTCCTTGTTATAAAGGCATATTATGCATCCCCAACGATGAGGAATTAAAGAAGCAAATATTGAAAGAAGCTCATGAGGCGCCATATGTAGTTCATCTAGGACCTGCAAAAATGTACCAAGATTTGAAAAAGCACTACTGGTGGCATGGAATGAAGAATGATGTTACGAGATTCATTAGCAAATGTCTCACGTGTCAAAAGGTGAAGGCTGAATACCAATGATCCACAGGTGAACTGCAAAAGATAGATATCCTAGAGTGGAAATGGGACCAAATAACTATGGATCTGGTGACCATACTACCAGAACTACATGAGGACATGATACTATATGGGTAATTGTAGATAAATTGACCAAATCTGTGCATTTTCTTACCCATTAAACTTAGTAGTTCTGTTGAACAACTAGCTGAATTATATGTCACACAAATAGTTAGGTACCATGGAGTCCTGAAATCCATCATCTCTGATCGTGATGGTCGATTCACTTCCAAGTTTTGAAAGAGCATTCATTAAGCAATGAGAACAAAGTTGACGTATAGCACAGCCTTCCAGCCTCAAATGGATGGTCAGTCGAAAAGGACCATCTAGACTTTGGAGAATATGTTAAGAGCATGTGTGCTAGATTTCAAAGGAGGATGGGATAAAAAGCTTCATTTGATCGAATTTGCATACAATAACAGTTACCAAACTTCCACTGGTATGGCTCCATATGAAGCTCTATATGAAAGAAGATGTTGATCACCTTTACATTGGTACGAAACCCGACAAAAGGCGATGTTGACCATAGATTTTGTTCAAAAAAGAACAGAAGATGTAAAGTTAATCTGTCACCGGATGGAAACGGCTTTTAGTCGACAAAAGAGTTATGTTGATCGACGATGGAGACTTTTAGAGTTTCAAGTAGGGGACTTAGTCTTTTTGAAGATAACACCAATAAAAGGAGCAGTAAGATTCAAAAAAAGGGGAAAACTCAGTCTAAGGTACGTTGGACCATATGAAATCTTAGAAAGAGTAGGTAACGTGGCTTACAAGTTAGCCCTACCCCTTGAAATGGCATCGGTACATAATGTATTCCATATATCTATGCTAAAAAAATATGTATCTAATTCCTCGCATATACTTTAGCATGAGCCTATTGAAGTACAAGGGAATCTGT
Organism: Artocarpus heterophyllus; assembly: GCA_025403435.1. Taxonomy (NCBI): domain Eukaryota; kingdom Viridiplantae; phylum Streptophyta; class Magnoliopsida; order Rosales; family Moraceae; genus Artocarpus; species Artocarpus heterophyllus. The sequence continues at coordinate 11,474,953 of CM046352.1, forward strand.
CTTATGAGGAAAAACCAGTTCAAATCTTGGCTCGAGAAGATAAGGAGTTAATGAATAAAAAGATACCACTCGTAAAAGTTTTATGGCGTAATCAACAAGTAGAAGAAGCAACCTGGGAACGAGAAGATGAAATGAGAAGAGTCTACCCAGAATTGTTTTAATTTTCGGGGATGAAAATTTTTAAGGAGGGCATATTGTAATGACTAGGGAAATTCATTAATAAAATCTAAAATTTAAATTGGGTTTAATTAATGAATTTACTCTTAAAAATTGTAACTATTGTAAAATCGTGATGATGTGTAAAAAGCAGTATTAACTGAATTTTCTACTGCAAATATGACGCAATGTTGGATATTTTTAATATAGATTTTATGAGTTTAATTACTTGAAAATTTGTACATAAAATGAATTTTATATCACAATTAATTATAAAATTGTGATACAAACACCTAGGTATTTAGAACGCAAATATGACATAGAGTCCACCGAAACCTAACCCAGTGTAGAAAAGAGGCTGACGCAGTACAAGTATACTGCTACTTAAAAATACAGATATAGAAGATGTTATGTTTGGCCTCCAAAGGTAAACCAAAATTAAGTAAAATAATTTACACAGTCTAAGGTTACGAGTTTGCACTGATTTGACTACAACAGTGTAGGAAAAATACTGTGTGGTGAAAAATGACATAGTGTAAATTTTTAGCTCCACAAAATAGAGACTCCTTGGATTTCTATTGGGCTACATGTCATGAAAGGTGGCCCAATTACCTTATGACACCTAGGGTAACCCACTTGATTACCCCATGAGTCATCCATTTGGATAAGTGAGCATTCAATGTGATTTTATCAAAAAAATTTCTTCCTTCTTCTCCACAACTCCCACGACAGCCATTAGAGAAGGTTTTCAAAAATTTTCTCAACCCCAAAACTTTGCAAAACAATCCCACTTAAGTTCAAGAGGTGAGATTCAAGGAATTTCCACAAGTTTAAGGTAAAAACCTAAACTTTTTCAAGGGTTTTAGGGTTTTTCTTGGGGAAAAAGAAAGGAAACTAATCTTTGGTGTTTTTGCACGAAAATAGTGTTTAAGAAGGAGATCTAAAGGAGCCTTGGAAGGCTAGATATCAAAAAGTGCTATTTAGGGTAAGTTTTGACTTTAAAGTTTTGAAATTTTATGATTTTTGTTTTGATTTTTATTTTCTCTAAAGTATATCTTGAGCTAGTTTTTGGTTGAACCCCTAGAAATATGAAGTATGACATGTTGATGTTGTGAAATTAAGGTTTAAATGTTGAAAAATGGTAGTTTGTGTAAAAAGTGTATTTTTACAATTTTAGTGTTAGTTTTTCAAAAGTGATGCTAGATATGGTAAATGATTCCAACAAAGGTTGAAACTGCTTATACAGGGGTAGATTTATAGTTTTAAAATAGATTTTCACCAAAATACCCTAAGGACTAAATTGAAAGAAAAAGTTTTCCATCGGCAGATTTGACAAAGCCTGAAAACACCTATGTACAGTGAGAATTTGAGAAAAGTTAAAACACAAAAGTTATAGATCACGACAAAACTGTTAGGCCATGAGGACGGTTCGTCAAAAAACTCAACCGTTTGTGAGATTTTGATTTTTCAAGAACTTGTTAAAAGTAAAAAAAATGTTAAAATGGCAAAAATGCAATTTTTTAAAATGATTTACGGTATATTATTTCGAGTAAAAATGTTTCTTATGAAAAATAGAAAATTTTGGGTTAAAGAAATAAATCTTAGCCCCATGGGCAAAATTGTCAAAATTTTTAATTTAGGGGCTAAATTGTAAAGTTTTACAAAAGAGGGGCATACGTGTGAAATAAGGAGATACGAGCCACTAGGGTAATATTTTAAAGTTAATATATGGCTATTTCAGTTAGAATAACGAAATCAAACTCAGGTAGGTCAGTAGGCGCACGGAGGACAAAATCGTTATTTTTGGCCGAATAGCCCAAATCACTCCGAAATGTTTCAAATGGGGAAAAGAAAATGATTAGAAAGATTTTCACCCTTCGTTAGTGACGATAGTGTAGAGTTAGATAGAAATAAGAAAATCAGTAGTTTTCGGAGTTGTATACAGTTATGCAACTTAATTTAATAATTAACAAATGTTTTGTATTGAAACATAATAAAATATTGGCTAATGGCTTTGAAATTGGCCAACAGGATCCTAGAAGTCTAGGATAGAGGAAAATCAAGGTCGATTTACGCGGTACACAAAATCAAGTAAGTACCCATCCTACCTAAAGTATGAAATTGTAGGTATAGAATGTGACATGTGTATATGTATACCTGTGTGTAAATCAAGTGTGTATCTGTGTGTATGCTATGATATGAGTATTTATAAGTATGTTGATGTATACCTGTGAATATACTAAATAAATACCTGTGTGTATATTATATTGTATATTAGTGTGTATATTAATGTACGCCTGAGAGTATAAAAGTGTGTACCTGTATGTACATTATTGTATAAGAACATTTATGTTTTGCGTATAACATGTGATTATTACTTCATGCATGGTATGATAACCATAATAAATGGACTGGTAATTATATCACCAGAAATTAAGAAAAGTGTCGTACCGACTCCTGACTCAAGAGGAGTTTAAGGATACAACATGGTCACGGTGTTACATAGACCTAAGTGCACAATGGTACGAATACTTGGGCCCTGGTTAAAGATAAGAAATAAAAATGATAAAGAAGGTTTATAAGAAAGCATAAATGGATCACGTATTTTATTGAATGTACATGTGGGTTATATGGAACTTACTGGGCGTAAGCTCATTAAGTACTTCATGCTATAGGTATTTCGACGAGAAGGTCAGAATAATTGTATGGATGAGCTGGTGGGGGATGATCGGTGTGCAGAATGGGTATGGATTCCATCGCAGTTAATTTTCACTGTGATATATTTCAAGATATTTTGAAAAGTAATGCCTGGAGAATTGTATTACAAAGGAAAAGTTGTTTTGTAAATACAAGTGTATATATGTATTTCGACATATGCTAAAACCATCGTATTTGCAAACAAATTTATGTAAAGTATATTTATAAAAAAAAAAATTCCTAAGTTTTCATATATACGTAAGTAAGAAAGGATTTATCACAGCCCGAAAAAGGCAGGTTGTGACACAAACACCCTCATTTCTCTTAACAAACACACCATAGTATGAATAAAACAAGACGTTTATGACTGTAAGTATAATTTAGTAGTAAATTTACTTCTTTTAATGTTGTTAAAGTTTATAGTTCAAATTTTCCGCCTTTAGTTTAAAAAATATATCTGAAAACAATAATGAAACAAGGAACAAGGAAATATTCATGAGCCCTTAGAAAGTTCTTTTTCTTGTTGTGGTTTGGTTTGCATTGTTGGGCAGCATAAAAGGTAGGTCCATATGCTTTTTATTTTTAATTTTAACAATTGCATCTTAAACTTACAAATTTGTAGCAAATTACTACCGTTGATATCAATGTTGGTTTTTAACTAAACATTGACACATGATTTTTCACATAGATCTTTAATTAAGAATATAAAAGGTCTTTTGTTATGAATGTTAGCCCAAATTTATACTTAAAACTAAGTTAATTCAAAATTTTTTATTTTGATAAAAACTTCAATTAAAAATATAAATCACAAGATATTTTGGTTAAAATGCGCAAAAAAGAATCATTTATGTCATAAACCAACTATTCATGTGTAAGTTACACGTTAATTGCAAGAAAAAAACTAATATCACTCTCGATAAAGGGTAATTTGCTACAAATATGAAAGCTCATGGTGCAACTTGTCAAAATTAAAAGTTTAAGATGCAAATCACTAACACGCAATAAGTTCAAAAGGACAACAATGCTAAAAACGCTGATATGAAACCTTATAAATTAATGAATTGAAGACCACAAATAAGTAATGTCACTATAGCCTTGCTTATTACACTAAGGCTCCTTATGTTTTACCAAAATAATAGAGATACATCTTTACCAAAATTAACTAAATCAACACCCCTTATTTTACCAAAAAAAAAAAAAAAGCAAAACAAAGACATCCTTTCCATCTGTTGAACATTAAATTTTTATAATACCAAAAATACCCCTCCATACATTAAAAAGATTCTAGTTATATATTCTACCATAAATGATATTTTTATCCTTATTCACTACTCAATAAATTAATTTAATTATTTTCATACTTTTGTAACAATAATTTTCATGCCAATTATAGAAAAATCATTTTCTTATTCTATTTTCTTTAATTTTAATTTTAATAATAATTTTATTGAACAATTTACTTTTTTTTAGCATTTGAAAAATGAGAGAAATGTTCTCCATCCACTAAAATCTTGTTACTAAATAATTTTTACTTTTTGTTTCTTTTTCCCCATAAAATCTTTTTTTATCCCTAAAAATATATCTAATTATTTTTAAAAACAGTAACACTCTAATTTATAAAATTCTTTTTCCTAAAAAACATTACAAAATAAATTTTACTTAAATTCATATTTGTGCAAATTCTTTTAGTATTTTATTTTAACAAATATAAATTTACTTATTGAAAAGAAAATTTTAAATTACTAATTCAAGTATATTCGAATTTAAAAGAAAATATTTTTACTTGGTTTAAAATTAATCAAAAAACATACAAAATCACCTATACTTTTTGAGTTCCAGTGCAAAAAAAGATCCATGCATTCTAGGTATGGGAGTAGTCATTTGCAGTAGCCTCTTAGGAGGGGTTGTTGCTAGTGAGGAGTAAGTTCACATCACGACCTTGTGCATTTCACTTGAGCTTGCATATAAGGGGGCGTCACTAGTACTTGCACCGTCGACCTCGTGAACTTGTCGGCCATCACTGGTGATTGTGCTAAAGGGGGTGTGCCTAGATAGTAATAGGAGTTGTAAAGGGGATGGAGTGGGGGTTGTGACTTTTAAGATATGATGTTTTGTAAATGGCATATTTATAAATAAATAAAGTAAATTTATTCATTTTATTTGTATGTGTAATTTGAATATTTAATGAAATCATTAAAATTCGATAATTATCTATATAACCTTGAATATTATATATAAATGTTACATGTAAGAGAATAATACCAAATGATGATAATTAAAATAGTCAGTGATATATAATTAATTGTTATAAATGATTATTCAATTAAAGTATAGAATCTTTAATAAAAGTATAGTCTTATCCAAACCGTTAATATAATGAGCCATTAAATGAGTACACTGTAGACAATGTCATTATATAGGACAAGGATATGATGTGATATGAATAGCTAATAAGTTCCATTAAATATAGCAAGTTCTAATCACATCTACCGATAATCATATATAAAATGATCTTAATCATGAGTTATTAGTATATTACTATATATGGAATTATGTCTTGTGATTTACTCAGTACAGATTCAAGCATCTAATCCTATCTTTTGTATTTGGAGGCGTAGTGAAGTAGGTAGCTTGGAATGCTAATATTATAAGATGGAATCCATTCTTTCTCAAACGAGAAGCATATAGATAATTTTTTTTTTTAGTATTGATTCGAGTCTTGAGTAATATTAGCACTCAATTTATGATTAAGTTCATGACTTTATTATTCATTAGAGAATCAATGACACTTCATAAAGAAATAATTAGAGAGGTTAATGAATTTTGCCTACCTTTAATTATAAATTATTTATTGAGGATCAATTTATACGTATGACTATATCAAATAGATGACTCTAGGAAATGAGTAATAATATATGTAATTTCAAGAGTGCAATTTCAAGTTTTTAATGGAGAAACATTAGAATTAATAAAAGAGTAATCTATTAGTTAAAGAGTTTAATTAATATATTGGTTTTATTGGAGCTTGAAATTGTGAGTCCATTAGTCCCTCTGCCATCCTTGTAAATACTGTTTGGACAAATAAAATTAATGATTTATTTAATTATTTTAGAATTATAAAATTTTAAATTAAATATCACTCAAAATAAATTAATTATGAATTAATTTATTATTATTAAATAATACAATTATTTTAATAAATAAATAAATAATCTTTTGGAAGAAGTACAATGAGTGGGTCGTACTGTGGTTGGTGCATATAGCAGAGGGAGGTATTTTCTCATGCACTTTAGAGCTTATTCACTAAGTTTTCATATTTAGAATTTTTATTTATGGATAAATGTGATTGAAATCAAATATGAAATTTAGAAAGATTGACGCTATATGCATAGAAAATCTCTCTATGTGTGGTACCACATGTAGTATGTGGAAAGTAAAATGTGTCTTTTATTTCATTAAATATTTGATATTTAAATTAAAACAAATGAAGTTTTTAGAATTAATTGCATCTCCCATTCTTAACAAATAAAGGCCTCTTATTTCACTCGAGATATAATTGTGAGTCTTAGAGAGACTAAAAAGCTCTGCTAAAAACCCTTCATTTAGGTGTATAGAGAGAGAAAAAGAGAAGAAGAAATAGTGATCATCATCCCAAGAACTGTTTTGGTTATGCGTTGAGATTAACAGACGACTAAATTTAACGAGTGATATTTTAGAAACCTTTTGTTTCATCTACACCCACCAATCGTCTATCTGGTGCCAAGGACTAGGTGAAAAAAATGGTGGTTTCCCTTTGAAAACATCCTTTCTCATTAGAAGAATTACAATTTCCTTTCATCGACTGGGTAACCAATTATATATATATATATATATATATAACATTCAGTGTTAAATTAGTATAATCTATAGTATTTTATATATATATATATAACATTCAGTGTTAAATTAGTATAATCTATAGTATTTTTGAAAAAAGTTTGATTATATATGTTCCGCATCATAACCATGTTTTTGCTATTTTAAAAATTATTTTCAAAAACCAATAATGGCAAGGTTGCAATGGGTTGGCAACGGAGGAACGTGGATGAGAGGGGCACCAATCTAGATATCGTTGGTCACTACAACAAATTCACGATTATACGACCTTTATTTAACGACCGTTTCTCAAAAACTATTGTAATAAGGAAAAAGGAATGAAACAAGTTACGCCTACGAAGACGAAAACTGTCGCGGTATTGGTGGGAGCTACCACGACGGTTTTTAAAAAACCATCATGTAAGATTAAACCTTTCACGATGGTTTTTATAAAAACCATCATGGAAGGTTTTAAAATCTTTAGAAAATTTAATCTTTCACGACGGTTTTTATAAAAACCATCGTGAAAGGTTTGGATGTTTGAAATTTTTAGTATCTTGCCTAATTAAACCTTTCACTACGGTTTTTACAAAAACTGTCTTGGAAAGTTCTGCATGTTTGAAAGTTTTAGTAGCCTGTCAAAATTTAATCTTTCACGAAAGTTAAATTTGGACGGAAAACTAAGAATCTCAAACATACAAACCTTCCACGACGGTTTTTAAAAACCATCGTGAAATGTTAAATTTGGCGACATTATAAAAATTTCAAACATAAGGACCTTTCACAATGGTTTTTGTAAAAACCGTCGTGAAAGGCTTTTCACGACAGTTTTTACAAAAGCCGTCGTGGGAGCCACAGGGCCATTCGTCAACTATTGTGCAAGCATGAAAAGAGTATATGACTTTACAATGTATATATATATATATATGATTTTGCCAAAATTTTATAGTTCAATATAATTATGTGATTATGAAGTTATGTCATTGTATTAATGGTGAAAACACGAGACCATTCATCCCGTGGGAAACCAAAAATTTTGGTTATTTTTTTTAGCTTCAGACCAACTTTTTCACGACGGTTTCTAGTGAAACGGTCGTGAAACAAGAGTCTTACACAACGGTTTTCATAAAAACCGTCTTGAAAGGGCTTCCATGATGGTTTTTAAAAAACCATCGTAAAAGGCCTACTATGACGGTTTTTACAAAAACCGTCGTGGAAGCCTCTGGGCCTTACACAACGGTTTTCATAGAAACCGTCATGTAAGCTTAGCTTTTCACAGCGGTTTTTAGTGAAAACTATCGTGGTAGCCTCGTCCTAAGATCTCATAACCTGACCAAAATAAGGAATCTATGACGGTAAAAAAGTCTCGTTGGTACTACGCCAAACGATTATATAATGGTTTTTAAACCGTTGTGAAAACATACCACGACGGTTTTAAACTGTCGTGCAATCTACAATTTCTACTAGTGGGTGCTGGTGCACGATATTGAGGGGATAGATTGAGCTTCGACTGTCGAAGGGTGCAGGGGCTCCGTGAGCTAAACGACCATGGGTATGAGGGATAGTTTGGGGGTTTGGGTTAGGTGGGGTGAGTGGGCGATGGAAGGGGCTAGTGGATATGAAGTTAGTTTTTTTTTTTTAGATTAGATTATATTAGAATAGTGGGTTGATATTATTAATGGATATTAAATAGGGTATATTTCATTCATTTTACAAATTTAACAAAATTAATGGAGGAGGCATTGATATTTGTTTTGGTTAAAAGGGTGTCTCTGTTTTAGCAATATATAGAGGTTGCCATTATGAAAGCCCTTATATTTGCCTTTCTCAAGCCCAGCTTCTCTTTGTGGTTTTCTAAAAGAGAAACTTACATATTATGTCATACTTTTAAAAGTTGTATTTATTTATACTATACTTAAAAAGTTTGTGTCATACTATTATTCATATTATATATTAAGTCGTATCACAAGTGAACGTACATTACATTTATAAAAAATAAATACTAAAAGATGATATTTATGAAAATTTTCTCAATTTAGTTAAAAAGTTAAGGGATTGCTAGACTTTCAAACTTCTTTCCCCGCCTAATATATATATATATATATATATATATATATATATATATATATATATGTTTGCTTTCGTCCCTATGTCAGGCTGTGCAGTACTTGGGATACATGGCCATATTCCTGTCCTTTTCTTGTTTGTTATACCTCTTCTAGATCCAGGTTTCGACCTTGACCAGTTATATATAGGAAAATTCCACGGTAGCCCATGTAGTGGACGTAAAAATAAAGTCAGAACTATGTAACAGCTTATTCGGCTGCCTTTGTACCTAGAATGTGCTAGGTCAGAAATCATATTATAATCTACGCGTGTTTCTTTTTAAGCTTACGCTAATACGTTCAAGTTGTTGAATTACAAATGCTTTGCTAAGTTATGACAGCTTAACTCAAATTCTTTCTCCAATCTTTGTATCTAACCAATCCTATAACAAGTTATTTAAAAATTTTAAAAATAATATCTAGTTGACTTTTGCAGATATTTCATTAAATGCGTGCTCTACGTACGAGCGATTAATAGAGAATCTCAATCCAAGTAATAGGTATTAATTAATTACAGAAAATAACAAGAAGGAACCTTGATTAAGGTGCAATTGAGAACTTTCCTCTTTGTTTCGGAAGGAAAAATATATTTCATGTTATTAAAGGGTAATACAAACACCAATGCACACTCCCATTTGATCAGTCTTCTTCTAATATTCCAACGATTGAAAATAAGTTTAATTAAGAGTGAAACGTATAAATAATATGGAGTATTTTATAAAGGGTTATGAGAAAATACTCATTTAATAAAATACAATTTTAACCGTTAATTTAAGTAAAAAAGTTATATCTGATTAAATAAAAGATTATGATATGATATTAGGCAATTTAATTTATATAGTGGAGAATACAATTTTGCTCTATAGGTGAAACATGAGTGGGTGTCTTATCTATCGGATTAACTTTTCAACAACATGATGTACAACTAATAGTAGTTTCATATTACGCAGTACAAATTTTTACATGGACAGTCCCAGATCAAACCATTAAAATTCTAATCCAATAGTTAAAATACCATGTTCTATTGTGAGATAAATTACCTTCTCTACTATAAGAAATTCCCAAAGTACATTATATCTACTTATCAAAAATTTTTGAGAGATTGTAATATGTCTCTATCAAATGTAAAATATTAAAGACCATATTAGTATGAATGAAAATGCATATTTTTTATTTGTTTGATATTGGTTCAGAACGCCTTGATGCTCAAATTTGAACACTTGAAGGGGCAATGGACATATTGTAGTAATAGTTGTGTTGACACATGAAGATGTACATTTATGCAGAAGGTTGTATGAATTGAACAAGTTATGTCTATTCATAAAATGACAAACTCCAAAAAATCTACAGATGTCATCTATTGTTCTAGAATATAATATTATTAATACATATTATATTCAAGGGTTTGTTGTACCTTGGGGGTTACCATAAAACTCATTATCAAACTTTGAAAAGTGAGGGTAAATAAAACCTTTAAGGAAAGTATTCCAAAACTGTAACCGTTTGTATTACCAATGGTTTCAAATTGAAACCAATTTAATTATCTTATCGGTTTTGCATATAAATGGTCTCATATTTATGTTTTCATTAAACCATAATAATAAATTTTGGTAACTGTATATTTGAAGCTGTATAAAAATCCTTGATGGAAGGATTGCAATGGCAGAGAAAACAATCCTCAATTTGGTCCCTATCACCTCTCTCTCATATCCAGTTCTATACACCATCGTTTTAAGTGCTTGAGTGATAAAAGCATTCAAACTAGTGGTGCAACATTCGACAACAGCAACCCAAGGCTAGAATTACACCGTCAAAGGCAATGGCTGGAGCTGTATAAAAATCCTTGATGGAAGGATTGCAATGGCAGAGAAAACAATCCTCAGTTTGGTCCCTATCATCTCTCTCTCGTATCCAGTTCTATACACCATCATTTTGAGTGCTTGAGTGATACAAGCATCCAAACTAGTGGTGCAACATTCGACAACAACAACCCAAGGCTAGAATTACACCGTCAAAAGCAATGGCCGGAGGTACTAAAAATTTTCATGCTTCCATTTTTATTCCTTATATGCATAATGTTTTTAGTATATTAGGATCATATTAGAGCTTACAAAAACATCTCAAACCCATCTTTATTTCTATAAATTCGTAGCCTCTATCTCTTACACTGTACACAAAGTCTCCAACAAAATATGCTTCTACATGGCAAACTTCCCTCTTCAAAACATGCGGCCTCCTTGTGGGGTCTTGCATTAAGATTTCAAAGGCAAATCTATTTATTAAACTCTAATTTCAATTTAACGTGACAAAATTTTAACAAATAAATATAAAATTATCCTTAAGACTTAGAACGTATAAAGAAAAGCTCAAAAACAGTCCACGTAACTTCCCTAGCATACAAAGCAGGCTGTCAACATTGGTATCTCCCACAAATTATATTGCAAGGCGCGAATGAAATTGCATCTGTAATAAAGAAGGATGAAGCATAAAAAAATAAATTATGTTCGATTAAAGGTCTACCAATACTAAAACTTTTTCACAGACAATGTTTTGAGAACATTACCAGAATCCACGGTGTTAGATGGAGTATTTATTAAGATCTTAATGGCATTTTCTTTTTTACTTTTGAGAATGCAATATATAATTGCATGCCTATGTACAAAAACAGGTCTAGGAAGACACAACACAACAAAAAACTAGATGTAAAGGTTAATTTCAGTAAAAAAAAACTGATAACTCTCTTTGCTTTGGAATCTGGATGGATCCTCTGGAGATGAATTCCTTATCATAACCAAACAAACCAGGCCTGCAAAGGATGCAAAGTGCTAACAGGATAAGAAACAAAGGAATAAGCACATGTAAAATACAACTTTACGGTAAAAATGCATTTTTTTAAGGCTGAAATAAATTATTTTGCATTCATATTTCTTATTAAATCCCTTAATTATAGCATTTGTCTGATAAATAATATTTTATTGTGTTTATGTGAAAATATGTTTAAAAACGTTTTTACTATGTTTTTATGTTTAATAATATTTTAGTAATTTTTAAATCATTTCAATGTGTTTAATAATTAATTAGTTTGAAAATAATCAGAAATAGATTTTAAAAACAGGCTTTAATTTGTAGAAAAGAAAAGAACGTTTTTCTTTATAATCAGTAGAAGAGAATGCTGATCGTCGTAGTTTTACTATAGCAGAAGAGAAGACATTGCGGCATTTTATTGCTGATGCTAAATTTTGTGAACAAACGTCATTAATGTTTGTTGTCATCTTCGTCATCTACACCTGTATTTGTTTAAGCATAGCTTCTGGTTTTGATATTATGTAATTTTTTTTATTTACCGAAATTCTTTGCATCTCCATTTTTTTTTTTAAAAAAAAAGGTTAATGAGCATGATGGTTATTCATAATGAAAAATATTATTGAGTGCTAATAAGTTCCATTAAATATAGTAAATTCTAATCGCATCTACCGATGGTCATATATAAAATAATCTTAATCCTGAGTTATTAGTAGATTGTTATATATGGAATTATGTCTTGTGATTTACTTGGTATGAATTCGAGAATCTAATCTCCTTCTTTATATTTTGGAGGCATAGTAAAGTAAGTAGCTAGGAATGCTAATATTATAAGATGGAATCCATTCTTTCTCAAACGAGAAGCAGATAAATAATTTTTTTGAATATTGATTCGAGTCTTGAGTAATATTAGCACTCAATTCATGATTAAGTTTATGACTTTATTATTCATTAGAGAATCAATGACACTTGATAAAGAAATAATTAGAGAGGTTAATGGATTTCACCTACCTCTAATTGTGAATTATTTATTGAGGATCAATTTATATGTATGACTATATCAAATAGACGATTCTAGGAAATGAGTAATTATATCTGTAATTTCAAGAGTTTTAAGTTTTTAATGGAGAAACATTGGAATCACTAAAAGAGAAATCTATTAGTTAAAGAGTTCAATTAATATATTTATTTTATTGGAGCTTAAAATTGTGGGTCTCTTAGTCCCTTTGTCATCCTTGTAAATACTGTTTGGACAAGTGAAATTATTGATTTAATTAATTAATTTAGAATTATGAAATTTAAATTAATTATCACTCAAAATAAATTAATTATGAATTAATTTATCATTATTAAATTATAAAATTATTTTAATAAATAAATAATTAATCTTGGAAGACATACAGTGAGTGGGTCCCACTATGGTTGGCGCATACAGCAAAAGGAAGTGTTTTCTCATGTACTTTAGAGCTTGTTCACCAAGTTTTTATATTTATAATTTCTATTTTTGGATAAATGTGATTGAAATCAAATATCAAAAAATTTGAAAACAAAGCAGTATTCCTTCCTATCTAGTATAGTAATTGACGCCATATGTATAGAAATCTCTCTCTATGTATGGTGCCACATGCAGTATGTGGAAAGTAAAACTTGTCTTTATTTTAATTAAATATTTGATATTTAAATTAAAACAAAGGAAGCTTTTAGAATTAATTGTGTCTCTCATTTTTAATAAATAGAGGCCTCCTATATTGATTCTAGATATAATTGTGGTCTTAGAAAGACTAAAAAAAAACTCTGCTAAAATCTTTCACTTAGGTGTACAAAGAGAGAAAAAAGAAGAAGAAGAAATTGTGTTCATCATCCCAAGAACTGTTTTGCTCATGCGTTGAAATTAACGGGTAACTAAAATTAGAGAGTGATATTTTAGAAACTTGTTATTTCATCTACGCCCACCATTCATCCATCTAGTGCCAAGGACTAGGTGAGGAAGAAGGTAGCTTCCCTTTGAAAACATCCTTTCTCATTGGAAGAATTACAATTCCCTCTCATCGACTGGAGAAGCAATTATATATATATATATATATATATATATATATATATAGTTATGTTTAGCGTTAAATTAGTATAATCTATAGCATGTTTTACAAAAGTTTTGAGAAAAGTTTGATTATATGGGGCCATTTGGTATTGTTTTTAAAATAGGTGAAAATGTTTTTGTTTTAGAAAATGAGAAGTTTTTTGAAATTGTGCTGAGAGTATTTTTAAAATTTTGCCTCAAAGAACATGCGAAAACATTTCTAAAAATCATGAGAACAAAAACAAATGGGACCTATATGTTCTGTATGATAACCACATTTCTGCTATTTTCGTTAAAATTGTTTTCAAAAACCAACAGTGGTCAGGTTGAGATGGGGTGGCAATGGAGGAACATGGATGAGAGGGGCACCAATCTAGATATCATAGGTGCCAGTGCACGATATTGAGGGGAGCGATTGAGCTCCGACTGTCGAGGGGTGCAACGGCTCCCCGAACTAGATGACCATGGGTAGGAGAGATTGTTTGGGGGTATGGGTTAGGTGAGGTGAGTGGGCGATGGAAAGGGCTGGTGGATATGAAGTTATTTTTTAAAAAAGAAATTTAGATTAGATTATATTAGAATAGTGCGCTAATATTATAATGGATATTAAATAGGGTATATTTTTTTCATTTTACAAATTTAACAAAATTATTTGAGGAGGTGCTGATATTTGTTTGGGTTAAAAGGGTGTCTCTGTTTTAGCAATATACAGAGGATGTCATTATGAAAAGCCTTATATTTGCCTTTCTCAAGCCCAGCTTCTCTTTGTGGTTTTCTAAAAGAGAAACTTACATATTTCGTAGTATTTTTAAAAATTGTGTTTATTTATGTCATATTTAAAAATTTATATCACATTATTATTTATATTATATATTAAATCATGTAAAAAAAATTTACGTGATATTTATAAAAAATAAATATTAAAAAATGCATTTATAAAAATTCTCCCCTGCTTGGTTCAAAAGTTAAGGGATTGCTTGACTTTCAAACTTCTTTCCCAGCCTATAATATATATATATATATATATATATATATATATATTTATTTATTTGCTTTCGTCCCTGTGTCAGGCTGTGCAGTACTTGGCATGCATGGCCATATTCCTGTCCTTTTCTTTGTTGTTGTACCTCTTCTAGATCCAGGTTTCGACCTTGACCAGTTATATATAGGGAAAATTCTACGGTACCTCACATAGTAGACTTAAAACAAAGTCAGAACTATGTAACAGCTTATTCAACTGTCTTTGTACTCTAGAATGTGCTAGGTCAGAAATCATATTATTATCTACGCGTAGTTCTTATTAAGTTTACGCTAATAAGTTCAAGTTGTTGAATTACAAATGCTTTCCTAAGTTATGCAAATTTTTTCTCCAATCTTTGTATCTAACCAATCCTTTGACAAGTTATTTAAAAATTTTAAAAATAATATCTGGTTGGCTTTTACATATATTTCATTAAATGCATGCTCTACGTACGAGCGATCAATAGAGAATCTCAATCCAAGTAATAGGTATTAATTAATTACAGAAAATAACACGAAGGAACTTTGATTAAGATGGCAATTGAGAACTTTCCTCTTTTTTTCGGAAGGAAAAATATATTTCATATTATTAAAAGGTAATACAAACACCAATGCACACTCCCATTTGATCAGTCTTCTTCTAATATTCCAACCATTGAAAATAAGTTTAATTAAGAGTGAAACATAAAAATAGAATGGAGTATTTTATAGAGGGTTATCAGAAAATACTCATTTAATAGAATACAATTTTAACCGTTAATTTAAATAAAAAAGCTATATCTGATTAGATAAAAGATTATGATATGATATTAGGCAATTGAATTTATATAATGGAGAATGCAATTTTGCTCTATAGGTGAAACATGAGTGGGTGTTTTATCTATCGGAGTAACTTTTAACAATGTTTTGTACAACTAAGAGCAGTTCCGTATTACGCAGTACAAATTTTTAATGTAGATAGTCGTAGATTAAACCATTAAAATTTAATCCGATAGTTAAAATACCATGTTCTACCGTGAGATAAACTACCTTTTGTACTATAAGAAATCCCCAAATACATTATATCTACTTATCAAAAATTTTAGAGAGATTATAATATGTCTCTCTCAAATGTCAAAAATTAAAGACCATTTATGATTGAAAATGCACATTTTTGATGTGTTTGATATCAATTCGGAACGTCTTGATGCTCAAATTTGAGGTTGTCATCTAAAAAGTGTAAACAACACTTGAAGGGACAACGGACATATCCACAGTAATAGTTGTGTTAAAACATTAAGATGTACATTTATATAGAAGGTTGTATAAATTGAACGAGTTATGTCCATTCATAGAATGACACCTCCGTTGTTTATATAAACTCCAGAAAATGTATAGATGTCGTCTATTATTTTAGAACATAATATTATTGATAGATATTATATTCAAGGGTCTGTGTTTCCTTGGGGTTTATCACAAAACTCGTCGTCAAACTTTGAAAAGTGAGGGCAAATAAAACCTTTAAGGAAGGTATTCCAAAACATCTCAAACCCATCTTCATTTCAATAAATTCGTAGCCTCTATCTCTTACTCTGTACATGAAATCTCCAACAAAATATGCTTCTACATGGCAAACTTCCCTCTTCAAAACATGCGGCCTCCTTGTGCGGTTTTGCATTAAGATTTCAAAGGCAAATCTATTTGTTAAACTCTAATTTCAAATTAACGCGAACAAAATTTTAACAAATAAATATAAAATTATCCTTACGACTTAAGCGTATAAAGAAAAGCTCAAAAACAGTCTATGTTAACTTCCCTAGCATACAAAGTAGGCTGTCAACATTGGTATCTCCCACAAGTTATATTGCAAGGCACGAATGAAATTGCATCTGTAATAAAGAAGCATGAAAAGCATGAAGCATAAAAAAAAATAAATTATATTTGATTAAATAAATTATATTTAGTAAACAAGAGAAAAAGTAGTCATCAACCTTTAGTCAAAACAGAGACTACCAATACTAAAACTTTTTCACAGGCAATGTTTTGAGAACATTACACGAATCCACGGTGTTAAATGGAGTATTTATTAAGATTTTAACCGCATTTTCTTTTTCACTTTTGAGAATGCAATATATAATTAGATTTTAAAAACAGACTTCAATTTATAGAAAAGAATATAGCTTTTTTCTTTATAATCAGTAGAAGAGAATGCTGAACATTTGACTTTTACTATAGCAGAAGAGAAGGCATTGTGGCATTTTATTGCTGATGCTAAATTTTGTGAACAAACTTCATCAATGTTTGTTGTATCTTCGTCATCTACACATGTATTTGCTAGAGCATAGCTTCTGGTTTTAATATTATGTTCTTTTATTATATTTACTGAAATTCTCTGCACATCCTTTTTTTCAAAAAAAAAATAAAAATCAATGATCATGATGGTTATTCATAATGAGAAATATTATTCTTTTACATTTTTTGTTCTGTTCCCAACAAGTATTCCAAGTGGTTAAGTTGATTTTTCTCTCTTGAAGCACTAAAACCTTAATTCTATTTGGTTGGTATTATGGACAATAATAAGTTTCTGATGTATTAAAAAGTTAAAACCTCAAACATTTTTATATGTGTATAAACGAATTTAAATTCACCATCAATAAATAACACAAAACATAGCCTTTTGCAAATTGAGCATAGGAATTACACCAACACTGCACTTGGAAATATTGAAGGTATCCCCATGATTACTGGCAAGCAAGTTTTTAGTTCTTTCAAACGTGTTAATGAATTCACATGAATGGTTTACAATTTCACAATATTGTCTAGTTATGCTTATCTTCCATATGCATGCACGTAATTACAAGAGAACCAATCAATTTTTAAGAGAGAAAACAATAATTGTTGTGTAAGATCGAACAACCAGCTCAAACGAAGAAAAAAATTGGCAAGCAAAACGCATACTAAAAATAGACACAATGGATGAATCAATCTACTTCATATAATTCATTTTGTCAGTAAACTAAAAAGGTTTTGAAAGATTGAAAAAAGAATATGAAAATGCACATTTCTTAAGGTTAAAATCAATCATTTTGCATTTATATTTCTCGTTAAATCTCTTAATTATGGCATTTGTATGATAAATAATAATTTAGTGTGTTTATGTTAAAATATGTTTAAATAAGTTTTTAGTATGTTTTATGTTTAATAATATTTGTAGTAAGTTTTAGAATAATTTCTGTGTGTTTAATACTTGTTAGTTTGAAAATAATCAAAACCATAAAAATAATGTCATGTAATTTTATTCCGAGTCTTAAGATGTTTGTAACTAAGTTTTTAGTTTGTAAATATGTTTTATAATATTCCTAATAATTTATAAAAATATTCTCGACTCTTGTTAAGGTTTGTTAATTTTAGAAATTTTTATTTATTTTTGGTGTGTTTTGTTGTAAAAGAAATATTTTAAAATTATTGTAAAAATTATGTTTGTAAAATAATTAATTTTAATCTATTTATTTTATTTTAGATTTGAAATATACAAGAAAAACGGAGCAAAACAAGATGAAAATGGGCAAAAACGAACTTCAAATGCATGAAAAAAAAAAAATAAAACTCAAAAGGATGCTACGTGGCAAGCTCAGGGCCGTCGACTCAAGCTCCCTAGATGATCTGGACCATCCACGTATCCCTGGCCCCTTGAGAATCTGATGTTGCAACTCTCAAGTGTGCCTGCCTTGTTCTCTGTCCGATCAGCTTATCGGTTCGTCATCCAACGGTTCAGCGTGTCCTTCTTCAGCTCTCCAATAGCAGCAATCCGCCCCACGAAGGTTAGCAAATCTAATGGTCTTCAACACATCCCTACCATGTTTCCATGTGCCACGAAGCACTGGGTTAGAGAGTAAAATTTGCACTCTCCAAAACTGATTCAAGCATAGAAAAAGAAAGAATATATATAAAAAAAATCATTATAAATCACATTCAAATCTGATTAAGAAGAAATGGGGTGGCAAATTTAATTCAAAAAATTCTAAAAATCTGCTAAATTGCTATCCTGCTTATTTTTGACTTAAAAATATCTAAATAAAATAATAAAAATAAATAAATAGACAAATGTAAAAAAACTTGTAAATAGTATATTTCTCCCCTATAAATACCCATGCTTTTAGCCCTTCATTTTGACCTCTCTTTTCTATAATTTAGAGTTGTTTCTTTCTTTCTCTCTTCTTAGGTTAGTTTTCTCTCCAATTTAGTTTTATGTTTTTCTAAAATATTTTTAGTTTTTATGTCGTAAAATAGTTATGTTTAATAAAATTTTGTGTGTTTTTACTTTCAAAATGTCTTTCTGATTTCTTTCTTAGCTGAGGAGAGAGGGAAAATTCTAGAAAATTTAATTTAAATATTTTTAGTTTTTAAAGTTTTTTAAGCAGTTATAATATCAATCATTTTTAGAAAACTTATGATTTTTTTATTAACTTAGCTAAACTTTTGCAAAATTTAGTTTTGATTTATCGTAGAAATATATTGGTACAGGTAATGCTCAGGAACACTTTGATTATTTGTAGACAGTAAATGACATAGTAAATACTTAACTTTAATTTTGTTAGTAATTTTAGTTAATTAATTTTGAATCAACTTATTTGTTAAAATGGTTTGATGCATTATATATACGAATTAGCACATTAGACGCTTAGTAACTCTTGATTTGTTGGAAACAAAAGATGATATATTGTATACCTAAACCATTTCAACAAATAGTTTTAGAAAAACTAAAGCATATTCAAGTTAATTGTTAGAATAGAACCTATAATTCTCAATAGTACTGTTTTAATAGTTGTTTCTTTTAAAGCAAATTGCACTTATTGTTAAAGT
Source organism: Artocarpus heterophyllus (assembly GCA_025403435.1). Lineage (NCBI taxonomy): Eukaryota > Viridiplantae > Streptophyta > Magnoliopsida > Rosales > Moraceae > Artocarpus > Artocarpus heterophyllus. The sequence goes on from CM046352.1 coordinate 11,494,507, forward strand.
TTCATCTTCTATTTATTTAAACCACATTTCTAATTATTGAAATTCCATTTAGTATTCTAATTTAAATCGCATTTCTTATTATTGAAATTCCAAAAATCACAAAAAAAGTCTAAAATTAGAAAAAAAATAAAACATACATAAATATTCTAAATAATTGTAAATAACTAACTTTAATCATCAAAATTTTTAACTAATAAATAAAGTAATATAACTGATATATTGGACCTTTGTAATACATTTTTTTCCTATAAGATCGACCTCTAATTCACCAAGTATTATTATTTAGACAACCTTATACTTGAAGTTATATCAGGCTTACAATTTTAGACCTGAACAATAAGCATGCGATTAATTTGAAATCCAAAAAGAAACACTACTAGCAAATAATAGAAGAATAGCGTTAATTGTTTAAGGTAAATATGAACAAAAATTAAGTATGAAATTACAATACCTAGAATGATCTAGAGTTGCAGGAAAATAAGCAGAAAACAGATAGTTTGTAGCCAAAAAAGGGGAAAAAAAGAAAGTTAAAGCAAATAGACTTTGGAAAAAAAAAATTACAGAAAACACTGACTCCTGGAAACATAATTGAAGAGGTCGGGAAAAAGAAAACAACCTTTGATGGAAGAGGAGGCCAAGTGTTGAGTCTCTCCCGTATTTTCTGCCAAACCAAACAGAAAGCACAGCCAACTGTCAGAAACTAAATCAAACCCCATACACAACCATCCATCTTCCCCAAATCAACATCGCTTTTAGAATCTACTGAAGCCAACTAAAATGCGGGAAAACCTAATGGATCATCAAAAACCTAACTCAGAATCAATTTTAGCACATTAGAGACCGGCGATCAGAGAATCCAACCGACAGAAGAAAGAGAAGGACCCAGGAAAAGTAACAAAGAAGGCATATTGAAGTTCTAAGGAGAAGCACGAAGCAAGGGCAAAAAAAAAAAAAATGTCGGGGAGAAGAAAGCTGAGGGGCGCAGAGAACGAAGAAAGAAAGAAAGAAAGTAGAAGTTTTAAGACCTCCAAAATCGATGAGAAGGAAAAAAGAAAAGAAGTAGAAGAAAAAGAGAGAGAGAGAGAGAGAGGGAGAGAGAGATAAGATGTATGATTGACAAAACCAAAGCATGCATGTAGAGTTGAAAAGATATGATCAAAAAAGAAAAGTTGAAGAATTGTACGTTAACTAAACGCAAACGACGATGCAGGAACCAAAACGATTTCAAAAGCCAGAGCAGAAGACGACAAAATAGAGACGAAAAAAATTAAACAGTGCTTTAATGGAAACTCCAACTTATAACATAGGTAATAGATATGTTCTGCTACAGTATTTATAAATTTAAAGAACCATTGTGTCAAGAATAATAATTAAAGATGTATACTAAGGGTAGAGTCAGAAAATTAGTTAGGAGGAGCAGAATGTGCATTAATATTATTAAAAAAAATTAAATAACGGAAACATAAAACTTTAGGGGGCAAAATATAATTTGAGGGGTGGAATATAATTTAAAAGAGGGCCAGAATGTGATTTTCATAAAAATTTCATATACAATATAGAAAGAAAAAAAAGTTTAGGAGGACAGCCACCTACCCTAGCCCGTATGTAGCTCTACTTTAGTGTTCCTAAATTCATGGCAATGAAATTAAGAGGGATAAAGTTTTCCACAGTCAAATCTACCCTTTAATGCTCAAATATTCTCTTTAGTGAGGAAGGGAGGAGAAGAGCAAATTGTACATATGATTTAACTTAAGAAGCACAACCCCATAAGGTTCCTTTATATACTAGGTTAAATTAGAATCCCATTGCTTCTAATTTGAGTTTGGGTTTCTACATATTTAAAGCTCATACTCAATAAAAATAGAAAATTACATGCTATGCCATACTTTTAAAAGTTGCTTTTATTTATATCACATTTAGAAAAAATGTTAAACCATCATTCATATTACATGTTAAATTATGATACAAATAAATATATGTAGTATATAAAAAAGTAAATCTTAAAAGATAATGCTTATGAAAATTCACTCAATGGATGCTCTAGAGCCCAAAATAATATATCACTTATTTGGTCTATTAATTTAGATAGCCTGTAATATAGAGAAAATTACATGTTATGTCACTTTTTTAAAAATTGTTTTTATTCATGTCACACTATTATTCATATTATATGTTAAGTTATGCCACAAACAAACGTGTATTACATTTATAAAAAGTAAATCTTAAAAAATTGTATTTATGAAAGTCCCCCTATAACATAATTGTCACTTGAATATGAAAATCTATAATAGAATAGTAAATAAAAACCCAACACCACAGATATCATATATTTGGAATTTAAAGTGCTTAGCGTCTAATGTAATAATTTGGAGGACAAATGTAAAAGGAAGAACATTCAGGGAAATCAATATTGCCAATTGTAGCAAAACAAAGCAGTATTCGTGCGTCTTTTTCTTTTTCGTTGAAATGAAGACTATTCTTCTTCCTTTTTTTTTTTTTCATATAATTTATGCCATGGCGTACTAATGAAATTTATGTAGGAATAAGTATTATCAATGGACCGATCCGATCATTCGTGTAAATTTGCTACTCGAATGAAAATATCAGAATTCCAAATTTCTATGTGCATTCACTATAACTATTCCCTCTTTGCCTCCCCAACGTCGGAATCTGGTGTACGTATTTTACTATTGTGCGCTTTACAAGAATGTATTGGTGGAACCAAATTGGGGTTAAGTTTTCTTGCATTTTAAGGTCGAGCCTGAATTAGTGTGTATATTTTATTGATTTAAAATTCAATTTCTTTTTTTGCTTTAAAAAATAACTATTCCCTAAAAGGAAAGGAAATAAATCTGGGCACATGTGGGCTTGGCCCTCATTATTGACCTACCTTTAAGAGAAAAAAAAAATACACATGCCCTCAATTTATTAAAAATGTCTTCTAACAATTCACTTATTGAAACTACCTATTTTTTAGAAATTTGTGATTTATTAAAAGTATAAGTTACCCTTCATTCTTTAATCAACAAAGATCATTTATTAAAAGTCCAAATGACCCTCCTTTCTCACTCCCTCATGTGGTACATTACTCCGATCGTTGACGTGGGCTGTCAAATTGTAACCTAGTACGTTCTAACAGATTTCGACATATTTCTTTTTTAAACAAGAAGTGCCAACTGTTAGACATGATGCCATAAGAAGTAAAATGTTATAATATGTTTTTGCAGACATTAATCAATAAAGAATTTATTTATTGTTCATATATGAAATGTTGTCGTCTTTATGTTCATATTTGTTGAATATATGATAAGCAAACAAAATCTAAGACTATCGGTCTAAAACTTTAAGAATCATGCATATGATGGACAGATTATGCAGAAGACATGAATCTTAAAGGTGATGGTCAAAATCATAAGATCTATAATCGAGGGAATAAAGTTGGGCGCTTTATTCATGCTAAGATTGTTATGTTGTCTACATCTCTAATGGGAGATGGCTTGTCTTGGCCATCGAATTGGGACTTCACAAATAGAAATATTGATACATTGTCACAGGTGACGGTGTATTAGATTGGGACATAAAGTCGAATTGATTTAGATTAATAATTCTGTATGTGTAAATTAATTCACTTTAGACAATCACATGTATTGTATCTTAAGCTTGAAATGATTAATGGGCCTGTTATCTTAACTTTTGTCTTTTGATGTACTAAAGGGTGATATCCTAATTTTATGATGGTACGCACACCGATACGTTGGAGACATAACTCTTGATAGCATAGACTTGTTATTCATAAATATGGAACCCATAGCTCTTTTTGTAGAGTTAATGATATTCTTTTATATGCATTATCCTGTAATTGGAATACTAGAGCACTCAACCATTTGGATACATAAATATAACTAAATGGTATATTGTCTTTAGATAGTTAGTTTTCCAATGGTAAGATAACGGAATGTAAGATAAAAATAATCAATAAGGTAAGACAGAATTTATCCTTAAGCTGATTATGAATATCCTATGAGGATACAACACATTATGATATGGCATAGACACTTAACTTATTTGAAGCTTTGTAATTTTATATAGTTTGAGAGTGCAGCTCTAAGCTTTTAGTGGAGTAGCGTTAGAGTTGATAATTGTAAAATACGTTTCTGGGATATTGTATTTTATAATTATTGAAGCTTGAACTATATAGGTCTATCAAGTCCCCTTTGCTAGCTCATAATAAATCCAGTAACGATATGGCGTGCTTTTCTAACAAATTGATGACTTATGTTAAATTATTAGATTGGCAGAAATTTGATAGGATCAGATAATTCATGTCTGTTTATTGGTTGAATCAATTTTATAAATTAATTCAAGATAAACATGTTGAATTATTAAGATAATATTTATTTTCAATGAGATTATCCAGATATGATTGTTTTGATCAGATAACTTCTCTATTGGGTTATTTGAATTAAAACTGAGGCTCTATTTGAGAATCTCGGGTGAGAAATAAAATATTCTCAGGGATCATATTATTACAAGTTCAGTAGGCCCATTTGCTAGTTCGGCCTACCAATAGAGTAAGTTCAACAGGTCAATGAATAAGTTTAAACTGTCGATCTAACGATAATCTGATTACGCGTTTCAGACACGGTTTTCATCAAAAGTTGACACAAATTCAAATTTTAAGGCCTTATCTGATAATGATTAACCTCAGGTCCGACCTGGGGTGAGTTTTCTTAGTTATTTAGATCAGTTGAGAAGTATAGTATTAGTACTCTAGTGTAAGAAACTCTAAAACTCCTTGAGAGCTATTGTTCATAATAAAGAGCCTTAGCTCTAGGTCTTTTCAATTGATTCGAAGGAGAGTCACCAGAGGAAAAACTGTACAATGTGTGTCCACTCACACACTAATCGTGGATGGAGAATAGCAAAGAAGGCCAGTTGGTTGAGGCTCTTCTGGAACGTTCTTCTCTTTACTGATTGCTAGCGTTCTTCGGCATACAAAGGGTTAATAAGATCTATGATTAATTTATATGTATAGTATGTCAAACTTGTGTTTTAGAAAGTACTTTGATTTAAAATTTTTAAACTTCTACTGCATACTCAATTTTCAACTCCAACCACCTCTAATCACCAACGTAGGGTGCCGATATTAACCTAATAGGTTCCAAATTTTCTTTAAAATAAAGAAGCGCCAATCTTCATTAGTCGGTAAGGGGTACCTGATTGAAACCTGGTAAGTTTCAATGTTGGAATCTACCAAATTCTAACATATTTCTTTAAAATAAAGAAGCACCAACTATCTCTGGTCGCTGGTGTAGGGTGCTAGATTGTAATCTGGTAGGTTCTAAAGTTATAACCTACCAGATTCTAATATATTTTCTTTGAAACAAAGAAGCACCAACCTCTTCCATTCGCTAGCGGGGTGCTAAAGCATAATAGAAACTACCAAATTCTGTCCCAGAACCCATCATATTCCGTCGTGGAATCCATGAGGTTACAAAGTAAAAAAAAAAAAAAAAGAGAGAGAGAGAGAGTGGATCAAGCAAAAAATACAACAACCAGATACTCATCCTGACTGAAAAACCATCCAATCAAGTCAAAATTCAACAAGAAAAAAAAAACAAAATAACAACAAAAAAATTGATCTCAATTCTCAATCATACTCGCAAGTGATGAAGTTGATGATTTCATAAACACAATCAGAATATTCTCCTTCGCGTCCTTGGCAATTTTGCCATTAGCAGGAAAAGCCTTCTTCATGATCTTGCTTATGTTGGCAATTAGGAGGTATTGATCCTCCTCTCAAACATTCAAGCGTGGGCTCTACTCTCTGCCGCTCTTGTGGCTTCAGCTGCCTCGACTCGCAGGGGCTGCCGTCGCCATAGCGAAAAACATGAAACACTAGCCAACCACCGCAAAACAAAATCGCTCAAACTAAAGTATAAATAAGATCTTTTCATATCTAAATCAGATTTTGAAACCTGAACAGCACAAGGTCCTCGTGGTTGTGGTCATCACCCGCGGCGTAGAGATCGCTTAGGTCCCACTAACGAAGGCTGCACTTGGAGGCCACCAAGAATTAAGAGCTTGTGGCGATGATCGAACGGACAGACTAGCCGATTTCAGCCTTTTGCTGTAGTTGAGACCTTAAAGAACGAAGTCTAGTCAACGGAGGCACTGGCCTTGACAAAGATGATGATGGAGTCATCCTCAACCGACAAAGAAGTGTTTTCATTCGCGACCCCTGATGAAGATGAGTACATATCTCGGTAGCCCCCATTCACAGACTACTTCGCGGCAGTGACCTGGGAAAAGATCGGATCGGCAGCAGTCCGATGGGACATGATACTGCTCGGGAGGGGAGAGAATAGGGGAGGCAAAGAGAAAGAGAAGATAGAGTGTGTGTGTATGGGAGACTAAGAGAAAGAAAGGAGAGAGTGGCAGATAAAGAGAGAATTAAGGTTTCTAATTTAATTTTTTAGAGTGAAACATAACGGGCAAAATATTAAATATATTATTAGTATTTTAAAAATAAAATAAAAAAGTGATAATTTTGAAAAGATAAAAGTGAAATGACAATTTTAATAAGTTTTTATTTTTTACGAGCATTTTATATAATTTTTTTATCTTTTTAGTCATATCGTTTTTGCCTTTTTTTCTTTTTTTTTTTTTTAAATCCACTTTGTCAATTGATATTTTGACCCCTCATACAAACATAAACTCTAAAATGACCAAAAAAATCAAACAGATATCGATTTTCTCAATCTAGATCTCTATGTTAGTTATTTACACGAAGATCTTAGGTTTTAACGTTGATAACCAATTAATTAGAACCAATTCTTTACAAGAATGATTCTTACTTGCCATTATATTCAATAATGAGCAAGGTTTAATTTAATGCTCTTAGAACCTATCAATTATTAACCTTGGACCGTTCGTAAAAAAGGCAGTATTAAAAGAATCGTTGTTTGGGAGCCAGAAATATAGAAGTTCTTGTTTGAAGGGGCATTTCAGTGCTTTTGCCAATAAACTTGCTCTAACCACGAGTACTTTGTGGTCTGACCTCTAGTGGCAAAATCGGCATCCATCCTTGCTTGCCAATGAGAGAGTTATGCAAAATACACTGTTAAGTAAAATTGCTCTCTTTTTAGCCTGTTTTATTTGGCCTCTTTTGTCTTTGTAATCCATTATGTCCTTTGACGTTTTTGCCTTTCATACAAATATAAACTCTTATCCTCATCAGCAATACAACATAATCTAATCTTACTCTTATCTCTCCTTTCCCCGCTACAAAGTTTGCTAAAGGCTTTTAATGATAAATTACCCCATGACAATGCTATGGTGTTCTAGAACAAGTTATAAAATTTGAAAATTCTGAAACATTTAATAAATGACAGGGTTGTCTTTTCATGAATAGGTGCAATTATTAGAACATATGCAACCTTTCACGTAAAGGTATCCTTTTATAAAACCATTCAATTATTACAACAAATATGTCTGATGCTAATAGTTATTCATATTCGTGCAATCAATCAACATATCAGTGCTTTTTCCAAGTGGGCACTGTGGCACTAACCTCTGGAGCACCCAGCCTTGAGGTACTGGGTTCTCAATCCTAAAGATGTTTTTTCCAAATTCTAGCGCTGCAACCTCAAATTTTCAATACCACAGTACTATACGCTGTCTAAAAGATCAAAAAATATGTGTTTTCATATTTACAAATGTGTCTTCGATTCTTACATATTCTAGAGATATATTGCAATTTCTCTTCACCGTCCTCTCTCCGTGTTGGAAATTAAGCCACCACGAGCATAACGAGGACCCGCTCAATTGAGCTCATGCATTAAGAATAACTGTATCTAAAGTGGGATCGGAGATGACCGACCAATTTTCTCTTGAAAATTTAAAAAAAAAAAAAAGTTAGACTATAAAAAACACACCACCAGATTACTCTTCGACGGTTGGAGTCGTTAGTTCTTTTTTGGTTGAAAATAAAACATAATTTGGCTCGCTTACTTTTTGTTGAAAAAAAAAAATCTGGTAACATATATATGTTCAACTTTGACCAGTCCCTTTAAATGAGGGATTTTTAAAAAGGGCCTCCGGCTAAAAATTTTTTTGGTAAATAGACCCTTTTTTTTGGACAGTTTTTGACACCAAAAAAAAGGTTTTTTAGACATAAAAACGGTTCCCGTTTGTTTTTTCATCCTGTTGAGGTTCCTTATCCTGCTACAGTCATTTTCCTTATTTTTTTGAAAAAAACTGGAACAGTTTACCTGCATAGAAAAGCGGTTTTTTGGTTCCAAAAAAAAAAGAGGTCATTTATCCAATTAGAAATTTTTTTTGGCCCTTTTGTCAAAATCTTCCCCTTTAAATGGACAATGATAAAAGAGTCATCATTTAACGCTCCGTTTGGCATGAAGGGCGAAGAGTAAGAAAGAGAAAATTAGAGGGATGAGAAATATAAACGATTGAGAGAATTATAGTAATCTCGTATGTTGTTTAATAAAAGAGAGATAATTGAAAGAATTGATGATATATATTTTTCTTATTATTATATTGTGCATTATTATAGTATTTGTTAATAATTTCCTTTGGAGGATAAAAATCTCTCTTTAATTTAAATTTGGATGAATTGGTTGAATTATTGCATTAGTGAAAAGATTCAAATTGATGGGTCCAAAATGGAGATACTCTGTGACACCCGTTATTCTCCTAACGGGTATTGAGGTAATTAAATTAATTTTTAATGTAAAAAAAAAAATTGCTTCATTTAAATTTATTTTATAATATTTATTTTTATCTATTTTTAAATTTTCTAAAATTCTCCTATATTTATTTAGTATGATTACTAAAAAGTATTAGAACTTCTAATAAATCTCAAAAATGTCATATTGACATTATGTGTGTTAAAGTCTTTAGATGAGACATAAGGATATATTTTCCAACTACTCTTGACCCTCATTTTCTTTATTTCCTCCGTGACATGCTTCAACATGTCTCCTCTATAATTGTTTCCATCACTTCTCTTCAAAGACTTCATCTTTTCTTCCTTTCTCTTCCACGGTTCCCACACTCTTCTTCTCATTTCTTTGCTGAAGCAAAATACTTAGAGAACTTCTTCAAGGCAGCCATAAAAATCAGCCACCATCACCTCCATTTGAGCAAGAATTTCAGTCATACCGAAGTAAAGGAACCTGTTTTGAAGCCATTTCAAGCTTCCAACTAACCATAATCCGAGGTTAGAATCTTATGAACAAATTTAGTCTTTCATTTATAAATTTTTTTTTATACTAAAGGATTATTCAAATTTGCGTTCTTAAACCTAAGTATATGTTTGTTGCTATTTTGGAGCATATGTATGAAGTCTAAGTGTATATGCCCTAGACAGAAAATTTATATTGTTAAACTTTGTAATACCTCTATGGGCAGTGGTTATTTCTTGAAATTCTAAGATTAAATTAAAATGAATTTTATGAATTGGTTTGCATATTTGAAAAGTAGCATCCTAGGCTTTCTAACGAGCTATCATAAACCTAAATCGGAGTTGTATTTTATTTTCTAAGAATTATTCAATTTTTGTATTGGAAACTAGTAAATCTGCCAGTTTGTTATGGTATACCAGCTGCTAACCTGAACCAAGAACCCATCTTTGCTAACCACCTAATTCTTTAATGTCTTGCAACCTTTCCAATATTATCCTAAGTGATTGATGAATCTTATTAGGGACTAAAACATATAGATTACTTGTTCACATTTTATATTGTGTTAAGACAAAAATTGTTTACTGTGGTATTCAAAAGAGATTTATATAAAAGTTTTAATGGCATACTAGTAAGATAGGTTTACACATGATTTATTTATGAATGTAGTTGTATGTTGTGCTTTAGTTTTAATTGTCCTTATGCACGCCTTAGGATCAAGGGAGTATGGAGCTAACGTTAATTGATTCCAGGATTAAGAGACTGTTGATAAGCTTGAAAGGTAGGGATTCTATTACTCATCTTTTGTGAGGTTTTTATAGAATTAAAATTGATTGTTTTGCCGCAATATATATATATCTATGTTGAACTGATATTATATGATTATCACATATGAAACTATGACATGGACTCGTCTTGTATTGTACGGCGAGGAACATAATGAATTGACACATGTTATAAATTGAGAAGCATGGTTAGGAAAACTAACTCTATTGATAATGATTCAATATAGAGAAATTGTGAGACATGAAGAGGGCGACGGTTACGTCCTTGGGCATGAATACCCTAAAAGGTAAAATAGGGGGAAGGCGATGACGCTTCCTTGGGTTGAAAGTCCCAGAACACACTGTACAGGAATCGATTTGGTGAGGACTCGGGGCTTGATGTCCCCTCACCGGAACACCCTTGGAATGTTTATAGGGTGATCAAGTGCGCCCATTTGGGTTTCGATGAGTTGAGTGATACTCTATTTAACATGGATACCTAGGAACAATGATGATTGGTAATATTTGCATAAATGTGTAATTATGACACTTGGTAATGATTAATTACGGTATCCATAAGATGTGATCATAATAAACCTCATAATCTGGAATATGATGTAACTTACTAACCATGCAGGTTTTAATGTGGTAATGATAAAAACCTAAAGGTGAGTAATGGCTTTCTCTACTGAGCATAGTGTTGCTCATACCCTTATATTTTTATCTTTTCAGGACTCACTAAGTGTGAGGTGGCTACGAGAAATATAGTTGAGGAAGTGATGTAACTATATTACATTGGGACTGCTTCAATCGTTGAGAATGTTCTTCATGATAATGTAAGCATCAATTGTTACTTTCTGTGACTGTATTATAATGTGTTGAGGGTTAAAATGATGATGACAACAGTTTATATTATTAAATTTAAGGTGCTACATTAAAACTGTGGTTTATTTGTCGTTTATATTTTTATTTTTGAGTTGAGAGTTTTCATTTAAGTCCCGGGCAAATTTTATTTTTAAGGTTTTACTTTTATTATTTATTTTTATTTTATCTCATTAAAAACTGTTAACCCCCACATAGGGGCGTTACAGAATTTTTGGTATCAGAGCCTAGGTTCGGTTAACCTAGGGAGTGTAGCACCACTTTAAAAAAATATATTTTTGAGATGGTTTTGAAGCTGAATTTTCATTGTCATCATCAAAATGAACCTTCACATTGATTTATACAGTCTAGAAGGATGTAACATGGAAAGGCTATAGAATGAAAATATTAATAGTTATATGAGTACAATAATTATATAGAAGGAAAGTATTAATAGTTATAAGAGAATGATAATTATATGGAATGAGTTTATAAGTAGAATGCTTATGAGAGATTCGTATAATATTTGGATCTATAAGCATATTTAATTCGTATAAACGATGAGAAATTCGTGTAGATACGAGGATTTAAAAGCCTTTTGTCTCGTGAAAAACAATAAGAAATATAAGGCTTGATTTATTGATTTCAAAGTTTGGCATAGATATGCCAAATTTTTCGTAATTGATTCAAACCTAAGTAATGATTATGTGTGGATTCGATGGAGCACATAAGTGTCAATATCTTTTCTTAAAAGTTCTATTTATTTGAGGAATATGATATAAGTTGGGAATCATGGAATTGAATCTTGAGAGAGATAAATGTTAGACTTTTGGTCTGTTGAGACTGTGTAAAGTCTAGAATGCATGAATCTCAAAATTGAAATATTTTGTTACGTACATTGTATTTAAGTGTATCAGTGAATCTTTATATATAGATGCAATAGAAAAATGATCAATAGGAGTTTCCTTAAGTAAATCATAATACTTAAGGCACTTATAATAATTTTGGATAATTACAATAAAATGTTTAAGTTTTAGATGTTTAGATGTGAATCTTTTGGTTACCTACGGTTTTGTTATATGAGGAAATTATATATTGTATAAGTAGAATTGTGGGGATTGTAGATGTTCTTAAGTAGTAACATCAAGTGTCTTTGTTCATTGATATGGTTTACGTTGGAAGACGTAAATCGTATTGATTTCAAGGTTAGTCACATTCTAAACCCTTGGTAGCAATGATGATGAATCCATTGATAGATGTTAAGTATTATGAATAACATATGGGTGTATGTATTGTTCAATAAGGTTTTGATTAAAACAAAATTATTTGAGTTGCTGGAAGATTGTGTTGTTATGAAATGATTTTAAATATCATTCAGGAAGATCCTTGTTGTCGTTAAATTAGATTTGTTGTTTATAGTTAACTTTATCTATAGTGGGCTTTGAATTGGGTTTAAGATTCATACGAATTGGTTTTCAATTTTATGTTTGTTATTTAACTCGTTCTAAATGTGTTAAGGCCCGAAACAACCTGACCATTTTCAACTAAGAACATTTGGGCCTAGTTCAAATCTTAAATCAGTTTGATTCACACTGTCTCTCCCACGTGGTCTCTATACGTGTCATATACAGTGGTTTAATCATTGTTTACATATACGTTTACTGTGCATAGGAGCTTATTTCTCCGAATTCACTTTTTCTCTCTTAGTTTGTTATTTTCTCTCTAAATCGCAAATCCTCTTCTTTTTCATTAAAAATTCTTCTTTTCCTCCAAAAGAAGAAGGAATTCTAGGATTCTGCAATTTACTATCTTAATTTTTCCTTTCTATTTACTCTTCTTTCATCTCATCATGGACCCAAAGTACCAACACCTGAGAAAGTATTTCCCATCACTCTCCCAAAAGATTCTCAGAAAGAAATACAAGGCTAGAATTACTCGGTTGTGGATTCTTATGCGTTTTGGTATCCCTTGTGATGTGAGAATGTTAATAGAGGGGAAAATCCGTCCGAGTGACTTTAGTCAAGATGTCGGTTTACCAGGAACAGGTACCAGTCGTAGTGCAATGAAAAGAAGAGCTCGTGCCATCGTGGTCACTTGTAACAAATGTGGAAGACAAAATTGTAACGGTAAATGTACTTCACCTGGTTATATGTCTACGAATAGAGAGGATAAAATAAGGTTTTGTAGGAATGGACTTTCAAAGGATAACTTGGATAGCATCCATCCTCCTCTTCACGGTCACCCTAGTGGATATGTTCAAGGAGCTATTTTTAAACTCTGGCCTAAATTTTATACAGAAAGACAACGCCTCAGGAATATGGTATTTCTAGATCCTGTTTGCCAAGCCATAAGAAAACTGGATGGGAAATAAGTCATCGCTCTATAAAGGTTATTTAGTCTTTACTTATTTGAAGCAGTTTTAGCTGATGTTTAACAGTTTGTGTTTTTCTTTTACTCAGAATATTTGCTTTTGTGTTTGAAATAATTGTGATTATTAGATTGATACAGTAAGTGTTAATATCTTATTTAATTTATGATTTTCTTAAATATATATATAATAAAATATATTATCTTATCAGACACGTTACATACGGTACAGTAATATGTTTGAATTTTGAAAAGCTTATCCAGATATTTCAAGATTTGTGTCTCAAATTTCAAAAGTTCTACAGTATTTGTCGTTTATATTAAATTTCTAGACTTGGTGTATATTTGTCAAAAAGTCTACAGTTGTGTCATGAGGGTCTTCTGTCAAATTGTTCTCAATTGTCAAAAGTTATACAATTAGAGTCTAATCTTTTTCAAAAAGTGAATCAGATTTTCTGTAAACTATCAATCACCTTATCTTACTTTCTTATCCGCACAAGATTTTGTTTAAATCTTTGGATTACCTTTTCATTACCTACTCGTCTATCTCTTTAGCCCTTTTTGTGTATTTCTCATCTTTAAAAACTCATGTAGAACCCGAAGTCTAAGTGGAGCAGACATTAAGCAACCACTTCTATAAACCAAATATGTCTACCTCCCAGTCCACGAAGAAAATAAAAATGTCTGTGTCTTTTGTGGTTCCAGCCTTGGAAAAGATAAAGCTTATTTAGAAGCTGCAAATCACTTAGGGCAAGTCCTAGCACACAAGAAGATTAACATAATCTATGGGGGTGGTAGTATAAAAATGATGGTAAATATGGCACTAGCAGCTAGGTCTAGCGACGCTACTGATGTAAGAATTTGGCCTCATATTCCAGTTGAAGGAAACCTTTGTAAGGAAGCCATAGGTAAGGGAGAAGGAGTCAGGAGTATCCCTAAAAATTTTAAAGACATAATCTATAATTCCGATGCTTTTATAGCATTACCTGGTGGTCTAGGTACTCTTGAGGAAATATTTATAGTTGCTTGTGGGCAATTGTTGGGCTTTTATTCCAAACCTTTGGGACTGCTGAATGTAAATGGTTTTTATGACGGTCTTTTGAAATTTCTAGATTACGCTGTGGAAGAAAACATCACTACAGAATCGGAGAGACAAATCTTTGTTACTGCTTCAACAGCTGAGGAATTGATAGATAAAATGCAAATCATACATCCAGAATCCGACACTGCAACATCCAAGCTTGAATGGGAAAGGGAAAGCCGGGAGCGGCCAATTGATTTGAATCTCCATCTGTAATCTTTTTGTTTTATCTTTGGCATGTAGGCATGTGTGTCCGTATTTCGTGTGTTACGAATAACCGTTTGTCCTGTATTCTGTGTTTCTTGTGGTACGTTGTTGTTCAATCTTTTAGATTCATTGAGCCTAATTCCGGGATGGCTGGATACGGAGTACTTGATGCTCTCGAAACGCATCCTTCTTAAGGTCCGATCTTTTGTTTATCGATGTTTTTGTATTCTATAAGCATGCATGATATGGATAGCTGGTATACGGAGTGCCTTGTACTCTCGAAACGTATCCGTATCATGTTTGTAATGTGTAATATTCTGTTAATATTATGTGGAAGTACCAGAGTCAGTTATGGGGATATTCCACATGAAATATGAGTATATTATTTGGATTGAATGTTTGTGTCATGAGGATAGCTGTTTAATGAAAAATATGTCGGGTATGTTTGCAACTCTGAGATTCCGTTTAATATCTCTATGAGTAAGTTTAATGTATAGTTTTGAATAAAAGTGTTTGTGATATATGTTTTATGATTATGTTTTAGTTTATTAGTTGAGGTATGAAATCAAATATATTTGACTTTTCCTTACTCAAAAAGGAAAAGGAACCTAAAGATGAAGTATATAAAATTTCTCTGGCAATCTCCTTAAATGTGATTGTAAATCACAGTCCATGGACAATGAAAGACTGGAATCATGATATGGTCAATATGTATGCCTGATCAGATTCTTAGACTATTATACGGTGTTACAAGTTGAAACTTGTCAAAAATACTCTCATTGAGGGATTTAGGAGTAAGATTTATTATGCAAGTAAATGAGTGGAGATACGATAATTTAAATTTGGAGGACAAACAACATTAACGGTTTAGACTCGGAATTGGAATCATAATGGAATTAAAATTTTTACTAGCATTGCTAGAATTGAAATTTCGAGGACGAAATTTCTTTAAGGGGGGTAGAGCTGTGACACCCGTTATTCTCCTAACGGGTATTGAGGTAATTAAATTAATTTTTAATGTAAAAAAAAAAATTGCTTCATTTAAATTTATTTTATAATATTTATTTTTATCTATTTTTAAATTTTCTAAAATTCTCCTATATTTATTTAGTATGATTACTAAAAAGTATTAGAACTTCTAATAAATCTCAAAAATGTCATATTGACATTATGTGTGTTAAAGTCTTTAGATGAGACATAAGGATATATTTTCCAACTACTCTTGACCCTCATTTTCTTTATTTCCTCCGTGACATGCTTCAACATGTCTCCTCTATAATTGTTTCCATCACTTCTCTTCAAAGACTTCATCTTTTCTTCCTTTCTCTTCCACGGTTCCCACACTCTTCTTCTCATTTCTTTGCTGAAGCAAAATACTTAGAGAACTTCTTCAAGGCAGCCATAAAAATCAGCCACCATCACCTCCATTTGAGCAAGAATTTCAGTCATACCGAAGTAAAGGAACCTGTTTTGAAGCCATTTCAAGCTTCCAACTAACCATAATCCGAGGTTAGAATCTTATGAACAAATTTAGTCTTTCATTTATAAATTTTTTTTTATACTAAAGGATTATTCAAATTTGCGTTCTTAAACCTAAGTATATGTTTGTTGCTATTTTGGAGCATATGTATGAAGTCTAAGTGTATATGCCCTAGACAGAAAATTTATATTGTTAAACTTTGTAATACCTCTATGGGCAGTGGTTATTTCTTGAAATTCTAAGATTAAATTAAAATGAATTTTATGAATTGGTTTGCATATTTGAAAAGTAGCATCCTAGGCTTTCTAACGAGCTATCATAAACCTAAATCGGAGTTGTATTTTATTTTCTAAGAATTATTCAATTTTTGTATTGGAAACTAGTAAATCTGCCAGTTTGTTATGGTATACCAGCTGCTAACCTGAACCAAGAACCCATCTTTGCTAACCACCTAATTCTTTAATGTCTTGCAACCTTTCCAATATTATCCTAAGTGATTGATGAATCTTATTAGGGACTAAAACATATAGATTACTTGTTCACATTTTATATTGTGTTAAGACAAAAATTGTTTACTGTGGTATTCAAAAGAGATTTATATAAAAGTTTTAATGGCATACTAGTAAGATAGGTTTACACATGATTTATTTATGAATGTAGTTGTATGTTGTGCTTTAGTTTTAATTGTCCTTATGCACGCCTTAGGATCAAGGGAGTATGGAGCTAACGTTAATTGATTCCAGGATTAAGAGACTGTTGATAAGCTTGAAAGGTAGGGATTCTATTACTCATCTTTTGTGAGGTTTTTATAGAATTAAAATTGATTGTTTTGCCGCAATATATATATATCTATGTTGAACTGATATTATATGATTATCACATATGAAACTATGACATGGACTCGTCTTGTATTGTACGGCGAGGAACATAATGAATTGACACATGTTATAAATTGAGAAGCATGGTTAGGAAAACTAACTCTATTGATAATGATTCAATATAGAGAAATTGTGAGACATGAAGAGGGCGACGGTTACGTCCTTGGGCATGAATACCCTAAAAGGTAAAGTAGGGGGAAGGCGATGACGCTTCCTTGGGTTGAAAGTCCCAGAACACACTGTACAGGAATCGATTTGGTGAGGACTCGGGGCTTGATGTCCCCTCACCGGAACACCCTTGGAATGTTTATAGGGTGATCAAGTGCGCCCATTTGGGTTTCGATGAGTTGAGTGATACTCTATTTAACATGGATACCTAGGAACAATGATGATTGGTAATATTTGCATAAATGTGTAATTATGACACTTGGTAATGATTAATTACGGTATCCATAAGATGTGATCATAATAAACCTCATAATCTGGAATATGATGTAACTTACTAACCATGCAGGTTTTAATGTGGTAATGATAAAAACCTAAAGGTGAGTAATGGCTTTCTCTACTGAGCATAGTGTTGCTCATACCCTTATATTTTTATCTTTTCAGGACTCACTAAGTGTGAGGTGGCTACGAGAAATATAGTTGAGGAAGTGATGTAACTATATTACATTGGGACTGCTTCAATCGTTGAGAATGTTCTTCATGATAATGTAAGCATCAATTGTTACTTTCTGTGACTGTATTATAATGTGTTGAGGGTTAAAATGATGATGACAACAGTTTATATTATTAAATTTAAGGTGCTACATTAAAACTGTGGTTTATTTGTCGTTTATATTTTTATTTTTGAGTTGAGAGTTTTCATTTAAGTCCCGGGCAAATTTTATTTTTAAGGTTTTACTTTTATTATTTATTTTTATTTTATCTCATTAAAAACTGTTAACCCCCACATAGGGGCGTTACATACTCTCCGTCCCTTTCCCTCTCTTATCAAACAATGAATTCATCTCCTTCTCTCTCTCTCCTACTAAACATAGGGCTTGAAATTGAAATGATTTTAGGTGCATGTTCAAAGGGGCGTATCTGTGCTTTTCCTTTGGCTAATTGAGCAAGAGAGGAAAATTAAGAATGCGATAATTGGCATTGGATTTCGGATTCTAGTCATTTTTATTTGTCTTTGAATTTCTGTGACTCGAAAAGCAACCAAAAAAAACAAACAAACAACGATTAATAAAATGTATTTTGCCGAAGTCGTCTCCAGCCTCAATAGTCAAAGGAAATATAATAGAGTACGACTTGTAATCTATTAGATATTGTGAAAACCAATAGTAACTACCGGTCATCGCAGATGATTGCGTTGGTCACCAGAGAGAAATATGGTGAATTATTATGTTAATTTACAACATTGTGAGAGCCTTACGGGAGCAATTGTGGCCATCTCGAGGCCCGAGCTAACTGTCTTTGACTAGTTATTTGCTTCGGGAAACACTTTCCGAGTTCTGGGGCCCGACTTGCTTGGAATCTCCCTTATTGTGAGGGCTTTCCCTCTGCCTTGCTCGACTACCTACCTGGTCTTCTGGGGCTGGCGGAAGGAGAGCAAGGGGTGGTTGTTTTCCTTGTTGCTGTTGTTGTGCCATCTGTTGTGTGAAAAGGTACACTGCGACGGTCAACTAGCAGATCGGGTCTTTTGTGGCCCGGGCTGCTCTACCTTCACTACCATGGCCGCCTGATCCGGACTTAGCTACACGTGGCCGTTTGCAAGGTCTGTTTTGATTCTGGTGCTGGGCATTCCCCGACGCCTCTTATTGGGGATCTTCGTATCAGGTATTGCCTCTGGTAGCCATGTTGAATAAAGATGCTAATAATGAGAATACTAGAAAGGCACGAGGCCCTCCTTCTAGCGACAAACTATTGATGCTCTGCTTGCTTCGATGGTGATCAACGCCACGTGTTGTTGCACACAGTTGTCGGACTACCTTCCTTGCTCATCTTAGCTTCTCAAGGTGAACTTGCAATAAGAAGAGGGATGCTTCAGAGATCAATGAGGCACCGATATAGCGCCTGTCAAAGGCTCTCCAACGCTTAATTCAGATACTTGTTTGGCTAAGATCGGGAGTAGGGTTAGGTGAGAAAGTCCACGTTACCTCTCAGGTGGAGTAAATGCTCTATTTATAGGCTACCACTTGGACCAAGTGTTAGGTGGGTTTGACCCATGATCTAGGGGTCCCATCAGGTGATGTCAGGTAGTAGGTGATAGGAGTTACGATCCTGAAGAAAGGTCAGTTCTCCATCTGAAGGTTGAGAGGAGGCCATGTGTCGACCTTTGAAGATGAGTAGCTGCTTGGGTGCAGGCCGTATCCATCCGTCCCAAGCACATGTTCTTTCTAATGAGGTGATATCTTGTGTGGCAGCCAATGGAGGCCCTAGGGAGCACCTCGGGAGGAAGTGCTGATCAAAGGGGAGTTGTGGATGTATCAGAAATGGTTGTGTCTAAGTAGAGTGGTCAAACAGCCGAGGAGAGGTCTCCAAAAAAAGAGCGTCGAGCATACCTCTAACAATCATAGTAACACAATTAAACTACATAACAAAGAACTCGATTAATCATGAAGTCAAAATATATCAACCAGAAGTATCTCAATTAGTTTCTTTCTCAAAGGGAAAAAACAGAGCTAGCCTCAAAATCGCCATATTTCAAACAACAATATATAACAAGATGATTAATTATGCACTCAAAGCGAGTTTCTAGTATTCAACATATAAGAATTAAGCAAAATAATCAATAGTTATAAATGAGTTAAGGAAAGAGTTTAGAGACACCGTTTATAGTAGTTCAACAATATACCAACATTTATTGTCACTAAAATAGTCATAGCGCGATCACTTCCATCGTTACAATTGACTTCAAGTACTATCACATCAAATACAGTCAAACCTTTGCTCTCCGTTGAGATCATCCCGCCTGTATAACCACCAAACTTAAACTAAGGAGGTCAACTGTTTTATTCGCACTATATCTATATTTGAAGGGATTGACCGCCTGTGTTCCTGATTTGTGTTTTCGATTAAGAAGAATCTCTCCTACAGGTTGATTTGAAAAAATGTACGTAGGTGTAGAAGATGAATCACTAAAACAAAGATTTGATGCAAGTTTAGCTCAAAGCTTAAAAACTACTCTCAAGAAGATATTTGGATAGTAGGGTGTTTAGGAGAGAGGTTGGAATTGAAAATGTTAGTTTAAAAACTATAGCAGGTAAGAGCTTTATATTATAGTAATTTTTTACTTTTTACTATAACTGCTAATAACCTTACACTGTTTACCAAACAGAGACTTAATCTCAAATGTTAAATACAATTGGAAGGGGTTCTTTATAGTTTTAGAGGTTTTAAAATGCCTCAAATAAGCCAGTGCTTATGGGAAAACTTAAGAACAATCTATTAGGCTCGATTTCGCAATGGTTAGGGAAATAGCCGTTATACAAGACCAATTGATAGGTTGTATTTCTGCCACACTGACACCTTGCACTATTTCGGCCATAAATAACTCAATTTTCATCCGACGTCAATGATCTTGATCAAGTGTTGCGAAGCTAGAAAAACTTGGCTACCTTAAATTGGAATGTAAACAACATTTAGCAGTCTAGACTTGTTAATGTTTACCAACACTTCAAAGCATTTATATTGAGTAATAGCCTATTTGGCATCTTGATTGGATGGTTCCAATCAATAAATAATATAAAACTTTTGTAGCTATAATAAAAAGTAAAAAGTTACAACAGTGTAAAACTCTTACATGCTACAATTTTTAAACCAACATTTTCAATTTTAACCGCTCTTCCAAACACCATATAAGTTTGAAACTTTTCACTTTTTTAATCCAAACATTTTCTAATTAAAATCTATCAACAATAAGTCTTTTTGGGATCATAGAAAACTTATATTGGACTTTGAGAAGACTTGGAAAATATAAAAACCAATTAAGCAAAAGTTGAAAGTCTAGTATTTGTAAAACTCAACTGATATTTGATCCAAACCCTTTCAAATGAGAATCAAACAACAATAAGACCTTTTTAAGCCAAGTACTTGAATCAAATCACATGGTCCTCAAATATACATGCAAGCAAGACTAAGTAGAGTAAATAAACTTATAGAATATTAAGTCTTATATATTTCAAAATTATTTTCACATTTGCCCTGAACTATGTCACTTATGTTACTTTATCCGTTGACTTTTAAAACATATCACATAATCTCTTTAAACTTTGTTCCGTTAACAAGTTTCCCTCTTCTATCTAACTCTGTTAGTTTTTGGATATTTTTTATGAAATATTTTATATTTTCCTACAAACTATTTCAGTCATGTTATTTTGTCCCAGAATTTTAGAATTTATCACTGTATGCCCTTAATTTTATTTTATTTTATTTTTTTTGTAAATAACCTCCTTCCGTCTAATTTTGTTTGACTTTGCAAGTCAATATTTTTTCTTCTAACTTTGGGGGGCAAACCCAAACATAAAAAAGAGTTTAAGGGGAAAAAATAGATTAAGAAAAAAAGAGTTCAAGAAAAAAGTATTACTTTTTACAATAGGCCATTCCAACCATATAAAAGAGATTAAGGAGAGAGGAAGAAAAAACCACAAAATTATTTAAAAGAATAGAGCTTTTGAAGTTTTTTTTTTTTTAAAAAAGAACATATTATTTTAATTTCGTGTAAAGAACTATCTCTTAAAGTTTCTTTGTATTTGTATTTGACTAGTATATTGTAAAAAAAAATATTCATATGCAAGTTGTAAATATAGAGATTGCTTTGAAGTGGAGGTTTTGTAAAGTTTGAAGAAAAACAAATCATTTATTAGCCGAAAACAATTAAATGAAAGGAAGTTACTGTTTGGTGGGAAAATATAAAAATATTTTGCAAAAAACTGTCCAAAAACTAACAAGGTTGGATGAAATAAGGATATTTACTAACCGAACAATGTTTAAGGGGATCTAAGTGGTATGTTTTAAAAGACAAGGGCCAAATGACATTGTCACATAGTTCAGGGGACAAATGTAAAAATAATCATATATTTCATCTTCATTCATTTCTTAAGCTCTCTAATTTTTGACTCTTCAAATTTAATTTTTGCTCTTTTAATTTCCATCTTCACGCTTTAAATCTCGAGAGCTTCTTGTCACAGATATAATTTAAGCTTCCCACTTGTTAGAGATCTTTGCTATCATGGACAGTGAAGATTGGGCTATGTAGGGAGAGAAAATGAGAGAGAAAGATCAGAGGGGGTCGAATGGGGAGAGAACCCTAATTGAGAGATAGAAATTTTGTAGCACTCCTAATTTAATTTGTGATTATAATTAGTGTGCTTAATTTTAAACTAACTATATCAGCATTAAATTAAGTTGCATTTCATTATTTTTTGTAAGCATTTAAAAATCTGGTCATGTATTTAAAATATTAAAATTTTCATCAGTTTATTTACGAAGATGCCATAGCTGAAATACCACTGCCACTCACATGATATCCCCATCATCTTCCCTTGAAATGCTAATTAAGTTCCTCCCCCTAAAATCTGATCAAAGGGGCCGGACAAGTCACATGCCATGACACTTCTTCATTTTAGAACCCAAATATATCATACACAAATTCCATCCCTCTCTCACTCTATCACTCTCGTCTCTCTCTCTCCCTCTCATTATCTCTCATGGCTAAAAAAAATACCAGCCATCAACTTAAACAAAACTCGGACCCAAGACACTCAATAAACCCAGAATCATTATTTTCTCAAGCTAGGATTCAAGGATGATCAAGTCCTATCCGTATTCTTCAAGCTTTGAGGTAGGGTCTAAAACCCAATTCAAATTTTCTCTCTTCTCTCCTTGAATCCGAAATTTAAAAATTGTTTCACACTAAAATCTTCTGAGTTTTGATCTGTGTTGATGGCATTATGTTCATACATGATGGGTTAGTGGTGGTTTATGTATATTTGAAGCACGTGTACTAAAATATAGAGATTGTTAATGATTTTGAGTTAAGCAAGTGTAAGGACATTCTGAGCATGTTGAATTCGTAATTTGGTTACTACATGTTAAAGAATTTCATGAATTCATGTTTAAATTTTGGATCCATGAGCTCCAGGTTTTAGTTATGGTTATAGTTTGGAATAGAAATGAACAAAAAGCCCGACAAGTCGACAAACTCAATTAACCTACTAACCTGACTCGAGATAACTCGAACCTGAGAAATCTGCAAAGTTGTTTGGGTTGACCCAACTCAACCTAAGAATTAGTGGGTGGATTTGGGTTGGGATTTTCTAAACCTATTTTAACCCAAACCCACCCAATCTAATTATATAAGAAAATAAAATATTTAAGTCATACATTTACAAAGGATCTTGCACTACAATTGTAGAGGATGCTTGAGTACAAATGCTTGGAGCGAGAGATTGACAATTATACACTATATTGGTTAATGTTTCTTAGTATTTTTATTGTATTGGTTTTATTATGATTTATTTGTTAGTTTATGACTTAATGTATTTGAACTTATATTGCGAATCCTTTATCTTTATGCCTGTTTATGACTTATTGAGACAATATTAGAGCTCTATAAGACCAATATGTTATGAATTGTAGCTTTTTAATTCATTTTAGGTTAAATTATTAGTTTTTTTTTTTTACTAATACCCAACTTGAGTAACCCACTTAATATACCCAAACTTTAAATGGGTGGGTTATTTTAAACTTTAGGTTGATGGCTGGGTTAAATTTAAAATCAACCCTCCGATTTGGGTCAGTTGAAAATTTTAAAAACTTATCCAACCTACTTGATGTTCACCCCTTGCTTTGCATTTAAACTCTCGATTATGATTTTAACTATAAAAATTAGGAAAAATGGTTCCAAACTGTTAAGCATCTATGTTTTCTGTATAATTTATTGCTTTTTGAACTAATTTTAATAGGTCTGGATAGAGTGTAATTTGATTTGGGCTCAGGAGGAAAAGCTTAGAAAGCCTAGTTTCTAGATGAACCGACATGTAATATCCCTAAAATTGCTAACTAATCATTAGGAGTAAGACGTCTAAGCTGATGAAGACATATGTTCTCATGATTAAGCTTTAATAAGCATTTATTGAATACTTTACACGCGATAGTGACAAGGGACTAGGTGCGTTAAGGGAAAATCATGTCAAAATTTTAAGATTTGATGTCATGTGATGAAAAATGTGATTTTTATAAATTTTGGATATTTGATGATTTAATTGAAAAAATATATAAACATGCATGAAGGAGTTGGAATAATGAATAACACAAAAAATAGGGTCAAATATGAATTTGGAAGCTCATGATAGAGAAAAAACGGGTTTAAATGAGGTTCTAGGATGAAACCCCAAGGTCATGGTGCTAGCCGCAAAGAAAAGAAAAGCATCAGCCTGATATAGAGACAGTGAAAAAAAAAAAAGGGGGGGAAACTTTGGGAGCTGACTTTAGCTATCCTAGACGCATTTTAGACCCTTATATGACTATGTATTTTAGATCATAGCCCTCGAAAGCCCAAACTTAGAGAATTAAGCTTATATTTCATATTTCACCTCCTGTTCATCTTTTCCTTTACCCCTATTAATGTTCATCACATGGAGGAGATTGAAATTAAAGATTTAGCTATTAAACCACCATAAGTTCACTTTTTGTTGATTCTCAACACAATTATACATTAAGGAGAAAAAGGGGGAGGGAGAGTGGCTACACCAGCCTGATAAAGAGTGGGAAAAAAAAAGGAAAAAACTTTGGGAAACCAACTTTAGCTACCCCTTGACCTATTTTAGACCCTTATATGACTATTTTATTTCAGATCTTAGCCCTTGAAATATTAGGGAACCCATATAAAAGCCACACTTGGAGAATTAAGCTCCTGTTTCATATTTTACCTCCGTGTTCTTCTCTCCCTTTACCCCTATTGATGTTTATCATCCAGAGGAGATTGAAATTGGAAATTTAGCCATTAAACCAACATATATGTTCACTTCTTGTTGATTCTCTAGACAATTATACATCAAGGAGAAAAAGGATAAGTTTTTTATACACTTGGAATTCATGAGTTTGAGGAATTAGAATATTAGTAAATTGAAGAAAAATATAGTTGGTGGAATTCATAATATTACTATAAGGATTTGTTATAAAAAAATTGTTTAATAGAATAATTTTGGAGACGTAAATGAGGGTTTTAATATAGTTCTTGTGTTTTATGTCATCAATGTTAATTCTATAATATTGTTATATGAACACTCCAAATAAGCGAGAATATCAGGATCGCGAGGCATTGCATCACCTTATTTATAAATACAAAAGCAGCAAACAACATAAGTATATCTCTCACCTGTAACATGTTTCTTCTAAATATGATTTTATATGGATTTAAATCTTGATATCCAATATGATGAAAGTTTTAATGAGAATTTTTATGAAGATAGTTGTGAACTTTATGCTATGTTATACGTTCCTCGTGAAATTATGAGAGTATATAATTAAGAGTTAATCAATGTAAAAAATGTTTAGGAGGTGTGTATCATATCAGTGAAAATCCGTCTTTGCACCAAGCCGTTAGTTGCTCTATTTACAATGGGTGCAAAGTCAACAATGTTAAGTTGCCTCGATGAAATTGGAATTTGAAATCCCGCTCTCATTGTGGTGACGTGTATTAGTACATGTCTAAGGCTCTAACAATAGACAATATAAGAAAGAAATATTGCTTTTTTGAAGGAATGTTTAAGGAATTCCTAAAAACTTATACCATTTTGTTTAAGATTATGGATATACTTACTAAGGCTCTAGTTTATTCGTATATTATAGCGACAGGTAAAACCTAAGCTCTAAAAGGCGGAGGCTCAGCGTCGATATATACGTGGTGGTAGAGTGGGTTATCAAATAATGGTTCTAAAATTTTATTTGAACTCATGCCTCAAATTATGCTTTAAGAACTCTGGGTTTTTAATTAAAATTTTCTAAGTTTATGTTGAAATGAAATATTCGTTATTTGCTTAATCAAAGGTTTGTTTAAGGTGTTTTTGTGAGTTTTACAGTTCCATAAATCTTTTTTAAATATATAATTATTAGTCATGTTTTTTTAAAAAAATATATCTATTTTTACTTTTAAAGGCACTAGTGCTGCTTAAATATCGTTTACTTATTTTCTGCCATAATACTTTAAATTGTTTTTTTTCTTAATAAATGACATAAGCAAGGTCACCATAGCATCTTGCTAAAGGAGGGTACAGTTTTATGATATTGTGTATTCTTATCTTTTTTTTTTCAATCTGCTATTTTTAAATTAATTTTAAACTGTTTAATAATCAGAATAATGTTTAAATTTCATTTTAAAAGCATGCTAGGTAATTATCATCATTTTTGAACCTTTTTACATTCATTTGTTAATAGCACAATAATAGACCGAATTTGCGTAATTAATTTTGGAATATGTTTTTTCTTGTTGAAAATCATATTAGTTTTTAATTTTAAAATAGATAATAAGGTTCTAGAACATAGTGGAGCTTACATTAGAATTAGCATTGGTTCGAGGTTAGTGGTGTTAGAAATTGCAAATATTACGGTAGGATTTTTTCCCTTGATTTGCTGACGATGGTTTATAGTTTATTTGGATTTAAACTATATTCTTAAAATGATTATTGAAGAAGTGATTTGAAAATTATGTTCAAAGGTTTTGAAAATATGATTTTAAAGGATATTTTCATTAAATAAAAATTGAATATCTCAAGATGAGATTTCTCCAATGAGAAATGTTTGAAAGAGTTTTCAAATGCTATTCGATGTGTGATTCTTTAGATAGTTGAGTTTTAAGTAGAGTTCAAGTTGTGCAGTTAACGACCTAAGAGGTAGGTCCCAAAAACTCACATGAGCCATTTTGGTGGTGATTCTAAACCTTGCGATGAGTAAGTATTTTTTTTTTATTTTTGTCAAATCATATGATGCAGTTAAGTAAGCCTTTTTCTTTGGATTTTATTTAATTCTCAAATTTTATACATTTATCTTTTCTGTAAATTTTATTGCTCATGGTCCTATGTTTTCTTATATTATTTTTGAATCCCTCTAAGAGGATCTCAGTATGCTGTGGAGTAGCGTGAAGTGCAATGCAGCTTGTGAAGTCTGTGAGCTAAATTTTTCCTATTTGCAATGTAGTCGTATTTCATGTTTAAAGCATGTAACAATTTATTTATTTTCATTTACTTCCATTTAATTCAGTTGGATTGTACTTTGGATGTTTACTTTTAGCTTTTTTGTCTTTAAATTATGTATGCATAGACTCTCTTTGGTTTGGTGGGACCTAGACAGTAACAATACAGTATTTCAATTGGATGTTATTTTAGTACTTTGAGAATATGCCTTCTACTAATTCTTTTTTATGGGACCTTCTACTATTTCTCTAAGTATATAACAATTTGGTAAAGAAATTTTATAAATAAAATGGGTAAACTTAGGCTACTTTTGGTAAACCGGTGGTTTACTTCTATTTTACAATTTGTGATTTTCTTGAATTTCTTTAAAATTAAATTATCATGATTATTGTTTTAACAATAATTTTGTTTTATTAATCTAAGTAAGCGGCCACATTACTATCCTAGTTTAGGGTGTGAAAAAATAATATAATATATATAAAAAAAAAGGTGAGTTATATAAGTGCCTGATCAGAAGACCTTGAATCCAAAACTATCTACAAATTAATTTAATTACAAAACTGTCCACTATATTACGTGTAAAGACAATTATAGCCTTAAATTGTAACAATATATAATTTCATCTTTGAAACGTAATTAATAAAAAAAAACCAAATTTGTCATAATGAATAAATAATTGCACTGATTGGAGTTAAAAATAGAAAAAAGGAAACAAGCAATTATTTCAAGATTTTTTACATTTTGTTAATGGTAAAAAATGCATCATTATTATTTTAAATAAATCGTTATCTAATTAAGGAAAATGAATGGATGTTGTGCAATGATAGACAAATTGAATTGAATAGAGTAAAAAAGGGGAAAAAAAGGAGCAATTAATTCGAAATGAACTTATAATTATAAAAAAAATGAAAAATATTCTAGAATATGCCAATACCAATACTTTTCATTATTGAAATGAAATTATAATTACTAACAAAAAACAAAAAATGTTTACGAACCTATAATTAAAAGAAATAATGAACGAATACAAATCGAAAGTTGTACTAAAAGATCAAAACAAATTTAGAATAAAAGAGAGAGAAAAAAAGATTGTCATAAGCACAAATTACTAAGTTACAATGTGAATAATGAGAGCATTTAAGGTTAAAAAAACCCTAATATGAATGATTTATTGAAGAAACAAATGACCCATGCAAATTCACATATACCGTGACTAAAAATGCATAAAGTCAACTTGTAAACAATATCACCCCAAATAAGGAAATAAAACAAATATGCATAATGGGTAATCTACATCACTAATATTTAAAAATAATGTAGCATTGTCAAAAATGTATAAAAATCGACAATTTTAACTCAATAAGCTTGAAAAAGAAATACTTCTCAAAAAAAGAAAGAGATTGGGAAGAGAGAGGAAACTAGTAAATGGTAGAGTTTGAACCAAGAGTGATTCGAATATTCTATTGGGAGTTGAAAGGGATAAAAATGGTCCAAGCGACCAAAATAATTACTGACCAAATAATCGTACAGTGACAAGTTCATAAGAACCTTTTAGAGAATCCCCGTCAAATGCGTTTTTTCTTTTCCTGCCCTTTTCCTCTCCAGAACTAGGGTTTCACCTTTTCTCTTGTGTGCCACTTGGGGTTGGGCCGGAGACCTTGCTGCGTCGTGGCTGGCTATTAGTCCTCCGGCCTAGAGCTGGTCCTCGCGGGGTCTAATGGCTGCCCTCCGGTGGTGCTTTGTTGCCTAATCCTCAGTTCCTCATGGCGGCTCTCGACAATATGGTGGGGCTACACTGCTGGGCTTAGGTGTTTACCTTTGTGAGCGTCGTCGGATTCTTGTGGTGTTGCGGCCACTGGGGTCTACCCGTCCTCATCTCAAATCTGTGGGGTGGTGGTGTGGGTGGGTTATATGGTGTTGGTGGAGTTTTTCTCTGGTCGTCATCGGCTTAGCATGATTCATTGGGTGGCTGTCTCGGTAATAGGAGTTTTGGCTTTGCCGATGCAGTTCCGGGGCCTTAGATTGCCAGGCTATGGTGGTGGTGATGACTACGTCTATTCGTGGTCTTTCTTTTTCAAATGTCGTCCTTCCCTTTGCGGCTGCTCGCCTCTTATAGGCCTATTGTTTGCCTCAGGTTCGGCGATTTATGGAGCTTGTCCTTCGGCGTGTGCGCAAGGCCGAGTCTGCTTGTTTTTGGTTTATTTTAGTTCTATTTTCTATAACGGACGTTTTTCAGTCCTGTTATGGTTTGCTTTCTTTTTATTTGTTTTCCTTCGTTTTGGTTTTTCTGCAAGATTTTCCTTTGTGGTTATTGTCTTTTAGTTTGTCGTTGGTGATGATCTTTGTAATATTATAGCTGTAACTCTCTTTTCAACCGGATTTTGGTCGATTTGTAAGGTCTTGAAAAAGAGCATAATGTGTGCTCAGTTTTTGGATATATCGAGATACTTCCATTTTTATTTACGGGCCTCCGTATCACTCCCCTACCAGTATGCTTTCATGCTTGTATCGTTGGTCTTGATTGAGTCATATTCTGTATTTTATAGTTTGTTACATGATTTGTAATGGTTTATATAAATGAAATCTTCTCTCCGCAATATATATGTGTGTGTGTGTGTGTGTGTTTTGGGGGGGGGGGGGGGGGGGGGGGGTGGGGGGAGAGAGAGCTAAATACATGTAGAATTTGGATCATGCATTTAGTCGTCTCATGCAAAAAGGCACTTGACTCCTCCTGGCTATAACTCTTTACCTGTTTTCACCTCAAACTACTTACTTTTTTTTGGCAAAAAAATAAACTTGAAACAAGGCTTCTTTGAAGTGATAACTTCATTTCTATATTTATGAACAAGATATTCCATTTTTTTTCTTGTATCTGATTGAATATTAATTATTTGATAGCTCAATAATAATTGTGACCATCACTTTTATCCTTTTTTTCCCAGCTGAATATAATTAACATTTTGATTTTAATATTGAGATGACTTGTGACTATTCTTAAAAGATAAAAACAAATTTTTTGGGTAGTAGATGACAACATCTAAAGCAAAAAATTGTTTGATATACTACTAATCCTCTGCTATGTTCTTCGTTTTTTGGATCCCATAGTGCTTGTTAACTTAGGAACGACATTTTAGCTTATATTTTCTAAGGTTTTTAGTTTTTTTTCCCTTTAAGTTTCTTATGACTTGACATTATCGTCAATGAAATTTCTTGCTAAGCAATTTAGTCGACAAAATTTTTAAAATAACAACCATTAACTCCAACTGCTAATGGGAGACTGAACTATATAAAGAGTACTGTCATGATTTTTACGATGTATACCTCCTAAATTGGGCTATGCAGGTAAATGCTATTTTTTTCAACTCAATTTTTATTAATGCTATAAAATATTAAAAGTTTTTATACTACAAATTTAAAGCATTTCCCACCGAGACATGTCCACATGTCCCTTGGGCATTACTTCCTTCAAGGATATGTCATATGTTTCAATGAGACATTTTTTGTGTCTTTTAGAAATATTTTTGTATGTCTTACCAAGACATGTCATATGTTCTTACAAGACATTTTGCTTTTTTCTCTCTTCTTGCCACTCTCCTTACTGTTGCAGACTCATCTCTAGATTCTCGACGACGACGTCCAACATTACCGGCTCCGGCGACATTGCCTGCAGCCACTACAAACCATCAAACCAGGAAAAAAAAAAAAAGAAACTCAACACAACAACAACCACTGTAGTTGTCTTTTTTCTTCTTATCTTTTGCAGCCTTCTTCTCCGGCACCGGCGGGTTGAGGAAGGCCGATCTAGATCTAGATCTAGCAGAAGTGTCGAAAAAGGTGCTTCTCTTTCTGGTCAAAGCCATGGAAAATTACCCACCAAATCGCATCGCTCTCCTGGACGACGACTCCGGGGGGAGTCCAATGTAGCTTCTGGTGAATCGGCAGTGACGATTGTGTTGGCATCGGTCCTACGGAAGTCGTCGGTGGCAACCAGTTCATAAGCAGAATAAACCGACAGCGTGTCCTCGGTGTCGCCATCTATGAGTCCGTGCCGAACTACCCCGCGGATGAGCCCATGCCGAACTACTCAACGAATCTCGATCATCGCCGGTGTGTCGCGCGGAGATCCTGCCTGCTGCTGAAGTCTATGAACTGGTTGTCGCAATGCCAGATTTGGCGTCTTCTATCATCGCTGCCGCCAAAGAAGGCGGCTCGTAGCTTCGGTTGTCGCATATTTTTTGGCATTTCAACTTTATTTAAAACTTTTTTGGCAAAAAAAAAAAAAGAGTCGTTCAAAAGATGGCATAACATGTGATTTTCTATTATATCAGCTGATTTGGTGCTTTCATGTCATCGTCATAAATTATTCCTTTGACAGTTGAATCCAATTAATTTCGGAACCCTATTAATAATTTAACTTGACTTTACTATTTTTTGAAAACAAAAATTTTAATCATTCAAATAAAAAAAATGACGAAAAATATAAAACCATAAAAAGCAAAGACGAAATGACTACAAACCCAATTGGGGAGTGTGTACGTATACGACACTCACTTTTTTACTCGTTAAGAATTATGGAAAAACGTTATGATGTTTGTTTTACTTTTTAAATAAAAGAGAGAAAAATTCGTGATGGTGGGAATCAAATTAGAGGTAAAAATTCAATCAAGGTCTCATCAATTCACCACTACAATTTCAGGGCTATACATGACGTAACACGTTAAACTTGAAAGTACATAAAGTTTGTTTTGTTCAAATATTTAAATAAAATATTTAATAAAATTTTAAATTTTTATAAAAAAAATACTATAACAAAATAATTTAAACTGTAATTTAAAATACGAAATAAATGAGACCATATTATATACAGAGAAAATAATAACAGTACAGAGGTAAAACTTAGGGTGAAATTTATAACGAAGAGCCAATGACCGATTGAAGAGACAAGATGATTAAAGGTAGTAACAGGTGCATAAAAGAGACAGACCCATAGATTTTTTAGTGGTTTATTACCGCTTTGAAGGCTGCGTCACTGTAGGTTTTACCTTGACAGGTAAAAAGTACAATTTCGTTGTTGAGAGAGATTGAGAGGGAGAGAGAAAGAGAGAAAAGTTGCAGAGTATTGTGCATAAAAAACCAGAGAGCATATTGAGTACCGAATTTGTGATAGTAACCTCATACTTAATAGGAGATAATCTAGGCCTCCTTAGTTTATTAATTCTCCAGTTAATCTATTATTGTGGTGTCTAAAAGAGTAATTTAAACTATTTATTTAGATTTAAAAATTTTAATACATGAAAGTTTTATATTGTTTTTTTTTTTTTATAAAAATTTTATATTATTCACAGTTTGAACTATTAGTTTGAGCTACTGGAGCTAGTAGTTTTCTTGTTCTAACACTTGTAGACTTTTCTCTTGTCATCTTATTTGATTTATGCAATTTCCTACCAAGCTTGACATGATTTATTCTTTGTTTTCCTAATATTACAGATTTGGTCTTTGTCTACCTTAGACCTCTCCTTTGCTTATTTGTCTGAGATGGGTCCCACGGATCTTCGTCGATCTGGGCTCACTAGTCCATTTTGGTATCGGGCCCATACGTTGGTTTCTGTTATTATAAACTTGTTAAAATGAGGTATGAAATTTGACATTAACAAATAATAATTTTGTATTCTTTGTATTTTTTATTTTGTGCAATTTATTTATCTTTATTCGTCTTCTCTACGCCTTTTCATTTTTAGGCAAATTCTTAGAGATGGTGGTCCAATTTCTTTGACTTGAATAAAGCTGCAAATAAGGCGGTTGGCTAGGATTTCATTTCTAATTATGGTCCTGGCAAAATATTAAAAAGTAAAAATTAAAAACTATATCAAATTTAGTAGTTGGGATCCATCCAAAAAAATAATAATAGAATTAGTGTTTGGGATTGCAGTTTCCTAATTTAAAAAAATAAACATGGAAAAAGTATAAAAGTACAGAATATACTGTTGTAATTCTCTGTTTTCCGCCCCGAAAATGATCTTTAATATTTAATACTCGTATTATTCAATGAAATAATCGTCTTATTATAAAACATTACAAAAATCAAAATTTCTAATCGCAGTGACTAAAATATTTTATAAATTCCCATTAGACTTTTAGGGTGTTTGGTAGGGTATGTAGAACTGTTTTATTATAGCATATGAGAGCTTTATACTATAACGATTTTTTTAATTGTTATTGTAGCATATGAGAGCTCAATATTATTTATAATTAAAAAAGTCATTTAAATTACTAACACCAAACACCTTTTTGATAAAGGTCAAGTCCGCCTCTATGATAGAAAATGCCTCTGTACTTTCTGAAACAGAGAGAGTCTGGAATTAAAGGGAATGTCCATTTTCATTAAATGACATTCAGCAGGAAGTTGGAGACTTGGAAATTCCTTTTTTTTTAACGTTTTTTTTTTTCTTTCCCCTCTCTCCCCACTCCTTACATGTTGTATTCTTTAATTTTTAACAATTGTTATCTTGAAATCTTCAACAAAATCTTATACTTCTCAGTTTCAAATTACTATTTCGAAAAATTGCGTGATGCTATGTTCAAATTTTCTTTTCTATTCTTGTATGACAGATTGCTCTTTGGTCTTTTTTATTTTTTTTAATTTCGTGTTTAGATGTATTTATTTTGCTAATCATTTCGGTTTTTTCCAAGGGCATTTCTCTATTTTTTTCATTTTTCATAAAGAAATTATATAATAAATGGCCTTATTTTTCTTTAAAAATTATAAATTTTCTTATATATGGAAAAAAAAGCTTCATGCCTAAAGCTTTAACCAATAAAAAAACAGAGAGAAGAAGATATAAAAATAATAATATTAAAGTAACTAATTAAGAGGAAATAATGTATGTGAAAAGAAAAATAAAGTGGTGAAGAATTATTATTTATAGAAATAATTTGAGGTAAATCTGAAATACTAGGGATGTGTAGAAAGTAAATCTAATTATTTTAAGGTATATGATGTGCGTATTAGAATGAGGATGTGAAAGTTGTGTGAGTAGAACCATCAAAACTAAAACATGTTAAATAAAATTTAAATTAATAATACCAATTTTTTCTCCGATAGTGTAGGAAAAAACAACTACCAATATACAAAGTTTTTTTTTTAAAAAAATCAATATACAAAGTTTTAAATGGTTAAATTTTCATTAAATTACATTAAACCAATTAGTTTCGTTAAATTGTCACGCCAATTTATTCCAATATAATTATGATATAATCTGATGGTTAAAAATTGTACTTTGCTGGTTAGATTTTTTTTTTCATACTCTAATACATAATTGAATAATATTTTTTTGACATGTTCAACACAACACTAAATTAGTGCGACAATGTTAAATTTTTGTATTTAAGAAATAACATTTTAAACATTACTATGTATTGAAGTACAATAAAAATAACATACTAAATACATTATTTTCATACTTTTTGACGTCAAATATAATATTAATATTAATATTTGCATTGACGAGCGTCTTTCTAATTTATAAAGGAAATATTATACACAATATTAAGATTTCAAGTTTCATTGTACGACCCCTCAGTAATATATATCAATGTGTGTGTTTATATATTGTGTATACAATATATCGTGTGTCCGTATAGATATATACCTTGAAATGTTTAAGTGATTCTATATATAATAATATGCTTTAAAAAGTGGCCAGGCCATTGCTTACCATGACATTTCCAAATATTTTGTGGACATTTTCAGAAATATATATATATTTTGCAGACAAGTTAGCAACAATCAATCCTAAGGAACGGAATTTTATCATCACCCAATCCTATGTTGGACATTGATCTAGGGATGACATTTTTGTCCATGGGTATGGGTATTTATAGGTATTCGACCCTTAATAGGGTGGATATAGGGAATATTATATGAGGGTGGGACAGATATATGGGTTAAAATTAACCTCGATTAGGGGTAGAGTAGGAATAGGAGAAGCTCCCCGCCCTCGCCTCCAACCCAATTATATGTTCCTTAGTTTTCCTATATATATATATGTGTGTGTGTGTGTTTTGTGTGTGTGTATATATATATATATATATATATATTTATGTGTGTATATTTTATATATGTATTTATGTATATTAAATATATATGTAAAAGACGCGGATGTATTAAATTATAATAAAAATGAAAACATAAAACTATTGAAAAATGAACAAGAATGAGGTAGATATGGTATTTACTTGTGCTTATTGCCTTTTTAGTCTTAAATAAATTTAGTTTATCTTCCTCTTGCTCATCAATTGGCTCACATTTTCATATAATTCATGCTTTAATTAGGACTATGGCATGATATTAATCTTAAAAATCCCATATTTATTTTTATTAAATTTGTCACAAAATTGATTTAAAATAATAATCCTTGTGGCACTAAAATTGCTCCTTAAGCTCTTAGTAAATTTTTTAGCATAAAATTTAGCTCACAAAATTTGTACATAAATTACTTAATATAACCCTTAATTATTGCATATATAATGCACTAGAAAATCTCGGGTGCACTTTATGTAGCATGTAATGGGCATAGGGAAAGGTCTCTTGTGTAGTCTCGTGTAGTCCAAGACTTGTTCTCCAATTTTTTTATTTCTAGAAGTATCTAATTTTAATAAATGTGATTTTTTTTCAAAATTGGAAATTTGAATTATGAAAAAAATCAGTTTGGGTAACAAGCAGTATATTTCTTTTTCCTTTCTACTAATTGGTGCCACACTGACAAATATTGAATTTGTGTGTGGCATGTAGGGCTGTTCATAGATCGGGTTATACAAATTGTGGATTAATCCGTAATTTAGTCTGTACATATCAGATTGGGAAAATCTCAATTTGAAACTAATCCATGAATGCCCCTAGCCCAATCCAACTAATTTGAAAACCATCTATTTTACGGTTTAAATTCTGTAGATTCACGAATTGAGGATTTAAATTTATTAAAAATTTAAATTAACATAATACAACATAACATAATTAAATAAAATCCAACATATTATAGCCCAATTGAATACATGTCTTTGGTTAAAATTAAATTATAGCATTACAAAACTTTACAACTAACAAACATAAATAAATTTTAAATATGGGTAAATGTTATAAGTAAATAATGTTAGTTTTTGTAATTAGACTAAGCCTTTTTTGTTTAAGCATATAAACTTTGGATACAATACTGTAGGCGTATAAGTTTATATATTTATTAAAACTTTGTATACATATGTGTATGCATATATAATTTATACAATATATATTATTCAGATTCATCGATCATATGGATTGATGAATACTCAATCTGTAATCCATTGCACACATATTAGATTAGGATTTTCCTAATCTAAAACTAATCCATATTTCTCATAATCCAATCGGGCAGATTAGATTAGATTATGAGAAATATAGATTAGTTTTGGATTATGTATGAAATGGATTACAGATTGAACAAATTGAACGAATTGGCGGATCCGTAAACACCCTTAATGACGTGTAACATAGATAAAGAATGAGAAACTTGTCTCTTTTATTTTAATTAAATATGTGATATTCAATTTAAATCAAAGAAGCTTCTAGAATAAAATGGGTCTCTCATGCTTTATAAATAATGGCCTCCTTTATTCATTATAAAGATAATGGAAAGTCTTGGTGAGACTACAAAATTATGCCGGGATTCCAAGTAATAGGTGTGTAGAGAAAGAGAAGAAATAGAAAAAGAGTTTTTCCATTCACAGTCTTGCTTTGCTTATGTGTCGAGATTAGTGGGAGACTAGCTAAAAGTTAGTCGAGTGATCATTTAGAAACACTACTTCCTTCTATGCCCATACGTACATCCATTCGGTGCCAAAGACTAAACAAAGAAGATGGTGGTTTTATATAAGAGAACATTTCTTATAGAAGTACTCCGACATAATCACTTCAACTAGGTAAATATAAATCCTGTATAAGTATTTATTACGTGTTTAAATTAATATACTCTATACTGTTGTTTTACAAAAGTTTTATAAGTTTTTTATTATATATATTCCGTACCTTTACCATCTTTCTCTATATTTTCTCTAAACTCCTTTTAGAAAACCAACAGTTACATTTGTCAATCGTTCGGCAGATGTACATGTAATGACTCACAACAAACTGAAATAGAAATTTAAATTCCCAAAGAAAAAAAATTAATTTTCAACGGTAAGTAACATGCCCATTTCAATAATGAAGTTCTATAAAGCATTAAAGAAAATAAAAAAGAAGAAGGAGGAGGATTGACAAACGTTTAGTGGTAATACATACACCTACTTCAATATTGAGATTGTAACTTCTATGTCTAAAACACTTGCAATCTATAGTGAATCTTAATTTTATTATTCATCCATCCAATCATTTTTTTTTTTTTCGTTCTCTACATCCTCATTGAGTGAAAAAAAAAACAGAGCATGAAAGCAAATTAGACACCATATATTTTCAGATCTGTTGTTGGTTTTCTAAAACAGTTTAGATAAGAAAATAGTGGAAACATGGTAAAGAGGTGGATCGTTTATAGCAAAAATTTAAAAATTGTAGTAAACAATATATTTTTCAAAATTAATTGTAGTAAATAGAGGCTTTGAAAATATTTATAATAGCAAATTCATAATGTAAATAATTTATTCACCTCTTGTTTACGTGTACATAACTTTTATTTACATAGTGAATAAATTATTTATATTATAAATCTACTATTTACTACAAATATTTTTAAAACATATTATTTACGTTAAAAACTTTCAAAAATAAGTTATTTCCCTCTTTCTCTTACAAAAATTTTTGTAAAACTTATGAAAGCACAACGCTATAGATTATATGTTAATTCAATGCTTAATATATAAATATATAAATTTCATACCCGGTTGAAGTAGTAAGCAATTCTTCAATGGGCAATTCTCTATGAAACCAAAGTCTTCCTAATCTAACCCTTTTTACCACTAGGACGTACATGTGGGCATAGAACTAATTGTTTTTTTCTACTAGATCATCCTTCTCACTTTTCTATCCTACTAATCTCAACATATGAGTAAAGCAGGAGTACGAATTTGGATATACCTTCTTTCTCTTTTTTTTTCTCTAGAAAACGCCTATTCTAGGTTTTTATAATAGAGTTTTTACACTCTAAAATAAGACTCACAACTTCTATTAAAAGCAACATTAGAGGATCCTTGTATTTATAGAGTGAGATATCTAATTAATTTTGAAAACTTCTTTTTTGTTTTAAATTGAATATCATATATTTAATTATAAAAAAATACTTTCCCATTTGGAATGTAGTGTGTGCCATACACAAGGATCATCTCTATGTGTGTGGTGTCATTCCCAATAAGACAAGGGAAGAATACTGCTTGTTATCCAATTGTGTTTTTGTCTCCAAATTCAAATTCCTAATTTAGAAAAATCCTATTTTTCAAAATAATTTTCTAAATTTGGAATTTTTGAGTTTCCAAAAACAGGAAACTTGGACAACAAACTTGCAAAGCGTAGGGAATCTTCATGTGCCATGCTTGCGCTACACAATGTAGGAGAATGACAAAAGTTTCATAATTAATTTATTTTAAATGATGTAATTTAGAATTTCGCAATTCTAAATTAATTATTAGAACCAATAACTACACTTATCCAAACAATTGTTACAAAATGGTGGGGGACTAATGGACTCATAATTTCAATCTCTAATAATACTAATATATTAATTAAACTCTTTAATTAATATATTACTCTTTTATTAATTTCAAAATTACTCTTGAAAAATTTTAAAATACACTATTGAAATTACATATATATAATTACTTATAAAGAGAGTTGTCCATTTAATATAGCTATTATATATAAATTGATCATCCATAAATAATTCATAATTAGAACTAAGTGGATAGCTATTACCTCTCTAATTACATCCTTATACTTAAGTGCCATTGATTATCTAATCAATAATAAATTCATGAACTTAATCATGAATTTGACCATTTCTATTATTTAATCCTTAAATCAATGCTCAAGAGAATTATTTATCTACTTCTTAATAAAGAAGAAATGGATTCCCTTTTGTAATAGTTACATTCACGACTACTTATTTCATTACGCCTCCAAAATATAACAGATAAGATTGAGAATTTTAAATTTGTATCAAGTAAATCAAAAGACATAATTTCATAATTAATAGTCTGCTAATAACTCAGGGTTAAGATCATTCTATATATGATCGTCGATTGATACGATTAAAACTTGTTACATTTTAATGCAAATTATTTAGTTATTCATATCACATCATGTCGTAGTCTTACATAATCTCATAATGTATAGTGTACTCATTTAACAACTCGCTAGATTAACAGTTCGAGTAAGACCGTTTCATTCTCAATAGAACTGATTGACATTAGTAATACTCAATTATAGATTCCATACTTTAATTGAAAAATTAATTATATATTACTGACTATTTATATCTAATACACAAAATCACATGCTTTAAGGGTATCTATCCCAATAATCTCTACTAATAAGATAGATGAAATATCTAATACAATGACATCACACTCTCTAAGATTGTTTTCAATGTATATGTCAATATTCTTTTTATATTTGACACTTAAAAGAATATGAATATATTATATAAAATATACTTTTTTCATTTTGTGCTTCAAACATTATGCTATTTCAAAAGCAATATATAATTTTGACCATAATGATTATGCTTTGAAACTTGTAAAAAATAAATTTGTATATTAAATTTATTTGAAAACAATAATATTGTAATGATGATTTAAAAAAAAAGTAAGAAATGACAATAATCAAATGTTAAGATTTAACATGTAGAATACTTGGAATATTTGACACTATAGCGTATTAATTTAGCGAAAAAAAGTATCAAAGAGTGATTTTAGATGTTAAAATTTAACTTTGACACACTAATTTAGTATTACAATAGAGAAGCACAAAACAAAAATTATTGAGATTTTAATTCTCTCTTACTTTCTTAATTCTTCTTTCAAATTTATTACTAAAAAATTCCTTTCGAAGTACTTTTCAAGCCGTTATTAAGCTTGCTAAAACATAATTTCTTAACATTAATCTTATTTACTAGTAAAAAAAAAATACCGAGAGAATTTTTTTAATAAACATACTTAAACTCTTGCAACATTTGTTGCAACGTAAACTTGAAACATACTTTAGAACTTGACTTTAGAATAATCCAAAACATTTCTTAAAATTCGTTGTAAAAATTTTAAAACATCATTTTAAGAAGGTGAAAAACTTAAAAAAAAATAATAGCAGAAGCCAACTGTAAAAATATCCATAGCCCAACCTTAGTATCTGTCTCTCCATAATACCAAGCTCATTAGCCAGTCATACTGGTCTCGCATAAGACTGCCTACAGCATAAAAAAACTTGTAATGAGCTTTCGCTCAGTGAATTCAAACATAATCTCACAAAACATAAAACGTTCATCATAAAACTTTTCTCTTAAGACCTTTCTCGTAAACTTCTTTCATAAACCTTTTTTCGTAAAACATTTTTCATAAAATGTTTTTCACAAATATTTCTTGTAAATATCCCTCATAAAATCATTTCTTAAAATGAATGTAAGCAATATCAAAATGTATGATTCTTTTTATGCTCAATTATGAACTTCTTATCATCGTTCTTCTCTTACTTGAACTTCTTACTATTATTCATAACTTACTTGAACTTCTTGTTATCGTTCTTATTTTACTTGAACTTGTGGGCTTAAGTGTTCTTACCAACATCATCAATCATAAGATCGTAACTTTAACATAACATGATGCTTCCCTAATAGAAGACTTAGAACTATCGAACAACAAGATCATGATTTTAGCATAACTTATAAACCTAACGTCAAGGAGGCTAGTACGGCGCTTAATTAACTTCTTTGATTTACTTTCTTGCAACTTTAATGAGCATATCAAATGCAAAACATAGCATATGTTGTAACTTAATATTTAAACTTTAAACCTAACAAATGCATCATATTGCAAATCAAGACTTGGTCTTTAAAAACATTATGTGTAATTAATGCAAACATATTTCAAGCAAATTTTAAGCATTTAAAAATCATTTGCTTTATGCCATATGTGAGGTTTGGGACTTACCTGAAAATTGCTCTAAAGTTCCCAATTTATCTTTTTCCTTCTATTAGTCGGCTTTGTGTCCTCTTCAAATAACACCCAATTATTAGTTAACTTTTTTTTTTATTATTGACCTACTTGATTGATGACACCACTAAAACGTTAAATGTTCATTTCTTTTACTTAGCCTAATTTCTTATCAATTGACTTTTCTTATTGCTTAACTCTTTTGTTCCACGGTCAAATTCCACGTCTTACTTGACGGTTTCGTTACTTAACATGATACAAAATATTTTCTATCTATGGGCATTTTGCTAATTCGGAAGTTCGAGTTCGTTTTTGCGATTTTATAAAAAAGACGATTTTACCCTTGACAGGTTTTTTGTAAGTCTCGTAACTTTACTAAACTTCTCATTTCACATTTCCATCCAAACACTTATGAGTTATGGAAAAATTCTTGCTTAAGGGCATTTTCTTGAATTGACCGTTTCGGGGTTCATTAAGCCGCTTTTACGAAAATGATTGTTTTGTCTTTGACAGGTCTTAGAAAACATTCTAAACCATTTTAAATCAAAACTTACATTTCCTTAATTCTCATAATAGTGTGAAAAAAAATAGTTTTCTTTTTGCAAAAATCCTAGTTTCACAAAACTTTACGGTTTTGACCAGTAAAACAAAAATCTTGACGATTTTGTCCTTAATGTACTTTTCATAAAATTCCTAAACTCTTTCACGCTTTAAAACATAAAATTATTTGCTACTTATAGCTGTCTAGATAACTAGTTTGCATATTGAAAATATGATTGCATATGATTATACAATTTAAAC
Organism: Artocarpus heterophyllus; assembly: GCA_025403435.1. Classification (NCBI taxonomy): domain Eukaryota; kingdom Viridiplantae; phylum Streptophyta; class Magnoliopsida; order Rosales; family Moraceae; genus Artocarpus; species Artocarpus heterophyllus. The sequence continues at coordinate 11,536,493 of CM046352.1, forward strand.
CTAAAACACAAAATCTTGATATTTTTGTCCTAGGAAGCAAAATAACCATCTTATATCAAAACGTCTAGTTTTTTGTAAGGATAAAAACTTTCAAAAGTTCCTTGATCAAAATCCTTTTATTTCAAAAGATTTTCCTCGTTTTAAAATTTCATGATTAAAATCTAATAAAACTCATAACTTAAAATCGGTGCAGAATTTTAACAAATCGTCTATAATTTCTAATAGTTTTGATGAGATCTATAACTTTTACACTTTAACTTTTCTCAAAATCATTCATCTTCATATAGTTTTTGGACAGGAAAAACCAAAATCCATGTTTATTGGCTTGATCTGATAGGAATTTGAGCTAAATTTCTTCATAAAAATTGTCCATCTTGAGGTTTTTAATAAGTCTCATGTTAAACTCAAAAAATTATTTGGCCTCTAAATTAATCAAAATCTTATTTTTAAAAAAACTAGTTAAACTTTACATTTTTGACAAGTTTAACAAACTTTCTCATTTTTGCTTTAAACCTTTATTTTTCAATCCTTCAATCTTATTATCATTAACATAACACCCAAATTAAACATGCCATAACATTTTCTTTTCATAACTTGGTTTAAAATAATTTTATCAAACACCTGCTAAAACTTGGTGCTTATCACAAAGTTTGTCATACTTTCCTTTTTCTTTTTTAAAACCTTAATTTCTCAACTATCCAACCACCTCATCAACCTCATAATAGATAAACTAAATATACTATAATGTTTTCTTACATGCCATTTTCTATTATTTACAACAAACACTTGGTATGCGTTGGAAAAAAAAAAAAACATAAACTTTAACTTAGTTTCAAGAACTAGAACTTCACCTAACATTCCAATATGTTAATCCTCCCTTTTGGGCTCTTAAAAACTTCTCAAAACCTTAACAATAATCCATACACATCTCATAAAAATAATCTCAAAACTTGCACAAAAACCCTAGATCACAATAGGTAAAGTTTTGAGTTTTACCTTAAAACTCATTGATCTTCCTTTAGAACTCTTGTTCTTACTTCCTTAGATGGTTTGAAGGCATAAAGCATCAAAATTTTGAGAGAAATAAATAATGAGGAAGGGCGGTTTCTAGAGGAGAAATTAGGAGCTATTTTCATGAAATAAACCAAATTTTTATCTCAGAAATGTCCCTAGGTATTTATAGAACCTACACTAAGGACTTAAATGAAAGAATTTTGGCTCCAAAAACATAGCCACCACCAGTTTTCCCCTAAGGGGAGATGTGGAAAATTTTTCACCTTTTGTGGAAATAATATTTTATCCACATAAGCCCTTAATTGTAAAAAAAATTAGTCTAGGGACCAAATTGTAAATTTTAAAAAGTTGCTCCCATCCACTCAATCAAAATTGGTTCTATGGGGGAAGATATGGCAATTTCTTTGCCATTTGATGGGGTTTTTCCTCTTAGGCCCTTTTTTACAAAAATAATTAGTCTAAGGACCAAATTGCAATTTTAACTTATCTAGGGACCAAATTGCAATTAAAACAATTACTCTTCACCACTTATGAAATTTGGCCATCAAGGGGAAGATGTGGAATTTTTCTACCCATTGGACGTCATCTTGTGGGCCCCACTTGTTTTCTAAACTATCTAAATTTACACTACACTGCATTTTTCTTATACTGTCGGTGTATTTTTTATATTGTCGGTATTCTTTCTTATACAGTTTATGAGGTTTCATAATATTCCATACTGATCGGCATCACACAATATAATTCCTTTACACTAGTAAAAATTAAGGATTACACGACGGTTTTAAACCCTCGTGTAAAGCATTCACGACGGTCAAAAAACCGTCATATAATCTTAGTTAATTTCTACCTTCCATGATGGTTTTTGTAAAAACCATCATGTAAGGTATAGTTTCTATGATGGTTTTTGTAAAAACCGTTGTAGAAGATCAGTCATCAGCAAAAAAAAAATTACCAAAATTTCTAATTTTCCATGAGATGGCTAGTCCCATATATTGTCCACAAATACAAGGCCCTGATTACTAGTGAGTTTTAAGCAACAAAAAATATAAATAATTGCTATGATAGTCATAGAGGATTTTCATCAAACGTGTAGCATGCATCACATATACAAACACATACACAAATACACAGAAAGTAATTAAAGCTAAAACTAAAACTAAAGTTGGAATTAAACAACTAAAACAAATTAGTTCACAAAAACCATAAAATAATTAAAACTAAAACAATATAACTAAAAATTAAAAAAAATAAACAATAAAAAAAGAAATAAAAAGTTACCAAATGGCGGTCGGAAGCAGGCAACGATGGGGTCATGGAGGCAATGAACTCAAAGAGAAGAATACTTAGAGAGTTCATCAAACTGTAGTGAGCATCACATATACAAACACATACACAAACCATAAATAATTAAAACTAAAATTATATAACTACAATTTTTTTTTTAAAAAATAAACAATAAAAAAGAAACAAAATTTTACTAAATGGCGGTCGGACGTGGGCCATGGTGGGTTCATGGAGGCGACAAACTTAAAGAGAAGACACTTGAAGAGAAGAACCTTCACAACCAAGGGATGGTGACGAGCTCGTAGGTTGTGGACACCTTGAGGCTAACAACAGCCTGTTGGATCAAGGCAAAGACGACAGTGGCGTCGGTAGTGGTAGAGAGAGAGGACTTGAGGGTTAAAGAGAGAGGTAGGACTGGGTTTAGAGAGAAAAGGGTCGAGTGTGCTAATTCGAATAAGAAAGAGAATGAGAGTGGGCCTTTTAAAATTTTACTGATTGTAGTAAGGGCGGGCTTTTTAATTTTCGTTAACCATCTTTCACGACAGTTTTTATAAAAACCATCATATAATATGCCTCCTACCATGACGGTTTTGTAAAAAACCGTTGTAGAATGGGCGGCATGTACCACGACGGTTTTCATGTACCACGACGGTTTTGTAAAAAATCATCGTGGTACATGCCACCCATTCTACGATAGTCTTCGTGGGCATAACTCCTAGTGTTTTTTTTCTTTATCACGACGTGTTTTGAGAAAAGGTCGTTAAATAAAGGTTATATAATCTTGAATTTGTTGTAATGTTACTGTTTAGCTTTAAATAGTCCAACTTCCATACTATATAATTTTGTATTGCTTAATTTTTATATGGTATATTTTTCATATTTTATATAGTATTTTTCTTATATAGAATTTTTGTTTCAAAATCTGTTACAATATATTCTACAACAATTAAGCTTTTTAGCTTATTTTTCCTTACGTATCGGCTAACTCTTATTGATCATAAATATTTTAGATTAGGGTTAGACAAATATGTGTTATCCGAAAGTGTTTTGCCCTTTTGGCTAAAAAATGGTATGAATAAAAATAATAAAAAGTGGTAGAATATAATAGCAGTAGTAAAATGCAATATACAACCTAATTTACTCATTTTTTTATTGCACTAACATAACTATTTCAACGGTAGTTTTTGTTGTTCTCTTTTACGGATGTATACATTTTTATACTTTAAGTTTTTAAATTTATCATAAAAGTATCTCCATATTTTGGGTGTGCTTGAAATTATACCTCTAAATTTTAAATCTATATTAAATTTATACTTTTTTCTTAGATTAACACTTAAGTTTGATTTTGAATTTATGAAATTACCCTTTATAGCTGATAAATAAACTTGTAAGGAAATACTAATTGATAAATTAATTATTGCAACTTTCCTTGATAATACTATTTCTATGATTTTTTTTCAAATATTATGCCCAATTTATTTTCTATTATTAGATCATTTGTAAGCTACAAAAATTAACTTTGTCAATTCAAGAGTTAAAATCAATTTGTTGACTAAAGGTATAAAAACGTTATCAATATGAAATTGAAAGATACAATCTTAAGAACATCCACAGTATAGAATCTCTTTATAAACTTAAAATATAAATTGTAAAATAGACAATAACACATTCCTTTTATGTCATTGATGGCGCATGAGTAATTAAAACAAATAATATTATAATTACCGCGTAATAATGGTAAAAATATACTGTCATAAATTCATAACTCTTGGTAATTACTTTAATTAGTAAAATGAAAAAAATCTAATAACTAAATAATTATTAGAAGAATTTATTAGGGTAAAAATATAAAATTATTGTTACTTTTTTAGTTATTACTAAGGAAACTAAACATTCAAATATATATAAAAAAAAAAAAGGATCTCTTGGCGCGTGGACTCTCCCACGTGTGGAGGTGTGCATTGCCCCGCAGTCAACATGTTTTCTACGTTTATTATTATTATTATTATTATTATTATTTGTAGTAAACATGTTTTCTACTTACCGCGGCGAGGAAAGGGCGAAAAGTTGAAAGGTTGGAAGGAAGAAAAGAGTGAAATATATTTCTAACAAAATTTTACAATATAAATTTATTTTTTTAAAATGGTGGCTTTTCATACTGTAGTAAATTTTTTTTACTCTTTTTTTTCTTACTGTTAAATCAAAATTACATTAGAATAAAAAAGAGTAAATTACAATGACACCGTATATGTTTTATCCTAATTACAATGATACTCTGCTATACTAAAACTAATAACAGTGACAACCTTGATTTTTCAAAAAAATTACAAAGAGACCCCTCACCATAAGAGTTGACTATTAATTTTGTTAAAAATGTCAAAACTACCCCTCCATCTATCAAAAAAATCCTAAGCTATTTATGCACTTGGAAATGACATTTTAGATCCTATTTGACATTAAAAAATTGAGTATAAAACAAAACAGGCTTGTAACTATAAATTCTAGTCTAATGGTACGGAAATAGTTTTTTTTTTTGAAAATTTTAAATTTACAAAAGGATATAATTTCATCCCCTAAAATAGCACAAAAATACAATATATCTAATACAAATTAGTATTCTATAGTGTAAAGTCAGAACATAAAGATGACAATTATATGTCCAAAGTAAATAAAATATAATCATAGCAAAAAGAAAAAATAAAATTATGTAGTCCAAAAAAATTCACAAGTCATAATATATTAAAAATTACATAGTACAAATAAAAGTCCACAAGTCATAATAAAATTAAACGTCACATAGTCCAAATAAAAGTCTAGAATTAACTAATTTATGCTATTCCAACAAAATTTACACTAACATTTTTACAAATTAAACTAACTAATTTCACAAATTAATTAATTCAACAAAAAAAAACTAACAAAATAAAAATTTATAAATTTACAAATCATACTAACTAATTTAGCAAATTTTACAAATAATATTAAATATTTCACACTAAATATTACCTAAAAAAACAAAAAAACAAAAAAAAATAGAAAAACAAAAAAATAAAAATAATACCATTGTTGCTGGAAAGGGTGGCCGGTAACATGCAACAACGGAGGAAGGTAGAGACAGTGGCGAGAGCTACGACGAATCGAGAGAGGGAAGGAGGGAGGAAGTGATTGAAAATAGTACGCAGCGAAATTTTAAAATTATTATATCAGAGTATTTTTAAAATACAAGTTTGACATGCTATATGCATAAATTAACTAGATCTTACTAACCTTTGTGTGCCGAAAAGCTCTTGCAATCAGTAAAGAGAAATAACGTTCCAGAAGAGCCTCAACCAATTGGTCTTCTTTGCTATTCTCTATCCACGATCGGAGTGAGTGTGGTCTCACCGTACAGCTCTTCCACCAGGTGACTCTCATTCCAACCAATTAAGAGAACCCAAAGCAAGTGTTCGTGATTTGTAAACAAGAGCTTTCAGGGAGTTTTTGATTCTCACCAACAGAGTATCACTCTTAATCTCTCAATTGATCTAAATAACTCTTAAGACTTACTCCTTATTTATAGAGGTTGGGTCTAGGGTTAGTCCTTATCAGATTAGGTCTCAAAAATTCTAATCAGAATTAAATTCGGATCAACATCTGATAAAATTTGCATGAAAACGCATAATCTTATCCTTCGCATATCGGCAGGTCGAACTTACCCATCGGTAGGCCGAACTTAAGGATCGGCATGCCGAACTGCTGAAAAAATATCTCAGCGAATCTTTATTTTCCACCCGAGATTCTATAGGATAAAGCCTCAGTTTTAATTCAAATAACCCAATAGAAAAGTTATCTAATTAAAACAACTTTATCTAGATAATCTCTAAGAAAATAAATGAATTCCTGATAATTGTACAAGTTTATCTTGATTTAATTTATTAAAAATTAAATCAACTGATAAACAAATAAGAATTATCTGATCCCAATAATTCAAGAAGTTTAACTAGAATTAATTTTATCACAAAATTAATTCAATCGATAAGCAGACATGAATTTTTTAATTCTTTCAAATTTTAACCAATCTAATAAATCTGACTCAAGTCACCAATTATTAGAAAAGCACACCGTATCGTTACAAGAATTTGTGAGCTAACAAAGGGGACCAAATGGACCTATATAGTTCAAGCTCTCGATAATTACGAAACCCAATATGTCAGATATACATTTCATAATTATTAACTCCAACGCTACTCCAGTAAAAGCTTGGAGCTGCACTCTCGAACTACATAGAATTGCGAAGCCTGTATAGCTAAGTCTCCATGATATATCATAGTGTATCGTATTCCTATAGGATTATCCATAATCGGCTTAAGGACAAGTTCTGTCTACCTTCCTGATTATTTTTATCTTACGTTCCATTATCTTACCATCAAAAAACTTACCATTCGAAGATAGTATACCATTCGGTTACACCTATGTATCTAAATGGTTGAGCGCTCCAGTTTTTCAATATAGGATAACGCATATAAAAGGATATCACTACCCTAAAGATGAGCTATGGATTCCATATCTATAAATAATAGGTCTACGCTATCAAGAGTCATGCCTCCAACGTACCGGCATGCAACAGTATTAAGATGTGGGTGTCACCCTTTGGTACATCAAAAGACACAAGTCAAGACAACGGGCCCACTATTCATCTCAAGATTAAGATACAATACAAATGATTGTCTAAAGTGAATCGATTTGCTAAGACAAAATATTAATCTAAATCAATTCACTTATGTCCTGATCCAACACATCATCACCTATGACAACGTGCTAATGTTTCTATTCACGGAGTCCACCTCTGATAGTTAAAACAAACCATCTTCCAATAGAGTATAGACAACATAACAATCTTACATGAATAAAGCGCCAAACTTTATTCTCTCGATTGCTGATCTTATGATTTAGACCGTCATTAGGAATCGTGTCTTCCATATAATCTATCCACATATGCCCAATTCTTAAAGGTTTAGATTGACAGTCTCAGACTTTTATTTGCTTAATATACATTCAACAAATATGAACGTAAAGAGGACAAGATTTGGTATATAAACAATAAACAATTCTTTATTGATAAAAAATGTCTTCAAAAACTTATACATTTTTACTCCTTAGGGCATACATGTCTAATAGGAAGGGAGGAGGGGGAGGGTCATAAGGGTGGGGGCTCTACAGCTCGAGGGAGGAAGGGAGAATAAAGGAGGGTAAGGGCTCGCTGGTGATGGCTACGATGGGTGGAGCGGAGGGAGGGAGGTTGTGAACGTTTGGTTTATGGGGGCAAGGAGGGGGTTTGTCTAATTAGTTTTTAGGGGTTTTTTTTTTTTCAAATGGATGGCTAAGATTTAATATTAAAAATGAA